>CM056598.1:39177931-39922931 GCA_029721355.1 Tegillarca granosa | reverse complement strand
CATGTATGTCATAACTGTCGCAAAAGTACTATTGATTATCATTGGGACCTAAAGAAATAGCTTGAACCACATAATTGGATAATATCGTCTTCGTGGGTCATGCCAATACAAGGTCGGAAATTTTATATCCAGTTTTTCTCCATGTTGATCTCTTTTGTTAAGCCTGACGTTCATATGCAGTCACTTTTGCTTGGGTAGGCTAATTTATTTTTTTTTACAAAGCCATTTTTCAAACCACGCGTTTCTCTATTTCAATATAAATAGCTAAATCCATTTCTTTATTACAATGATTGATTTTAATTTTGTAAAAACATAAAAATTGAAACAGTAAGCAAATATCACAGTTAATTAGGATATATTAAAGAAATCTAGATTGCTTCAACGCAGGTTTCTAACAACTTTCATTATTCCAAGACATAAAATCGATTTTCAATGTTAAAAAGCCTTCAGACAGCAGTTCTACAGAGAATTTTCGAATGATTGTACATAGAGAAAATTACAATACAGGCGCGCATATAAAGTTTTATGAATGGTATATACGGCATTTATACTGTTGTTTATATCTTTACGGGAAGTTACGTGCCTTAATATGGCAATCACAGACAACTAATGCTACTTATATGGGCATTCTGAAACAATGGTTTTTCTCTATCTAGGTTGTTAATTTCCTGTCATTAAACTTGACGAGAGTTAATAAAACAACATAACATCGTGATCACCTGATCGCGTATCGGAAAGGATGCGTAGAGCTGGATATATTGCCTATTGGTAACCAAGTAGAGGTAGACTTTATTCCCAAGTAATATCAAGACAAAATTAGTACCAAAGCTTTAGAAAATGAAAATGAAAATACTCACTCATTTCATATAAGGCAAAAATCTTGTTGAAAATATATAACACAAATACCTGTTAAATTTTGATGTGCCAGATTAAGAGCAAAAGAACTAGTTTGAAAGCAATGACAATCGGTTGTCAGTGTTTTAATGAACAACACTCGTTGATCTATGCTAATAGTGGCTGTTTGATATCACATAAATCATCCGTCGAATAGATCATGGGGTAAAACGACAGTAGTATTATACGATGTCACATACAGACGACAGAATCACTGCGGGTATCGGGTATATCGAGAGACATTCATACGATGTAACATTGGGGGTAGGTGTTTGACGGAAGCTTTATACATGTACGATGTCACACATTTGATATAGGGTATATGATGGAACCTTCATACAGTGTCGCACGGTTGGTATCAATTGATTACGGAAACTTTATATAGTGCCACATGGTTTGTATCGGGTGTATGGCGAAAGCCTTATACTGTGACGCACGGTTGGTATCAAGTGTATTACGGAAACTTTATATGGTGCCACATGGTTTGTATCGGGTGAATGGCGAAAGCCTTATATTGTGACGCACAGTTGGTATCAAGTGTTTTACGGAAACTTTATATGGTGCCACATGGTTTGTATCCGGTGTATGGCGAAAGCCCTATATTGTGACGCACGGTTGGTATCAAGTGTATTATGGAAACTTTATATGGTGTCACATGGTTTGTATCGGGTGTATGGCGAAAGCCCAATATTGTGACGCACGGTTGGTATCAAGTGTATTACGGAAACTTTATATGGTGCCACATGGTTTGTATCGGGTGTATGGCGAAAACCTTATACTGTGACGCACGGTTGGTATCAAGTGTATTACGGAAACTTTATATGGTGCCACATGGTTTGTATCGGGTGTATAACGAAAGCCTTATACTGTGACGCACGGTTGGTATCAAGTGTATTACGCAAACTTTATATGGTGCCACATGGTTTGTATCGGGTGTATGGCGAAAGCCTTATACTGTGCCGCACGGTTGGTATCAAGTGTTTTACGGAAACTTTATATGGTGCCACATGGTTTGTATCGGGTGTATGGCGAAAGCCTTATACTGTGACGCACGGTTGGTATCAAGTGTATTACGGAAACTTTATTTGGTGCCACATGGTTTGTATCGGGTGTATGGCGAAAGCCTTATACTGTGACGCATGGTTGGTATCAAGTGTATTACGGAAACTTTATATGGTGCCACATGGTTTGCATCGGGTGTATGGCGAAAGCCTTATACTGTGACGCACGGTTGGTATCAAGTGTATTACGGAAACTTTATATGGTGCCACATGGTTTGTATCGGGTGTATGGCGAAAGCCTTATACTGTGACGCACGGTTGGTATCAAGTGTATTACGGAAACTTTATATGGTGCCACATGGTTTGTATCGGGTGTATGGCGAAAGCCTTATATTGTGCCGCACGGTTGGTATCAATTGTTTTACGGAAACTTTATATGGTGCCACATGGTTTGTATCGGGTGTATGGCGAAAGCCTTATACTGTGACGCACGGTTGGTATCAAGTGTATTACGGAAACTTTATATGGTGCCACATGGTTTGTATCGGGTGAAAGGCGAAAGCCTTATATTGTGACGCACAGTTGGTATCAAGTGTTTTACGGAAACTTTATATGGTGCCACATGGTTTGTATCGGGTGTATGGCGAAAGCCCTATATTGTGACGCACGGTTGGTATCAAGTGTATTATGGAAACTTTATATGGTGTCACATGGTTTGTATCGGGTGTATGGCGAAAGCCCAATATTGTGACGCACGGTTGGTATCAAGTGTATTACGGAAACTTTATATGGTGCCACATGGTTTGTATCGGGTGTATGGCGAAAGCCTTATACTGTGACGCACGGTTGGTATCAAGTGTATTACGGAAACTTTATATGGTGCCACATGGTTTGTATCGGGTGTATGGCGAAAGCCTTATACTGTGACGCACGGTTGGTATCAAGTGTATTACGGAAACTTTATATGGTGCCACATGGTTTGTATCGGGTGTATGGCGAAAGCCTTATACTGTGCCGCACGGTTGGTATCAAGTGTTTTACGGAAACTTTATATGGTGCCACATGGTTTGTATCGGGTGTATGGCGAAAGCCTTATACTGTGACGCACGGTTGGTATCAAGTGTATTACGGAAACTTTATATGGTGCCACATGGTTTGTATCGGGTGTATGGCGAAAGCCTTATACTGTGACGCACGGTTGGTATCAAGTGTATTACGGAAACTTTATATGGTGCCACATGGTTTGTATCGGGTGTATGGCGAAAGCCTTATACTGTGCCGCACGGTTGGTATCAAGTGTTTTACGGAAACTTTATATGGTGCCACATGGTTTGTATCGGGTGTATGGCGAAAGCCTTATACTGTGACGCACGGTTGGTATCAAGTGTATGACGGAAGTTTTATATTGTGCCACATGGTTTGTATCGGCTGTATGACGGAAGCTTTATACGACGTCACAAGGTTTGTATCGTGTGTATGACGGAAGCTTTATACGATGTCACAAGAATTGTATCGGGTGCATTACGGAAGCTTTATAAGATTTCACAAGGTTTGTATCGGGTATATGACGGAATCTTTATACGATGCCATAAAGTTTGTATCGGGTATATAACGGAAGCTTTATACGTTGTCACAAGGTTTGTATCGAGTAAATGACGGAAGTTTTAAAAAATCACAAGGTTTGTATCGGGTGTATGACGGAAGCTTTATACGATGTCACAAGGTTTGTATCGGGTGTATGACGGAAGCTTTATACGATGTCATAAAGTTTGTATCGGGTGTATGGCGGAAGCTTTATACGATGTCACATGGTTTGTATCGTGTGTATGACGGAAGCTTTATACGATGTCACAAGGTTTGTATCGGGTGTATGACAGAAGCTTTATACGATGTCACAAGGTTTGTATCGGGTGTATGACGGAAGCTTTATACGATGTCACAGGGTTTGTATAGGGTGTATGATGGAAGCTTTATACGATGTTAAAGGGTTTGTATCGGGTGTATGACGGAAGCTTTATACGATGTCACAGGGTTTGTATCGGGTGTATGACGGAAGCTTTATACGATGTCACAGGGTTTGTATCGGGTGTATGACGGAAGCTTTATACGATGTCACAAGGTTTGTATCGGGTGTATGGCGGAAGCTTTATACAATGTCACAAAGTTTGTATCGGGTGTATGGCGGAAGCTTTATACAATGTCACAAAGTTTGTATCGGGTGTATGGCGGAAGCTTTATACGATGTCACAGGGTTTGTATCGGGTGTATGACGGAAGCTTTATACGATGTCACAAGGTTTGTATCGGGTGTATGGCGGAAGCTTTATACAATGTCACAAAGTTTGTATCGGGTGTATGGCGGAAGCTTTATACAATGTCACAAAGTTTGTATCGGGTGTATGGCGGAAGCTTTATACAATGTCACAAACTTTGTATCGGGTGTATGGCGGAAGCTTTATACAATGTCACAAAGTTTGTATCGGGTGTATGGCGGAAGCTTTATACAATGTCACAAACTTTGTATCGGGTGTATGGCGGAAGCTTTATACAATGTCACAAAGTTTGTATCGGGTGTATGGCGGAAGCTTTATACAATGTCACAAACTTTGTATCGGGTGTATGGCGGAAGCTTTATACAATGTCACAAAGTTTGTATCGGGTGTATGGCGGAAGCTTTATACAATGTCACAAAGTTTGTATCGGGTGTATGGCGGAAGCTTTATACGATGTCACAGGGTTTGTATCGGGTGTATGACGGAAGCTTTATACGATGTCACAAGGTTTGTATCGGGTGTATGGCGGAAACTTTATACAATGTCACAAAGTTTGTATCGGGTGTATGGCGGAAGCTTTATACAATGTCACAGGGTTTGTATCGGGTGTATGACGGAAGCTTTATACGATGTCACAGGGTTTGTATCGGGTGTATGGCGGAAGCTTTATACGATGTCACAGGGTTTGTATCGGGTGTATGACGGAAGCTTTATACGATGTCACAGGGTTTGTATCGGGTGTATGGCGGAAGCTTTATACGATGTCACAGGGTTTGTATCGGGTGTATGACGGAAGCTTTATACAATGTCACAAAGTTTGTATCGGGTGTATGGCGGAAGCTTTATACGATGTCACAGGGTTTGTATCGGGTGTATGGCGGAAGCTTTATACGATGTCACAAGGTTTGTATCGGGTGTATGATGGAAGCTTTATACGATGACACACGGTTGGTAAGAGATGTATGACGGTGTTACAAAGTTCGTATCGGGTATATATAAACAAAATCTAAACAATATAGACTTGCACGGCATCAGAATAGTTAGAATCAAAACAACGATAATAAAAAGAGCAAATGGAGTTGAAAATCCAAACGAATATAAACGTTGTTATTACATAAGCCGTCCGTGATTGACTTCTAACTAAATGTCTTCATCTTTTCATCTCGGTCCTTGTTTAACAACTTTCTTTTCTCTGTACCACAATTTTGTCTACCAGAAAATCAATAATTCTCCTTTATTAAACTAACCAAAACATTGACCGTTAATTTGTTCTCTATCTTCGTCTATAACTCAATCATAACACAGAATATTAAAGTTCTTGTTTTGTTTACTGATGGATATTGATTTCCTTTTCTTAACTCCACAGAACAGATTTATCACGAAACATTACGGATATGTATATAACACATGTCTGTATCATGTAACACGACCCTCAGATCAAACCGTTACTGAAATCAACACACACACATACACACACACACACACACACACACACACCGTGTACACGAGGGCGTGCTTAGGACCTTCATATCAAAATTATTCCGTTGTTGTATGTTAGAATCCGGATAAGGGATTTTCTTGTTGCGGTTTAACTAGCTGAAAAGGGATTTTCACTTATAGCAGTTTATCTCGCTGACACCATTTATGGTGTTTTACACCCTAGTCAAGATTCTCATATTGAGGCATTCAGTTTTGGAATGGTGGATGGAACCGTAGTACACAGCATGCGAACTGACAAACTTTCTCACACAAGGACCTGTCCGAGCGAAATTCGAAATTCGGCGGTGAAAGGTATGTACGTAATCGCATGATTTAGGACCATTCAAGAATTTCCCTCGTCGTGGTGTAACTGGCTTACTCAAAAGGGTAGTGTTCGGTTTTGTTTTGAGGTAATGTAAGCAATAGTGACGAGCGTATTTAAACTAAAGGTAGCCAGCTATAAGCACTATTTGTGAACGAGTCAGTGAATTGTATCTTGTCGCCAAAAGCTGAAAAACGCTGATGCGACATGAACATTATACTGTTTATGCGACAAACTTTCATAGATTTTTTGAAGAAACAAAATTCATTTGACCAAATCAAGAAAGAATGAGCTTGTTGATACGATACGTCTTGGTTAAAAAACGGGACCATTGTTAAATAGATCAATTTTTAATGAATCAAATAAATCATTTAAGTCAACAATTTAGATTTATTTAGCTGATTACCGCCAAAGTGTCATATTATGTACATAATACAGAAATCAGTAAAAAGTCTTATTAAGACTAGTCGTTTCTATTTAGTATTTACAATGGAACAACAGGTCCTAATTCTATCTAGAGTTTTTTTTTTTTTTTTTTTTTTTTAAAAAATAATAATAATCCCCCTTGTTGCATGTGCTACATCAATCATGATTTAGCATCAGGAACATTTGTTTCTTGGTGTCTAATGAAATGGATCTCGGTGGTCGTTTGTGAAAAGAAAGAGTATCTGGAGAAATTCACCGACTTAGGCAAACGAACTGGAAACCGTTTTATACTTGTACTGGCGCCTCGAGCCAGAGTGGTGAGAGGAGCCATGATCATAAGTGCCTCATTTAGAACCTAAAGAGTGGTAAAACCGTCGTCGGATAATATCATTCGTCCCTTTGAATCATAAAATTTAAAGTTAAGGGGTCAGCTGTGGCTGCCAAATCAAACTTACTGTTGCTCTTCCCATATGGCACGCCAATTTATGCAAAAGTCAGCAAACCCTAGGATAGCTCAGCTATCTATAGGATAACTGGCTGTTATCCCATAAATACTTGACCGTAACTCACAATAGCTCCAGATATTGGGGTTATAAATAGGCTATCTATAGGATAGCTAGCTGCTATCCTATAGATAGCTGGTGCAATCCCATAAATACCTGAATTAAACCCCCTATATCTCTTGATAATTTGAGTTTCAAAATAGTATTTTACTAAAAGCTGAGGTTTTAATGAATTAAAATCTTAAAACCACATTTTGCATTAGGTGTTGCAAAAATGGGATTGAGGTTACTAATTCATTAACACCTCAGCTTTCAATGAAATATAATTCTGTAATTCAAAATATCAGGAGATATTGGGGGTTATTTTTCAGATATTTATGGGATCACACCAGCTATCTATGAGTTTTCACTCAGCTATCCCATAGATAGCAGGTGTGATCCACAATACCTATAGATATCGGAGTAAAATTAGCGATTATATAGATAGTAGCCAGCTATGCTATAGATAACTGGGCTATCCTAGGGTTTGCTGATTTTTGCATAAATTGGCGTGCCATATTCCCATCCCAGACAACATCCGCACCTGCTACCCAACTTACAGAATGATACCGCATCTATTTTTATAATGCTTTTGTACACGCCCTTTCGAGTTTCAATTAAATAATAACATCGACTTTGATAAAAAATTACAATAATTTTATTATGTTGCATTAAACGTACAAGTGAATTATTAAGACATATTAATTAACAGATATACATGTAATATTTTAGGGACCAGCCCATAAGTATAAAACTTATATATACAAATAAAACAAGTCTATTTACTATTGTGTTGACAGAAATAACTGAGACAACATTTAACCTTATTTTTACCAATCAATTACATATGACTTCACAAATAATAATAATAATATAAATAAAAAATATTAAAAAGTGAATAAATAAATAAATAAATAAATAAATAAATAAATAAATAAATAAATAAATAAAATTAAATAAATGTAACTGTATTTACAATTCTTTGGAAAAATCAGATTTATCTCTCTGTAAAGATTGATTTTTTATATTTACAGACACATCATGTCATTTCATGGCCATAAATAGATAATAATAATAATAATAATAATAATAATAATAATAACTTATTTTATATCTCAGCTATTTCTGAAAACATTATACTTATATGATCATATATGAATCATCATTATGAAAAAAAAATTAGATTAATTAAGTCTGATAAGAAAGATATATGATATTTAGTAAATCCGTGTTTTGTATAATTCAGGAATATTTTATAAATATAATGTTAAAAACGGGCTTGTTCAATAAACTTTAATGGGCAATAAGTCTTCTATAAATAATTCTAAGTATAAATTAAAAGATGTAAAACTGAATTCTACTACAAAACTGCTATGGTTTGGTGTATGTTTAAAGGGAGATAACAACGGAATTTTGGTGTCGGCATAGCATTTGTATATGTACATATATATAGTTGGCTATCTGTGTCTCTTCAATAACAATTATCAGCAAAATCTGAAAAATCATAAATTCTTGATTATCCAAACTTTTAACAAAACAAAACTTTTTCCCTACTGCTCCCATGTTACATTAACCTCCATACTCATACTACTAACATTCCTTTTTTTTACGCCTCATAACAATTTTAACAATTTCAATACTATATATTTTTCTTATTCTCTCTCTCTCTCTCTCTCTCTCTCTCTTCATTTTTCACTACTAATTCATTTATCCTTCTCTCTAATTACTTCAATACCCTTTATAATCTTTTACAACCCCCCCCCCTCTCTCTCTCCCTCTCTCAACTTACTTGCATGTTTTTCTACAACTAATAGTAGTGATATTGTAGATAAGGTCATCAACTCCAAGTTGACATCCGTTAGTCATGTTGTACCAGATTCCACACGAGTAGGAGTTACTTCTGTCATAACAAGCTAGAATATTACAAATAACATTTTACCAAATTGTATATTAACTCAAAAATCATAAGCATCTTACTGACGGTGTTGCTGTTACCTGTTTCACATGTGTCGACAACATAACTACGTGTCAAGCCTCAAAAGGTACATCAAGATTCACAATGACATTGTTGTTATCGGGATGTGCACTACTGAACTACAGAGGATAATATGATGTAAGTGTTGAGGCCTCATTGCCAAGTAGTAAGAAGCGCGCGCATCCGGATTACAGTGCCTCTCACCGTATAAGTAGGAATCCCACTAGTGGCAGAGCAAAATGTAAGAAAATTGTCAGGTCGCTTGCCAAAGGTCGGTGGCTGCAGGCAGTCAGGTTTTCTCTTCCAATACTCCAGTTGATTCAAACAGCAGATAGATAAGACTAATCTTTCCTGGGCGGCTGATCTCAAATAAATGCTAGATTAATAATCTTATTACTTTTGACGTGAAACACCCGGGTAGAGTTTTAGAGTTTATTATGAAACAATAATTTTATTATTTACTACATGGCTGTTAAAGCTGCATTAAGTTTTCAATTTTCTGATTTTATTAAAATAGATAACCTATTGATTTTATATTGATATTAACTTGCAGCATGCGCGCTGATCATGTACAGAGACTCGAGTGAATCAAAGGAGAAACCTGACAAATTGCATTAATTGTCCGTCATTAATTTCCAAACGTATTATTGATCCCTTGCAATGTCACAAATGACAAATAATGAAATTCTGTTTAATTTATCATATTTCAACGTTTCATAAGTTGTGTTTAAATTGCCGGGTTTTTTAATGATGTTCTAAAAGTAGATCCCACAGCCTACATCTAGCTGGGAAATTAATGCTATTTCTATATAAATTTATTTGAACTTTTATCGTTAAACCAAGTGTAACATTGTTTATTAGGAACAATATTATGTAATTTTTTCCCTAAAAAAACGTAATACAGCTTTATAGTCCTGAAAATCATGACTCAACGGTTTTGCTATATGGGTATACATGTGACGTTACAGCACATAACGGCACATATCCATATAGCAAAGCCGTTAGGAGTCATGATTTTCAGGACTAGTGGGTAAGCATGTTTATATGTTTAAAAAATCGAAAACAATATAATTACTTCTCATAATTTCTTTTTTTATCACAAACGATGTCTAGAAATTGAAGATAAGTTCGCGATATATGTTCAACAAGACCCTAACAGTGGTAAATGAAATATTGAAAACGATCGTGGAAAATTGCCCGTTTGCATATAGGAAGGACTCACCGTTAGGAGCAAAGGAGTCATGATTTTCAGGACTAGCAGCTTTAAGAACAAGTCGTGTGATCAGTAGCGTCATGTGTTAAAATTATAAGTTTCTATGTAAAATTAGACATTCAAAATTAACATATGGCAAGTTTAATAGCTGATCTTACGAGCGTGTACGATAACTGTCGAAAATTAGCAAGTAAATAAACTTGATTCGTATTATTTAATACGACAATTCATACTCAAACCTTGATGACATAAAAACCCCTAAATGACCATTTCAAATAAAGCATACGTAAGTCAACTTTAGCTTGTGAAATGCAATAATAAAATCTAATTCATTCACTTTTGTAATCATCACACTGACCTGTTGGAGCGACTGTGGTTAAAGGACTCGCTGTTGCACATTCCAGCTTGGGGCAGCAATCCGGAAAGGATAATGTCGTATTTGATACTTCCTGACAGTTTCCGGCATCGGGGTTATCGTCACCTGTTATAGGGTAACACCTTCAATATAATCACAAATACACATAGATCAACATACACGTACAGTATCTATGTTATGGTAATTTGGAACTTTTATAACAAGGTCATTAAGACTTAAGATGGGTCCAAATTTGACATGGTTCATAGATAGTCAGATGTATACTTATATATATATCCCTAACCCTGACAATAGAATGATAAAGCGATGTATATTATGTATGTTATATCATAAGTATAACGCCACATGCGTCAACATTGTCCAAGTTTCAGCGATTGCCGTCAATGCAGCGCCTCTGTTTCGTGTTTTTCCGTCAGAACCATGACAGACTATTAACGATTTCATGGTCGGATGATGGTACAAAACATACCGTGAAGAAACTAGTGTCCACTTAAATATTTTAAACTTTTCAACTATTGCTATTTGACGTAATAGTCAAATCATTCCCATAGAATATGTAAATCTGTAAATCCTATCGAATATAAGTTTTCCAAAAACATGACACCAGAGGGTAGGACTTCCTTTTGTACCCCCCATCCATTAAAACCAATGTAGATTTTAAAAAAAATAAATTTCCTCCACAAAATGTAAAATATTGAATTATTATATCATTTTAACCATTAATTTAGCTAAAAAGTAAATTTGGGTGGGGGGTACAAATGGAAGTCCTTCCGATTGTTTTGTATAAAAAAATCAACAAGTCACGATGGTCAAGTATAGACTTACAGACCCTGTATGTATTTTGACTGGAAAAGACAATCACTAAGTCATTGATTACCTTGTCAAGTCATTACATACATGTTTTATAGTATTCTGTTAAATTTGAAAGAAATATTTATTTTAGAACTCTCAAAAATAATTAATTTAATAAATAAATAAATAAATACATTCATTAATTAATGAGAACTATATTTATTGACTATAATTGATTTAGAAAGGGGGAACCATCTACACAAATTTTGTAGAATTTGCCGCGGAAAGTAAATGAACCATCTTTTGTTGAAAACCAGTTACCTATTAGACTTCACAGTTTTAACTGCAGCGGTGATACATGTATTTTACCAGTTACGTATTCAATATTTTGTGACATAAAAATGTTACCATGGAAACATACCTTTGTTGTACTTCAAATACTCCAACACTGGCATAGTAACAAATATTGTTGTCACATGATCCAGCAGACGATTGCCATTCGCCTTTGTGTGAAACTATGTTCCCGCTAAAATCTGTACAATTCAAACCTGATCAATAAACCATAAAGATAAATAATAATGTAATTATTTGTATAAAACTGGATAAAATGTATTAATCTGCATTTTGTTATTCAAAACAAATAAATCACATTACAATAAATAAATAAATAAATAAATAAATAAATAAATAAATAAATAAATAAAAATATTTAAAATAAAAAAAAAATTTAAAAAATTGAAAAAATAAATATATCGTAAAACAAGTTTCAGTGTTGTTCTATTTTTCAGTCCCTGACTTTTGACGGTCACTTATAGTGACATACAGCTAATTGTGTTGCTAAGTATTATAAGTTTTGTGATACATTTAAACTAATTAGTAAGTAAACATTTTATTATAACATTAAATGTTTATATTACATTTTAGTAAAAAGAAATTAGGGTAAACTGTATGACATTAAGGTAAGATGAATACATGTACCACGCAAAGTGTGTGTGTGTGTGTGTGTGTGTGTGTGTGTGTGTGTGTGTGTGTTTTGTCTGTCTTGCATTAGCTTACGGCTAGTTTTTGAGCTAGTCCACCAAGTCAGTATGCAGCAGACAATCATACCAATCCCCTGGTCACAGTATCCTAACACTGGGAAACAAGTTGATGTTACGTGCTCCTAAATCCGAGCGTCAAACAAGGCAGCAGAACACTTTTTTATTAAATTTTAGTTAAGACTCGACCAGCCCTAACTTTCTAAAATAGGCGTCGGTATAGAGTCTATACATGGTTCTAATATTAAATTAACACACGATACCTGTAATACGTGTCACGTGCCTTTTTTTTTTTTTTTTTTTTTTTTTTTTTTTTGCATTACTCATTTAAAAAATCAAAGCTTCAAAGTTATATATATATATATATCTGAAGCTAATTCGAGCTATTTTGGGTTATTTAAGGACATTTGACATATGTCTCCCTTTATTCGATAGTAACTAAAAATCCACCTCACCCCCCTTATTTAGCTCCTCGCTATAACGATTTTAGTTAGTGAGAGAGAGAGAGAGAGAGAGAGAGAGAGAGAGAGAGAGAGAGAGAGAGAGAGAGAGAGAGAGAGAATACTTTCATTGTTGTCTGGTAAAAAGTAACATGTAATTTGTTCTTATTGTAACATATTTTATAAAGCGTCGTAATTACCATAACAACACACCTGTTAAAGGTATATATACATACCTGAAGCTAATTCAAGTTTAGAAACCACCCTCAAGTCAGTTTGACCTGGTTGTAGATTTATAAAAAATACATATATAAATAAAACTGTGGATATGTAGTAAAATACGGGATAGAATTTCCCAGTCAATTTCCAATTTTTACCCGACATTTTGTCGAGCACCTTGCCGGAAATGACGTTTGTTTATTTATTGGTATTGTGATCAATCACTGGGGTGTAACGTACCCGTAAACAATTGTGCTATAGTTAACCATCTATTTGTATTTTGTGGAAGGTAAGGCGCATATTTACAGATATTGTAATGACTTATTGTGACCTATATGCTTTTTTAAAATCTTGTCCAGAGTTAGACCAAATTAACAGTAAATTTATCTAAATAAATGAAATGATATCGAAAATGAAAGGATTAAATATTGAGTACGTTGTTTTTGACCTTTTCAACAGCTATGTCAAACAAATATTTAAACAGCGGAATTTATTATGTTAACATGGATGTATATAGTGTATGTGTACCTAAACGGGTTATTTTATGTATATCGTTATTTCTAAATAATTAAAATAAACAGTGATTAAAATATTTTTGAAAGAGAAATCAATCATGCAGTTCTAAATAATTAAAATAAACAGTGATTAAAATATTTTTGAAAGAGAAATCAATCATGCAGTTACCAAAAATGATTGAAAAAAATTGCTAAATTGTTTTTAAGTTTTAAGTTCATATAATGATATAGTCTGTTGTTTTCAGAAATTAAATGATTGAAAAAAATTGCTAATTAAATAAATAAATAAACAAATAAATAAATAAATAAATAAATCTTCTATCTGTAACAGGAAAATAGAAAATACAGCGTCCGAACTGGGATTACAATATCTTTACTGAACTATACGTCCATGTATCGAATGGTTCACCCCGATGCCACATGTTGTAATTACTGACCCCGTCGATGGTAGAATGATTCAGTTTTTATATTATTATTTGACCATCACATCAATGATATCATGCTTATAAAAAGATACCTTTAGTAATAGAAATCTTGAAAATTTGAATCTTTAGAATTTGAAATTTTAAATCTAAAAATAAACTAGTTAAATTAATTAATGATCGTAAATTTTGAATGTATTTTTTGCAACTATTAAACGCATCTACATTGACTCTATGTAAAAAAAAAATACTTGTAAAATTATATTTCTCAGCAGTGTTCAAATGTCCTTGATTTTTTAAGCCCGGCTCTATAACTTTGCACCTGGATTATCTCCATAGTTAAACTTCGTATATCGACACTGCTCGAAAACTTTGCACCTGGATTATCTTCATAGTTAAACTTCGTATATCGACACTGCTCGATAACTTTGCACCTGGATTATCTCCACAGTTAAACTTCGTATATCGACACTGCTCGAAAACTCTGCACCTGGATTATCTCCATAGTTAAACTTCGTATAGCGACACTGCTCGATAACTTTGCACCTGGATTATCTCCACAGTTAAACTTCGTATATCGACACTGCTCGATAACTTTGCACCTAGATTATCTCAATAGTTAAACTTCGTATAGCGACACTGCTCGATAACTTTGCACCTGGATTATCTCCATAGTTAAACTTCGTTTAGCGACACTGCTCGATAACATTGCACCTGGATTATCTCAATAGTTAAACTTCGTATAGCGACACTGCTCGATAACTTTGCACCTGGATTATCTCCATAGTTAAACTTCGTATAGCGACACTGCTCGATAACTTTGCACCTGGATTATCTCCATAGTTAAACTTCGTATAGCGACACTGCTCGATAACTTTGCCACGTCGAAAATCAGTAGAAAAAAACCTTGCTTTAAAAGCTCGGTTCGATAACTTTGCGTCCTATATTATCGCCATAGTAAAAACTTCGTATAAGAGCCCGGCTCGATAACTTTGCCACGTCGATTATCGCCATTATTAAACCTTGTTTAAGGGCCCGGCTCGATAACTTTGCCACGTCGATTATTGCCATAATTAAACCTTGTATGAGGGTCCGGCTCGATCACTTTGTCACCTGGGTTACCTTGTTACAAAGGTCCGGCTCGATAACTTTGTTAATTACCACCATAGTTTAGCTTCGTATAAGATCCGTCTCGATAACTCTGGCACCAAACTTTCCAGAGTATTTTGAAGTACTTTTTTATGTTTTTATTTATACGTCGTCTTTGACTTATAACGAAAAAAAACCCTTCTAAATACCCACACTCTGACTAAACAAATGGTTACGAAAAATCGATTTTTAACTATAATATTTTTCGTGAATTTTGTATTCATTTATCACAAAATTTACATTTCTTTAAGTTTTCCCACCTTTCCTTTTTTGATGAACAAAGTATTTTCAACCCCCAAAATTCTTCATAATTTTATCATTTTTTTTATACAGCCACATTGGAAAACCTGTCGTAATATATATATATATATATATATATATATATATATATATATATATATATATATATATATATTATTCATATTTAAAGCCGATTAAAAAAATACGAGCGTCACGATTCTTTTGCCACGAACTTTACACTGCACGCCATCAGCGTGGAATTAATACAACTCCACGTGAATCTGCTTTCTCATTTCAGGGGGAGATAACGCCAACCACATAAATGTATAAACACTGACAGATTGGGGAAGCATTAAACATCAATAAATGACTACTGTATATATACTCACGTGATAACTAGTGGTAAGTTAATACATTGAAACGATTATTAAATCTTTATGACCAACAGCTAAAGGTTTTTAGTCTTCCGCCATAATTCATGCCTGGCTTGATCAATTCATTTGTTTAACCTATAGCAATGCATTTAGAAAATTAAATAGGCTAGCGGTAGGCGAGTATAATCATACCTTATATATATATATATATATATATATATATATATATATATATATATATATATATATATGAGAGAGAGAGAGAGAGAGAGAGAGAGAGAGAGAGAGAGAGCGGGGCTCCAATTCTGAGTCGTTTGTTGTATGTTTAAATTGCATATATCCTCGCATCACTGATGGGAAAATGTTCATGGATGGAAAAAGTCGGTGAGGTTCATTGTCTTTTTTACAGGAAGCGATAATTATATTCCCCCCCCTCCCTCTCTCTCTCTCTCTCTCTCTCTCTCTCTCTCTCTCTCTCTCACGCGCGCGCGGGCACACACACACACACACACACACACACACACACACACACACACACACACACGTCTATTTTTGCTTAAGCTTCCATACGTTTACATAAATATATATTGCATCTTAAGAACTACATTTGCATATGTATACATGACATTCTATATGTTTTTCTAAATGGCAATAACTTGCATATCAAGTTGATTCTGAACATTAAACAGTAGGTAAAATATTTTTACTACGCATATTATTAAACTCGACATTTAGTTATAACTTATTTGGAATTTAAAAGTCGTGAAGTAACTGGATCCCTTCTTCACACAAGCAAACCTGTACGTTTAAATGTTGTTTTTGAAAGCAATATGTACTAGTTTTTGACACATGGTATTTTTTTAATGTGTAAGACTCATTGAAATGCCTAGTCGTGCTCGTGGTGTTTTTTAGAGCATAAACTAGACTAGATTGTCACTATCTGCTTTAAAACTCGTACTGCCACAGTAATAATACAGTGTATTTGACATCACTTATAGATGTCAGGTTTTGTAATCGGAATTTTTCGCCAAGTAAAAAGTCTGTCGCTTATATCAAGACGGTCAGGTTTGGAAGATTTGGGGAAGTCCGAGTATTCGAAAAAAAAACCCACTGACCCTCGGCAAGTTAACTGTTATACGTTTTATTAAGAGAATCTACCAGAGCGAAATTTGAACCTAGGCGGTTAGAGGCGCTTTGATCCGCAAGTTGGCACTTTACATCGAACCACTGATAAAGTCGATTCAGTCTTCTTACCTTCGATAACAATACATCGAGTTTTGTTTTTAAAACATTGACTTTTAAACGTTTCTTAGTTATTGCTTTGGTCGTTGTTTATTACACTGCCTTTCACAGCCTCGATTCGAATCCCGCTCGGGCAAACCTTAGTGTGAGAAAGTTTGTCAGTAAGCTTGCCGGTGGTTTGTGGTTATTTAAGGAACTCTGGTTTTCTTCATCATTGCAGAACTGGCCACCTCTGTATAAGTGAAAGAATCTTGGGTGTGGCGTAAAACACCATTACTCCACTAAACGCATCGTGGTTATTGAAAATATTAAATTGGTTGCCACTGGCTGTCTTTCCGAAATACACCTATATTCAACTCGACGGTAATCTACACAGTATATTACAATGAAGCATAATAGTTCTATATAACCTATATTTCCACAAGGCGTCCTATTTTAACAAACATGAACGATTTAAAATAGAAAATACGGAGTCAAGTAGACAAGGCATCTACATTGTTTTTATTTCAAGATTTTAAAAAAAAAAACAAACATGTCATCCGCCTTATATTTCTTAGTCATATAAAATGAGTAAGTTTATAGAACAGTCATTTTTTCTTTCTGATTGCTCTCTCTCTCTCTCTCTCTCTCTCTCTCTCCTCTCTCTCTCTCTCTCTCTCTCTCTCTCTCTTGTCTGAGTGTAAGTACAAGGTAATTAATTATTATTCTTTTTAAGTAAGTCATTTTATGTGACTATATCGTCATACTAATGGCGTCAAGGACCTAATGTTATCAACAACTACTACACGGAATTTATATGTCATTTTAATGTATTTTAAGATGTATTAGAGATTATACTACAGCTTACTTGTTGTAATTTAAAACAACAATTTAATAAAACACGTGATATTGTTTTCATGTACAGGACAAAACAGTAGTTAATACAAAATGAACGATACAGCTACAGAAAACCAAACATCATTTCCCTGTACCAATAAATTCCCCAGTACAGATAGACTTTACAAAGGTGAGACTTATTTTAGTAGCTGTTTGTTGTTTAACGCCACACCAGCCATATTTTAGATATTCTTAACGATAGCGTTTTATTAAACTGTTTCACAAGTTTCATCTACGGTAGTGTGCAAACACTTGTAAACACCAGCGTTCACTTATGGCTTTTGGTTAGATATATACTTCGATATAAATTTTAAATACTTCCATTACGTTTGTGGCGTATCGTGCTTGGTAGGTGGCCAGGTAGCTCAGTCGTTAGAGCCTCCCGCCTCTACCTTCGGGTTCGAATCCCGGAGTTCGGCTTCGAATCCCGTTTAGCCACTGCAGTTTTTCACTTTTCTGTTACACGTAATTATGTCTTGCTTATTTTTTTCTGACACAGCGGTAGTTACACGTGCAGCTTTTTAAAGATAATGCAAATCATATATGTCAGACATTAACATGACGGACACCAATTTAAACTTATTTCAACCCAGTGTCTAATTAATAGCATATTGCTAAACGACAATACTATGGTAATACAATAAATATTGATGGTCAATATGACTTTTGAATTTTGTATTTCAGAATTAGCAGACGATATACCAATTATTATTTTGACAGCATTGTCAGCTTGTTGCACGATAGCCACTATATGTCTGTACACAGAGGAAGTGATATTTCTACATAAGAACTACAAACAAAAGACAAAACGAACAAAAATATGTTGTATCTTAGCTCTATATCCGGTAAATATTACCATCAAAAATATGTTTATCTTAGCTCTATATCCGGTAAATATTACCAACAAAAATATGTTGTATCCTAGCTCTATATCCGGTAAATATTACCAACAAAAATATGTTGTATCCAGCTCTATATCCGGTAAATATTACCAACAAAAATATGTTGTATCCTAGCTCTATATCCGGTAGATATTACCAACAAAAATATGTTGTATATTAGCTCTATATCCGGTAAATATCACAAACAAAACGTGTATGTTGTTATCAGCTCTATCGCGAACGAATTATGTTGTATCCTAGCTCTCTATCCGGTAAGTTTTATCGAAAAATATATATTTGTTGTATCCCAGACCTGTACCCGGCATTATCATAAACATCATGAATTCTATTCCTATAGCCAGTAATTTTTACCAACAAGTGTATCCTGGATCGATGCTTCTTTTTAAAAGTAGCACATAACATTTTTATCGAGTATTGAAAAGGAGTTACCAGTACCGTAGCTACATATGAGGCAACCGAGGCAACTGCCTCAGTAAAATTTTAACCAAGTAGTTATTCTCCCGGAAGTGATATCCAGGTTTAACGACTGACCCATTTTTGTCTGATGCCCGCCCACATACAATTTAAACTTTTAAACCATCCTCTAACCTGGATTACGAGATTTAGTGGTGTGGTTAACATGGTACAAAACCACCCCACTATTTTTACAACAGCTGATCTAGTTTTTAGCTTTTCTACTATACTATATTATATAATACCTTCCCTACATGTGAAAAATGTAAAAACAAGAGAGAGAGAGAGAGAGAGAGAGAGAGAGAGAGAGAGAGAGAGAGAGAGAGAGAGAGAGAGAGAGAGAGAAACTGTTAGTACTGCATGTAATTATATCTAGATCGATTTCAATTCTTGCCTCGGTTTATTTAAGGGCCGATACCATTTATGGAAAATAGTTGATAGTTCCATAGAAGAAAGGTTATTTCGTGACATTTAAATTAACTACATGTATGTTTAACATGTATTTGTCATTTTACGCGTTTCACATTAATTGAATATATTAAACGACTAATTACACTAAACAGAGTTTCTTTATCTTTTACAGGTGGTATCATTCACGTCAATGCTTATATTATTGGTACCACGTTCAGTACTTATAGGGGAATTTGTAGCGTCTATGTAAGTACTTCACATATGTGTCATGTGCTACTATTGAATTTTTATGAAATAATACATTCAAAAGTAGCACATGACACTTTTGACAGAGACCATATATAAGTTAGTCTGAAAAGACCTGAATATTGCTTTTTGGGTCTTTTTATCGCGTCGCCGCGGAGAACATGGAAAGAATCCGGTACTGTGTCATGATATATGAATATATAAGATTTAAGAAACTTTTGTAACTTAAAAGCTATAACCTTTTTCTGTTTGTCTGAAAATATGCACATTGAATGTTTGAACACCTATTGAATGCAATAATGAACATATAGAAAAATAATTATAAAAAATAAATTAAAAAAAATACTGGCATAACGATCACACTTTAAAAATAATGTGACTATTTTACACTTACATTATCATAAATTGATTAGCATTAGCTTCAAATCTGTCCTTAAATTTTGTTTTTATTATTTATTTATTTATTTATTGTACTTTTAATATTTTCAGATATTTGGCATTCTGCATCGTTCAGTTTGTGGGATTAATATTTGAATACTTTGGTGGAGATCTAGAAATGTTGAGGGATTTTGAAAATGATGATATTTCATTCCGTACACCACCTTGCTGTTGTTGCTGTTTTTGTCTTTCAAAAGTTCGATTCACAAAGTAATAATATTTTTCTATATATTAATTCCCGTTTATATTATTTTTTTTTAATTAAAGCTATTTGCAAATTAAAAAAAACAAGTATTGCTATTTCTCAAGAATTTATTGCTTGGTTGGTTTCTATGCTGTTTAACATTGCATCAGCAATTTTAAGCTATTCGCGCACGTTTATTGATTTGTCATGTGCTACTTTTGATTTTTTATGAAATAATACATTCAAAAGTAGCACATGACAATTATGTATTATTTTATAAAAATTCAAAAGTAGCACATGACAGATTTATAAGAATTTATCTAAGAACAAGTTGGTGTATGCGTGAGATGTGCAAATGGGTATTATGGTCTTCCTCACAATTGCGCACACAAAGGGCAAATTTTAGTTGAGGTGCTAGCTCACGGAGTCAGTATGTGGAGATAAGCATTATCTTTACACCGGGTGAACTAGTCCATACTTTATCATCTTAATGCCGAGCACCAGGCGAGTAGGCAGTATATCAGCTTTTAATATGTTATATACGACTCCAGCCGCGATTCATACCCACCACCTGCCGCTCTCGAGATGGACGCTGTTACACTGCCATCACGGAGGTTCAATGATTTGTTAGATATCTAAGGAAGGGTAACCGATGTAAATATAACCTTAGTAAATATCTTAATTGTTGTCAGTAATTATGTTAATTTGTTTGAATTTCAACCGTCATTCTTTTAAAGTCAGCATCTGCCATACATGCTTGTTTGCACACAATCTGCATTATTTGTTGTTGTTGTTTTCTTTTTTTTTTTTTCTTTTTTTTTTTTTTTAATAAAGTTTTTGTCATTCTTTTATGTTTACAATTAAAAGAATGTAAGACAAGACACTATACTACTTTCTTGTCGTCATCTTCGTCATCGTCATCAATATATTAATGTTTAGGTTTTACTTTCACAACTGATTCATGCGATTATAATAAACTATATTTTTATTATTTATTTAGATGTACATTGAAGGTTATAAAGGTTATGGTTTTACAAGTAGCTGTCGTTAGACCAGTTGTACTTTTTATAGCAGCTGTGTTGTGGACAGATGGTCGGTACGCTCCCGGAAATGAGGTAGATTACTATTTCCTTAAACAAGCAGACAGAATATATATACATTTTGTGTATATATATATATATATATATATATATATATATATATATATATATATATATATATGTATGTATTTATGTATGTATCGATTTGTTTACAAGAAATTATGGCAGAGGTCTACACAAAAAACATATGTGCTTTAATGCATATATAAATTTGATGGTGATGATAACATATAACAGTCAATATCATTCATGTTCTTATTTAAGTTTTTCATCTCTTAATGAAATAGAAGTAGAATCCGTTATATTAAACTAAAATTATATAAATCAGAAAGGGGTATTTGGATTTAGTTATTTGTCACTAGATCATAGTTGTTAATCACAATATAAGTACTGGGCTCGCTTTACTGCATGGTATAATCAGACATTACTACACGTATTTAGGGGCCACTGGTTTAGGTCCACAAACCTCGCCACTTGATATTTGATTGTTGTTATTCTAGACATAGATCAGTAGTCCTTCTATTTTGTTTGTCTTGTTGTGTTTTGTTCTTGGTTGCTTTGTCCTTCATCAAGTTCTTGCTTTCAAGACACCCTACATTTTGATAGCAATTCGTACACTTTTTTAATTGCAGTTTTCAAACTTTTAAAAAAGAATAAGGCGGCGATCGGATAGTGATCAAATGCCTAAAGATAAATTTCTCTTCGGTTATATTTTAGTTTCATCAATATCAGAAATACCCACAGCTTATTGAGTTAGAGTTTATCAAGTTTCCTGTCTCAAATGAATTCGATTTTTTTTATCAGATTAATCCGAAGTCGTCGACATTATACATCAACATTATAAACGTTGCATCAGTGCTATTTGCCATGTATGGTAAAATGGTGACATTTCGAGCTACAGCAGAAAGACTGAAAAACTTCAAATTAGGACTCAAGTTTGGATCCCTCCAGCTTGGTATTGTTGTGATCAATCTACAAACCTCGGTTTTGTCAATATTTGGTAAAGCTGGGTTACCACATTGTTCAGGCATTGGCAGTTCATTAGTCCGATCATCACGTAAGTATTACATTCTGTATATACAAGTAAAACATCTTTATAATCCCCACCCCCAATCCAAACCCACCTGCCATGTCGCCACACAATATTAAAGACGAGATATCAATTTCTTGTAAGTTTTTCTCTTTAAGCCTCTCATAGCCATTAATAAGCCGAAATTCACTGTTATCTGGTCAAAGTTGTCCTGATGCACAAGCTTGTACTTTTTGACGTCAACAACTCAGGAAGCTTTTGACGATAAGAATATATATATATATGGATATTCGGAAATATATCTGTTATCTAGAACAATAGTTAATTGAAGATTTTTTCGATTGTTTATATGAATAAATACATCTCACCTAAGGAATTACTTTGTTTAAGAGGAACACAATTCAGACAAATATCTAATAGTAACAAAGAAAAAGAAGCCTTATAAGTCCCTTAGTCAAATTGGAGTTTGCTACTCTTTAGCAAAATCAATTTCTATCATATTGATTTTAATGCAACAATTAATGGGTGTTTTAGTAGTACTCACGTGCATCTGTTAGTAAGCCTTAAAAATTGAAACGATAACACATGATTCAAACAACTACAAATAATCTGTCTTCAAGAATTTAGCTTAAAATTGAAGCGAAAAAAAGGTTCTGAAAAAATGGTTAAACAGATCGTGCCAAAAAATGTTGACCAAATACTTTATCATTTCCAGTTAGATTGGAGTTGTTCATCCAGTCAGTCATCACAACATTTTCAATAGTCAAAATGCCATCACAACAAGTGAATAGGCATCTCTTCTTGTGCTATTGTGTTATAAAAAGGAGTTGAGTGGGGTAATGGTGTTTTATGCCCCATTTAAGATTATTTTACCTATTTCGAGGCGTTAAGTTCTGGAATTATGGAAAGCAGACTGAAAAACTTTCTCACGCTAGGACCTTGCCTGAGTGGGATTCTAACCTAGGTGTTGAGAAGCATTGTGATTAGTTATATCTTTTTTTTTGGTTCATTCGGCCTCCAAAGCACACTGTTATAAAAGGATTAAAATAAAATGATTAAAATGAAACCTAAGAAATGTTTATTATTATTATTATTATTATTTAACACCGAAAACAAGCTACTGTCGGCATTGATACTGTTATTAAAAAATCGGTACATAATCATTGGCTTTCAATGAGCTTAGTGTAAACAATAATTTATTCCTTATAACAGTACAAGACAATAACATACATCATTATGAATATATATGGATTCGGAAACAATGGTGAAATGCCATTATATTAATCCGCCTCCAAGAATAATAAAATTACAATTAGAAAGACCGACAATTAAAATTAATCTATATGATATGTACTTATGTAAAAAACAAAACGTAACTGGTTTGGAAAGAGAATTGTTTACATTGTTATAAATTAACACTATTACTAACTGATTATAAGACTAAATTCTGTAAAAATAGAAGTTAAGTAACTTATTTGAATCTTTTACTATCGATTATATATTTTTGAACTTTTAAGAAGATTTCTGTGTTTTCAACATCAGATAAGTTTGGAATACCGAATAAAAGAGTATCTAACTTTATATTCTGGGGATTTAGGGAATTAAAAAGTTCAGATCTTTGCCGAGTAAAATATGGACCATCAAATAAATAGTGTTTGGTGGTTTCAGTTTTTTCACAGAGACAGTTGGGAGAATCAATTATCGTTTTCTGGAACAGATGACTATTTAACAAACTACAATTCATTCTTAGACGTGCGTGAAGGACTTGCCCCAATCGACTGCCTTTAAAAAAATTTCGGAATATTTAACTTATTTCTATTAAGATATGATTTAAACCTATATAAAGAAGAGTTTCTTATTTCCTCTGGAATTTCAATCCAGTCTCTAATAACAGAGGGTAAAAATGAATCGAAATAATGTTTAGTTTTACAAGAGATATGTACGAGATTGTTCTGTTAGCGTGTATTGTAGGAATGTGTTTCAAAATTGTGAGGGGGGGGGTACTATATTAGAAAGATAGTCAGGCGTCATGTTGTGATACATCTTATAAAATAAAATCAGTTTGTGTTTTTTACGTCTGTCACTTAATGATTCCCAGCCAGATTCTTTTAAAAGGAGTGAAGTACTAGTTAGCTGTGTGGCTCCGGTAACAATTCGAGCTGCTTCCAAGTTAATTTTTTAAGTGAATTACTGTAGAACAACGTTATATTATCCCTTAGAACATCTCCATATTCCAAAATAGGTCTGATCAATGTAAAATAGAGTTTTTGTAATGTATTTCTATCTAGTTTGAATTTTAAAAGACACAGTAAAGAAAGTCGAGATCGAGCTTGAACATAAGCTGATTAAGCTACCCCTGATAACAATATTAAAACAATGTACTTTTTTGCAACAGTGTTCTTTAAAGCATTAATTAAAGCTGTATTTTAATTCTGACGCCTTTCTGTTAGATTTATGTAAATAGTATTTGATTCTATTTTTAGGTACAAATCATTTTCTGTTAACCATGGAAATGTTATTGATTGCAATATTAGCCAGATTTGCATACCGGCGTGTTGACACTGATGAGTACGTAGTGAAATCACCAAGAAATCACGAAGAAAACGGTGAGATAGCAACCAATCAGATTCAAGATGATATACAAAATAACTTTCAAGTAGCATTGATATGAAAGAGGTTGAAGCAGAGAATTCATGCTTCACAAATCTCGCTCTCGATACTAATGACGAGAATGTAAAGTGAAAACAGTTGCCAAAGATTTAGCAGATTTAATGTGATACAATGTTTAGTGTAGTATTGCTGTTTATGTGATTGTTTTATTATGTTATTTTTTTTTGTCTTTGTGTTGCATGTAGACTTTCCAAAAGATACCAACCTTTTCCGTTACCATGTTAGTTTTTTTTCAAATTAAATGCAATTCTGTCTTTACATCAACACCTGTAATTTGCTTTTTACAATAAAAGCTATTTTTTTACAATAAAAGCTATTATCTGGAAACTGAAAATCAGAATGAATCACCATGTTGAGTGATCTTGTATATAATTTAATAAATATAAGTATTTTTTATCAGCCAGGGAAAGCTGTTTCAAAGGTTTTTTTTAAAAAAAATGTTCTTTTCTTGACTGAAATGACATGTAAAGAAGAATTTATGTATTTTTATGTCTGATTTTTTATATAATTTGTAACCAAAATATAAAAAATTAATACCAAAGAGATATGATAAATGATAATATTATTTATTGTTACATATATTTTGTTTAATAGTTTAACTGTTTAATTTTTTACATGCATGTTCCGCAGCTTTTAAATATATATTCTAGATTAGGCATCGGCTGCGCTGATATCGTTAAGAAAGTCCCATTTATTGAAAATGCCAGTAGATTATATATACCAGTATATTTTTGTACTTTTATGAATTTTTTTATGTGCAGAATTTTGAATTTTTGCAATATATATATATATATATTTAAAAAATTTGGCAGAATTTTGAATATTACTTTTTGTAAAAATTTAGACTTATGCACATGACCATTTTACGAAGGTATTTACAAATTACAGAGCGCAATATTAACATGTTATTTACCTCTTTATATTTATATTTTATATAGGTACAATGTTTAATCTTGTTTAAATTGTCTGAAAGACTTTTACAGCTTATGTCATTACTTCTTTTTGAAAGATTATAATTTATGACGAGACATGTGCACATTTTTTAGTTTTTGTTAAGCATGACAAAAGTCCCTTATTGATTTTTATTACTTGGATGATATTTGATAGTATTCCAGTTTATTAATATTTTTGCTGCCAGTTTATATTCGTATGTTTTATAACATATTCTATAAGTTACAATGGTGTTCTTCAGAGTACCACGTGATTCTCCATTACGTCAATATATAATATTCTTTTCTAGTTGGATATGCAATTTGCAATGAAGCTCCCCGGGCGCGAAAAACGGCGTAATATAACGTATTACACGACGTAAACAGTTTACAAAAAGTTCTAACCAAAAATGTATTAATCAGCAAGTGCTCTGCGTGGAGAACCCCATTTGAACTTGAATGCATTTAGATTCTTAACATCCAAATATTCTAGACTTAAATCAGTGTTTATAGTTTTTGTATGATAATTTTCTTTGTTGTTGTTGTTGCATGCATTATTTTGTATTTTTGCAGATTGCATGACGTTTGTATGCTGTTGGGTTAGCCGAGTTGCTTGCCTAGCTTTTTTGTTGAATGGAGCAAATTATGCTTTATAAAATGGGATTTTTATAACAGCAATTACACGTCCTGTTTGTATTGAGAGAAGAAAATTACTCAAATTGTGAACTGCGCGTGTATTTGTTTCCACTTTGCCTTTTATTTGTACGAATTTTATAATTTTATTAATTGATTTGCCTCTCGCTATAAATTGTTAATTTTTTTCTGTTATTTATTTTTCTGTTAGCTAATATATGTAAGTTGGTTGGTTGAATATTGTTTTAGATCATAACAGTTTCTTACTTGCGGTCGACCAAATCGAACACGCATTGGGACGAAGCCATGTACGCCTTTGCTACTGTAGCTCCCGCTAGTTTATGGGTAAATAAAGCAACGTTCTCGGGTGTTTTGTCATAGTATAAAATTGTGAATTTTCTGAATGACATAACATTTCGAATGGAAAACTTCAGACTAATATGAAATTGGTAAAATTAACTCGGGTTAATAATATGCGCGTCTCAGATTTATTTTGGTGCTTTGCACAAGTTTCGTAAAATTGTGATTCAGAATTAAAAAAATTACCCTGACAATTAGGGACGCTTGGAAGATTGGAAGAACTTTGAATTAAATATTTAAGGGTTCTCTGAAATGCGAAGGTAATTATAAAATATAAAAATATTATTTAACTTTTAGTTATATTTATTGTTCAGTTTACATAATTATTCAATATTTGTGTAACTTTGTTAGATTTGCTTCAAATGCAGAAAATGCTTTTCAATGTTGTGAAATTGATGCATGTACATATTGCGTTGGTGAGCGAATGAATGGCTTGCAGCTCTGCCTGGAATACACTATCTTTGTCAAATGTATTGAATTGTACTTTACGTTTTACAAAACTTAAAAATACTTTTAATTTTAAATTTCAATTTTATTTGTAGGGGAACATGTTCAGTTGAGGATGAAACTTGATGAATGATTGGAATTTTCAGCATATGCACCTTAATCTTATATATAAACTCTCTGGTACAGAAAGTATATATAATTCTTTACTTCATTTTTTGATAATCTTACGCGTAAAGTATACTGATATCACAAAATGTATTACTATGATTATGAAAACCAGGGTTCCTATTTGAGATGCATTGAACTGCAAGGAAGGTTTACCGAATTTTAATACCGAAATTTAATACCGTGTACGTTTCGTTTTATTATTATTATTATTTATTGATTTATATTTTTTGTTATTATTTATTTATTTATTTTTTGTATCGCCTTTTGTCAGATACACACGATTTTTGCTACATATAACTAAACTTCCTGTGATATACCGGTAATTGTGTATAGTATATTATCGGCTGATCGACTCTTATATTGATCGGCATTGCAGTCAACATGAAGATGTGCAATTTTGTCGAAACTTGAAACTAGTATTCATTTTCACAATTTCACAAAAAAAAACCTATTTACTTCGTTGAATTGTTGTTACTTTTAACTTATCTGACTTGCACATAGTTGACTTGCTTCAGAGATTAATAAAAGCATGTCTGATTTGGTAACAGCTGGTATTTTAATGCAGCTGTCATGTGTTGACTTTGAATTTTTATTAAAATAATGCTTTCAAAATTAGCACATGACAAAGGATAAAACCATAGCAGCCAACTAAGCCTTACAGGATGGACCCTGAATGTAGATTTCATTCCTTTATCGTCAATATTATTATTGTTATTAATTGTTACTTCCTTTATCATCTTGTTACATGTATTTCATTATGTTAATTAAGTATCATTTATAGTCATACATATATGTATTCAGGTATACATTCCGTAATTTCCAAACCTTGGTATCCAGATCATGCTGTATCTACCTCAATGAAAACAGTCTGCTTTATATATCAAATAATGCTCAGTATAAATTTTTGAACATATAAACTTTTTACTACCTTTTTTACTACTTTATTATTATTATTATTATTATTATTGAAATTTGGTTCTGTTTTGGTATGTTCTTTTTATTTTACTTTATTTTTAGCAGTAAAAAACCTTATTTGAAATGTTTTCTTGAACAACGAATGTTATTTACAATATATTGGTAAGATACAATGATTATTTTGTCACAGGTAACATAATTCTATATTTACCGGTAACCTTTTTATTCAGATGTACACAACATTATTGATATTATTTTTGTAAAACGGTCATTTATTATATTTTTGTTCAATCAGCAATTAAAATATTTAATAAAGTACATTTTTGTCTTGTTTCTGATGTAGTAGAATGCATTGTATAAAATAAAGATCAGGACAGATTCGTCCTCCTGGAGCACCTGATCTCACATATAACTATGAAAGTATGTATGAAATGCTTTGGAACCGTTTGTCGTTGTTTTGACATTTGTAGGGTTAAAGGTCGTGCAAGTTTTAACAAAACTTTTAAAAAATGCAAAATATATTCTTCTTTACGTCGCCTGAAAAGGTAGGTATGATGTCATCGAATGTGGCTGTCGGCGATATTGTCGTCGTAGTCGTCGTCGATTAAGTTAAAGTTTGTAAAAAACATTAATTCTTGTGTGACTTTAAATATTACTTTGAATGATTATTTACCTGAAATAGCAATAATGTGCAAAAAGATGCCACAGACAGGACTCGATAGTTGGCTTGGTAATTCAGTCATTGTAACATACCTTAGTATTGGGAAGGTCTCGAGCTCGAGTCCCGTTTTCCCCACTGCCTTTTCCGTTTCTTGTTTATTTTGGAGTTCGTCTGACCCTTCTTCTAACGGAATGGAACCTCTGTGTTCGATTCAAGATAGATGATTCAATAAAGGAAGGGAAGGTAGACCGCACTCTTTAGGTGATCAACTATAGCTACATGTAGCTCAATTTTTTAACATTATATTTCTTTGGAAAGGTCTTGTGTTTGAATTCCTGACGGGTCATAAATAAGACTTTAAAATTTAAAATATTGCTTCTTTGTCTGGTGCTCAGCATAAGAAGAAAGGGTATTGACTGGTTCACACGGTGCCAGGATAATGGAATAGGGAGTAGTATGCTAGCCTGTGGCATACTGACTCTGAGCTATAATACAAACTCACACACCACACACATACATGACTAGTTCTAAGATTGATCATTAGAGATTAACAACATTGCTTTCGTCGCGAATAGGTGAATAATTGCTGATAAGACGTTAAAAATATAACAACAACAACAAAACAACAAAGCGTGGTTTGTAAGTGCACTTCTTGAAGTGGTCATGTGTTGTGTAGAAAAATAGGCTACTCTGACGTTTTATGTTTGAATACTTTTATCCTCAACAAAAGGCTACTTTTCAGATGCTTGCGATGTGGTGATCTAGTGGTTTAAATGACAAATTTATTTGATTTATTTAGGAAAAATCATGGGTATCGCAAAAACTTTTCTCATTCACAGTTTAAAGTTAAATCCTTAAGATGACCTATATTTGCCTCTACAATAGCAGCTGGCCAGCTGTTTCCTGTACTGTATATAATCAATCTCCTACTCTGATGTTGTTTTTACTCGCAAGACGTATAACGATATGGAGTAACTATAAATAAAAGCTAAAAACCATTGAAGCTATTTTGTTTAAAAGTTACCTGTTTCAATAGGTATAGATTAGCCAGGATCGAGTCTTTAAATTCCCGCTGTTTGGTGCAATATGTGGTAGGTGGTAGGTATGCTTATATATATATGTGTGTGTGTGTGTGTGTGTGTGTGTGTGTGTGTGTGTGTGTGTGTGTTATAACCATCTTGGTAAAAACCTCTTATCTAAATGTAAAAAAAACATTAAAAATGAATAATTAACTGCACCATGAGTTGCAATTCACGGTGTTGAAATTGAAGTATTTGTAGAATTACATGTATATTTTATAACACGACAACAATGCGTACACTATTTATATAATATTCCATGTTTTCTTCCCTTTTCTTTACTGAAATACTTGCGAAGTCCAAAAAATTTCCAGGGTTTTTTAACACTTTCTTATACATGTACAATGATTGTTGAACACTGCTCCGAAATCTCGGTTCATTGATCAATACAACAATACACTTGACGTACATGTATGACGTCATGCGAGTCAGTGAATGATTGGATGCCCCGCATCTTTTTAAACCGCAGGCAAAATGAAACGGCGTTTATAATAATAATAATAATAATAATAATAATAATAATAATATAATAATAGTTGTTGTTTTGGTGACTATCCGAAGTTAAAAAGTTTGGGATGCTTTCGCCTTAGACAATTGCATGTTATCAACTTTTTTATCATAGTTTTATATCTATTTATTTATTTATTTATTTATTTATTTATTTATCATTTTTATTTTAAAATTTCTTTTAAAATGATTTAAACCATTTAAACCGTCGAATCAACAGAATGGTAACAAAATAGTTTTTTTTATCATAGTAAAATATATCGTTGATGTCATTTTAATTAGTTAATATCTTCAAATTTTTCTATTAAGACGTCACATAGTGGGGTCACTTATTCGGATGACTGACGATATAGGTCGACAGGTTTGATATAGTTTAGACAAAAACATCAAAATATAACGGTAAAAAGATTTTGATGGCGAGGTAAGTTTTATTGGAATATTGAGAATCACAACGTCAGTAAGAATAAGTATAGACCATTACAACACTTTTTGTGTTTTTCAGTCCTTTACAGCATATTTCTGTGTTATAAAGTTTCAGATGTACATGTAAACTTTAGGTTACTGGTATTCAAAGCGTGATAAGGATTAGTTATTGGGTCAGTTACGGATTACTAACCAGTATTTATCAAACTGTTATCAAGATATAACGGATGACTAAGTAGTTTTATGGTAGGTTTAATGCGATAATAATATTTTTACCAGACAGCGCATTGGAATTGTGTGTGTCTGTGTGTGTGTGTGTGTGTGTGAGAGAGAGAGAGAGAGAGAGAGAGAGAGAGAGAGAGAGAGAGAGAGAGAGAGAGAGATTTGATTTTACTGCCCCTCCGGCAGTTGATGCACAATATGGATCTCTCTCTCTCTCTCTCTCTCTCTCTCTCTCTCTCTCTCTCTCTCTCTCTCTCTCTCTCTCGTTTATATAATAACCCGACTTTTCTTTGTGTCATTAACACCAGTATTCATGTTAATTTATTTTATTTTTAGCTCAGATTAACAAAAGATGTCAAGTAATAACACATCTGTACCAAAATGCACCAATGATTTTCCGAGTACCCGTCAGATATATTCAGGTAAGGTTGACAAGATGTCGAACTTTAACGACTCCAAAGACGACCGACTAGATGAAAATCTGGTTGAACCTTAGTTGTATTACAGATTCTGTAAACCGTTTGAAATATTTGGAATAGTGTCGTGTGCAGAATTTGAAATTTTACTTAAAGAAATTTTAAAAATTTGCACATTATAATTATTATTGAAAATAGTAGAGTACAGAGAGACCAAATACCACCGAAAACTTGATGTAAAGCGACAGATTTACACGGGAATTTCGTACCTAATCTGTTCGAATGTCATTTTCAGTGTAAAACTATTTCCTTTAAGGGACCTCTTAATTACTGACAGAATCAGTTTACTGTCCAATATCAAAACGACTTCCTTCTCCTCGTCTGTCCTCTCGGTAATGGTCTACCATGAGGGAGTTTAGACGGTGATCGCCGGAAAGGCTCTGTGCGTGGTAAACCGGAGCTTTGAACCACTCGGCCGTTCCTTTAAGAATTAAAAAAAAAATAAAAATTGTCTTTCTTCTTTGTATAGACGTGTAGGATGAAACTAATTTCTACTGAGTATTGCTCCATTCACGGAACCATGATAAAATAAAGGGGGGGGGGGGTGTAAGTAAATAGTCAAGCGAAATTCTTGAAGGCATAGAATGTGGTGTATCTGCGGCAAGACAATAAAAATCTACAAGATAACTAACACATAATAGATATTATATTGACCGTCACGTGACCGGCAAAAGAAATTGGAGAAACTTAACTACATGTAGAACACCGTGATGGGTGATTCACAATTTTTCCCTGTAAATCTGCAACATCTAGAAATTACACATTTTTTATACATTTACTTTGCATCCCCGAGAAAGTATCATGGATGAAGTAAAAGTCTTGCGGAAAGAAATTGAGAAACTACATGTAGAGGGGTTTCAAATTCTTTCAAATTCAGATGAAAAAGGCAAACCTAGAATACAAGCTGCTGTGTATGCAGCATCCTTTGGACAAATATCATTCAATTTACATAAAACATAAATTCCTATTGTCATGTACAGACTTTTTAATGCTTTACTAATATATATATATATATATATATATATATATATATATATATATATATATATATATATATATATATATATATATATATACAGCTTTGGGATCCCCTAACAGTAGCACTGCATAATCACTGCATAAGCTTCGACAAAGCATCTCGATTAAGTATACGGCGTTTGGGACCATTAATATATATATATATATATATATATATATATATATATATATATATATATATATATATATATATATATATATATATATATATATATATTTAGTATACATGTTGTACTTTGAAATTGCCCCAACATTACACCTGAGGATTTTTAAAATACATTCTAAAAGTGATATATAACAAATTTGATATTCTTTATGTTACAGAGCTTGGCGATGATGTTGATGTGATTATTCTTACTGCTGTAGTTGGTATTCTGTCTTTGGTTACAGTCGGAATCATCCTGGAATCGGTGTGGTATTTAATTTACAATGTAAAAAATAAATCACGTAGAGTCAAATTGATTTGCCTATTGGCACTGTATCCGGTAAGTAACTTCTTAAAAAATCAGATGTCATAACCCTTGACCTGTAAGATGTTATAACCCTTGACCCGTCAAGATTCATTTACATAATGATACAATCGAGGTGGTCAACTGTAATAAATGAGAAAAACAGAGTATCATGAGAAACATTCGACCAGAAAACTGACAATTTTTATTACACATTAAGATCTACCACTGTATTATTTGCACCTAGTCGATAAGGGGAGCTGTGATCTTAAGTCCGCGCTTAAGACCGCTCCCTCCATAGTAAGAGGTGTCAAGAGTTACCTTACCTTTTTAAGCTTTACATATAGTAGGTTGCGTGTAGATTGAAATGAGATTTAAATAAATTATGAAATGAATCATTATTAACATATTTTATGCAAGTATGGATAGATGTGTTTAATCACATTTAAGTATATGAAAAGATATTCTCTTCGTTTGGATCTAAAGACTTATTATTGAGTTAAACTTTCAATATAATTTTGTATGTATTGTACGTTGGTCCAGCATCATCAGTCATAAGCCTCATATCTAGAACAGACGGAGATTGCTAACAATATTCTAACTCCGATGATGATTGGAATTCTAATATATTTTGTAGGTGGTTTCCATTACATCACTACATTCTCTACTGGTACCAACTTCTACACTGATAGGTGAATTTGCCGCTTCTATGTAAGTGATCAAGTATTGGTAAGAAATCACAAAAAGAAATCTGTACACAGAACGGAGCTCGAAAGCATATAACGTGATTTAAACACTTATTGTCGTGTTTAAAGTTTGACTTTGACGCTTGGTGTGATTGCAAAAGGTTTCTATCTATTATTCTAGTTCTATTATTTTTTGAGATAATAACTGTCACCTTCACCTTCAACCAGAGTTCTGTAAATCACGTGCTCTAATAATAAACCCCGTTTTATCAAGGTATGTCGAAAATGAACACGAACTGATTTGTTCTGATTATCGTTTGTATTGAACACAGGGAAAAGTTAATGCGAAAAATGCCCTTACGATATTATTTAACTCAATGCTTTATTTAACCTTGTTTGTTATTTTGTTTTATAATTGAACTTATACCTATTGTAATGTGCTACTTATGAATTTTTTGAAATAATGCATTTAAAAGTAGAACTACACTACAGTCCAATGATACAAATGTGTGTCCATTTTTCCCACACTCTTCAAGCATTCATTATTTGATAAATGTTTAGCCTTAATCTGTGAAATCTGTGAATGAGCTTCTGAAAACAAGTAAATCTTAACGAGACTAGATCAAGATTAAATAAGAAATGCCTACATACTTTAAGAATTTCTACACTTAAGACTTCTATGTACATTTATATGGTTCTGGTAAACTTATTTCGCAGCAAAAAGTTCGAAAAAATAGTTATTTTTGCTTTTTGTGTCTCTGTTTTTAGATCATTAAATGTCTGAATTAACTGTTGTTTTTATTTCATATTTTCAGTGTGCGTGTATGTGTGTGTGTGTGTGTGTGTGTGTGTGTGTGTTCTTTTTTATATGATAACATTTATATTTCAGTTACTTATCCTTCTGTATCCTGCTCTTTGTACAGTTGATTATACATTATTATGGTGGTGATCAAGAAATTTTAGAGGCTTTAAAAGACACAGATATAGATTTCAACACACCTCCATGTTGTTGTTGTTGCTTATGTCTCAGGAAGATACCTTTTCACAAGTAAGAACTCTCATCTTTATTGTTGTTTATCGGGTTTGACTTTTAATAGATTTTGATGTTCACCTGTTTATTGTTGTCTGTTACATCATTTTCAATCAATGTATAACCACACAGCCGGCAAGTGTTAAAGAATCTCAATGCTTAAGTCAAAGTGACGTCATGTACTGTTTTTAAAAGCATAACTTTGATAAAAAACAAAACAAAACCAGTACGTGATATCGCAGCATTATAATTATAATGATAACGATAATTATTCAAAGTAGTTTTAGTTCCAAAAATAATCGAAATTTAAAATTGCACGAAAATGGAATTAGGGCGTTGTAATTGAATGTGTTTAATAAAACAAAGCAATGCTTAACAAAAGCTGAAGTGATGACAATGGACTACATTACATACATAAGTTTAGACTAAGTGTCCCTAATTTGTGACATATCGGCCAAAAGCATATAATGGCGTACAGTGTGATACATTATATATTTCAGACGAACATTAAAGATATTAAAACTAATGGTTTTACAAGTAGCGGTTATACGACCCATTATATTATTTATAGCCGCTGCATTGTGGACAGACGGATATTATATTCCTTCTGGAGAGGTTAGTTCTTTAAACTGGACAAGGGAAAAAAAATCATTGCTAAAAACATGTGCTTGGCAATAGCCAATGCAACCAAAATAGAAAACAACAGAAGAAGGCAATTAGAAGACAAGATAAGAACATAAAAACACAAAAACACCATTTGTCTAATAATTATCGATTAATCGTGAATGAAAAGAACAAATAAGAAATGTTTTTGTGATTGTGATGAGCATAACATCAGAAGTTTTTCATCATGCCAAAAATAACTCGAGCATTAAAATTAGGTCAAGTTTCAAGGTCAATTAAAAGAACTGGATAAATCAAAATAGAACAAAAGTTTGAAAACTCTGATTCTTAATTTAGTTTCTGATTTAAATCATCATATATGCTATATTTGAAACCATAGAAATGTTATTGAAAAGCACATCTACCCTAGTCACTAGTTAACTACATGGAGTTTTATCAGGTTTGATAAATTTTCGAGAAAAATTATATAATGAAAATAAAATGACTGAAAGTTTTTCTTGAACATTTCATCAAGAAGCAAGGAGTTTCCAATTTATCTATAATTTGAGAGAAAGAGAGAGAGAGAGAGAGAGAGAGAGAGAGAGAGAGACTTATCATAGGATTATGTTCATTTTCTATTTTTAGGCGGATCCAGAATCACCAACTTTATATATTAACCTTCTCAACGCTATGTCAACTTTATTCGCTATATATGGTATGATGGTAACATACCGAGGTACATCGAGTAGACTGACGTTGTACAGACTGCGACCAAAGTTCCTGTCACTAAAAATAAGTGTCATTTGTTTAAATCTACAGAGCACCATTATTGCCATCTTAGCTAGATTTGCAATTCCTCCATGTTCTGGTACCCGAGGGTCTCGTGTTCGAGCTTCAAGTAAGTTAAAAAAATTCTTTCTAAAATAAGATAAGATAACATGTATCTAAAACATGTACTTTTGAAAAAGGCATACAGCAAAATCATAACTAAACGATTAAGTGTCAAAGATTACAAGTTACCTTAATCGATTTTTGAATGAATGTCGATGCCATCTCATAGGATTCTTATTGTATATTAAAATCAGATAGTTTGGTTCAATAGTTTTATTAAACTATAAAGTGTCAAAAATTACAAGTTACTTTGATGGATTTGTTGATACAGCGCAACTTTACCTAAAACTCCAGAATATTTTTTTTCAATTTGCTACCTAATTTTTCATGTACGATAAGTATATCAATTAAAATCAATGTTAAGTAATCGATATCATGTTAGCAGAATGTCATGCGCTTCTTTTGAATTAATATATATTGTTTTATGATGTAGCAGACATCACGGGAACCGTTAATGTCACCTGCCTTCAAAAGAAATACTTCTCTTTATAATCATGTACAAGGTTTTGTTGTGTAAGAAACAGTCTTCATTTTGTTTTTGATGGTTATACATTCAACCGCAGATCAAGATGTCTACTTGTGTAAACCTTAACTTGATTTCATTTTTCAGGGATGTTTTAATAATTATGACTAACAAACTTAATTTGTGTATTTATTATTATTATTATTATTATTATTATTATTATTACCGGATATTATTATTGTTATTGTTGTTGTTGTTGTTGTTAAGCAGTCAATTTTTATCTCTTTTTTGTTCTTTCAGGATTCCATCATTTTTTGCTGATTATAGAAATGTTTTTGTTAGCCTTATTAGCGAGATTTGCCTACCGTAGACTTGATACAGCTGTACCTGATACAAACGATGAACACGTGACTGACAATGGTGAGAACATAACGTCTGATGATCTGAGACATATGCCTAATATCGATAAACAGAAAAATAACAGCAGTAATGAATACCATATAACAGAACCACAAACCTATATTTGATTGATACTGATAATGCAATGTCATGTAGTCGAACCTGTCTTTAAAGACATTCCAAGATGGCGGACCTTCTTAGAAAGATAATTAATCATCTTCATCAGCTAGAAGGCCATGTTAATTGTTATTTGTCGAAAAATGAGAACAGACCTGTTTATTAAATTCATGGCTGTTTTTACTCAAAGGGATTTAGATGGGGATTATTTTATTGTAATTATACATGTGTCATGTGCTACTTTTGAATTTTTATGAAATTATGCAAGTCAAAAATATCCATGACAGTAAAAAAAGTCAAAAGTAGCATATTACATGTATATTTTGTTCATATATGAATTATCCTTACAATAACAGCAACCAACAGTCCCAGGAAGCTAGGTGCTGTTTCGGAGCTTGGTTTACAGTTTCAATCCACCAATCATTAAGCGGTATGGATCACGTAGTTCTATAGCGAACTTCTGTTTACGTGGTTCTATAGCGAACTTCTGATCACGCGGATCTATAGCTAACTTCTGACCACGTGGTTCTATAGCGAACATCTAATCACGTGGTTCTATAGCGAACTTCTGATCACGTGGTTCTATAGCATAGTTCTGACCACGTGATTTAATAGCGAAATTCTGATTACGTGGATCTATAGCGAACTTCTGATCAAGTGGATCTATAGCGAACTTCTGATCACGTGGTTCTATAGCATAGTTCTGATCACTTGGATCTATAGCGAACTTCTGATCACGCGGTTCTATAGCGATCTTCTATTCACGTGGTATTATAGCGAACTTCATTGGTCGTTGGTTTGTATTTTAATGTAGAAAGTAAGTCGTTTTGAGTGGGTAAATGTTTGTGATTGATTTGTTGTCAGACTTTTAAAACATTTTCCACGTTCTTTTTATCGCCCACCGGGTTTCGAATATCGACGAATATCTCGTTTTTCCTTCCTCATTATAACTGTAATTACCAATGATTGTATAACTTGTTAATTATGTTTGTTTTTTTGTTTGTTTGTTTTATTTTTTTTCAAAAAACATACATGTTTCTTAATAAAAATAATGTTAAAACCAAATTTGTGTCTTCTAGTATTATTCCGCATTGACTTGAGTTGTATAATTGTAACTGGGGCGAAAAACATTCTGGAACAATAACCCCATAAGGATCACTGACAAGTGGCTTCAACTTTAATTTAGCTATGACATTGATGACGCCCTTATATTTCAGTACTTTTTAATCCCAATTTCCAGTATTTCAATTATGGTAAAATGTAGCTAAGAGGTTTGATGTAGGTAAGCTTAATATATGTGTTACAACATGATATAATAAAAAATAAAACCTACTAGAGCGACCACCTGTATATAATTACGACCGATCTGTACAGCAAACCCCGTTAAAATGATTTCCTATATATAACGACCGTTGATCTTTTTAGTAAAATCTGCTTTAACGACTATTTTTCTGTATATACAGTAAAACCTGTTAAAACGGATACCTCTACATAAAGACTACCTGTTTATTTGCTCAAACTTGTTAAAGTGACCACATCCATATAAAGACCACCTGTATATTTCTAAATGCATCTTTTAAAATTCCTTTGCTTCATATTTTAACAAAAAAAATCTATATAAAAATCACTTGGTAAAAAGTCCATTTTAGGTCTCTTGGTGTTATTTATATACAAGATTTTCTTTCAAGATAGTCTTTGTACATTTAGCGTTTTGACATACATGTGAACCAAAAAATGTTTCTCGCATTACATTTTCTTGATGTGTATTGCATGGCCGAAAGTTTTGTTCCGTAGATAAACATTTTAACGCTTATGCTGGAATGTTGGCTCACAATAGCATGAAGTCTGTTTTATCGCTTTTGCGTGAAACCTGATTTTATTAGCATAACACAAGGTTTAAATTAAGCGGACCTGTTATCTTTATTTAAATTTGAGCATAACAAGATTGTTGCTCTTGCGTATAACTAAATTTTGATTAGAAAATTGACATTTAAGTAAAACAAGAGTTTTGACTAGCCAAACACTTTAAGTAAAAAATGCTTTGAATAACGTCTTTTGTGTTAATCCAAATTTTGCTCAACAGAACCTATTTCATGAAACAAGATTGTGCTTTATTAAAACGCAATGCGTGAAAAATTATGCCTTCACAAAAAGAACATGAATTGCATAAAGGTATTAAAGCTATTTTTATTATATAGAGTTGAAATATCTACTTTGTCTTATTGTTTATAGTAATCCGTTAGACTTTGCATAATTGTTTAAAATTTGAAATTGAAAAAAGCCCTTTATTTTACTTGAACTATATAATAGATATATACATGCCTCTATCTGATAGTAGTAATGTTTCACATCACATTTTAAACATACAGTTTAAACAAAAACGTAGCATCTTACCCTACCGAATTTGTACTTTATTTATTTATGCGAGATATGTATTTACATTATGTCTTTTCAAAAAGTATGGAGTTTCGGTAGAACGATAAAATCCCTTTTTGCTGATTGGAATCTGGATTTGAAAACATGATCCATCACAGTTGCCTCCCTTTGGAGTCTGTTATGGTTCCAGCAGGTTATGTCACTCATACAACTTTGCACACACGCGGATGATGTTACATTGTTAGATATACAACTGTGTTTTATACGTTTTAGATTATGTAATCTTTCTTTGTAGAACGATTGTGTTCGTTGTAAACTGTTGTTGAACACCTTAATATCTTTTTGATACATCTGTAAATTTTTGTTATATTCCCAAACAAGTCGCCTATGGACGCCATAATAATGAGATCTTTTTGGAAGTAGTTTAATCCTCTGGAACTCAATGCCGTCTTCTATTGTCAAAAACCGTGACATGTTTGGATAATCATCCATCTAGGATTACATTTACAATTTTTCAGGTGTTGACATACCCAACAGTTGTGGGATATTTCAGAGAATATTTTTGCATTTGCTATTTTAATTGGTCCAAAACAGTCAAGTTTACATTTAAAAACCTCTTGAGAGTCAAAATAACTTTTATCTAAATCCGTTCCATAAATGTATTCTTTTGTATCTTAATCCTTTAAAATAAGTTATCTCCCCTGCTTCTTACTTCGTTGATAAGGTTTTACATTGCATTTGTTTTCAGTGTAACTATGCATTCACTTTCCTACATTTAAATATATCTTATTTAAATATAACATTCATTTTCAATCAAAGTTTTTAATCTCTAACTTCAATTCAAATAATTTGTGTTGTTTATTTTTATTAATTATTTTCATATTTAGAGAAAGATCTATCTACATATGTAGATAAACGCCACATAATGATAATTAATCAAATAAACTAGCCTTTAGCGTATATCAACTTTGATCACTTTAACCCATGTAAATAAAACCTTGATTTAAATCCGGACAACACTAAGTAAAATTTGACGATATCTAATTACATTTTAATATTCACTATTCATTTAAAACACGTGTGTGAATAATTTCTGATTCTATACATTTATAAGGGCCTCGCTGGCCAAGTGATCTTCTAAGCATCAACATACACATCAGCCTACGTTCGAATCCTTCTTGGGAAAGATCCTAGACTAGTGTTGTAGAAAGTTTGTCGACAGTTTGCTTGCCGCAGTTTGGTGACTCTTACTGGTTTCTTCCAGCACATCAAAACTAAACGCTCCGTTTTAAATACATTAATTTTGACCAGGTTGTAAAACACCGTTATTCTACTCCACTCTATCACTTTCGAGCTAATTGTTTCGATAAAAGTTTAAGAATCTTAACTGGGACATAAATCGCAATTATCCCCACTCCAATTCTATACACCAATGGTAACCTTTAACATATTTATCTAACACAGTTCATGAACGTCTTGAATTAATTCTATAATGCTAGCAATTTCTTATTCAGAGGTGTTCAGTAAAGCTTCATGATATCAACATTTGTTTTATTTTTCGCTTACAAATTGTTTATTTTGCAAGGATAGGACAGTCTAGTTTTTATATTTTCTGTCTTGATAAGCATTGTCGTCTATCAGCCGAATTTGTTAATTTTTCTGAAAATGTTAGTTTTGTTACGGGGTCATTTCATTGCCACGCATATCTTTTCTGGCCCTGTTTGTGACTTTTCTAGTGACCAACAAGTCTGGACTCGGAGTAATATCCATTAATAGTACATGGTGTGCCATGATGAAAATTTTACCGGAGACCACAAAGCAACAGAAAATAATAATACAATAAGTTTAGTATTAAGAAAAGAATGTGGTATTAAGCTTTATTTTTATTCCAGTCGACCGCAAGATAATATTGAAATTTATTTTGATCTTCTATGGAGAGTATTTAACTTAAAAATTAAGTAATGTCATACCGATAATGACATTCTTCCTACATAACAGTGTCCAGTACATATACTTCCATGTTGTTTTCTATGACGTCTAAAACGTGCACAGTACAAAGAGAATCGATTACGAGTTTGGAGTCGAAAGAGAAAAGTCCAATGGAGTGGTAAGATTTTTCCATCTGGGAAAAGAGAGATGGAAGAATCGGAATTTCCCCATCTCGACCTCTATTGAGTCATTGATTATTTTTCTCGCCTTGCCATTTACCAACAATACTGGAATTTTTACTATAACGATGCAAGATTTTGCTAGCGGATGGATACAAGAAATGCAACAATAACGATTAACGTTTCACTCACAGCAGAATGTGAACCTACGTGACAAAACAAAACAACGATTTTTTATATATATATCTATAAGCAAACATAATTGCATTCATTTAATTTCAACAGTTTGGCTTATTTCTTTTTCTCCTATCAAACTTTTCGGCCCCTAGTGTCACTGATGAGGAATGAATTTCCGAAATATGCACATATGGCACATCAAATTTTAACTGGTATTTTTGTTATATATTTACTACCCCTGAGCGGGTACCGCTGCTTGTGGAGTTAGACTCCCCGAGGTTATCCATGACTCAGTAGGCAGTACTTTGTATTGTCAGAAAATGTACCTTTTAGCAAAATTTTCAGCTGTCTTAAATTTTTTAAAATTTATTTAAAAATAAGGTTTGTTCCCTCATGCAAAGCATCCCTTAGCTGGATTTGGATTCATTTAATTTCAACAGTTTGGCCTACTTTTTCATCTATCAAACTTTTCTACCCCAAGTGTCACTGATGAGGAATGAATTTCCGAAATGTGCACATATGGCATATCTAAATTTAACAGGTATTTTTGGCCACATGTGGCACGCGGTGTGCGATGTGGAAAAAATATCGTCCCACGAATACAGTGAGATAAATGTATCACATATGTGAGAAATATACTTCCATGTTGTGTTTTTATGATGTTAAAATGCAGTGCTCAGTTTGTCATTACTGTACGCTTACTTCCACGTTGTTTTACTATGCCGTCAAAATACAGTGCTCAGTACATATACTCCAATGTTGTTTTACTGACATTAAAATAACTCTTGGACAATATTGCGGGCGCGAATGCTCAGCATTTTTTCACATTATGCCCATAATTTTCTCTGTTTATTGTTTATATATTCTGATGATTTATCAGTACATATTGTGTAATCCAGCATTATGTGACCTGATTCATATTATCTCCATATCAAACGGACAAATGCCAACTGATTTTATTTAACCGAATAAAATCCAGATAACATCAGGGCTTATTTGTATCAACTGATGACCGAAATATATGAATATAGAATTAAATAAAGTCAATAATCTTTTTTTTTAAAAAATACTTGTTATCATATGCTATGGTTTAGAATCGAACTCTGGATTGCAAGTTTACTTGAAATTTAGTTATAATAATTTTATAGGGCAATGTTTTGTAGATTATAAAATGCAGGTTTATCATAACAACCTTGGGTGCAGACCTCCTTGTATTGTTATCATGTGAATCTTGAGTTATCTTGTAAAGCTCGAGCACGTGCCTCCTTGTATTCATTGTGTGGACTTTGTTCGTCTCACTTTTTGATGAGCAGTAATGGACAGGTTGTTTGAATCGATCAACGACGAGGTTTCTACACCTGTCGAAGGAATCGTCATAGGTAGGTTAGTATAACTGTCGATTCAAAGTGTTATCAGGACTTAAAAAATCTAGTTCATGCCTCACTATAGTGAAATTCATCATGTATCGCTCTGTAAATAAAACCTCGAGTTCCTAACGTCTCCTTTCGCACACCCGTACTACCTTGTTCGATCAGAAAAAGCATGATTTGAGTGGATGGTGCAACTCAAACTAGGATAATTTGCTAGGTATAACTTCGATGAAGTCTATAAGCTTAAAATTTTACGTTGATAACAAGTGGAGTTTATTGATGGTGTTTTTCGCTCAAAACAAGGGTTTTCACTCGGTTCTGCAATAATTTCTGACACACGATTCCTTTACATCAGCACTATAGTTTGCTTTATTTAAGGTAAAATTTCAAGATTAAAGGAGTTTCTGAGAAATAGAAAAAATGTCAATTATTTTTATACCATGTTAAAGTATGAACATTATTTACAAGACGTAATCTTCACAGAAGTTATCTCCCCTTTAAACTATTTTAGAAATAATAACTTTGTAATTTTTGTTGTTTACGCTTTTTAATGACTTTTGGCAAATTGTATGTCATGAATTTTGTTTTCAGTTATTTAGCAAACTTTGAAAAAGTTGAATTGATAATGAGGCGTGAAAATAAAATTTATGACATACAATTCACCAAATTCCATTAAAAGGTGTTTTTGTCACATCTGTGTAAAAAAAGATCCTCATAATTAAAATAGGAGTGTCAAATCGACCATGACTTGATAAAGCATAACGGACAGTGGATGCTTATTACTGTGAAAAGTTGTTTATTATTATTATTATAATTTTATCATTATACATGCAGTTTGATATATATGTTACAGGAACAGTCCCAGAATGGTTGTCTGGAAGTCTTATCAGAAATGGGTCCGCCATGTTCCAGATCGGAGAGTGTAAATATAAACATCAGTTTGACGGATTAGCAGCCATACAAAAATTTGATATCAATGATGGAAAAGTCACATACCAGAGAAAGTTCGTCAAGAGTGAATCCTACCAGAAAAACATGTCTGTTAACAAAATCGTGGTGAATGAATTCGGAACACCAGCTTACTTCCCTGACCCATGTAAATCGATATTTGAAAGGTGAGTATTTAACAGAGAAATATGCACAAAAAAGTAAATTGACAATACGTCGTTTCGCGGATGTATTCATTCCTTGCCAATTCGGATTTTAGTATCGATAGTATCAATCATTTCAATTTATCATCAAAAACGAGACCTAGCAGTTCGTTTTATATATATATATATATATATATATATATATATATATATATATATATATATATATATATATATATTTATAAACAAGGCGGTAAAAAGTGTCCTAAATTCAGTCACGTGACACTTCGTCCGGAACATTGTATCTGAGAAACGCCGTATTAAATTGATTATGTAACATCAATAAAAAAAAAACTTTTTAAAAACTTTATTTCTCTTTGATTTAGAGTGTCACATGTCTGTTTTCGCTTTTTACAAACAGCACAAAAAGTCAGAAAGTCAAAAGCGTGTAAAATCATATATTTCCCTTTTTTCAATAGATCCGTTCGCTTGTTGAAGATACGTGGTTTTCATCAGGCACTCCGGCACATCCCAGAACTGACCGCCCCATTATAGCTAAGTGAAACAATTATGACTGGGGTGTAAAACATAAATACTCCATTTCTTTAAAGCTGCATTAAGTTTTCCAAGAAAAAATTAAAACGGTGCTGAACTAATTAATGATGTTCCTAATGAACAACTTTTGGTTCAACGATAAAAGCTCGAAAAATACAGAATAACAGTAATTCCCAGCAAGATGTAGCATGTGGGGGTCTAAGTTTAGAACATGGTTACGTCATAAAAAAATTGGGTCATTTAAACACAACTTACAAAACGATAAAATACGACAAATTAAACACAGAATTCCATTTACTTTTTTATTTGTGACTTTGTAAGAGAAACATAACATCATTGCGAATACATTTGGATGTTATTGACGAACAGTTAATGCAATTGTCAGGTCCATCATTGATTCATTTGAGTTCCCGTATATCCGTGCGCATGCACTAAGCTAATAATCATTATCGTTAAACATTGACCGACCCGTCAGAGGATTCCGTTTATTTACAGTTAAGAGAAGTGAAATTATAGAAAATGAATCTCACGGATCGTGGTTAGAAGTTATCTATTTTTAAATATATATATATATATATATATTTAGAAAATTAAAAAAAAAAAATTAAAAATTGAAAACTTAATGCAGCTTTAAAAAGATCTATTTATTAGGCTTTTATTGTGAAGTAGTTAAAGGTATGACCTGTTGTTATTCAAAAACTGTTAATGTAGCTATTCCTATATGCTAACATTTTTTTTTAGACATTTTGTTATTACAAATCAAAAATACATAACGTTTATTTGAAAACAACACAAAATACATATAACAGAACTATAAAAATATTTTATCTTAAAATGTTGACTGGAAGAATTTACATTACTTATACCTAAAATGTTTTTCATCGATCCCCGATTGCAGTTTTAAAACATACAGTCTTAGCTCGCCTTTATGAAATAGAAATGTTCACCAAGTCCCTGATAATGACTGGTTTGAAAATTAACTTTTAATCTATTAGACATTAAGACTAGTTCCATACAATCGTTATTCTTGCAGGTCCTGATTCTTTATATTTCAGATTTTTCTCTTACTTCACTCTGAACCGAAAAACTTCAGATAACACAGCTGTATCCGTGTGGCCTTTAAAAGACAGACTGTTTGCTAGCACAGAGACCAACCGAATTCATGAGATCGATCCTGAAAATCTGGATACATTGGACAGGGTGAGCTTTAAATAAAAATATAAATGATCTATTACAAATTTATGTCAGATAAAGGTGTAACGGTTAATGTTCATCTATACGTTGTTCAATTACATCATAAAAGTGCGAACATGGTAGTTGAAAAGTCACTGTTATCGCCAGCAGTTTTGTCTTTAGTAAAAGTACTTTTAAATCAAAATAACTTAGATGATATGGAACTCAGTATCATAAGAAACAATAATATGACCATGAACATGTGAATGTAGACCTCAACTGATATTTGCGCGCACACATGCACATACACACATATATATATCTATTTATCCTATTTCAATTTTAGGTTGATATATCTCACTACATGACTATAAACTCAGCCACTGCGCATGTGCATTGGGGACCGGATGGTGTTGCACACAACATTGGTTACAGATACAAGGGCCACCCAGCATACTGTCTGTTTCAAATACCACCTAGTCCAGGTGAGTTATCAAAAATTGTATAAAGTTGTCAAGTTTAAAATGAATAACTAAAAAACGCAAATTGTACTTTTAAAATTTGATTGGATTTACAAGTCATTTCTATATATATGTTTTAGACCCGTGTAGTGGAATAGCTGCAGCGAAGGTTGTTTCAGCCATTAACTCGAGATGGAAACTTAACCCTTCCTATTTACACAGTTTTGCAATGACAGAGAATTACTACATTTTCTTGGAATGTCCAGTTGTCATCAATGTTTTAAAAATCTTGACATGTGAAAATAAGACACAGTGCCATGGCGGACTGTATTGACTATTACCCAGATGAAACGGTAACATTTTGAATTCTTGCTTTTAGGATTGCTACTAGTCCGAATTTTCTCTGACCCTAATACACTTTATGCCTGGCGTGTGTAGGATGGAACAATTTCTGTATTAAAAAAACAGAGATTTTCTGATACCAACTCAGTTGTCGGGAGGGAAACCACTTCATTTCACTTCAGACTGATAATATTAGAAACGTTATAAAGTTACTAACCTCAATCAATAGGTCAATGATTTGTCTTCCAAAATATTTGAATGCGAGAGTTTAGGAGGTCAAGCAGTTTTGTTTTAAAATTGGAAGAAGAGGCCGGGCAAACATCAACACCGAAATAAATTATCAGAAATTTTCCAACCAGTGGCGATGACATTTTGAAATATATAAATATTTTAGAAGACAAGTGATTCTCTTAACGATCGATGTTAGTGACTATATATAATACCTTTGTTAAAGAAATGGATGATGGATTTATTGCGCTTTTCACACATAATTTCAACCATCGTATGGATGCATCCATTTTGTAAAGCAAGACGTTTACTGTGGACAATGGAGGTTAACTATGCTCACACAATACTCTAAAGACGTCTGCAAAGATATATTACCGATACTTTAATAGTTAGAAACCGCACTGATAAAAATCATTTCGAGAAAGAAGAAGAAAAAGATATGATTGTTAATACAAAAGTTAGAATTGATCGACTAGACTATGAAATAAATTTATATGTCCCCAATAAAACCGAACAAAGATGATAAAGATTTTAGTGGAGATTTTTGTCACATAATCTGATAAACTATTTTTTTCAGAACCCTTTTCTTTTACATTTTATCCCTGCTAATTTATAAGACTTACAGTATAATAGATGTCTAAAGGACGTTTTTGCTTAAAAATTGCAGACCAAGATTCACATTATAGATAAGAAAACTGGCGAGGAAGTGAACGTTGCATATACATACCAATCGTCTTCTTGTCTCGTGTTTCACCATGGCAACGCTTACGAAGAAGACGGTAAGCTACTAATGCTACATTCATAAGTTTAACAGATAAACAAACTTCAAATGTTTAATCATATAAACAAGCTCTTTCCTTCATTTTCTCGTAGAAAAATCAATGTCTTTGATAAATGGAACAGCAAGGTTTTTTATGTCAATGTGACGAATAGTTTCCATTTAGCACGCATCGGTTGATTTTTGGTTGTAATGATGTTTAACTTTGTATCAGCAGTTTTTTTCAGGTATTTGTGACAATCGACACATATTTAATAACAATACAATTTTAGAACTTTAAGGCATTGCTTGGACATTATTTGCGTTTTAAAAATTAAAGAGAAAAGTATGTTTTGTTTTTACTTTTTCATATAAAATTATAAATCGGTTGTAAAAAGTGAGATTGTTCAGGACCCCCTAATTGTACTGTTGCCACAGCACTAGACATTAACTCAAGTGTCCTTACCAAATCGGAAATATTATAATCGGTGTCTTTATATATGTTTTGTCTTTCCTTTGTACTGTCATGTGTTACTTTTGAATTGTATTATTTTATAAAAATTCAATGTAGCACATGACTACTATTTGTTTGGTTTTTTTAAATAGGTTAAATTGTTTTGTGCTCTTGTTATTTTTGCTTACCATTGAAATTTACTAATATGTGCTTATAATATATTTGCATCCCATTCAAAGACTGAAGCATAAACACCCGCTGTATCATTTTTTATATATTTCAGGATTCATCGTTATGGATTTGTGTAGATTTCCAGATTCTAAAATCCTAAACACTACCTACCTGTCCAGTTACGAGACTGATAAATGGAAAGAAACTATGAAGAATTTTCCAAGATCCAATCTATGTCGATTTATTATTCCGCTAAATCTTGACGAAAAGGTACAGTATGTTGTTTAAATAGAAACCGTAAAATATTCAATAAATGATAACTTTAATTTTAGTTTGCATTATAATTTATTTCTTCATTTAAAACTAAAATAAACAAAACAATTTGTTATTTCCTGTTAAATATTTATACCGCATCTAAACTTATTTACCTAAAAATAATGATTTATGGAGACAAGAATTTGATAAATTTTTTGATGAATAAATGCACCTGGTTAAAAATATAAGAATTAAAAAATCAAATCCCAAGTTGATGTAGTTAAATGTAATTTAAAAAAACAAATCCCAAGTCGATGTAGTTTAAATGCAATATTGCATTTATTACTTTTAATGCACTTCAATTTTTAAACTTTCTTCATTATTTAGTATTTTATTTTTAACTTATCTGTGATATAACGGGGTTTTTTATCAGTTAAGTTCAAGTTTTAAAACCTTCTTGTGCTTAGTTTAACATCAATTTAAAGATTTATGTATACTGATATATATTAAACATTTCGTAGCTGCGAATAGCTGCAATTGCTGATGCGGCTTTAAACATCATCTCACTCACTCATTCTAACGTACTGCATACCTATTCACGTGCGACTCTAAACACTTTGACTTTCTAGATTCTTTATTGTTGATTGCTTTTTATTATTAATTTATACCTTTTTTATTGTTATTGTAGACTCCAAAAAGTAAGAACTTAGTAACTTTGCCGAACGAAAAGGCAACAGCCGTACTTACAGAAAATAATAGTGTCCTGCTTAATCCAGAATTTATGTCTGACATAGGTAAAGTAATTAAAGTCTTATCTTGAGCAGATCGGCTTCATCTGTCCGTTTTTATCAAGGTTTTGTTTGATGTTAGGAGACTGAGAATACAAACCTTCCCGAGAAAGGGGCCCGAGTTTCTCTTTAAATTTACCCACAGCATCATTGTCGGGATCCAGCTGGGCGGACTGGATCGGTCCAAATTAAATGTCTAGCACAGGAACTTAAATGCAGTCCGACTAGGCTCGAATTTTTATTTAGATATATTTATTTGTAATTCCAATTGTTTTAAAATTGTCAACAGTTATAAAAAACATCCATGGAACACTACAGATCATACTTCATGAAACATGACTGCCTGTCTGAATAGGAGGTCAGCATTTATTTCAGTCACTAGCTTAAGTATACTTATATTTAATAGTCGTTATTTCTAATAATCATATCATGACAAAAATTAAGCCCCCCCCCCCCTTCGACTTCCACATAAAATAAGAATAGATAAACATTTATCATTTATTTGGGAATACTGATCAAACACATCGTATTTCGAATTTTCTCTTATACTTACACACTTTATGTCTGACGGCTGTGTGTAAGGATGCGAGGTAATTCGGACTAACAACATCGACTTTGTACAATCAAAGAATACTAGTATTTAAATTGTATAGTTGCTTTTGAAATAAAAATGGCTTATTTAGCATAAGCCAAATTGCTTCATGATATACAGATAATTATCTTGCTCCGTAAAAAGTGTGTTCAAGTGGCGTCTATCACTTTTTATACCCCCGCCTCAAAGGAGAAGGGTATATATTGATCCTGATGTCCGTCCGTCCGTCCTTCCGTCATTCCGTCCTTCCGACATACGTGTATTTGGTTTCCGAATGATAACTCAAAAAGTTTTTAACCAAATGATTTTATATTTATATGCAGTGCTGATGGTTAGAAAAGGAAGATTCCTGTCGATTTAAAAAAAATATTCCCATTTATCGTTTAAGAGTTATGCCCCTTTTTCTTTTATTTTGAAGTTTTACCAATTTCTGGATTATAACCCCAGAACCAGTGTGCCAATCAATTTCATATTTATTTGCAAAGCTTATAGCCATGAAAGAAAGGTTCTTTTCGATTTCGGAAGATTTCTCATTTATCGTTCAAGAGTTATGGCCCTTTTTCAGTTATTCTGAAGTTTTACCCATTTCATGTGATTTCATATTGATATAGAAAGCTTATTGTCATGAAAGAAAGGTTCCTTACAATTTTTGGAAAGATTGGAACAATCGTTCCTAAGGCACCGGGGTACAGACCTGGATGTTGCATCTTCTTCACTAGGTTCTGTTTGTTTTGATTTCTTACTACGATGAAAAATGTAGTCCCGACATTGCAAGGAACTTTTGCAAAGAAGTTGCCGTGCTATCATTGTTTAAACGATTGTTTTCAGACAGTCTACTCTTATCATTTGTCAAATATTGTAATCTACGTATGTATTTGAATTGCGGAATGGGATATAGTTTTTGTTAAACGCCGCGGTAGAATACAATTGAAACACAGGGGCTTGGTGTCAGGATTTTTGTGTTTTTTGTTTTAAAGATTATTTGTGTTTGGTTAATACAAGTTCATACATATCGATAACTTTGCCAGAAATCCATTTTTAACAAACTTCAAAAAATTCCGCAAAATAACATTAAAAAACCCTCTCAGTATTTTAAGACATTATCAACAGCGATATCCACGAATATATCAATGGTAAAGTAAAATTTTAAATGAAAAACAAGTAAAAGTTACCTTTTGTGTTGTTTATTTCATTAATTATTAATTTTTAAAGTGTTTGATGATCAATAATCATGATTCTGTGAGTAATACACATCGAGGTCGACAATTTGTTTACAAGTAAACGAAGTGACTTTTTCCATTAACTCCCAACGTTTGAGGTGCACCAACATGCCGCTTTTTACTTGTAATTGTCTGCAGTCAACTTATTATTATACATCGTGTGTTGCATTATTTGTGGATCAAGTTAAGAGAATTTCGTTTCAATCAAATATTCAATATTTTACTATGCGTATGTGTGTACATTTTATGGAATGGAAATGCAAAGATGGAACTAGTCCCGACTCCCGACTTCCGCAAATAAAAGTTAAAAATTAAATTATATTAAATCATATTTCAAACATATTTTAATGTAATTCTTATCTTGGAAAACAGTTTTTATCGCGTCTGTTGGTTGGAACAATCACATGGTCGTTTCGGGAATTCCCATAACAAACACTAAAAGAGAATAATTGAAAAACGTCACTTCCTGTTTTCATCAGAAAAAATGTCTTTGATGTTGAACTAGTGTACCGACAAGATTCTGTCTTACACGATTTTCTTGGCAGTGAACATTAATTTTAATCAACTTTCACTTTCATAGAAAATTAAAGCACTTATGAAAGGTATGATTTTATTGAGTTTACATAAAAACGTTAATTCATTGCACATACCTGTTTCACGTTACGATGCAATGGCGCCAATACACAATGAAATAAACGTGTGAAAACAACAATTTATAGTTAAATTAATGGAAAACAACAAAGCTTCATCTTAATTTTATTAAATCTGTATTTCAAGCACTCTACACCACATGCTGCAACTCATTTTCAGCAACAACAGCTGTTTTCATATCAACTTAGAATAAAAATTAGGTTGGAGGTTGTTTACACCTTGTATCCATTTATGCAAAGCTACTTGTGTCAGGATTTGCAATTTTTATCGTAGAAGCGAAGCCTTCAACATTTGTATGATACTAGATCACAGCCACACAGTGTTACAATTCACTATGGATCGCACCTTGAATGCGTTGGAAGAAACACTTCCCTTGTTGGTACAGCGGGTCAGAACTAAAAAAAAAACATCTGAATCCCATCATTTCATTGCATGTTATTAAAATTTTTAGCATCTACCACTATCAACCAGATGATTTATGTAATTTCACTCATCAGGCAAAGATCCTTTTAAGATTACATCATATGACAACAATCTTTTTGTACCGCCATTGTCCTTCCTGTTCCAGTACCTTATGTGTTCTCTGTTTAAACAGTTTGCATAATAGAAAATAACATATTATTGTTTATCCAATCTTTCCATCAGTGCTGTCAGCACTTTGATTGAAGAGTTCTGGAGTTATTCCCCTTTTTCTGTTTTGAAGTTTTACCCATTTCCAGAACCAGTCTGCAAATTGACTTCATATTTATACACAATGCTTGTGGTCAAGTAAGAAAGGTTTCTTTTGATTTCGGAAGATTTCCAATTTATCATTCAAGAGTTATTTCCCTTTTTCTGTTATTCCAAAGTTTTACCCATTTCTGGCACAGAAAACGATGGTTAGGAAATAAGGGTTCATTTCAATTTGCAATCTGTCTGTCCATACGTTCACTCATCTGTCTATCTGTCCATTTGAACGCAACAGTCGATTTCATGTTCAGAAATTAAAAACCGTCATGCCAAATGATCGCATAGTTGCTGTTATTGTAAAAGAAAACATTCCTCTTTTAAGAATGGGGGCCTCGGTGACCGAGTGGTCTAAAGCGCGCGCTTACGGATCACACTGCCTAGGTTCGAATTCCACTCAGGACAGATCCTAGTGTGAGAAAGTTTGTCAGTTCGCTTGCCGAAGGTCGGTGGTTTTCTCCGGGTTCTTCGGTTTCCTCATCCATTCCAGAACTCGAAATAAGTGAAAAAATCTTGATTGTGGCGTAAAACAACATTAATCCACTCCACTCTTTTGAGAAGTTTCATTCATCTTGGACTGAAAGGTTAAACCCACAAGAAAATTCAGTATTCCAAAGTATTCCAAACTCATTTGTTCTCACAGTTCTTATAAAGGTAACTCAATAATTCCCATTAAACTTCTTGCATTTCCCAGATCAGGTGTTATATTTATACATCTGTACATTCCAAATAACTAAATTCGTAATAAAACACTATCAAACAGAATGAATGATGAAATTTATGTTATTGTCTGGAAATGAGTAAACTTTAGAATAACAAAAAAAAAACTAATTTTCATTCTTACAATTTATGCTTTACCTGTATATATCTGCGGGGGGGGGGGGGGGGGTTCCTGAGAGGGTGGCGGGGTTATTAGTTACCCTTTGGATCACAAGTCTAGTTTAAAACAAATTGATTACTGGCGTCGGATATATATTTGTTTTATCCGGCGCCTTGTACATGTGGGGTTTCACTAGAGCCTCTGGTCTTCCTCCCACATTCAGATCACACGTGCGTGGAAATCAGGGCCAACAAGCTGTCTATTCGTTCCAATATCATTCTGCATCTATGAATGGTTATTAGTTACCCTTTGGATCACAAGTCTAGTTTAAAACAAATTGATTACTGGCGTCGGATATATATTTGTTTTATCCGGCGCCTTGTACATGTGGGGTTTCACTAGAGCCTCTGGTCTTCCTCCCACATTCAGATCACACGTGCGTGGAAATCAGGGCCAACAAGCTGTCTATTCGTTCCAATATCATTCTGCATCTATGAATGGATTTTTATCAATCCTGGAACAACTGTACACAAAAATAAGATGATGTGGCTTATTCTTTAGTTAGATAAATAGGCTAAAGATCAAGGTCACGAAGTCATATTGTCCCTGTTGGCAATGTTATAGACGGGGCATTCTTTTATCAAGAGACTGCTTTAATATACTAGTATATTCACATTTCTTTAAATACATGTATATTGACAGACTGGGTTCGGTGAATAGTAAAATGGTTAGTCATTATAATTTTAAAAATCAGGACATTGATGTAAATTATGAGTGTTAATACCACAGCAAACTAGAGCTGTAAATTACAGCATCATTGCAACGGATTGAGGTAATCATTGTGTTTAAAGAATAACTGGAATAGCTGATGTTAGTGATTTAGGAAACTGTATAGAAATGGTAGCTACTAATTTAGGCATCCTTGCTATAAATTTATATTTTCTATATTTATTTGAACAGGATTTGAACTGTGTACCATAAATTACCCAAAGTACAATGGTGTAAAGTACAGATATATGTATGGTTGTTGTTCCGAGAAAAACTGTGATTTATGTTTAGGAACAGTAAGTATATATATATAGTTTATTTGTGTATATGTACCAATTAATTCAGTAAGTATACTGAATTTACTATTTTCAACTGCCATGTGACTCAGTTCAGAAAAGTTATGACCGTAGATAGTAGGGTAATTGAGTTAAGGGAACCAGTCATGATTCTTTCACTTATATACTGGAGTTATTTTAGGGTAGTGGAGAAAACCGGAGTACGCATACAAAACCATCGACCTTCGGCAAGCGAATTAAAAAGCACTTTACACCAGAATCTATCTTGAGTGGCACTTTACCTATAAGTAAGTGTTTAGACCAGCAGGTCGCCGACCCCCGCCCCCTCTCCCCTCTCCCCTCCATTGTCGTCTCAGTATTAAACTTGCAAATACATGTTTTCAGCTAATAGAAACAATTGGCTCTGATTTTTATTTAGCTCGCAAAGTTTGATGTTGAAACCAGAACATACAAAACGTGGAAGGAAGAAGACCGGTACCCAACAGAGCCAATATTTGCTCCTAACCCAGATGGAACAGACGAAGATGACGGTAAGAAGTGAATACATATACATATATATATATATATATATATATATATATATATATATATATATATATATATATATATATATATATATATATAATTATACAAAACAACTCATCCATTTAACTGGATATACATAACTTATTCAATCACAAAGTGATCATCTTACAACATTTGTCTTGATAAATGCTGAACGTATGTTTGCCTCCAGTTTATTATATAGGTAGGTGTTCAGAAAAGTTTAAAGACATGTTTAATTTCATATACATGTATTTCGTTTCTAACAATGCTGTTTAATTCGTTCATCTAAAAGCATCTTGTTGCCTGTTATGAATTGCACATAGTTGCATTGTAGTCTTCATAGTGAAAAACCTGATTAATATAGCCCTTTCAAATCGGAAGTAAGTAAAAAGGGAGTAAAAAGTTAATATATTAAGCTATTTATATGGTTCTTTAAACATTTTAGAACCTTCTTTTTAATTTTAATTTACTAAAATGTTTATACAGGAAACATTTACCTTTTGTAAATAAATAGCTACATGTCATGTAAAAAAACCGGATTTGTTTAAAATGTGATATGTGGCATCAATTTTTAAAATTAGAATTTACAAACATTTTTCAGGAGTAATTTTGGCTGCAATACACAGCCTTGTTCCAGGAAAAAATCCCTTTCTGTTGATTCTTGACGGAAAGACATTTACAGAAAAAGCACGAGTTGAATTTCCAGATTTAAGATTTGTAAAAGACATACACGGAATGTTCCGAGCAAAGCCGAAGGATTGAGCCTTTCACCAAACACAGTGACAATTACAAATGTGCAATACTTAGTAGGTCAAATTTCAAGATATCCAGAATTAAAGTTATTTTTAACATTATCATTTTAATTTTGTTAACATTTATGAACTTAATCAGGAAATTAAAATTGTGTTTTTTCATGAAGCTTTTATACACAACCGACTTTAAAAACACTGAGTATCTGTTGTAAGGTTAAACAATTATAGATTTGAGTTAAACCAATTATCTAAAAAAGGAAAAAAAAATTATCTAAAAAAAGAAATGAAAGAAAGAAAGAAAAAGTAATTTTAACATTTTCTGTTTAGTACAAAAGTTGTTCTTACGCAAAGGTTAGTGCACTATTATCTCAGTCTAAAGTAATTGGAGAATTCTATATTGTGTATAAGCATATTACTAGGATATCAACAATGTTAAAAGCAATTATTAACGAGAGTTATCTCCTCTTACGTGATGTTGAATGAAGGAGCAATTAAGTGCATGAAAAATTAAATATACATGTTACCAAATAATTTGATTTACAAAATAAACATTCAAAGCATATGTTTGTTTTAATTATTTCCTTTTAACTTGATTGTTGTTGTTGTTGTTGTTGATGATGATGATGATGATGTTATGTTGTTTAACGTTGCATCAGTTTTCAGCTATTTGCAATGATAGCGAGTTTATAAAAATCTGTTGATTGATCTAAGAACAGGTATGCATGCATGAAATATGCATGTGAATTATTGCCTATCGTGTACTGGCGCGCACTCAGGGCGACTTTTTGTAAAGGTGCTGGTTCACTGAGTCAGAATGCCGCAAATAAGAAAACTACTCATCCCTGACCAGTCCATTATCCTGACACGGGGTGAATAAGTTGATACTCTGACTTCTTGATGCTCCAGGCGAGGAGTCAGTATCTCAAATATACCGGAAGAAAAGTAGCTGTGAGTTGTATTTTTTAAAGATTAAGATGCACTAAGAAAACAATAAACAAGAATCTTCTCACTTGTAGTCTGATTCGGGTCGAACCCACAGCGTTAGACGCCTTGTGTTTTTAAAGGTACCACTCGTTCGCCACGATTCCTAGGGATATAATACATTATTGCCTCGGGTGATACAGTGTTAATGAAGTAATGGTCTTTTACGCGACAATCAAGATTCTTTCACTTAAATATAGAGGCGGTTAGTTCTGGGATGGTGGAAGGAAACCGAAATGCCCGGAGAAAACCACCGACCTTCGGCGAGCAAACTGACAAACTTTCTCACATTAGGATCTACCCTAGTAGAACTGAAGATTTGAAAGGCAATGTAATCCATAATTGCGCAGTAGACCACACTTCCACCGAAGACAAATTAGTAAAGAAGAAATAAAGGTTTTTATGGTTAAGGTACACTTGTAGAGTTGGTAAAGAATTCTATAACTTCGATTGCAATATTGTATATATCCTGGGGACTGTAGAAGGTATTTCAAAAGCTTTATGTCTAATATAAATAAGTAATCATTAAATCAATGTTGGGAAAGCGTTAAAGGTTAATCTGGTATGTTTGATGATCTGGAATGTGGTAGATAAGTCTGGTCTTATCACATGTATTGAACCGTAACCGTGATGATTGTGGTGATATTATATGTTTAATAACGGGTAACATATCTGATAATTTCCAAAGCAAATCAGTTTTAAATATCAAAAGTTTAAATCTTTATATTTAATTACCCTTAAAAAATAGATATTTATATATTTTGTTTTATCTTCAAAGATTTTTAAACTTTTCGTTTATCGTTTTGGTTTACAGTTTATCACGAATCGTAAAACCCCAAAAGCATGAAAATGCACTAAAATCACGTTTTTCATTTTTTTTATTTTTTTTTATTTTTTTTTTACCATTTCTCGTTTTTAACACTCGTATCAAGATGAATTATCAGTAGTCTTAATTAGTACGATTTTTTTTTTCAATTTAACCGTATAAATCTAAAATCTAAATTTCTTATATTTCAAAACTATTTCGCCTATTTATATAGCTGGTTTATCACTCTAATCATTTAAGCCATACGTTAGAATTCTGAAATTAAAATAAATATAAAAAAGTGAAGTTATAAAGATGTCGAAACAGTAATATCAGAAACTTAATGAGTTGAAAAATAAATATGTATTTACTAATGTATTAGTTGAGGTTTTATTTTGACTTTTTTCTGACATTTTTATACAGTATACATGTATTTGGTTGTTTATTTATGTTTTTTTTTAATTTAAAATATGGTATCTGTGGTAAAAGACTTCTATGTATGCTGTTGAAATACTTGTTCTTTTTTATACATCCTCCCCTTTCATCGCGCATTCAATCTCTTCGCGAGTATACGTGCAAGTAGACAGAAATATTTTATTTTTTCTTTTACAAATCTTAAACTGTCATCAAGATTTTTATCTAAACATGTTGTTAAGTACATTTATATCGTGGAATCATGAAGTTTCTTTATGCACCAATTCTAGTTACTTTCGCCAGAATGTTGTTATCTGTTTGTTTGTTTGTTTGTTTCAGTAGAAGCCGGGGTGCTAGCTTTTATAAAGAGATCATGGGCTCAAACTCTGACGGTACATGCCGTAGGTTTATTGTATAAATTGATTAATAAATTTTGTTTTAAATTTAATTAGTTGGTCTCAATGTCATTAATAATATTATCTCAATACACTTCCAAATCCTATGTATTCGAATGCTCTAAAGCTTATATATATCATAGCGCTTCTCATTGTCAGGGTTTGAATCCCACTCGCGCAGATGATTGTCTGAAAAAGATTATGATTTTGATCTCCGAATGTATGATGACGGGGAACTCCGGATTCCTCCACCGCCTTGTATTGAAAGGTTTAAAAGATTCTTGAATGGGTGTAAAGAACCATTTTCCAGTCAATCTCACATATATAGTTCTCCTTTTTTTTTAAATCTTGATATATTATGATTGGGTGTTTTCTGGCTTACTTAGACCATTCCACAGATTTTTATTGTTTATTTTCTCGATATCTACAAGTCTCTGATAAAACTGGATCAATGTCCTGTCAATTTGTCCTAAAGCAATACAGTATTTGATTTAATAATAAAACAGATGAAGAATGTAATTACTTTAGAACACATAAAATGTATTTTAAAAGCCAAACAATCACACTGTAGAAATTCTAATGGAATGACCACATCGCAAAATAATAATAATAATAATAATGAAATAATTTCAAAAAATTTTAAAAAAAATAATAATAAAACAAGTTCTGTTGAAAATATTTTTTTGTGGTTTCGTCCACGGCTAGACCACATACAGATACATGTGTCTTTGTCTCCTATAGAACACAAAATTTAGGTTTCGTCCACAATACATAAACATCACATACCTTTTTATAATAATAATAATGTGATATACCACTTTTTAAATGTATTTTTTTAATTAAATTCAAAAAGTGGTATATGACAAAAATAATAATAATAAACATTTTGAAGTAACTTGTCTTATTATAGGCTGTTAACTGGTTAATTTTTCAGATCGATTAAGCGACTCTTAAATGGTTCCGCAGCTAAATTAGGGTGTTAATTTTGTACGGATCCGTTTAAAATTATTTTACAAAATATAACATCCTGATGACCAAAAAGAATTTATGTGATGAACCCCGATACCATAAAATACATTGCATTCATAAATTTGCGCCCGTTAAAAAATATATGCTAAATAATTTATCTTCAGAACAAAAGAGCTCCCAGTACGAGAAAATTTTTCTTGACACCCTTGGATATTTTTTGTCATACAACATTATACCAAAATTCGCACTTTCAGATAAACATGAGAAAATGAGTAAATTGTTGTTTAAAGCCGCATCCAGCATTATTGCAGTTGTCCGTTACTTTAAAAGTATCAATAAAACACTGAATACATGTAAAACTTTATACATGTACTAGGTTTTAGAACTTCTACTGACATGTAACTGGTAGAAACCAGGTATATCACAGAATGTAAAAGTTGACCACCAACTGGTGCCCTTTCATAGACGACATCCATTCATCCCTCATCATTGCAATATTAAGTGGAATGTTCATCAGAACTATGAATTCTACTGTTACATTATGTAAGTTTATATTTCGAACACTTCGATGGTGAATTTTTATTGTCGCGGATTCTTTAATTAAATGACATTTTATCAGTTAATGAAACAAAGTACACGATGTTTATTCGTGTAAGGAATGCAGACATTACAACCACATCAATAGAGCCAATACGGACAGTGACAGGAATAAAATCGTTGAAGCTCCAGAACGAAGAGGTATCCCACCACCTTAAAATTAAAAAAAAAAGAAGATTATTATGTTTTACACCAAGATGTGTATTTGTAAAATATCCAAAGCATCAAACGTCTGATCCTTTCTCTTCTCTCTCTTCCCTGATAATGATTGTTTTGACCAATGTTTATATTATAAACACCATCATCAGCTCACGCCAGGAAAAAAAAAACAGTACTTCATGATCTTGAAATTATAAATATTCCTTATTAAATATATCATAATGAATAGAAACAAATTATTTATCTTATGATTACAGTTTTATATCTTTTTAGTAATTAGTTATTATTTTTTCGATATAAGATATGCATTTAGGAAAGTTGTTACGAGTATTATTACACTATTATTACACAGTAAACCGAATTCTTATCTAGAGCACTGGTTTTGCTAGTTACAATACAAATTGTTTTTGAAGTAGGACGTATTTAACTACTTTCTCCATACTTAAGCGTATTATATATATTACTGTTATATACATGTATCATATTTAGGATTATTTTGAATGCAGTGATTATGCTACCACCATGTAATATTTTTGTTATATATATATATATATATATATATATATATATATATATATATATATATATATATATATATATGGTTTACCTTTAGCGTGAAATGAATACACACAGCTAAAACCTTTACATGTTTGTGTTGGTTTCGTTGGTCTCGTCGTTTTTAATGTAACTGAAACAATATAGAAAACAACGATAGATTCTAAAGTTAAATACAGTTTTATTTTATATATATATATATATATAAGTATAAGTACAGGGTATGTTCCCGAATCCGACAGTATTTTTAGCTTTAAAAACTTTTACGCAATTAACAACCGCAAAATTCACTACACCTTACAGCAACGAAATTGATAAAAGGACACACTAAATAGGATAAATGCATTAAATAAAAAAAGTAAAGTATATGTAAATTTTGTTTTTTTTTATAATAAATATTATATATATCGTAATTTGTTTTATATTTACTTACATTTGTTCGTTTCTGTAATTTTCGTTATTGTATCCTCACCGGATCCTTCATACTCTTTATTATATCCCTTTTTTCCCTATGTACCATCAAATTTTCTGATTCTAATAAAACATCTGGAATGTAGAAACATCTAAATAAAAAATAACTTACTTTTTTAGGATTATAAGGTATATCATTACTTTTTCTTTATGTTATGATAAAAAACATAATGATAATGAGACAATTTGCACACCGCATGCATTTTGTGTACTTTTTCTATAGTGTAAGAGCTCAATCTTTAGGAAAAGACCTCACCAATCAAAAAGCTTGAAACAAAGGAGATTTGAATTATTTGGAAATAGCCATAGAATCTAAGAACACGGCTCAACAAAAGAAGGCAAAATAAATAAATAAATAATAAATAAATAATAAATAATAAATAATAATACCAGATTAACATTTTTAACTTATTATGTAACTAATCCATTTCCTGCTGTGAAATGAAACATTACTTATTTGGCGTTTATGACGGCAAAAAAATTTCAACCGAGCGCATTAAATAAATGTACTCTTTATTATGTTGCAACAGTGTTTTAAGTGGATTTTAAAGTGCATTAAACCGACTTTGATTCAAGTGCATATTAATAACCCTTAAACAGTTTTAAACCCACGTCTTTATTACTCATCAATGCATCTTTGTATCGACCTACATTATAACAATTTTAAATAATATTTCAATGTAGACAAAAAGAGCTAAACCCTACCCAGAAAATCATTCATTAAGAAAATGAAAAATACAGGATATTTCATATTTGCCATTGTTTCATCCAAAGTAAATTACTAAAGATGGATTGGAACTGACCATATCTATTGACTCATGTCCAGATGTGTGGTTAAAGTGAGCAAAGGACTCTAAACATTTGAATATGTAATAAAAAATTATTTCTTAAAAATGCGTCAGTAGTTTCAAACGTTTGTGAAAAACGTAACTCTTACCTTCGTTTGTTGACGAAGCTAATGAGATTAGAAATATAAGCAATAAAAAAATCAGCTTCATAAATGTTCCTGAAACCATTTCCCCTGAAATGTAAAGCAATTGTTTTTAAAGGATGAGTAACAATAACCCGAGCGATCCGCCAATAGAAAAAAAATGCAAAGAAATAAGGTTACATATCTGAGAAATTTTAGCCTAACGTGCCTATATAGTCATAACGTAATGAAGACATATATATATTACATGTATATTATATATATATATATATATATATATATATATATATATATATATATATATATATATATATATATATATATATATATAATAATAATAAAACTTGTGAAAACAGGATCCTGAAAAAAACGGAATCCTGGCTTGTCCCGATTTACTCCCTTCTTTATTCTTAATGATAAAAACCTTGATTAACCCGATCCTGTGATTTCTGAAAACCTGGACGCATTTTACTGCCCGGATCATAAAAAACCTATATATTTTCACCTTTGTAAACCGGGTCTTATTTTCCTCTTAAAAACAGAAACTGAGAATTTTATTGAAATTTTTTCAATTTGAAAATTAGCAACAAAATGACCATTATTTCCGATCTCATAAAAACACCATTAACTAAATAAAAGTGATATCCGATAACGCAAATAAAATCATTAACTTCTACGTAAAACAAAACTGCAAGAAATACAAATTATGACCGTCATCAAGTGGCTTGAGTATACATCAACACGTGTGAAAGGTGTCAAAAATAAACATCAGTCAACCTTAATCAAGGACTAGCTTTTGTTTGATTGTAACGCGTTAGTTTTTAAAGGGACATCTTTGAGGTTACATTTTAATGTCGATATCACAATGATAAGTCACAACTCTCTCGAGAAATTTCAGTCAAGAATGATATTTCAATAAGTTTAAAGGTTACACAAAACTTCAATCAAGAATATAATAGTCGCAGTTAAGATGACTTTGAATCCGGAAATTATTCGGCTTTCAATCAAACAACTGAAATGCGCTTTGTATAGATAAAATATTCTGTACAGTCTGCTGATCATAATCCATAATCATGACGTCTGATCCCACCCATTTATCATTTCAGATAGTTTATTTCAAAAGATTATTGTTTCAAATAAACTACATGTACATGCCCACGACGGACACATCCCAAAGGGAGATAACGTAAAAGGATCTGCTACTTATTATCAAGGGCAGTGAACTCTAGTGGATAACCTTAATAACCGGATCCTGTAAAAACCGGATTTTTTTCAAGGAACGGAGGTGGTCCGGTTTTCACAAGTTTTACTGTACGATATGTATTGAAGTATCAATAATGTGTGCAGATAAGCAGTGAGTAATTTTATTGGGTAATTTGTTGCTGAAGCATAAACACTGCGTTTCAATGAGAAAAATATTGAAAAAAATGAAGAAAAAAATCACAATCGTGAAAATAAATTCAAACAAATAAAAAACGGACGACATATAAGATTCGAACCCAGGACTTTGAGGTTATCATTTCGTACGTCTTTCCACAAAGCCAGCTTAGATAATATTGAAATTGTATTCTAGCTATTATAAAGTATGTATATTGTTTGAGGCGATTAAGGGGAAGTCCGTTTTATCTTTACCTCCAAATTTCAATGCCGGCGCATCCCTCTCCATCAACCAAAATTTGCGAAACAGAAGATAAAATATAGAAGTTTTGGTATAGTCAAAATATCTTTGATGGAGAGGTATGCGCTCTATGTGTATTAATTAAAAAACACGGTTATTTTCATCAAATATTTTGTATTTGTATGGAAGTATAAGGAATGCAGTATTCTGAAATGTATGTTTTAACACATAATAAAATTTAGTATTCAAAACCGTTTCGTTTTGGTACTCTCTTTCCGATGTTTAAAGTGTAAATACTATTGTAACACGTTTAAAATTTTGAATTCTATAGGCGGATGCCTCGGTATTATTGAAAATCATCTTTACTCAGTTTAGAACACAAACAAATAAAAAATATTTTCCGTGGTTTAGCAATAATTATAAAAATAGCGGGAATTAACAGTACAAAGCAAATTTCAAATATATTATTAATACATGTATATTTTAATGAAAAAAAAAAGATTTAAAACAAATTTTCAGTAATTTTTGAGAACTTGGAATCACAAATATGACAAAGATCATATTTAATATAAGCCACGTGGCAGTATCAAAATAGTCGTTGTGCATTTATTTTTGAGAGCAAAGCTATGTGAATTGACATAATTGTTAGAAAATTTTAACATCCCAGTAATTGATGGCAATGTCTTGTAAGAGTTTCAAAACATTTTATTAAAACAGATATTCTATCATCGACAAGTATGGGTGAGATTCTGAAGTTCTAAATTTATCTCAACAACGGACAAATAGAAATTTGATAAAAGTAAATAAATTATTTGCCAATGACCAGTGTCCGCAAATGCTACTGAGTAACAACACTAAAACATCCATATTCGTTAAAAACATATTTAACACTAAGAATAAAGTAATGTAGCAATTAAAATCTACGTGATTTTAATCAACCAAATGATTTTGAAACAGTATTAAACAAAAAATATATAATGTTGAAAATGTTTATTTTCTTACTCGGGTTTCGGAAGGCGTTAGCGTTTGCTAAATACATGCTTTTCGCCATGCCATATTCAAATATGAATTTTAGCTTTAAACCGAAAACAAGGTAAATGTGCGAACAGTTATCTAGAACGAAGTCAGTACCATGCAGTTCAGTTTGATATCTACGACCCCATACAGCATTAAAATAAAGTCTCTTACCGTATTTTACAGATGGTATCTACACAATAAGCTTCGTGACGATGTAAAAAGCTTCAGATATATATGTAATTATATTTAAAATAAACCTGATTTGCCTTTATAACTCTCACTTCTAAGATATTTTTCGTTTCCGATTTAACAAACAAGGTTTATTAATCTTTTTCCGGGGACTGTCAAATTAGCGACGCAGTTGCTTACGTAAAATGGGTTTTCCCGCTGATCATATCCGGATTATTGATGAATTTTAAAATGTCGGACTTGTTCCTTGTTTTGCAAACCTTCTGCCATTTTGATTTAAATAGTCCTATTGAAAGTCACGCGACACTTCGTCCGTAACATTGTTAACGACCTTACCAATTTTGAGATACTCGGGTATGCTTTTGTCGAAATATGCTTCATTTGATTGATGATAAACTACTGTCACGAGAAAATTTTTGACTACATTAATGTCGACAACTTTAAAAGATGTTTTTGTTATAGATAATGTCACTTCCTTTTCCCCCTCTTAATATCTACGAGCTTCAGCGAAATTAAACAAAAATGAACATATCTAATCTAACCAGAGATGAGAAGATGTTTGTATTATATCATTGGCTATGTTTTTGGTCCTTAGAACATATTTCAGAATCTTGTTAAGTGTAAATGAATTATGTTTAAATGAACATCTCCAATTAAACCAGAGATAGCTATTAGGTTTACATTATTTGCTGTGTTTACGGATCATCAAACATTTTTAGAAATAATTTTTTTTTAGTTTAGTTTAAACAATATTTTATTTTACATACAGTTATTTAACATCACAATAATACGAGATTCTGAAACAAGAGAAGTATTCTCTGATGTAAATCAGTCTCCCTATCTTTAATTACAATTTTTAAAATTCAGTTCTTTGTAAGTAAACATCTCCAATCAAACCAGAGTTGGTTAGTTTACATTATTTGCTGGTACATCAAACACATTCCAGAATCTTCTATCTATTTTTTCTACTTTGAGGAAACGAGTACTGTGTCCCGGTTTCACAATCATTCCATAACTTAAGAATTTCCTGAACTAAAAATTTTCCTTTACTTAATTTTTTTCCTTAAATTTCAGATTTTGTTTTTAATTTAAGGAAAAGGTGTTTCACAATATTATTTTTTTAATAAAAGATTTTTCCATAAATACATAAATAAGGAAACTTTAAGTAAACACTGTGAATCAAATTAAAGGAAATTCTTAGCCAAGGACAGAAATTAAAAAAAAAATAAGTTAAGGAAATTCTTAATCATTAGTTAACGAATAATTGTGGTACCGGGGTCATTAATTCATCTTCACCGTAGCCCGGTGCGATTGGCAACTTCTAGAAGTAGAAAAATCACGTGTCAGAACTGAGTTCCACCTTTTCCAATCGAACGACCCAGATAAACTCTTTAAAAAGAAAGGGGAAAAAATGTAAAAAAAAAAAAAAAAAAAAAAAAAAAAAAAAAAAAAAAAAAAAAAAAAATGTCAACTCCGTTATGGAGTTTTTGCTTTAAATAAAGTTTTAAATAGCTTTGAAGAAGATTTTTTGGATCTTTCTCCAATGATATTTATAGTATGACACATTTTCTAAGCACGTAACTGTTTTTCTCTTCTGAAATTCTGCCCGATTTTTTTGGAAGAGACAGAAATTCTTCTGGAAAAAGAAGTTGCCCAATCGAACATACTGAAGGCATTAGAAGCGTGTAAGTCACGTGGTTTTCTACTTCTGGAAGTTCCCAATAGCACCAGCTACAGAAAATCAGTTTCAAACGAGGCCAACGACAGTATTAGTTCCCCTAAAGTGTCACTTGACGACATTAGTTAACGAATAATTGTGGTACCGGGATCATTAATTCATCTTCACCGTAGCCCGGTGCGATTGGCAACTTCTAGAAGTAGAAAAATCACGTGTCAGAACTGAGTTTCACCTTTTCCAATCGAACGACCCAGATAAACTCTTTAAAAAGGAAGGGGAAAGAAAAAAAATGTCAACTCCGTTATGGAGTTTTTGCTTTAAATAAAGTTTTAAATAGCTTTGAAGAAGATTTTTTGGATCTTTCTCCAATGACAACGCGCATATTTTATTGCTTTTAAATAGGCCAGTAAACAGCTGTATCTATTGAGTCATCCATTTGTCATGTGCTACTTTTGAATTTTTATAAAATAATACAATTCAAAAGTAGCACATGACAGTTAGTTGTCATATTATAAATTTTTGAATATTTCATTCAGAAAATTCAAAAATTTATAATATGACACATTTTCTAAGCACGTAACTGTTTTTCTCTTCTGAAATTCTGCCCGATTTTTTTGGAAGAGACAGAAATTCTTCTGGAAAAAGAAGTTGCCCAATCGAACATACTGAAGGCATTAGAAGCGTGTTAGTCACGTGGTTTTCTACTTCTGGAAGTTCCCAATAGCACCGGCTACAGAAAATCAGTTTCAAACGAGGCCTTTAGTTCTTTCCTAAAGTGTCACTTGACGACATTATAACGTCTAATTCTATCCTTTTTATACCATTTAAACTGCAGTGCAAAGGGAAGTCACTTAAAGGGCATTTTTTGCCATAGTTAAAAACTTATCTTGATTGACTTGATGGTCATCTCTAACTAATCCAAAGATAAATAAAGTTTTCTTTAGAATATAAATTCTATTCAAGGAATTGTTAGTTCAGTACCAGCACTTGTTGGTGTCAACCAGAATAAGCTATACCAAATTGCTACTTGTTCAGATTTTATTTAAATAAAACTGTGATTTATTTGCTAAATTCATAATTTTTTTCATTATATTTATTATACAGATTGTTCTAATCCACCTTTCAACCAGTTGTAATTAACAAATAAAGTTACTATCTACCTGCAAGAATGCTGATAGTGGTACAAATACACAAAACTCCGACTTAACTTGAAAAACTCCAATCAACGCTATGTCAACACATGCTTTTTACATTGAAAAATATCCGTATTAAAATTTTACAAATGTTGTAAAAAACCAAAATCTCCACAGGGTGTAAGACATTCTGAAGTCTTATTATACAACATGATTTAGATAAAAAGACATAATTTGTAGATTAATTGTAAATAAATGGTTCTTTTCCTATAAGTTTATTTATTTTTAAAAATAGTTGATCAACATTCTATTTATTCCCGTGGATATTACCCTTACTGCACTGCAAGTAATCTCTTTAACATAATTATTTTCATAAAGTTTATCAACAGCTGATTTTTTTTTTTTTTTTTTTTTTTTTTTTTTTGAATGGTTTTAAATCTACATATGCTCTGGTGCGATTTTTTGTAATTTGTTGTTGCGTCAGATAAAGAAAATATTCAATCTTAGTGTATTGTAAACAATTATTTATTATTTGTTAAATTAATATTTAATTATTTAACATAATATCATATACCACATTCAAAAATGTAAATGACAATATATGTAAAAATATTTTTCAATAAATTGTCATATACCATTTTTGAATGTACGTGCATTTTATGATTAAATTCAAAAATGGTAAAACAATTACAATAACACTGATTATAATGTTCAACCTTAATCATTATGCTAAAAGTCAAACATTCATATGCATGTGACGTAATTAAAATCAAACTTCCGAGTGTCTCAAATTATAGTTTAAGATCAAAATCAATGACACATGTATGTCCGCATAATTTATGCGTACTTATTTGTAAGTTCAACTGGTTAAAGTCAATATTTAGCAAGGCGTGCATGCGTCCATGTGTTCAAGCGTGCGTCCATGTGTGCGAGCATGCGTATTTGCATAATTTTTTATCTTCCTTTCTAAAACTACTGGACTAATTTGAACCAAATTGCCATGAAAGATCCTTGACTGATTAATTTTAAAAATAAAATTTATCCGGCACGTCATGCCTAAATTGAAAATTGCCATTGTTACAATAAATAGCAAAAAGAGAAACATAACCATTCCATGATTATTTATAGACCGAATTTGTTCTTTATTAAGTAACAGAAAGAAGCTGGTTGTATATTATTATTATTATTGAACTAATGTTATCTGATATGTAAGATAAGGGCATATAGTAATTATCACCTTATTCTTGTATGAACACACTGTTGCACTGTGGCGCTAGTGCAAATCGGCTCATATTTAGCTACTCGTTTGTTTACACGAGTTGTACAGAACTTGCATTGTTTATAACCGTCTAGAAGTATAATCCAACTTCACTTCATTATTGTAGCAATACACTTACTTTAATGTGATTCACGATTTTTATACATTTGTATCATACGATATGCAGTACTGATGCATCATACTTAAGTAGTTATAAAAAACCGTGACTTATTAACTTGAGAGTTCTTTGTTATTAATTCGTCTTCACTGTGAGTCACAGAAAATCAGTTTTAAACGAGGCTAACGACAGTATTGTTTAAAACCGTCTAGAAATAGAATGGACTTAAAATAACATTTCGGTGGAAATCAAACTAAAAAATTTGAGCAGGATGTTATGATTGGTTTTCTTTGTTCAGAAATGGAAGTGACATCGTTAAAACACCATTTGTAGACAGTTCAATGGTTATTTCATATTTCGTTTTATAAAAACAATCTTGTCAACAAATTCATAAAAAAAAGTAAATGCATTCTAACGACAAGAAGATTACAAAATTTTATTTTAAAAAACAATTTACTTCAAGGTTTTTATTTCAGTTTTAAAAAACTATTATGTTTTCTCCAAAAGTAAAATTGTAATGTCATGTCACATTACCGGTTATTACTAAGAATTACAAAAAATTAAAGCTTTCTTGCCATAATCAGTTTTTCTTCTATCAAACCGGAACATAAATAACATAAAAGTCATATTTAAGTGTCATTAAATCTTAGTTTCTTGTTTCAATTCTTTGGTTTTTCTTTGGTTTTTCTTTGCAAAATAAACGATTTTCTGAGTTATAATGTGTATAATGTTAACAAATATTTAAGACATGTGATAAAAAATTGCACATAGTTTTTTTTATGAAGATTTATTCATATAAACTTCATGCATCATGATGATGGTGATATTGATGATGATAATGATGATGATGATGATGATGGTGGTGGTGATGGTGATGATGGTGGTGGTGGTGGTGATGGTGGTGGTGATGATGATGATGATGATGGTGGTGGTGGTGGTGATGGTGATGATGATAATGGTGGTGGTGTTGGTTGATTTCAATATACCATATTTCGAGTATGTTATTGAATCACATAGCGATATACGTTTTGTGATGTCTAATATTCACCTCATTTTTTTGTGCTATATTGAAACGTTTTGACTAGTTTCATTCCGATATAACTCACAAATCCTACAGATAATTAACTCCCCTACATTAAACAGTCGGTGTAGAAAATTTCAAAATTTTATCCAATATTTAAATAAGTACATAAAGCATTTTTATCAATTTAAATGATTTTAACTCAAGTATTTTAATTACAAAGTTTTTGTAACAGGCTAAAAAATTAAAAAGATAAAAATGAAAAATAAGCGCGTCTCTCAAATTTAAAAAAAATGGCATGAAGATTTATTTATGAGATTTTTATGTTCGTAAATATAAAAAAAAACAACGTTGTAAAATATGTCAAGCGTAAGATATTAAAGTTGTTTTTAACACATAAGATAAGTTTAATTACATCTACCGACAAAAACTAATGAAAATATATATTATAATTTTTTGCAATTATTTTTTAAACGAGAGTAAATATGTAAAAATGTGAATTTAAAAAATGCGGGTTTTTAGAAGTTGAATATTCGTTAAGTGAGTTGTATTAATATAAAAAAATGCATTATGACAGATCTTACACACAAGTTTTAGTTTTAATGTTATTTTGAGTTTAATTTATTGTATATGAGTCTGATGAGTTGGAATTTACACGTGTCTTATACTAGTTACTCTTCCAATTCTGATGGAATTGAGCACACATAATCATAAGTATCTGTCAGTTATATATTATTAAAATAACTGTACAATAAAGAGTGACAACAGCCAATACAGTCAAACAGGGTACTCCAGTTTTCTCCACCATCCCTGTACTGGCCGCCTCGATATAAGCGAAAAACCGGGGTGTAAAACACCATTACTAAACTCAACCAAACTCCCAACTTCAGACAGACGCTAGATTTTGAAAGCATATGAATTTGGTCCGATGATTTAGTCAAAATACGTTTGGGAGCTTTAATATTCTACTGTTACAAAATCTTGTGATTCTCTTTTTTACCAACAAATTTTTTAACATTTTAAACTTTTTTTTTAAATGAATGAGTCATTTTTAAAATCAGGTTTAAATGGTGTTTTAGAACATGTGGAATATTGTTAAGAAGAAGATTTTATTATGCTCTATAATTGTCTTAGAAATTTAAACACGTCTACTTTTAGTATTTTCATATGCATTTATATATTGTATTATGTGTCTCATAATCCATTTGTTAATAATGTTTGATATACTAGTATTTTTATGAAATGTTTTATATTAATTTTATATTAATTTATTAATTTATATTAATAATGAAAAAAAAAAAACACTTAGAAATGTCTTATTTTAATAAACATTGATCCAAACATCTGGCCGATCCTGTTAATACGCAACAAGACGAGGTGGCCGAGTGGTTAAGGCGATGGACTGCTAATCCATTGGGGTTCGAATCCCATCCTCGTCGTTTACTTTATTTTTTAACTTTTTAAGTTACACATCGGTCCAGGTAAAAAGTGTTATTTAACACTATTTGAATATTTGTTATTAGTAAAAAAAAAAGTGTCTATCACACAATCTTAATGATGGAGTATAATACAAAGTAGAGTAATGATGTTTAATGTTTAATTAGGATCCCTTCACTTATATCGAGGCAGTCAGTTCTTGGAAAGATCCCGGAGAAAACCATTAATCTTCGGCAAGCAAACTTACAAACCTTTTTACATTATAAGGTCTGTCAGATAAAGATATGAAGGCGGAAAGATGCACTGTAAATGCAAGTGCGCTTTAAACCACTAAGTCAACGAGGCTTCATAGTGTTATAGACCCTGTATTTATAACATTTCACTATACGAAGGGAGATCAATCACATTAAATTATATGATGCATTGGAAATATAAATTTCATAATCCAAGAAAATCGTGTTGAAATTGACATGTTCATAACCATGAAAATCCGAGATTAACATCAAGAAAATGTGCATGCCCAACTATAAACATGTGTGGTCTTAAAGATATTTAATATTTAGCTTGGTTTTTTAATTCCACCTAAATGATATTAAATATTTTTAATCATAGACAAATTCCATTTAAAGGAAAGAATTTAATCTACACATCACCACCACACTTAATTAATTTTAACAAATTGTAAATATATATAACCCCTCTTGATCGTTTGAAATTTCAATAATCATTACATTTAGACGATTTATACATCTGCTTTTTAATATTAAACACTCCAACAGGCCATTTGGCATCTGTTAATCTTTACTTAGCAAGTTGTATACTATCGTGATAACTGATGATTGCGTAATGCCGACTGAATGGACTAATGCTATTTAACGGTCCTAGATGGCTGATTGTAAGCCGCATGATGGTATCTGTAACTGACTCAATGGACGAGTACATACCTTAGAGGATACCATAGACAATCCACTGTACTATATGATACACATCATATCATTTCTGCATCACTATGACGATTTATATAAACTCTTTGCATCTCAAAATGTATGCTTTACCATAGCCTTAGATCTTCCGAACATTTCTGAATGCATTTCAAAGCATTAAAGATAGATTTTGAAACTTAGACTAATAGAAAAACCAGAATATAAACTATGTCGTGCATCTAAAAACTATAAATGAACGGGTATTAATCAAATGTCTTGAAGTTCTCCATGAAGACAAATTTTAGTAGATATTAATATTCAATAAATTACTTGGTTTACAGACATATTAATAAAATTTAAAAAATAATTGAAAATGTTTAAAAAGGATTAATAAAAAAATAAATAAAGAAAGAAAGAAAAATTAAGTATAGAAGTTTACATCTATCAGGCTTGTTTAAGCTGTGGCTTTCTCCTTTAAGTGCATGTAACATGTCGTATGTGATCAGACGAAAAATAATATTGTGTAAATTATGCGTTTACATACATGATTTTGGCAAAACAATGCATTCCGAGTTGATTGATTCTTTAGTTGATATAATGAATGATTCCTAAAAAATTACATAAACTTTAACATGTGTCCTCCAAAACCAGTTTACATGCGTGATCTTATGGTTTAAATATGCGTTCACATTATTTTTTTAGTTACTCTTCCTCTGTTTCTTTATCGTGAATGCATTAACTGTGTTGCCAAATTCATGTTTTTTCAAAAGAAAAAATAAAAACAACTTTATCCCCTTCTATAAAACATAAAGTTTAAAACGGTTTGTTAACAATTTCTGACATTACTCAATACTATTGTGTTTGGCTCTTGTGCAAATATGCTTCACTTTTTTGTCAACTGGGATGATGAAAAAAATAAAATATGCTCCACTTTTTGTCAAACACGATGATTAATAAAGCAATGTAACAACCAAAAAAAGTTTAACTAAGAAAATGTCTTACTTAACCTGGCAAATATTATCATTGATTTAGAAAATTCTGAAATTATCGAGAAGTTTCATTTTTCTTTTGATAATATCTCAGGTGACGACACCAGATAACAATTTGTTTTGATAAATAGATTCTAAACGCAAAGGGATTAATTGGAACAAGATGTAATTTGTTAGAATACGTAAATAAAAACAGTCTTAAAAGGAAAAGATTTGTTTTGACAGACAGCAGTAATAACAAAAAAGCAGGTATACGATGTTTTGAATGAGCATATTTTGGAATGAAATTTTTTTTAATCAGAGAAATCCTTGGCATATCAACAAATTGTCTTTCTTTTATAGATAAATTGGAAGTTATGGAAGAACATAAGTATATTATATATCGACTTACTGTTTGTTCTACTGTGATTGTGAGAGTGAAATATGCTTAATCTTTATACAAAATCCAATTAACTTGAATTAAGTTCGGTCTTTTTCACTCACTTGAGTCTAGTCGTATAACGAAAATTGATATGCGCATCCGCTGTTACCAGGGAATATTTTTCCACACAGTCAGAAAACGTTGTTTTTATGGGGATTTAACATGTTTAAAAACAAGACAAATAGTGTATTCTTTTGCGCATACGACGTAATGCGTCACCAAAAACATCACTTCCGGTATAAACATCACCATTTTCGACATGTAAAATCCCCGTAGGAGTGTAATGTATCACTTTTGAATTTTATAAAAAAAAAATCATTTAAAAGTGTGCATGACAAAAGTATCACTTTTCAATGTATTATTATAAAATTCAAAAGTTGTTCTTGACACCAGCAATAGTTTGCTTTCCACAAAAATGTTCCATGGTAATCGCGGGTTCCTTCACTTTACTCAGTATGCTATAGAATCACACAACTTAAAGTGCGTTCCGGGGTAATGGGTATCTTTTGTCCCCCAATGTCATTAGCATAATGCATTATAACTTATATACTTATTAATTGAGTTAATATATATTTTGAAATAAGTTGAAAGCGTCTAGTAACTAGTGTTACATAATACGAAAGGTCCTTATTGAAGACTCGACAATAATTTACTGCACGTAAAATACTCTAGTGTGAAGCACGCATCAGTACCATATTGAAGACTCGACAATAATTGACTGCGTATAGATGACCATCTAGTGTGAAGCATGCGGCACTACCATATCATATTGAAGATATCACATTGATTCACTGCATGCTGATAAACAACTTTTTTGAAGTGCCTTATTGGAGACCCTGCGATGATTGATTGCAAGTATATAAACATCAAACATTAAATTACGATAGTGCCTTTTTAGACACTCCACGATTTACTGCATCTAGACAGAATTCAGACAACAAAAGTACACAAGATTGGCTTATTTGAACTGTTTAGAATGAATGACTGCATGCTGATTACTATTTTACGTAAAACCGGTCTTTTTTGTATTATTTACAATTATTTAAACAGATTTATAAGTTCATTTAGTGTTAATGTCACGTCATATTTTCCCCTCTATAGAGACTAACGTACCACTATTTTTGCTCAACATAATATTCTCAGGATATTCGTATTTAAATTATATTCAGACATTATTTGAACGTTTTATTTATAAGTTCCTTTATGGACGGTCTGTTTTATTCTTAGAACTTCACTTTGTTTTTTTTTTATTCATACCTGCTTTTTAATGTATTTTTGTTCCAAAAGGTCATATTTTAGACAATAAAATCCATTATCTATTTTTAGACCTACATGGTCGTAGATATACCATTCAGCTTTGATTACCGTACGCATACAAATTTTTTATCCTCCGGCTATGCAGTAACGCACACGTTAAATCATCAAATGACATATTTTACAAAAATTAAAACTTAATCCTTGCAATAAAACTTCTTAATAGCTTTATACAGACCTACACAGAGTGTAGATGCTCGTTTTATTGTGTCATAAATAAACAAAAAGAAAAAAAAAGAAAGAAAGAAACATTTAATTGTTAATGCAGACTGTAGAATGCAAATAAAAATCTACTTATTTATAGAACATTAAATACCGCAATATCTCATGATTAAAGCGGTAATCTTTTTTGAAATATACGTTCTTGGGCTTTATAAGCAATATTTCTTATATATGTGTGACAATATGTTACGGTGTTTTTCGCAAGAATTTAATATAGATTAAAATGAGGTTTTTTGATTATCTTCCATTTATTTTAAATTAAAATCACTACAAATTCTCGGTCATCATTGAATACCCCTGAAGTCCACCCTGGTTTTAGTTGGTTGTTAGGAATGTTGTTTAACGTCGCATCAGGAATCTTTAAACAAGTTCTAGCACACATAATGCGCAATTGTGCTTTATGATCTTCCTGTACTAGAGAGCACTCAGGGCATCTATTATTTGCTAGCTCACTACGTCGCAGACAATCATATATACTACCCATCAAACATTAACCTGACATCGTTGGATACTCAGTATTTATAAACATGAAGCCGTATGTATGGTTGGAAAGCTCTACCTCTAAGACATTGAGTTTTATTATCATTATTTTATTTTATTTTTTAATATGCCGTCAAAAACAGTTCTTTTATTTATATTAGTACGATTGGCGGTGGATAACCGGGATAGCAAAAGAAAACTCTTGATTTGTGATAAACGAACCGACTCGCACTAAGAATGGTTCGAGTTGGGCCGTTAATACATGTATAGCGTTATGATCCAAAATAAACACATTGAGATTAATTAATCGCTTTTATTAATATTTAATTATACATAAATGAAAAACACAAGTTTTCATTCCATTCGTACCAAAATAAAGTCAATCTCTTTATAAATGTTGAGTTCAGTAAAACCTGTGTATAAAGACCACCTACGATACTCAAGAAAATATGGACTTATAAGAGGCGATGGTCTTTATACAGAGCTTATTTTCTTTAAAACATGAATTAAAAGGATTTAAATGAAAATTGGTATAGAAGTGGTCACTATAGCAGGTTTTACTGTACATGAAATATATACCAATTATGTTAATAAAAGTTACAAACATTGAATCACGTTCTTGTTTAAGTTATAATTATATATGCATTGTACTTTAAACGTATTTACAAATTTTATTATTATGATAATGTCTTACAAAGGCAATAAAAATACTACAAAACCTATTATGATTATAATCTTATACAAGGTGTAATATCGTTTATCAATGATATCTACACATATCTGCCATATATCTGCCATACGTACATTCAAGCGAAAATATATGTTAATCATGCTCACTTGGATGGGTAGATGAATCAGAAATGAACTCCCTGAAACTATAAACGCATTTGGATTACCACTGATGTGGCTTAAGGGCTTGGGTAAACCGATATGTCTTTTTATATTTCACCGTTGAGCAATCTAACACCACACACAGCCCTTATCGTTTTCTCGTGTTTTCTCGTATAGTTCGAGGTAAATCTGCCAAAACCTGGACGGATTAAACATTGTTATAAGTCTGTCATAAGTCTCTGCAAAATTAAATGCAACAATCCAGTATCAATCCAATCTTATCATTAAACAATATTGTTGCCATGTGAATTTCCGTTGAATAAACATCGTTTAGAATCCATTGACGTAAATGATGAGTCTTGTCGTTGAATCAGCGGGGTTGGTGTGGATGGATCCATCGTCTGTCTCGAGGATTTTTTACAGAACAACCGTAATGTTACTTGGGACGATATTACAGCTTTCTCTCCAAGCATTTTAAACTGAAAATAAACAAAAAAAAAAAAAAACCATTTATATCAAACGTTTTCATTGTATACATGTAGAGAGGTAACATCTAAATGAAATACGGTAAACAGTTGCTCATATTTAACAATATAACTGTTTTAAAATGATGTTCATTGTCAGCATGAAGGCAACAACTTTGCAAGCAAACGGAATAACACGCATTAGCGCGTTATGTTGTTTGCTTGCAAAGTTGTTTCCTTCATACTGACAGTGAACATCATTTTAAAACAGTTCAATTGTAAAATTTTCGTTTAATATTTTCTTAAACATTATTCAATGATTTCAAGAATAAAAAATTTCTATCTATAACACATGCACATCGGGGGAATCCAGTAAACATAACAGCTGAATTTTAGACCGAGAACGACACATTATTAATCCGCACTATATGTGTTATCAGGTATTTTGATGGTATTTTCTCGATTTTTCATTTACATAATGTATTTTTAAGAATATTGGATATAAAATAATATATGTAAAAATTGAATATCAACAATTAATGTGTTGTTATTTATGGACTACATTTCGGTCGAAAATCAGGTGCATCTGTGTGGTCCCATTTCAGTTATGGAAGAATTTACAAGAAGTTTAGAGTAAAAGATTGTTGCCTATATGTCAGAAGTGAAATTTGTGAATCTGAAACGGAGAAACAGTAGCAGAGGGATAATTTTTAATGGCAAAGCATGTGGGTTTTGAATCTGCGCCGGGATATTTGAGCGTAGACAGGGATTTACCGAGAGATTTTTTCTGGAATGTTGACATTGTTCGGTTGAGATTCACTCTAACATTTTGTGCCGAGCTTCATACTTGGTATCGTTCAAATGTAGACAGCAAAGTGATTAGTATACTTATTTTCTACGCCTATCTCTCAAAGTTTAGAAAATGATCGTTTTAAGTTTAAGAAGGGGTTTTGTAGTACTGAAACCATGTATTATAGTTTTGAAGAGTTGCTATTGTATCCCTAGTAAACTGATTAAAAAGCATGTAGCTGATTTTTTTTCAGTTTTTCCGATCAACAAACACAACATGTGAAACGGACAATTTTCACTGGATGTGGCATACATGCGTGAATCTATTTACATCACTTGAAATTTACATTCCGCGAGACACAAAATTAATTGACAAGTTGTACCATTACACACTGCCTCAAAATAATAGCAGCAAACAAAAAACAATAACAGTTTTATAGCAGCTTTGCCAAGGTAGGAAGAAATTTTTATAAGATCCGATTGTTTAAGAATTTGTTAATGGTTTGATTGTTTTGACAGACCAGTTTTTGTCCTTTCAAAAAAAAACAAAAAACAAAAAAAAAAAAAACATTTGATTTATTTAAACCCCGTCTCTCACAATGTCAATATTACGGTGAATATCAGCCAGGTGCCTATATATGTTATTAAAATTTTATTTGATTGATTTCTTTGATTTTATTTTATGCATTTTAACCATTGAATCTTTCTTGTAAAATTTCTTAAAAAATGCGTTTTTCAAACTTGTCTCGATTATAAACAAAAGTGACGTGATAGCCATGTTTGTTTACCTATGGTAATGGAGTGACAGGTTTTTGTCGTTCATTGTCAATCATGAACGCAACGACTCTCAAGCTTGCAGCTATGGGAATTTAACAAGGCAAATGAAAAAATATTACATTAGATACTCAGTTTTATTGGAGAAATTCTTTATCTCTTCCTTCACGTTATGATCGAAGTTGCGAATGTTGGGGAAGAAAGTCGCGAAGGCAAATAAATAAGGTTCCGAAGGGGAAGGAGCAAAAATGCAAAAGCAAAAGAACTATAGTAGTTTTCAGCTTTGCAACTTTGCTACTTTGCTTTTGCCTATGAAAATTGTCCCATACTGGACACCATGAGCTAGTCATGACAAAGTATCTCATCGAACAAAGCTTTGTGATGTTGAGCGGTGATGCAAATTAATGTTTTGAACTTTTTTTAACCATTTTTATTAATAATGTCATTCACTTTCTGGAAAATATTTAAAACTGATGAAACGTTTTGGGCTGTTGAATGAAAATAAAACAACTTATTTTAGTATTTTTAGTGTAGTTTTTGATTTTTAAGTCAGAGAAACATTATTTTCTTTCTCTCAAAACTTTGTTTCTGTCACAGAAACAAGTCATTTAGCAATCTGGATGTACCAATTTTCATTAAACTTTATAGTTGAATAATTTGCATGATTTAATTTTTTTAGATATATTTGAAGGCTTTCAGAACGGCATACATCGATTCAAGCTTTCCGTCATAAGTCTTAGATTAAATAATCAGTTGTTCAATATGTTTGTTATATTATTTGCTTGTACTATGTCGTGTTTTTGTTTCATTGACAATTGCCACGTGCATGTTTTATTTCTCCATTTAATTCTTTAACTGCAAATATTGCAGTTCGTAAAATTTTCATATTCAACAATTTGCAGGATATCATTTTTATTAGTAACATAATTATACTCACCACAAATATACCAGAAGTGATACCAATAAAATGTCCTGCCACTATGTCAGAAATGTGGTGCTTGAAGTCATGGTAACGAGTCAAGGTAACCAATAACGACAGGACAACTAAAGAAGTTTGTAATACGGGTCTAAATACTCGAGAAAACCAGACATTTAAACGTCTCTGTAGATAAAACTGAAATAAAGAATTAACGTTCAATCAATAAAAGTAGATATTACCATAAAAGTTAAAAAATTAAGTCAGGAATAGACTATAACATTTTTACATTCCATTACGTAATGATACTATATACATATACAATACAAAATACAAAAATACGTATGTGGGTGTGACAGGTGACTTGTTAAATTATACATTTATACGGAGGCGTAGAACGGCCAAAATGGAGATAAATATAAAAATGTTTGTTTAAAACAACAATCAGGTGATTCGTTCTCACGAATGAGGAACCATTCAAATGGCTTTTTCAGTTACAATAAGCAACTAAGATGATTTATTTAGCGCATGCATATGTCCCTCGCATACTGTTGTATTAACGTCTTTCCACTTTAATTTTCACAAAATTTGTAGTGTTTTTAATACTTATAAACAATTTCATTTGTTTGTTTAGTGTTACGCTTTTACTTGACGAAATATATCGTGAAGCCATTTTTATAAAAATGCAAAGGCAAAATACAGACAAAATAAAATCACAGAAACACTTATAAAGCGGACAATGGAGAACATGGCAAAACACTGTAAAAATGAGAAAAATGAGAGCAATAGATAGAATGACATAAAACACTTATTACTAACAATGAATAAAATGAATAATATATATATATATATATATATATATATATATATATATATATATATATATATATATATATATATATATATATATATGACACATCGATAAATTTGATATCACAGTCTGTAAAAACTCTTTTTATAAATGATAATTTCTTTATTATTTTTCTTCAGGAGACAGAGTTGTATTATAGATGTTGATTGACCAATAACTCTTAATGCTATTGTCACATGTAAATTTTAAATTTTTATAGTATAAAATTTTCAAGAATTAGTTTTATAAAGGAAAATTTTTGAATATTTTTTAAAGATAAAAAATCAAAACTTTTAATTTCATCAATAGAAGTCCTGTTATTGTTATCCATGCTGTTTAAAGGTGTTTTGCCATTTAGAAGTAGAACATTAAACTTTCTCACAACTTTGTATGACAACATTATATATCTAACCTCCGTCAAGAGTAAAAACTTTATGCAATTAATTATTTTTATCGTCTCTATTTCACATAGAAAAACGGAGAGATTTAAAACACAGTAAAACAATTCGGGGCAAGATAACAAACATTCTGTCAAAAATGTTACACTTAAAACACTAATACAGATAAAGCACGGACCCGATATATAATTCCCGAGTGACAAAGTGTTCAAAGTGCATCTATTGCATAACATTTAAGTAGTTTCATTCCTAGCTTCAATCCCTTTAATTTCATTATAAATGTCACTTGAACATTAATGTTTTCTCCTACTTGTATTAATAAGAACAAAGAATCAAATATCAGTGTAATTCTTAAGTAAATTATTTCCTTAGTTGAGTGCGTCAAAGTGAGCACTTATGAGAAGTGGGTCTGTAGCACATTTTATAAAACAGTTAAATTATATAGAATTAAGTTATATTGCACAACATAAAATAGAGACATTAGACTTTATTGGTGGTATTTAGCTGTAATTGTACAAGATCAAATAATATCGCATTTAAACTGACAAGTGGTGTTTTATTTTCACAAAGAATATATAGTCAATTTAATGATGTCGGTATGCCGCCTGACGGTGTGTTAAACGTCATTGTTTCAAGTGCTGTTTTATTGTGTATCGTAAACAATGTCGCCCGACAGTGTATAACACGTCATCAAGTGATGAGATCAAATTGCAAGGAGAATGACAGGACACAATAATTGTAAAGTATCTTTTTTATAATCGTATGGAAATTGATTTCAAACACACGTGTCCGCATGTAATTATTCTTGTTTCACAGGAAGATTATATTGGCAAAATGACATAATGTTAAATGGAAAGTGTTGCCTGTCAATTCCAGTCAACTAAGTTAATTTTATGTCTTTATAGCTTGTATGGTTTACTTTTTAACAGATGGGTTCTAATTATTGTATTTACGAAAATTACCGTGTCGCCAGTAATGGCTGCGCTTGCTCACAGTTCAAAATGAGTGTCAACAACAATTTTTTCAAATGAGATGTAAATAAAAGACAATTGAAATCATATTGCAGCAGATGCGTGGAAGAAATTAAAAAAAAAACCTTACCACAACAGACGCGTGCAAGAAATACACAAAACAATCCAAAACATATCACAGCAGATGCATGCATGCAAAAAATATACAAAGCAATCAAAAACATATAACAGCAGATGCATTCAAGAAATAAACAAGATAATTGAAAACACATATTTATAAAACTTTATAACATAATTTCTCAACCTGATTGTAATTGGCATGCATACAAAAATAAATGTCTAGTGGAGAGAATAAACCTGAGGGGTTGTTGTATGATGTAATATCTACACGTGAAGCTGTTGAAAAACGTGTACTTTTCGATGGTAAATATAACAAAGACGACGAAAAAGCAAACGAACGAGACAAAAAGACAAGGCAAGACAAACAAAGTAACCATTAACTAGAAAACTCCGAATTGGGATGTTGAAATAGGGTGATGTGGGCTGTTTAAGAGTTGGCGGAAATTATTTTTTTACAATATCAATTAATCTACATAATTATATATGCTTTACACCCATGTAGCTACTGAGATTTTACAAAGTTCATTCCTATAGTTTTAACATTTTCAAAAATTTTCTTTGTTATTTATCAATCTTCTCCTCCTCTCCATATTTCAGAATTGTGTTTTTCGAAAGCCCCGGAGAGTTTAAAATAAATATGGATTTAAATACATACTTAAAACAATGAAGAATTATATCTATTTGAATAGCAGCCAAAATAATTGTAACTTTGTTATATATTACAAAGAGAATGGCATTTGTTACACCAGAATAATATCCTCAATTTATAAAGATAAATGCAAAAATAAGAAAGCATGACAGCAGCAAAAGCATTTTCTCTCAATCATCCTAACAAATGTTTAACAAAAATTAATTGAGCAGCAAATACACATTGTTGGAACATATGGGTCGATTCGTCAGGAAAGAAGGTGTGAACAGTAGCAGTTATATGATAACCTACGCTGTGTCGTTACGCAATTTTTTATGTAACATACAACACTTTTTATAGCTTCTGTTTGCATAATTACGATAATTAGACATAACTAGACAGGTTCTCTCAAATTGTTTATTTTTTCACAAATCTGAAGTTAGATAAAGATTTTAAATCCATTAAAAGGTTTTAATTAAGTTGCCGTAAGGTGCTAATGATGTAACCATTAAACATAGTGCATACAATACTTTGTAATAATTCAAGGAAGAAATACAAAATAAGAACAGGTGTGTTTTATATAGAATATATGAGTTAACATTTCATCTAATCAGTTTTTGAAATCTTTGAAAACATCACGATTTCAGTTGTGTTTGCGATACTGCATGGTCTAAAAAAAATTGTTAAAAAAAGTAAAATGAAATATTTCATATCTCATCACTTCTGTACGGAGACGAAGGCGATAACAGGCAACGGAACTCATCATTAACACTCATGATTACGTATAATTTGATTTTTGTAACATCTAAAAATTCTGAAAATTATACTCGTGTTTATTTTATTTTCTTTTTTAAACTATACATATTTTGAAAAACTTATTAGTATTCATAATCTGGTAATATTTAACTTTAGTTAAAAATGTTTAAGAAAAAAAGAAAGATACTTATCACAGGAAAGTTCATACTATGGGTCACTATAAAATAATAACAACATGCAGCTGCACATTTTATAATACGTCACTCATCAGCTCTAGCGTTTCAAGCTCCGTAAATGGGAGGTCGTGGGTTCGAACCCCGACCGCGTCTGACCCAAGACTTGACTGTAAGTTGGTAGCGACTGTTCTTTCGTCGAGCACTCGGCAACACGAAATGAAAGTCACGGTTCTTTCGAATGGGAACTTAAACTAAACGAGGCCCCATGTCACGGTGTCAGCGGTAGGCGTGGCATGATAAACTTCGGAACCCTGCTGTTTAATGCCATCAGCGCAACGCATAGTAAAAATTTCTGCACTTTCGCCTATAACTGGCGATGTCTCGAAATAAATGAAATATTCTTGACCGGGACGTTAAACTCCATTATTCAACTCAACTCAATAAGCTAAAGTCAAGATATGCGGTGCACTACTATTGGCCGTGTAGGACAACCTAAATTTGCATGCATTTGCCAATATGATTTCAGTGTTACTGGGACGTAACACAGTGAAAATATATCTTGTTCTGATCAACAATACAAATCTTGTCCAAATTTAAACATTAATAACTTTTCTGTCCATGACAGACATAATTTTCCAGTCATAAAACATATAAAGGCTTCATCAAGGCACAAATTCAACGTTCATGAGTTTCTTTTTCAATTTTTTCACTTCTATAAAGATTACAACTTTTAACCTCTCAAGTACTTCACAAAAATCAATATTAACACAACACCCTTGTTTTATGACGTAACAAAAACATAACATTGATTTATAAAAGTACGGTCAGTATACCAAAAACGCTTTTAAAATGCAATAATCTGTAATATATATATATATATATATATATATATATATATATATATATATATATATATATATATATATATATATATGAGTTAATAATAATTTCCTTGGAATTTTATTACTTACTCCAAACAAACAAACGACATATATTTTCATCATTTGTCATAGTTTTGACATTTAAAGTGCACTAAATGCCTTAATTTACATTTCAATTATTTTCTCTCTTTCTTAAGTACTTATACATTTTTGTCTTCCGATTACTTCATTTACACTTCGATTTAAAATAATTCATCCCTTTCTCAAGTAACAGACAGGTAATTTGTTTTGGCTTGTCAAATGTAAAAAAAGGAGGTTATAAGAGAGTGTATTTCTACAAAAAACTATTATTTTTATTGACAGGTAAAACAGCTAATATTTTTTATTATTTATCAAGAAGCTGAATATGCAGGTGAGACGATTTGTTTTTGTGATTTATCGTAAACAGAAGGAGTATTTGATGTGTGTCGGACTGACAAATGTCTGAATGTCGGACTGACAAATTTCTTGATGCACTGGCAGATATTAATCAAATTTCTTAAGAAGGCAGGTCGTTTTCAGACAAGCGTGAAATAATAACGAAGAAAAAAAAATATTGCCTGGCATGATAAATATATAATATTCACCAAACCTATTTTTAAGGGAACGGCAATTGTTGTTCTGATGTATTAATTGTTAGTCAGTGTTACAGTGTTATTGTCCACCCTTCCTCGTTATTACTGCACCGAATTGAATCGTATCTTATAGTAAACCTACCCCAGTGAATATTGCACCATACATGGAAAAAGCAGCATGACCTGACGGAAAAGATTGTCTACTTTGCCATAACACCTTCTCTCCATATTTCGTCTCCGTACAGGTATAATCTGTCACATAACTGTAAAATAAAATATAGAAGTAAAATATGTTGTATAGACAAAAAGAGATGTTTCGCTGGGTTGTATAGGAATGGTGAATAAATTTTACATATTTTTTCATCCAGTTTCCACCAGTACAAAAAATAAATAAATAAATAAATAAATAAATAAATAAATAATAATTAATAATTAATTAATTAATAAAGCCATATTGACAAAAATTTTCAACATATTATAACCATCTTTTGAATAACAGTCAAAAAATTATTTAATTCATTATGAACCCCATCAACCTCAACTATGAACCTCATGAACCTCAACTATGAACCTTATGAACCTCATCTATGAACCTCAACTATGAACCTCATGAACCTCAACTATGAACCTCATGAACCTCAACTATTAACCTCATGAACCTCAACTATGAACCTTATGAACCTCGACTATGAAATTCATGAACCTCAACCATGAAACTCGTGAATCTCAACTATGGAACTCATAAATCTCAAATGTAATAATTTAAAAAAATTAACATCAGAGATGCTACCTTTGACCTCTCGTCCAGACTGAGCAAAATTTTTATTAAGTTGAACTCAAATCCTAGGTCTTAATGTAAATTTAAATTAAGTTTACACGTTACATTTATTCCTGGGTTACATAACAGTTAATTCAGTCGGATAAAATAGATTTTATGATGTAATTAGGGCTGACAAATTAACAACACAATTTTATGGAATTCATGTTAAACTCTAAGTATTGTATAAATCATCAATTGAAAAAGGAAACGAACTTAATAAAAACGCTGTCGTATATTGCAACGTTGGCCATGTGTGATTAAAAACAGATTGATGACATAACTGTTACATTCTAGCTTGTCTGTTTGAATTTACTTTACACTTACTACGGTGTCCGGTTGGGGGCAATGCAATTTTACAATTATTGCTCGATCGCCACAAAACTCGCAGCAGCGAAGAAGTCATGGTACGCTGGCGATAGAACAATGAAAACGAACTGAAACAAACACTCTGAGGCGACAGAGCGACATAAGCTTCGCCGTATTTTTCGTTTTATCGTCATCGTACTTTTTGCTCATTCTCGTTGAGGACGTTAGAGCAAAGAAACTATTTTAGTAAATAACCCTAACCGGACACCATAGTTTACAGCTTTTTACCGACAATTTATGCTTTTAACTTTTATAAATGTTTTACACTTTAATTATCACTTCACCTAGTCCAATGTAATCTGTTTTGAAATACCAACTCTTTTAACTTATGTTTTATTACTGTGGGTTGTTCTAGAGTGATATGTATTATGTAATATTCCTTTGGTAAGAAATAAAATTATTAAAACCCCACGACCAACTTCTGTCTGTTCTGTCATAACCTCTACTATACATCATATCTACACACATTTTAGAAAATTAAGTTATTCAGAATTTTTACTCACAATTCAGCATTATGTAAAATATAGTTAATACTGGAGGCGTTTATGCTCACAGAATAGAAGTGCACTTCCAAATAAACCATTATTTGTTTTATAAGTATCTGTAAGACGCTTTATTTTTAGAATAAAGTTGACATTAAAACTGAAGAAAATTAAGTGAAATTAACAATATGAACCACCCAAAACATTATTGAACATGATACTAACATCGCGGTATTCGGTAATGTGTTACAGAGTGGGGGATTAATTCTAAGCCACATCAGCATTTTTTCAGCTATTTGTAGCAACTGTAGTATCAAAATGTTTTACACCGGTGACCCGCTTGATCTGTAATCATGTAAAATAACTATTCAATATGACACTAATATATTCTTCAAAGTCCAGATAAAATTCTTTGGATAATTTTTCACACATTTAAACACCACACTAAATGTCAGAATTGCAAATGTGTCTTGATATTTGAGATGATATCAGTAAATTGTTACTAAAATGAAAGTGTGAAACAAAGTGCTAGTTTGATTAAAAACGACAATATTCAATGATAAAAATCAGAATGAATCCGTTAAAAAGTATGTAGTGCCATCTGTGTGCAAGAAAAATATCATTGTATCTTAATTTATGAAATCTAAATGTTTATTTAAAATAGCATAAATTTTTACAGTTCAATATAAGAATTTAAAAAAATAAGGATATAAATAAAAATTCCTACAAACATGGTGTTAAAACGTCAGTTCTCTAAGAATGAATTAGCTGGCAGTAATAAATAGTCCCAAATGTTGCGATTCATTTTCAACCGAACAACTAAACAATCTAAATTGCTGAGAATAATTTAAAACCAAACAACCTCACGAACTTCATCAAAATTCCAATTGCTTACTCTTCTATGTGATCTATTAAACATACATCTCCAATAAAACTAAAGATGATTAGTCTTTTATTTTGTAATTTACTTATATTTATCAGTATGGTATCGAAGTGGAATTAGATCACGGGCATTACCCAATTAAGTTCTATTCTATGTCGGAGTACAAAGCAACAAAGCAACATACATAATACACGTACTATCAAAAATTATAATAATTTCACAAAAAATGCATAGCAGTAACAATAAACATAATAATAATAATATTTTAAACATCAGTATTACATCTACAATGATCTGCAAATAGATTCAAATAAAAAAAGTACCAAAATAAAACAAATAATTTAAAAAAAAAATAGCATGTACGAAATCTATCTTATTTCAAAATTTGTATACCGAGGTGGAAAAATGAAATAAAACAATAACAAAGAATGTGTTTTCTATCTAGTATTTTTCTCCGTCGCTTCGAATTGAATTTTTACAAGATATGTTGCCAATTAAGAAGCTAAATTCAGGAAAAGGGAAATTGTTTTTTGTTAATATAGATACCAATGACAGCAATCATGATGTGTATTTCCTGCGAACAAATTCATACGCTGATAGATAAACTAATGAAATTGAAAATATGTTTTAATGCTATCGTTGAAATGTATAGTCCGAAAATCTGACGGTCTATCTCCAATCTCCAATCGTGCAGTAGACCGTCAGAACGGCAAGCGCCTGTTTTCTTGCATCTGTGCGGTGCCTCGAGGAACCGCATGCTATAATTGTAAAAGTTTTAATATAGAGCAGGTAACACCTATTTACCTTAATAATTATATGTTAAAACTCGACGTTGAAGCATATACAATAAAGTTCCTCATGTTTGTTTAAGTGTAACGAATCGATATTATTCCATCAAGCGTAGCAATCAATGAACTTTCAAAATGGCGGAATATAGTCTCGAAACCAAAGTTACTATGAGTTTGTTTTAAATTGTCATATCACGTGATTAATACATTTATTTATAGACAAACACGTGTGCGCTAATTGTATACATAAATCTCGGACGTGGACACAGTGATATTGGACAGAATAAGATCCCCAGAATATGTAGTTATTTTTATAACATTAATTAAACATGTGTTATTCTAATAAAGTGTGCAATATATGGACTTTAATGTGTTTTATTCTTTTTAATGGGCAATTATGACCATGATCATCTGTTTCCCAATTGGGACAGAAATTGTCCATGCATACAGATACTCAGTAATTAGAATTAATGACATATCAATGATAACAATATGCTATTTCTGCCAATTCAAGTCTCATGTGTGTTTTGAAAAATACAAATCATATAATAATAATAATAATGGTGATGATATGATGATAATAAATAACAGTGATAAGTAAAAATAAGCTTTACAATTTAAATCTAAATAACTAACACATTACTTGATCAAGCATGAGAGGTGTAACAGTGTAGCACATGCTTTTTCCAAAACCAGTTGGCAAAACACAAAAAACATCTTTTCCTGCAATTAATTTCTGTACAACATTCTTTTGTTCCTCCTTTAAATCGGGAAGGTTATACTGATCTTTTATCCGTTCAAAAATCGCGATAAAATCGGGTTCCATTGTACTGGTCAGCTGTTTAAGACCGTCGGTTGTTTACATTGACGATATCAATGAATATATCACGTGATAAGTCAAATTTGCATAATTTTATAGTAACTTTGTTTCGAGATTATTTTTGTGACCTACTTCACTTCATTCAAAATGGCGGGGGGTTTAAATGGAAATAAGTGGTAACTGAAACAAATGGAGTAATTAAGTGTAGAAAATATTGGAATAGACGCCCGATATTTCGTATTATGGAAGATAAATGCTATGGGAATAAAATGTTGTGAAAATAATGGAGGATTATCACCTTAGGAGAGATATAAAACACCGTATGTCGTACAAGGGGTAAGATCGTCAAAATGAACGTTTTTCATATATACCCCGCTCGGTCTTTGATTTTTCCGCCAAGGCAAAAAATTGAAAAGGATAAATCTAAAGACCGCAGAAATCTCGGTCTATGAAATGTATATATAGTCTCTCGTATCTTTGCATTTATCTGTGCAGTTATGATGTATTCTTGGGTGGCCAAAATAAACAGTTTTTTTTTCTTAACAAATTTTGCTTACAAATCTATACAAAACAATTGAAAACGCCTAATAAATTCAAAGTATCCGAAAAGATACAGCATGGCAGTTAATAAATCGTAGACTGGATATTACAAAAAATACCATGTACAGTGTAACGCCGCAGTTCATACCCAGGCTTCTTATATTTCTATGTTAATTCCGCAAGTTGCATCATATGATATCAAAAACCGACGAAGTTCGCCCTTTTTATTATACTAAAAAAGGTTAATAGTCAACAAATTACTTAGTCAATGCTTATAGTAAAACAAAACTCGATATCTCTTGAACTGACACAAGTACAGTTTTACTTTTTGCTCAGAATCGTTTCCTCATTGCTCGCGTACTAAATAAATCATATTATATAGAGTGCGCAACGCATGGGAATAGTTTTCCTTGTCAATTCTTATTATAACCTTAATGAAAAGCGCTTTTCAATATCAGACCAAGTTACAATTCATGAAGGTCCGCGCAAGCGTAATTGTGTGTCACGTCGTGTACTCTAGACACCATGGTTTTTTACCACAGATCAAAATTAGTTGTCCCTTTTGCGTTTTACACATTATACTGAAACTGAAAAAACATACACATTATTCTATTCTTTATTAATTTTAAGGTCAAAATTCCATGTTTTCTACACCCCCATAATTATCGATAAGAAAAAAGATAAACATAAGCACACTTGAACGAGTTAGCGATAACCCTTTATAAATATATACCAATAATGTTGATTACCTTTGGATTGCAAAAGCACATTTTTATCAGTCTATCAATATTTTCATATTGCGAAACATTATGATTTCTATAGATACGGAGAACCCCTTTGGACCAATTACAGATGTCATCGATAATCATCTCTTTGAATCGTTCATTCAGATCAATATGCAGGCATAAATAGTCTCACTAGTTATATGACTACTGGTTATATAAGTGAAAGATTGTTTTATTTTCGAGAGCACTTGAAGCGAAGAAAACTCTAAGTATCTCCATCAAATCATAGCAATTCTACTTGTTGATAAGGAAATCATCAAGTTGATGGGTGGTCAAGATAAACTATCGTATATACAAGAAAATTAATTTTTATTGAATTCTACAATGTTTTTTTTTCGCCAAATTTAAAACATATTAAAGCTGTTGTGTACTCGTTTCAATGATGTTCAAAGGTTTCTTCTGAAATTGTTTTCTGTAAACAAATTCTGAAGATTTTGAATTCCAGCAAAGCTTAATTTAAATTTAAATAAACGACTGAAGGTATGAAATGCATTAAGCATCATTAAGCTGTCTTAATTATCAACCTGATAAATTCAACTTAAGCTTTACTTTTATTCGAACCTATTTATTTATTTATTCATTTATTCATTTTTCTATTTATTTTGTTTATTTATTTATTTATATGTTTGTTTTATTATTTTTTTTGTTTATTTTTTAATTTATATTGTTTGTTTGTTTTATTATTTTTTTGTTTATTTTTTTATTTATATGTTTGTTTGTTTTATTATTTATTTATTTATTTATTTATTGACTTAACAAACCTCTACTATGATGAAGAACTATCGTATTTGCCAATTATTCATTTCGTAAGCGGTTTGATCGTACAAATTATCTTTTTATAAGCGGCAGATCAACCAAAATCTCCTTCCGGAATGGCCGATTGTCAAACAGAATGTGGCGTCGTAGCTGGAAAGAGTCGACTAATTAAAAATGGGAATCAAAGAGTTGGCTTTTTATATCATTGTACCAAGTCTCAAAATGGTTTTAGCGAGTACTAAAATAATTTGGAGACTCTTCCTGTAAATTTAAAAATTATTTTGACCTAATAAAATAAATGAAAATATAATAATAGAGGTACAAAAAAGGAAAATTGCATTACCTTCTGATGGTAGAATTTGATATACAAGCGTCTGGTTTACAAACTTCTAGAAAATGAGGACGAAGACCACCAATGGCAAACTTTGGACCCTGGATAAATATTTCTGTTATTGTAAAACCAAATGAGTACACCCATAAAACTTTCCACATTATTACAAAATCCCTGTTGTAGACACGCTTTTCTTGCGACAGTAAACATTTTGGAAGTTCTACCAATAGAATCTGCAATTACAAAAAAAAAAAAAAAAAAAAAAAATTTCGTCATGAATATGTTTACTTGCTTGTCACCCGGATAATTCCGGATAATTTAAAACATAATGTCCATAACCTCATACAATATTTATCAAAATTTTATAACTAAGAAAATATGTTTGATGAATTTGAACCGGAACTCTCTCTCTCTCTCTCTCTCTCTCTCTCTCTCTCTCTCTCTCTCTCTCATATAAAGAGAATATATTACGAGTTTGAGGTCGAGATGGGGAAATTCCGATCTAGTGGTCAGATTTTTCATCTTAAACAAGACTCCCATCTCGACCTCAGTACGCGACAAAACAAAACAAAGATTTTTCTCTTTATATATATACATTGTTTAGTAAAAATACTTTTATTCACATAAAAAGTTTTAACGTTTTCATATAATTTTTTCCCAATAAATTATGACCCTTACCAATTGAAAATAATGTAACCCCGTTCAGCTGAGGTAGGCTACACGTGGGGTGCGATATGGAAAAATTCAGTGAAATAAATTCTATCACGTATGCGAGAAATATATATATATATATATATATATATATATATATATATATATATATATATATATATATATATATATATATATATATATATAAGACTCTCTATCTTCCGTTCTGTCAAGGAAGTAACTAATAAGTCATTATGAAACAATTACATATGTAAAAGGCAGTGCAATTCATTATTAGGCAACCCCTAGCTTTGTAAGTTTAAATTGGTTAATTTGAAAATAAAAATAATTTTCACGCTGTATTTAATGAAAATCGATACCGATATATAATTCTAATGAACAATTTCATAGTGACCAATAAAAAGAGTTATCTGATTAAATGAAGTTTTACTTTATTTATTTTAAAAAAAAAGTTATATGAGGAGAAAAGCTGAGGAGTTCTTATAAGACTTTATGCCCAAGTTTTGCTTCAAACTAAATTTGAAAAATTTTACTGACGTTTTCTAGCTTTTTTTTTTACAATTCGAAGAGTAATTTCTTACTTACAATTGCAAAAGGTATTGAAAATCCTCCGGCCAACAGTATAGGATCTGGTATTGTATCGTCTCTGTATGGGTACATGAGGCTCTGGTCGTCACAGAAGAAACCATGGTTATACGGATTTCCCTGCTTTGTACAAAACTATCAATGGACAACCAACTGCAATAAAAGAAGCAACGAGTTAAAAAGTCTGGATCTAAACAAATTTTGAATTTTACAATGGTAAGAACAAATAATATCGATAAAACCAAAAAATAGACAAAGCACTCGTTGAGTGTCTTTGAACGAATTGTTCTCGGGTCAGGAACATTGATCTTGTGTCGAAATTCGCCATAACAACAAAAAAGTTCATCGAGTTCGCTGAACAAAATCTTACACTACCTATATTTGGCAGGAGCGTGAAGCACCAAGATGGCGGCAAAGTGATAAGGTCAAATTTACGTGAAAAACCATTCTTTATTTTGACTGTGAGGATTTCGATAATGTCTTTAAAGCTGCATTAAGTTTTTCAATTTTCTGAAATTTGTTTTGATTTTCTAAAAATATTTAAAAAAAAAAAAAAAAAAAAAAAGATAACTTCTAATCACGATTCGTGATATTCATTTTCTAAAATTTCATTCCTCTAACCGGTTGGTCAACGTTTAACGATGATTATTATGAGCTTGGAGCATGCCCACGGATGTACGAAAAACCCATAAATCGAGGGTGAAACATGACAAATTGCATAAATTGTCCGACATTAATATCCAGCTGTAATTGAAATGGTGTTATGTATCCCTATCTAAGTCACAATTGACAAATTCAACGAATTTCTGTGTTTAAATTATAACGGTTTTTAAAGTTGTGTTTGAATGACCCGGTTATTTTATTACGTAAGCATGTTCTAATATTAGATCCCACATGCTACGTCTCGCTGGGAAATTATTGTTGTTTCTGTATTTATTCGGGCTTTTATCGTTGAACCAAATGTAACATTGTTTATTAAGAACATCATTAATTAGATTAGCACCGTTTTAATTTTTTCTTTGGAAAACTTAATGCAGCTTTTATAAACTTGAAATAATACTTGGATTTGTCTGCCTGGTCCCGATCTGTCATTTAAATAATGATGTTCTCCAGATAACTCTGGATCTTTGTCGTACTTTCATATCATACATAGGACTTACAGAATATAATCGCAATGTCATTTTAAATGATACAATAAGGCGCCGTTTGGCTCCATGTTTTTACTAATAAAAATGTTCCCAGTATTATGATGATTTTACACGAGAACAATTTTTGCGACTCTAGCGTATGAAAATATATCTTGCCCAGAGTTATCCTTTGAAATTCATTATAGTTTTTTTTTCTATTTATGAACGGACACTAGTCTATTTTTGTTTTTAAACAGAACAGCCATCCGCCACAAGAACTCAAAATGTACAAAATGCAAAAGACTATATATATTTCTTTCGTTTAGACTATAGGAAAAAACTTTTAAAGAAAAATAGTATCACTATACAAACAGTAGCGGCGTCATGGATGATGTTTATGGTCTAAACTAAGCATTTTTGCAATTGTTTTCTTCATTTCTGCAGTTTTAACTTGAATATATATTTTTTTTTCAAATGTTTGTAAACCCCATTACATGAATAAAATAATTATTGTTACCTTCAATAACTACATACAAGGGTTCTGGTAGGATAATTTACAACTTATTCTGGCATTCAGTGTGTTAGAGTAAACAAAGCAGACCTTTGGTACAGTTCCATTATATACACTATATAATATGTTAACAAATGAATATCATCCTATGACTTTATAAACAAACACGTGTTAAGCGGTTTTTAATTGCCTAATAGCGACGGCAATGTGATTGTAGGAATGCTTTGATTTATCTTTAATTTACTTTTTCATAGTAATAACATGAGGTTTTTTTCTCAATTTCTTACTTTTTCTATTACTCTTTTATTCCTTTTTTTAACTCTTTGTTTATAAACACGCGTGATATACAACTAATGTATCTGTAAAGTCTATGTAAACGACGTTTTCTGGAGGTTGTATACTTTCATTGATTTGATTCTGTTTATACCGCCTTGCTGGCTCCGTGTCAGAGCGTCCGGGGGGGGGGTTCGGCCCTCATCTGGATTATACTTTAAAGATTTTAAAATTTCAGATACTGCTTTCACGCCTGGCAGTCGCCATTAAGAGAACAGAGTATCGATTGGTTCACCCAGTTCCAGGATAATGTGACTAGGGAAGTGGTATGCTAGTCTGCGGCATACTTGCTCGGTTGGCAAGCACCTAAACAAAAAGTCGTCCCGAGTGTGCACTAGTACATGGCAAACCATAATACACACTCGCACATCTCATGCCGCGATACACGAACTTGTTCTTATATTAATCCTTACTCGGAGGTTAATAACTTGCTCTCGTTGCGAATAGCTGAAAAAATGCTGATACGACGTTAAACAACATAATAATCTACAGCCAATCAATTCTGTATACATACTTTCTCGCATATGTGATAGATTTATCTCAATGAATGGGTGGTACGATATTTTTTCCATATCGCACCCCGCGTACGCACGTGTGGCCTATCTCAGTTGAACGGGGACTACATTTTTTTTTCAATTGGCAAGGGTAATAATTTTGTGGGATACAATTATATGAAAACGACAAAAAAGACTTTTATGATGAATAATATCATTTTTACTAAACTATGTATATATATGAAGAGAAAATTCGTTGTTTTGTTTTGTCGCGTAGGTTCACATTCTGCTGTGAGTGATACGTTATTTGTTATTGTTGCGTGTTTTGTATTTCATCCGCTAGCAAAATCCTGCAACGTAATAGAAAGGATTCCGGTATTTTTTCGTAAATTATTTGCGAGAAAAAATAATCAATTACTCGACTGAAGTGCCGAGTTTGAGATGAAAAAAATCTGACCACGAGATCGGAATTTCCCCATCTCGACCTCAAACTCATAATATTACACATTATTTGAAACATGTGTTATATATGTTAACAATGTTAACTAATTACATATGAGAAACAATAACACATATATATTGATTGGAACAACAAACGAAGTATTTGATGTAAGTGTGCAAGTGGTTACGGAAACTAAATTTGACCTAATTAAATGGCCTATTTACATGTTGAGTATGTATATGCAGTTTATATTTCCTGCGAAAGTGTTTAATGTGTTTACAAATTATTTACACACAAAAAAATCTTTTATGAATATTTCGAATTTTCTCGTCTAAGCTGTGTCTTTATGTTAAACAATGAATCATTGTTTTGACAAACCTTATTGTACACATAATATGAGTTGTTGTAGTCAGATCCTTTATTTATTTTGATTATCCGACTTTCCTATTATTCTTAGTCAAGTACCTATAGCTATATGTTTGCTTTATCACGTAATTACGGCAAAAATACAGACATGTAGTCATTACAATAAACCTATAACAAATATTTGAACATTTCAATCTTTACCTCTCTCTCTAAGTATCCTAATATATAAACACGAAGCAGAACGGGTATCTAATCCTTACAATGGGAAAATTATATATTTAAAATCCTTTTATTCGAAAACGACGTGGATAATTACACCAAAAAATTAGAAGCTACCAAAATTGTATCATCTGTATAAAAAAAATTAGGTACTAGCAATATAAATTACGAACATTTATCAAGTTATATAAATTATTTTCCGTTAAATGTTATTGAAATTTTGGAAAGGGTTGTGATCGGTTTACTCCTATTTCTGTTCGCATTTGACAAGAACCGGGGGCTTTAACATTACCACAGAAAGTTTCTACTTAGGATATGAAAATTTTAGAAAATTTTGTAATATCAATACATGTAGTGAATTCTAGAAAAGTATAGAAATTTAGACAACATTACTGTCATCAAAAGTAACTAAAATTTCAAAAAGTCTTCAAAAACGTCATCAAACTCAAATAGAACTCAAAACCAACTTCGTCAAAGCAGTGTCAATTTCAACAACCATCTTCACTTAAACCTCATCTATCATAAACCAAATTCAACGGAGGGTCACAGCCTTCAAAACGTAACCTTGAGTTGAACTAACTCAAATAAAAAGAAGTCATCAAAATTCTCCATACATTATCATTTTTTTTTTTTTTTTTTTTTTTTTTTTTTTTTGACTGTGGACAGCAATCTGATTTTTAAATCAAACAAAAACATGTCAGTCGATGTCCAAATTACAAATCTAAAAGCAAAGCAAAAAACACTAACAACTGGCCTAATTCAGTTAAACACGTAAATTTCCAACAGGAAAGTGAGACCGTGTACTCCGGAAGGGTAAACACCTCTTATCTAGCTAGCTACACCCATCACGTGCAATTAATGACAGTTCTATCTCATTCGTGTTGCGTCGTTTTTTAATTTTATTGATTTTTTAAAAACGAATTACATTATTTAACAAATCACACATGACCATAAAATAAAAAACCTTTAAAAACAATACAATATATGTACATGGCAAAAACTAAAAACAGTCAAATTGTTCAGCATTGAGTTATGTGGAGCATATTCACGTGACTATTTCATTGCATCAAAGAATTCAAACATTGACTAAAATCCTTAAGCAGTAAATCAAAATTTTACACCTACGAAGAGAGAAAAAACTCTATCAAATATTAAGGACAAAAGAGAAAGATGTTAAATTCACACAGGGAATTACTAATATATAGATGAGCCACGTGTGCTGGTGCATTTAATGATTTTACAGTTTCGCCCTAGTTCATTCAGTTATGTGTGTTCCATAAAGATTTATGATATGTCACTCATAAAGAAAATTATGCAAATCTTAAAGCGGTAATAAAAATGTCTGTATTCTGCATTACAGGTAATTTTTATTTCTTTTTTTTTTCCTGAACTAAAAAGGAATAAATTTATGTTACAAAAATGAATGAAGTCTTCAAAAAGCCAGTAGCTGCACCGAACATACTGAACACAAAGCTTTGAAGTGGAGTAGTAAGAATTTATACACAAGTATAATCGCCTTAGCAAGATGTAAAGCCAACAAGAACACTTGACAACAAAGTATACCAGGTAATGAAGTCCATAGGTTGTAAAAACAACATTACAGGAACATTGAATATTGTATTTTTATTTGATGGCTAACAGATGAGTTGATTAATTTTTATCTGATTCTAAACATCTTGGACTCTAATGTTTAACTTTTGGGGTACATTTATAGATTTACTATCGGTATGTTGTAACAGAACAAGCTTAGAACACACATCAATATAATGTACATATATATTAACATCTCAAGCTGCATAATGTCGAAAGGGGTTTTGCACACATCTATGCTTCGGTGCTAATTGCTAGCACTTTATTAATGCCCTTAATTTTTTGCACTCGTACAAATAACGGAGGTCGATAAGAAGAACACATTCGGTGGGGGGGGGGGGGGGTCTGTACGTTTTAACTTCCCAATATACAAGTCCTACAGTCCCTCTAATTCATTTTTAATATACATAATTTTTCAAAAACATAATTATATTTTTTTTTAATTAAAAAAAAAAGTCAGATTTTAATGTTTTAATCCGTCAGTAAGTACCTTACTGATTTTGGCAGTTTTAGTATTTAAGCAAGACCGGCAACTGTCTTTTTTCTTTCAGAATTATATCTTTATGTAATTTCATTCTAAGCAAAGATGAACACAAACAGACCTCATTTTGGACACACTTTAATAATATCATATGTAACGTCTTTTTTTCTTCATACGCTAGGGTAACTGTCGACGGAAGCACAGGGTTACGTCCATGTTAAACTGTTGCACTGGTGCAAGTACAAGAACAGCCAATTACCTTTGAAAACAGTATTCCTCCGCTGACGATATATTCATCTTCAACCAAATTTAATATATTCTTACTTTAGATTTTGTGTATTGTCAAGAGTATTTTGTCAATTTTGCAGATACATCAAACTCATTCATGAATAAATATAGGATTCAAAAAGGTTACGTTTTCTTGGCTCAGTAAAACAATAATTGCCCCAGTTGATGACAGTAAACTTCAGATCAGCTTGCGATATAAACAAAGTGATCTCATATGTATAATTACTCGTTATCGAAGTTTTACTTTATCTCTTTTTACGTAGGATTTGGGCAGAAAACCATGATCATTTCTCTTTCCCATTACAATGCTTCAGCCAAAAAACCTCTCTAAGCTGAGATACATATCGAATCCATTTTTATTAGCTATGAAGTTAATTATTGTTTGTTCCTTACAACATCAAACGATACATAAACATATCGCAAACAGATCTGACGTAAGCAATTTATAGTTGAGTTATAATATGTGGGTTCTTTATGTCATAAAAAATCCGGAATGTAATAAAACCGGATTTCGTTTTGTACATTATCAATTTGATGAGCTTGTGAATTATTTACTGAATACTATTTTATATACTGTTTTCTCATTAATGTTTTCTATTATCTGGTAATATAATCCATTCCTTTTTGATTTATGCGATCTTTAAAAAACCTTTGACACTGTGTATTGCTTTATATTTTTATACTTATATATCAGAAATACCAAAAATACCATGGAAATAAAACAGAAATGTCAACACGTGCTTAAATTAGACTTAAAGTTGACCAGATGACTGGTTCGTAAAATGTCAATTTTAATATGTATATTTACTTCAGATTGTGAATTACAGGAATGCTTTTTTCTGTAGTATGCACTCATTAAAATGATTTACTGCAGATATAAGTGCATATTTAAGACATTTTTATGTAATTTTAGTCCGAGATTGAAATCCCTACTTAAGCTTCATAACACGCTGACACACCAAAAAGCCATTACTTTACTATAAAAAGGCGTTGCCGTTTTAATTTTAAAAAATGAGTAAAATATGTTCATTTCTGCAGAAACATTTTCAAGTAAGTCGATTTAAAAAAAAATGTTGTTATGTTAAAAGGAATTTATAACTAAAATAAATGTATTTGCAACAACCAATTCAAAAACAAGAACATCACAGAGTAAAGTAAATGTTAAAAACAGCCAGGAAAAAGCAGGAAATGACAAAAATGTATTGGAACTAATTATAAAATTCCCGACTTTAGACGGAAACTTTTGTTAAGGTCCATTGGTGTTGTTAGAGAGTCCATAGACATTTCATACACATTTAAACACCAAATTAATTAATATTAAGCGAGAAATGCTAAAAATTAGGAAATTTGCATTTTATCAAATAAGTGAGAAATTCAACAAGTATTACTGATTGAGATAATTGAGTAACAAAGGTGCGAAAAAAGATGGACTGTAGATAAAATTCTACACAATTTATGTTAGACACAAGTATCCATTGTAACTCACATTTACACTAACGTGTTATATGGTTATAGTTTTAGCATATTAATGGAATTACATTCTTAAAAAAAAGGTCTGCCGTGTATTATCATACAAGGACATTTCAAAATAGTTGACACGATTTACATAACTAGTTTATACTGGTGATGAATGATAATAAGGACTTATGAATAATCCGACATACAATAAAAAAAAGAAGCAATCTTTTACCTAAATATATGATGGATAATATATGTTTTATTTAGAGTGCAAAAAATGTTTCATATACGGAGTATGTATATATATATATATATATATATATATATATATATATATATATATATATATATATATATATATATATATATTATTGCTTAAATAACTCGTTCACTCATCCAGAAGCTAAGTGGGGCCTCAGTGGCCGGGTGGTCTATAGTGACCTTTTCAGAGTAAAGTGACGCTTACTGCCAAGGTTCGAATCCCGTCTGGTTTTTCTCCTTTTAAGTAAGTTTGTCAGTTCGCTTGATGAGGGTTGATGGTTTTTCTCCAGGTATTCTGGTTTACTCTACCGTCCCAGAACTAACTTCCTCGATATACGTGAGTAATCGTGACTGGGATGTAACACCCCGTTATTTCACTTTACTTAAAATACCATAATAGATTAAAAGAACGTAAAGTTCATCATCGTCAATATAACTAAACACACAAAACAACAAACAAAAGAAACAAACAAAAAAACATTACAATAAGTAATCTATAAATAAAAACAAATCAAACCAATTCTTGAACAAATTAAGAAAGCAAAATCGTTGCAAAAACTACGAATGGATTGAAAAGTCCAGAAAATTCAAAATTCAAGAAAGCACAATAATTAAAAAATCTCCAAACGTATATATAGAAATATCTAAATTATTTGATTATCCGGGTTTTATGTAGCTATTTTTTTTTTACTTATAACAACATTTTTTCATTCTTTATGGTCGCCTTGCCTTTTTTTGGTTCAAGTTTTCAGTTACTTCTTATTATGTATTAACGTATGTAGAACCTTTCATTAGATATATATATATCACGGATGTGCATTATTATTATTCGATATCAGTATAAACAGAAGTCCATGAACTAATTCATGGACTTCTGGTATAAATTAAATATACTTTACATATTTCACTTTATTTCACTCATTTATAGCAAGCAATTGATTCTCGAGAATGAAAAAGTAATATTGATAGAAAATCTTGCACAGAATTTAATGTCTCGCCTGGTTAGTTTTTTACTTTACCATAAACTTTCACATTTTGACACGCCGTCGCCGCCGCCGCCGTCTACGCCAACGCCGCTGACACCGGAAAAGTAACTCTCGCGTTATTGCGATGCCAGGCTCGGCAAAAACCATGTGTAAATACCTGTATAGTTACGTTTTAATCTCTTAAATCTACAACCAGGTACGACACTGAGCGGTAATTGTAAATCTTAACAAAACATTTCGTAATGTTGTCGCAATTAGTACACAACGCATAGTGCGTTAATCCGTTTGTAGTGGTTTTAAGATTCGTGTATATGTAAACATTTAAATTATTGCAAAAAACGTAGATATACAAAACAATTCATGCATGTCTCAAATAATTACACTAAAGATAAATTCATTTATTATAAAATGTGAAAAAATTAAATTTAAAAAAAAAAAAAAAAACTTAGATATGCAGACAATTCATACATATCTCTTTAAATATTTATTAACTTTTTTACACACACAAAGTACACTATCATTTATTTATTTTGGCAGAATCAAATTTATATCAACTTTAAATTCTGATTTTCATGCCTGGGGATCCATGGGTGAAAACAGATAATTTATATTACGACCTTTTCAAAAGGTAACGTAAAGCGTATTTTACATAAATAGTCAGGACTCGTGTCTTCTTTATATATGGTTAATGCTAAATTTATTTACAAATGCACTTAGGATTGTCTATGTTTTTCACTTTTTTTGGCAACATTACAATATAGAACCGACGGGAGGTAAAAGTTAATTTAAATTTAAAACACTTTAGGACTGGTCTTGTTTTATTAACTCAAGTGGTCATATCATTAAAATATTTTAAAACCGTTAAATAACACTTCAGCCTCTTACAAAAAATAGAATATTTAAACTCCAATATAAATGTATGTATTTAAAATTTATTTTATTTTTTCTGTTAATGACATTTTTACCAAGCAAATCAGATACTATTATATTGACACATTATAATTTATGCTAAGAATTTTTTAAGAATAGCTTAACTGCAAAATGCATTACATATTCCGTTAACATGACCTTATTTAATGTATTAGTTATATAGAATAAATAAAAATACAAAATAAATAAATAAATAAATAAATAAATAAATAAATAAATAAATAAATAAAAGACTTTTATACATAAATATGTTTTTCTTATTTGTTGACACAACCTATGGACCAAGTATAATTTTTTTTTCATATTTACACAACTGCATTGGAATCAATTAAAATGCAGTTTTTTAAAGCATGTGAAAAAAATCGATAAAAATATAGATATATTGACAAAACCCTTATACTTTGAATGTCTTTAGGTACATTTTAATGTCATATATTATCAGTCATATATATTCACATATTTAAATCCTACAATATTAAATCAACATTATTTTGTTATGTGGATAAGATATATATATTTTTTAACCAGCAAGTTATATATAAAACTTACCAACAGCCCAGATAATAGTGTCCAGTATAACTTGAATTATGATTTTATGACGATCTGTCCTGGAATATTTCATATTTTGTTTATCTTCACCCATTGTTTTCGTTATAGTGTATACTCTCATGTATACTAACGTATAGGTATATACTAGTTAGTGTGTTACTACTTCTGCACCTAATAAGCTTCCTACACATATATTTCAGTGGTTAAACTTCCGGACTTGTGATCACGTGATATTTTCTAAACCGCACGCTCTAATCAAAATGTGAATTACAATTACATGTGACAATTTAAATGAAAGAAGAAACCATTTCCATTAACAGAATTCTATACTTTTTGTTACAAAATGTATTTTAAACCTCGCACTCTAATCAAAATGTGAATTAAAAAATGTGTGACAATTTTAATGAAAAACGAATCCCGTTTTCCATTTACATAATTCTGTCTTTTTTTCTGTCGTATAAAAGACCATGTATGAATGCAATCACAGGGGAAATGTTATATGTCTGAAGGGATTTTCTGTATACAAAACCCTTTATTAGTTTACAAACATAACCCATACATTAAAAACTCAGGTATTCAGACCTGATGATCCGTTGACAATTAACTGTACTCAATACTCATAAGATCGGTGTCATATAGGCGTTAACAACCATAGAGCGTGTTAAATAAAAAATAGGACAGAATGGTTCAACAATGTTTTATCTTATTCTAATCAGAAAATGAGTTGATTGTGTTTTGGAAAAAGTTTTTAAAAAGGAAATTACACTTTTTTTTAAATTTGTTAATTCTGTAATGTGTAAATGCAATCTATATTTTGCCATAAAAGAGATTATGAAACGGTATATAGGTGTAAATATTGCTAAAAAAATGATTATTCTTCATCATGGTTTTTAAAGTATTGTAATGACATATATATAGATGAAACAGAAAAGTCGTATTAATATTTCCTCACACTCTATCTTGTTAAAAAGGTAGCGATCCCACGCCATTAGATTAGAATCGTGATTAGAATATGACGTCATTGAGTGAACACGTGATTAAACACCTGTGATAATGGGCGCTGTCATTTTTTCTTAGGGTTAATGGCATGTCACACAAGAATTCCGTGACATAAAGTTGAAAAAAATGTTGCATATATTGAAATTTTTTGAATTGTAAATCGTAATATCAAGAAGTTTTTCCTTTTCAGGCATGCAGTCATTAAAAATGACTTGAGGACGACATCTCTTATGCATTTAAGAAAAGCCATTTCTTTGATGTTATCAATCCTTATGACGTGTAACTGGCCCCGGTTTCACAATCATTCCCGGATCCTTCAGGAGAGAAAGAAGGATAAAGAGAGTAGCAAGTTTTAAAAAGTGAGTCTAAAAAAATTTGAAAATAGAATAAAATATAGCTAAAACACACGCGTTAAAAAACAATGGAACCAAGATGGCAAAGCAAGGAAAAATGAGTAATGAAGTTTTACTCCAGAGTCAAGATTCTTAACTTATATCGAGGCAGTCGTATCAGAAATGGATGAGAAAATAGTCCGGAGAAAACCACCAATCTCCTGCAAGCAAACTGACTAACTTTCTAACACTAATAAAATTAACTCAGGCGCTCTCAGAAATGGAAAACACAAAACCCAATGTCATTCAAATAAAAATTTTGAAGAAGTTCCAGTGCATATATTTGTCTTTCTTCATAGAGCTTTCTAAAGAATTTTATTGACCCGATAAAGTAACACTGCATTTGTTTTGTTTTGAAATGTAATGTACACGTGAGTGCAAAATTGTAATATTCCGCAATGGTACCTTGTGACATGCTTTTTATATAGTATTTAATTTTAACAGGTGGTCAATTACACATGTTTTTTTTTTTTTACAACCAATAGCCATACCAATTGTCATATACCACTTTCTGAATTTAATCATAAAAATACATTCAAAAAGTGGTATGTCAAATACCAATTTTTGAATGTATTTTAATTATTAAATTCAAAAAGTGGTATATGACACAATTATAAGTGTAATAGGAGAGGGGAAGCACCTGAGAAAACCACATCCTTACCGGGTGTCCCGGCTGAGGATCGAAATCGGCCCTTCAGAGTGATAAGCGAGCGTTCTACCACGAGGCTAAAAGATCCGGACCAGATAATTTGGCAGTAAATCACTCTATGTACTATATACAACGCATCAACACCACAAAGTTCTTGCTCAGTCCCGCTACATAATTGATAACGGTTGATGGTGAGAATATACTTCTTGTCTAAGAACTGTGTTCTGTTGAAACCCTATATATGCTTGTTAAAAGTGGAAAAAGATGCATATGTAAATTTATTTCAAGATACTTTAGAGTTTTACCTTCATATTTGTTCTGACCGTGTTTAGGAACGTTATAAGTGTACTGTTCTGGTTTATCAAATAAAGTTTACCAACGTTTTCAATATGTTTTCCCCAAATGTAAACTTTCTTAGCTCTATAGAGATCTCTCCGATTTATATTTTACCTTTTAGACTAATCTTTTGCAATTCTCAAAGTTAATGGTTTTCATAAAACTTATTTTTAATTTACCTACGTTCCATAGATTTCTAGTTGTAATAGCGTGCATTTCGTTTGATCACATGTCGTTCGTTTTGCCCATTTACTTCGGTTCCTCCATTATTCCAGAACTGAATGCCTCGATATAAGTGTAATATCATTGAATCTGAAGTAAAACAGAATTGTACCATTTCTTTTCTCTCTGTACTATTTTGTACGGCGGATAATCATTATTAATCTAACTATATCATCAGCTAACCTTTGCCCCAGTCTTGTGAAACATGCATTTCTCTGCATCCTCCCTCTGACGTTCGACAATAATTAACAACTGATGAGGAAAATTTTAAACCGCAAATCACTTACTAAAACTGGTACAGGTTGTCAGTTTCCGGAAATAGGTCATTAGAGTGATTAAAATAAATGAAAAATACATATTTATACATGCTTATATCAAAAATAACTATCGGTTTAATTAGTTCAGTTGTATAGATTTTACAAAGTTTGAAACGAATGATTAGGGATATTGAACATGATTGATTCAGGCACAAGCGTGTTACGCCCAAACAACATGCATCTCACTGCAATATGAACGGTAAAATTAGCATTATTTCTATCTGACTCCCTGCTATATTTTTATTTGAATTCTTCATTTTATCAACATGTAATTTGTAAGTATGATGCTTTAGAAACTTACTGATAACGTTTAACCTAACAATTTTATTCGGCAAGATTATTTGAGAGGGTGAAAATCAGTTTTTTTTTAAAATTTTGCTTTTGTTACATTATTCATTTTAATGCCTGATATAAGAATGATTTAATAATAAGTTCTTCAAACGTATTGTTTACAACACCAAAATTAATGCTATTTTGTCCCTGTGGAATTGTAAATTTTCACACACACACACACACACACACACACACACACACACACACACGACATATTTACTTATAAAGACTGAATTCATTAGCAAAAATATAGGTAGGGGCGTTTACGTGCGAGTTGACACACAAATACACCCAGTCGTCTAAGCCAAAGAAATTGGACCTTTTACGGTTAACCACCACCTTGGCGCTTAATGAGGGCATTTTAGAATTATAAAAGGAGTTAACAAAGGACCGAAAAAAAGATCGAAATTAATTTCACTGAAAAAAGCAAAAGTGTATTTTGGTGAGCTAATATGGTTTTGACTAATTTTATGATCTCGAAAAAATAAAAATGTGTAATTTCATACTTTAAAGTTAGAGGTATATTGAAGATAATTCAAACATTTTCGGCATCATTTTAGACATGCTTTTGGTCTTTATAAAAACTACTTTTTAATCACAAAATATACATGTGTTTATTATTATATCATAAGTCTTTGGGTCCGGTAAATATGTTAGCCTGTGTTATACAGAAAATATTTGTGGTAAACCAGTGAATTGAGGTTTATTGCCGCATCAACAATTTTTCAGCTTTTTGAGGCTACAACAGTATCAATGAATAAATAAATAAATAAATAGAACAATCAATAGTTTAAAATTATCAAAATGAAGGTAAACTAATAAAGACCAGTGATACCATAGGCAAGTTATATATAAAATACTGGAAATTAGATAATAAAGCATTTAGATTTTATTGAATCGAAAGAACTTTTAAATCTGGTTTCCATCAACATATCTAAAGAGATTTTGTATCGATGATGCTCAGTAAAAAGGATCCACTTGTAATTGCAAAAACAACCTAGTTCATCAGGATGCACAATGCAATTTTTTTTTTTTTTTTTTTTTTTTTTTTTTTTTGCGAACATTTTGTATAATTAGCTATTACACGCAAGTTGAAACAAAAAATTAGTTTTGGTATGCCAGTCCATACCAGCATTTGTAATGGCATAAGCTTTGTCAGTAAGAGCTAGTCTTTCAATTCTCAAGCCTTGTAAGTAGGATAAAGAGAAAGCTAATACAAATATTTTAGCGATTTTGTCTTTATTCATTTTATATAACTCCTTTATAGAACTCTCATTTTTCAAGTTTTCTTTATTACAATCTCACGAAGTTTTGTAACATCTGATAATGTGCTTGATTATGTCCAAACTCTTACACAAACACTGCACAGCAAATCTCTTATAAAGCAAACACCAATAGAAATTTTGACAAAGGTTTATTTGGTTTACCAGTTTACTGAAAAGTCTGAACATTTCAGGAATGTATGATTTAGAATGATGATATATGGTATGACTATTGTACGTGAGATAATAAATAGATATAAAGTTACTTTTGACATTATCAATATCGTTCATTCATTGGGAATCTTTTTCTCCAGAGATATCGGGTTTCAGATTTATTAACTATAACAACGTCAATCTTATACAATCACACTGCGCAGAATCGTTAAATCAACGGGAGGTAACTTCATTTGTCATAAAATTCTGACACCTCTCTCCTAAATGCTTTCAGATATTGCTAAAACGTTAGCCCTAAATAATGATTTCTGAAGCGAAGGAATTAAACTAAGAGTTTTTATCCTATAAAACAAGGGGTGGTTTAATTAAACCCTTAACGAAATTGGAAGTGTAAGATTACGGAATAAAATTCTCAGTAGAATATGGACATGTTCAGGCTGTTTGATATATAATATTATCTAAATTAAGATTAATGAGGTAATAATTAAATGACAAGATATACATTTGTCCTTACATTTTATTATAACAGTTTGGAAACAGTATAAATTATTGTGGAAAATATCTTCATATTGTCCATGTAGTATTCTATTTTGTTTTGAGACTTCTTGTAAAGTTTTTGTACTATTTGTTTGATATAGGCTGTTTGTTATATAATATTATCTAAATTAAGATTTATGAGAAAATAATTGAATGACAAGATATACATTTGCCCTAACATTTTATTATAACAGTTTTGAAACAGTATAAATCATTCTGGAAAATATCTTCATATCGTCCATGTAGTATTCTATTTTGTTTTGAGACTTCTTTTAAAGTATCTGTACAATTTGAAAATTTCAACTCAAAGATGTGCTTAGAAAAGCTTTAACTTTTTCCTGCAATTTCTCTTTATCTAGTACAGAAAAAGGGATCATTTCTGTTATTACTTTTTATTGAAGATTTTTATAATTAGTGACCGAACAACAGTTCCAATAAAATTTAACTTTAAACTAATTTTTTCTAGGATATTATTTTATTAAAAAATTACTAACGAAATAAAGTCAATATTTATGCCTCTGTAGAACTAGAACAAAAACCTTAGACACCAACTAGCGTAACATAAGAATCAGCTGCGACTAGTCTAATTCTGCCACCCAGACAAGTCTAAGAACTTGCTAATGACGTATTTGTAAGGTGCAAGTTACGTGTTTACTAAATAAGTCTATCTATTCAAATATACTTTGAAAATCAAAAATATACACAAAACAACAACCAGCTTCCAATATTTTAGCTATAAGTTTATAAATCATAACTGAAATTTTGACAAAAGCTGATTTTATAAATAAATTATACTAAGAAATTTATTATCCAATGTATCATATCTGCCTTAAACAATCTGAGAACCGAAACTTGTCGGTCGTTCAAAGTGCACAGATGAGCCGATTCAATCAATCCGAGATCCTATGTTCTTTCTCTCAACTTAATTTTCTTACCATAAAATCTTAGCAAATTTATCCAAAAAATATGTATAACTTGAGAAATGAGATTTATGTTGCCATGAACATTATAAAATCACACATTTTGTCATTCCCTCGATAAAATTGTGTTATCTTGAAAATAACTGCAGGGCGTATTTTTAACCTTTGGAAAAAATTATGTCATCTGCAGAATTTGGAACTTTTACCAAAAGAAATTTTTAAAATTCTGCAGTGATATTTCTTCAAATAAAACTTCAAAATTTTCCACAATATATATCTGTACAAACATTATAAATGAAAGTCATTTCATGACATGGTGAACATGAGTGTACGTGCGTCCGTGCGCCTGTAAACTGTAATCTTTTCTTCTAAAACTAAAAGGCCGCATCGTTTATTATTATTATTATTATTATTATTATTATTATTATTATTTACCACCATATTAAAAGTGTGGAAAGAGGATAAATTTAAAGAAATAAAAGCAATCTTATTGTATTTTGTGATGAAAACCATATGCTTTAATTTCTTTATGTGTTACAAAAGTGAAAGGGTGTGTTAAAGTTTACATACTTGGCCTTAAAATTTGTAAAAAAGAAGACAGGAAATGTGTCAATTGCATAACAATTAGTTTTAACTATGATGTTAATTACAATTGATTATATCATCAGACGACATCCGTTTAAACACGCGCTTGACAAACATCCTTCTGATAATCAAGAGAAAACAATAGAAGTCGGAAGTTTTTCGGTGCCAGAATATTTTTTAGTAGTTATTGTACCCACGCGAATGTTAAAAATAATTTTTCTCATTGCTACTGAAACCTAACACTAAATATAATTTGTATTTTTGTGACATCCTTGTCTCGTCTGCACTCATGAAGGTCAGACCTTGATGGAAGCAAACTTGCAGAAGATTATTCGAAGTTTTATGAATAAAGAAAATATCTAGTCAATCCATCATTTTAATGACATTATAGAAGTATTTACAATATAAGAATTGTAACTATACAAAGTTACATTCAGCAATTGCCAGAAATAACCAGAAACAAACAAACACAAAAATGGATGGAAACTCGTGAACGAAATGAAAAAATAAGATAAAACTCTCAGTTTGCAACTAATAAATGATAGACATTCAACTGGCATGCGTGGGATTTATTAATCTATTGAAAAAAATAGTATGCAGTGATTTGGTTCATGTTTTAGAGGATTCAAATTCATTTTGCAACTAGCTGTCCCAAAACATGCATATTTATTAACAAGCAGATAAGATACAACAGGCAACATGAACTATAAGTATATGACTGATAAACTACATATTCAGACATGTTTCAAACAAGGCTTTTATTGTTTTATTATTAATTTAAAAAAACCCTAAAGTTGATCTTTCATTATATAAGGCGTCGAAATTATTTTGTTGAGAAGAGGGTCCCCTACGAAGGAAATCGGGGAAAAATGTGCTGAAGCCCTAAAACATTGTTCAACCTAGAGCTCCATCTAGTTATATTCAGAGAGAAAACAATCGAAGGCCAATTCTGTTGCTGTAATATCTAGCTGAAAACAGAAATTGCACAGAGGTAACGCGGAAAAATTAATTTAAAAATGGCTCGTGACGTTATATAAATGGTGTTAACAAAGCCAAAACAGCGTTTAACTACCATGCTATATGATTGCTATAAAATAATAATAAAAATAAATAAATATAAAACTTTCATTTATCTTTATTCATTTTTATTTATTTATTTATTTACTTATTTATTTATTTTATTTTTTTTTTTTTCATTATTTTTTATTTTTTGGAACGCCAGAAGCTTAAAAAGATACCTAAGCCTAATTTGACCACATAAAACACTTTTTGACAACGTTTTAATGTATGTAATACCCATAAAATACAGGATACTTTGACCGCATACCTGAACACGATTTTACTATAATTGCAGCGCTTGTTCAGTCGGTATTTTTAAATCATAAATTGTCTCAATTTAAAAAAAATTAAAGAACATCTATATTTTTTATTTTACGAAACTTTATACTTATAAGTTTGATAGCTGATCATATTATTTTATTTAAAAGATCATCCGAAAAAAACGGAAAGCTTAGTTTTGATAGTCATAGAAGTCCTTCACCTCAAGTGACTAGACGGTCATAGCAATAACTAATATGTATAATGTTTTCTAAATTGATCTCTTTGTAATTCAATTAAGAGCAGTTCAATAACAGTCCCAAATTGTTTTCAACTTTAACTTTCGTCATTTTTTATCCGGTTATTATTCTGTCTCCATTAAACTGCACATTCTCTTTTGTTGTTTTAAAACGGAAGTTCAGCACAATCAACTCGCGTTTAATGTGAAGCATAAATAGAGTAAATAAAAGACTTACTAAACTTATAATTAGAAGAAAAGCTCTTAACTTTTTTTACTTGACGACCTATATGTTAGGGTGTTATGAGTACCAACCAAACTTTTTAGTGCACATGCTTTGCTTGCAAACGCAACAAAATTCATGTGTGCAGATGATGAAATAAAAAAGTACTTATAAATGTACGTTTGATCCTAAGTAATTGATTCTATAATTTGAACATTTCTAACATAAGTGTTTATTGGAAGTTACAGTAGAACTTCGATAACTCAAACTTCGATATTTCGAATACCACGGATAACTCGAAGTCTTTATTTTGTCCCGACCGGTTTTCTATATAAACTATATTAGGAAAACTTCGATAACTCAAACTTCTATAATTCGAATACCCCCGATAACTCGAAGTAAAAATTCGGTCTGTAGCTTTAAAATTTATTAAAATTAACTTCAAAAACTCGAATTTTTTCAAACAATGTATGATCAATGGCCCGTTTAATAAAACGATCAGAGAAATCACATATCGGTAATAAGTCTACCGTTATAGTAGAGAAATGAACCGAGTAGTTCTTGTTATATACCGTATTAATTAGTATCAATTAACGGATTAATATTAGTACCGTCACGGTCAATTAAGGTTAACTGGTACGCTAATCCTCTAGTCTAATAAAGGAAGCCGAATAATATGCGGCCGTCGATAACTTTTGACTTAAGTTCTCCAAGCTTAATAAAAACCACTAACCCCGTTGTACTCACGACTGCATTAAAATCTTAAATGACATATTACACTGTTTATAATTTCATTAACTTTCTGTTAGTATTTTCTAACGAATGTAAAAAATAAACATTTTGGTAAACATGTACATGATATCTGATTTCCGATTTCGTTGTTCGTATACATCGCGATTTTAAAATAAAATAACACGTTTCGCACGCTTTTACTGTCAATATCAATTCTTTAATAAATTCTTTGTCATATTCTCTTTAAAAAGTATCTTTTACTTTTTTTTTACATTCGAGTAAAGGTAACTGTTTAAAACATCAAGATTTCTGTAGTGGAAAACATATATTAAGGTGACACCATTCTTGGACATCATCCCGTTTAACTTCGATAACTCGAACACCCCGATAACTCGAAGTCCCCAGTGAAGTCCCGAGCACTTCGAGTTATCGAAGTTCTACTGTAATTACGTGATACTGCAATTCATAGCGAGCTTGTAGACACGTTCTGCAATGTCGTAAAAATAATTTGATAAACTAAAGAATTCTAATAAAAGTTAAGCGGAATTAAACTAAAGCTAAAATGAAAAACAAAAAAACTTACGATCTCCGGTATGATTGGAGCTATTTATCCTGTCAGGTTTCATTTTTAAAACTTATATTCCATAACAGACAACTAGACATCACAAGCTTGCAAGTTAAATAACAATAATCAGTGTTTTTTTAAACCATCAGACAATTACAGTTAATTACTTGATATCACTAGATTGACACTTATTTTATAGGGTATCAAATGATTTAATTGATGATGTTTTACGCCTAAGTCAAGACTCTTTCATGATAGAGAAACCCTGAGTGCCCAGAGAAAACCCTCAGCATTCGCAAGAGAACTGAAAAACTTTCTCACATTATGATCTGCCCAAATCAGATTCGAACGTAGGCGGGTGACAGGCCTGTGATTCATAAGCGCAAGATTCTGACGACTCGATCACCGAAACTTCAGCTGTCAGATGAAATTAGCAACAAAAGTTAAATGAGAATGTTAAAACAAAATAATAAAATCATCTATATCAAATTATGACGTATTAAGTAATATTAAATAAGCATAATATATGCATATAATCAAATTAAGGAAAGATTTTAAAAATGATTTTTTTTTTAAATTGTGAGAAAACATGTAAAAATTACAATTTCTGTGTATGCACATATCCAGCAGTTTGATAAGGCTACTAATTGTCAAAAATGACACAAATGAATTGCGATTTTTCTATGAAGTGTATGTTATTGTAAATTGTTAGGACATTTTATACATTATGTTCCAGACTGGCATGTTTGCATGAACTATTTAAAAGATATTTAAAACATAACTTAACGCACCAATGCTCATCAAAACAATTTTGATTACATGCTTTAAATATTTTATTGTTTTACAAATTATTATTCACTTGACCAACAAGTATCCTGGAAGTTTTTACTAGTTGTGCCGAAAACATGACATGAACAATGACGCATAGCTTAAAATTAAATATTTAATATTTAGTCCGTTGTCTTACAAATAACAAAATGTTAGTGAAACATTGTTTATTTCGGACTTGACAAGAGATTGGAAGTTGTCATGCTAACACAATATGCAATGAAATACATCAAGCATCTCTGGGAAATTGGAAAAATCGTTGCCTTGAACTAATTTTTGCAGCCTGTGGTGCTTTGAAATATTATAAATTTATTTACATTCGCGGTTAACTAATTTTCGCTTATTTTGAGGTCGAAAATTCGTTTGGTTGGCAGAGAATCAACTGTAAAAAATAAATATGAGTAAATTAAAGTGTCCTGATTGTAGACATTTTATGCCAAACTGTGCATTAATACATATCCTGTTTTGTTGCTAAGGTGCAAATGTTGATTGAGCTTTTTTTGTATTTCAGCTCGTATACAAGATCATTGTGATGCCAACATTTAACCTCCACTAGTGCACCTGTCATTTATTTCCTAGCTTAGTATTATGATAATAAAAATAGTTGTAGAATCTTGCTATTAGGACATTTTCTGTGGCTTTAGCACTACTTTTACTACTACTGCATAATGGTCCACGATCCGCTGTGATTAAAGGGAGCAAACTTGTATATAAAACCGAAATAATTTACAGTATTGCTAACTACATGTATTTCCACTTATGGTAAAATAAACTGTGACGGCGTTAAAAGGCAAATTTTTATTGTTATTTTATAAATGCAGATGTAAATTAGCACCCTACAGCCCAAAGATGACTCCATTTGTTGCCATAAGATGACTTTTTTTTCATTCATATAACAGTGATTGTGTCATGTGCAGAATTTTTTTGACAGAAATATTTTTAAAAAAATCTGGAAAATTTTATTTGTCAGGTATCTTTTACATGTTCATTAAGATCACCAGTATCATCTACTTTTATATTTCCTTCAAGCAAATCACAAAATACATGTCTTTCAATTGCTGTCGTTGTTGGTGTTGTCATTTATTTATTCATTTATATTTATTTTTATTTATTATTTTTAATATTTTATTCAAAATCAAAGCTGGCTTTTAACGCCTTTGTCAATGATATTGCCTTATATATGAAATACATAAACTATCATTTTAACCTTTATTTTAACCAGTTTTCTAGTTTTCAATCAAGCGCATTTATTATAAACTGTACTATGTGCTATTTTGTTAAGTCTGTTCTACTTCATAACTACCTGCATTGCAGTCAAAGCAAATATCTTTACTTCTATACTTACAACCTTTTTTAACTTTATTAAATATATAACACAAACACCTGTTAAGTTTTGATGTGCCATATAGACTAATATGTACACATTTCGGAAAATCATTCCTCATAAGTGACCCTAAGGCGCCGAAAAGTTTGAAAGATAAAAACTTAAACCAAACAGTTTAAAAATAATGACTCCAAAGCCAGCTAAGGAATGCTTTGTATAGGGAACAAACCTTAGTTTTAAATAAATTTCAAAAATGAAGACGACTGAAAATTTTTCTAAAATTATCATGAGCTACTTTTGAATTTTTATGAAATAATACCATTCAAAAGTAGCACAAATTGTCATGTGCTACTTTTGAATTCTTATGAAATATAAAACATGACATGAACAATGACGCATAGCTTAAATTAAATATTTAATATTCAGTCCGTTGTCTTACAAATAACAAAACGTTAGTGAAACATTGTTTATTTCGGACTTGACGAGAGATTGGAAGTTGTCATGCTAACAGACAATATGCAATGAAAACATCAAGCATCTCTGGGAAATTGGAAAAGTCGTTGCCTTGAACTAATTTTTGCAGCCTGTGGTGCTTTGAAATATTATAAATTTAATTACATTCGCGGTTAACTAATTTTCTTATTTTGAGGTCGAAAATTCGTTTGGTTGGTAGAGAATCAACTGTAATAAATAAATATCAGTAAATTAAAGAGTCCTGATTGCAGATATTTTATGTCGAACTGTGTATTAATACATATCCCGTTTTGTTGCTAAGGTACAAATGTTGATTGAGCTTTTTTTGTATTTCAGCTCGTATACAAGATCATTGTGATGCCAACATTTAACCTCCACTAGTGCACCTGTCATTTATTTCCTAGCTTAGTATTATGATAATAAAAATAATTGTAGAATCTTGCTATTAGGATATTTTCTGTGGCTTCAGCACTACTTTTACTACTACTGCATAATGGTCCACGAACTAGCCAATCGATCCGCTGTGATTAAAGGGAGCAAACTTGTATATAAAACCGAAATAATTTACAGTATTGCTAACTACATGTATTTCCACTTATGGTAAAATAAACTGTGACGGCGTTAAAAGGCAAATTTTTATTGTTATTTTATAAATGCAGATGTAAATTAGCACCCTACAGCCCAAAGATGACTCCATTTGTTGCCATAAGATGACTTTTTTTCATTCATATAACAGTGATTGTGCCATGTGCAGAATTTTTTTTGACAGGAATATTTTAAAAAAAATCTGGAAAATTTCATTTGTCAGGTATCTTTTAGATGTTCATCAAGATCACCAGTATCATCTACTTTTATATTTCATTCGAGCATATCACAAAATACATGTCTTTCAATTGCTGTCGTTGTTGGTGTTGTCATTTATTTATTTATTTATATTTATTTTTATTTATTATTTTTAATATTTTATTCAAAATCAAAGCTGGCTTTTAACGCCTTTGTCAATGATATTGCCTTATATATGAAATACATAAACTATCATTTTAACCTTTATTTTAACCAGTTTTCTTGTTTTCAATCAAGCGCATTTATTATAAACTGTACTATGTGCTTTTTTGTTAAGTCTGTTCTACTTCATAACTACCTGCATTGCAGTCAAAGCAAATATCATTACTTAAATACTTACAACCTTTTTTAACTTTATTAAATATATAACACAAACACCTGTTAAGTTTTGATGTGCCATATAGACTAATATGTACACATTTCGGAAAATCATTCCTCATAAGTGACCCTAAGGCGCCGAAAAGTTTGAAAGATAAAAAATTAAATCAAACAGTTGAAAAATAATGACTCCAAAGCCAGCTACGGAATGCTTTGCATAGGGAACAAACCTTAGTTTTAAATAAATTTCAAAAAATTTTTCTAAAATTATCATGAGCTACTTTTGAATTCTTATGAAATAATACCATTCAAAAGTAGCACAAATTGTCATGTGCTACTTTTGAATTGTATTATTTCATAAGAATTCAAAAGTAGCACATGACAAATGGTATATACAGCAAAATTAAACTTAAACACTTTCATAAAAGAACAACAGCTATTATAACCTTTTCAAATTTGACTGTTCCAACTTTCAATGGTGACGTCATTTCGCGTGCCCTATTCTACTGCATTGTGTTATGTAGTACTCAAATACTCGTACTGTATTGAAGCAAAACAATGTGATTGTAAAGATAATTTTGTAAAGTACACGTGTGTATGTACGTAATAATACGGACTTGATGAATACATTTTGTTCAAACATTTGGCCTTACAAGCAAAACGTTGTTAACTCAAAGTGATATTATCCTAGTTCTGATTATTTTAAGATATCTACTTGTGACAGATGAAAATTAAAACAATAATTTATAATTAATTTCCCTTAAATAATTTTTAAGAAAAACTATTTGGCATTGCGCTTAAGCATGGCATTGTGATATTCGATGGGTTATGGCTCTAGCATCTAAATCCCATTCTTCTAATCACTGTAGACTAGACGATAAATTTAAATCGCGATTTGATTTTATTTAATGGGGTTTTATGTCCAAGTCAAGAATATTTCAATCATATACATGAATTGGCAGATAATTTTACCTTTGCAGTGCGTTTAGGGCAATGTGCAGGGAGGGTTCATTAGCGTGCCACGCGGCCTGCCGTGACACGGGGCATCGGTTTTTAAAGTCTCCTCCGAAGGACCCCGTGACTTTCATTTCTAAATGCCGAATGCTTGGTAACAAAACAGTCACTACCTATTTTCAAGTCTTTGTCAGACCCCTTGGCAACGTGACTTGTCAGACCGTATATAAAAATGCCAAAAGACGAATATTACTTTTAATGTATTATGCAAGGGTTTCATGGCATAGCAAATTTCCCATATTTTGTTGATATAGTAGATGGAACCCATAACCGTATCAAGTCGTCGTCACTAAATAAGCATAATTTACGCTAAAAGACAAAATACCCTATTAAATTCATCTGTAGTTTTAAATCAGGGGTTTTTGAATATTTTGGGCAAAGTGGCCTGTAAGAACACGTGATGCATTTATTGTGTCAAATTGCAGAATCAATTAACTGTTTAAGAATGGGAGTATTCTAACGGTTGATTTTTAGGGAAACGGGTTTACCCACTGAGGTCGTTGGTTCTAAAACGGGTGCTCAATCCAACGAAAAAAGCACTACAACGTTATAATGCCTTACACATGCGTTTCGGTCCCAAGAATTGTCGCTTTAAAATTACTGATTCAGCGGTTAAATTAGAAATAAAATATTATAATGAATACATCTTTGATGAATTAAATTTTCTTGATAGGCTGTTGAAGATGGAAATCGCTAGCGTTACACAATTATACGTTATAAAATTATATTGCCACAACAAAGGATGTTAGTTTAGTTTAAACAACATTTTATTGACTCCATATTTCACATACAACTGTTTAATATCGCAATAATACAGGATTCTGAAACAAGAGAAGTATTCTCTTATTTAAATCAGTCTCCCTATCTAAAGGATGTTCCTTTAGTTAATTTTACAAAGCCTTTTACTAAAGTCTATAATAAATAAAAAATTAATAATCTAATAAATAAATAAATAGAAATGGTTCTTTGGGATTTTTTAATTATGTGTATGATCTGGTCCATCAGATAAAAAATCGCTTTCATTTCATTATTTGATAACTAATGAATGACAACATTGTGTTTTAAATCTGAAATTTTTCATATTGGCAATAGATTGAACTGCATTCGACCCCACAGGTGGTTTTCTGATTTTAATTATAGATGCGAATATCTTTAATTGAAAGAGACATCTATTTCGAAAATTAAACTAAATTCATACTGTCAAACAGCACACATGAAACATAAATAATAAATAAATAAACAAATAAATAAATAAATTTAAAAAAACGACATTAACACCATCAAGTTATTTGTTTAAATATTAAGTTGTTTTTCATTTATTCTGATAAATTTAGATATAAGTAGTTGAAGATCGAGGAACTCTTCTGTAATAAAAGGAACTAAGTCTAAAAAATTTAGAAAATGAAAGAATTTCGACTGTTCATAAGATTGTAGAAAATCGAATCAAGATTAGAAGTTAAAATAAAGGTAATAATACAACATGAAATGTGGAGTAAATTATTGTGGTCACAGTTTAGTAATGAATTGGAAAACCATCATCATTATCGTCTTTATTATTATTATTATTTTAAACATTTTCGCTGCTGTTGTTGTAATTGTTTTATATTATTTTTAGTTTTTATTTATTTTAGATAGTGTTTGACAACTTCACAAAAATTTTCACATTTTTTTAACAATAATCTTAACCCTCGTTTTGGAAAAATAACTTTAGTAAGAATAACTATAGAAAAAACTATTCAATATTTTTTAATTATCTATTTATTACATTTGGAGTGTTGTTTCAGAATTAGCTAAAATCAAGTACAAGTACCACATTACAGAGTTTATTATTGATGAAATAATGCTTTATCCAACATTGAGTGCAAAATGGAGCATTTAATTCTATGTCTTTAGGCATTGGTACATATTTAGATTTGCAGATGGTGAAGGATTGTTATCATAAATTTGGCATAATGAGATTTTTATCGGAAACTATATAAAACGGAATGAAAATTGAATTGTATATATCAGAACATTTATACCTTTTGATTGAGGTAATAGATAAATTTAGCCGAGCATTTATTTCATTTATTTTTATGCCTAAAATTGTTATGGTTCGTTGTGTCAATACTTTTCTTATTTTTCGCATTTTTTACCAATAAAATTTTTCCAATAATGAAATTTCATTTTGTTCATGGATGCCATTTTTTCACTTAAATATGAGATGCTAGAAGGGAAACATAATAGTTTATTTCATTTATGTTCTTATTACACACAAAAAAGCTATAGAATATTTTAAGCGTTTTACTAATATATATATATATATATATATATATATATATATATATATATATATATATATATATATATATATATATATAAGTATATATATAATTTTAGATGTCGAGTCGCAGTTTGCAGAGTTTAATTATCCGGTCTGTTTTGGTTTCCATTTTCTTTTTTGACATAAGTCCGTCAAAATCAGAAGGAACTGATATTCCTGCAAATGTTCAACAACTGCTAGATGATGTGGCGGCAGGATTAGGCATTACATCCGGGTCTCGTCTAAATATATCAGATCTAGAATACTTGGAATCAAACGATGAACAAAGAAAACCTCCAAAGTGCAAAGAAAGAATTAGAAAAGAAGTACGCATGATGTCACGTGACGAATGGAAAGCCTATACAGACGCCATTAATTCTTTAAAATCCAAGGTTTGTATTATATATATTTATGTCCAAGTCATGAGTAAGGTAATGGAATAACATGACTTTTTTTTGGCAAAGTGTAAAATGTGGACTGGATTGGACTCTTGGATTGGATTGGATTCTTGGTGTAACATGTGGATTGGATTGGACTCTTGGATTGGACTGGATTCTTTGACTGGACTCTTGGATTGGACTGTTGGACTGGACTCATGGACTAGTTTCTTGGATTGGTTTTTTGGACTTTTGACTCATGGACTGGTCTCTTGAATTGACATCTTATTTATGTTTTAAACTCAATATTAATTTGTATATTTTGTCCAATATATATGTTTAATCACAAATACAGATGTGATTGGTTTGTTATTAATTTTTATAATATTACTGCAGAATTTTAACTCTATCTTTGTTATAACGTATTTGTTACTTAATTTCTAAAGGGGTGGTTATCAGTTGTCTCTTATCAAGTTTATGTTTTCGTTTCATTTTCTGAAGAGAGTTTGTGACATTTGACAACTAACACATGTTTGTTAAAAAAGTTGAAAGTGATGATAGACCGTGACTTTGTGGCATTTTTCATTTTAGACTTTGAAGATTATATCAGAAGTAACTGTAAACAACAGTTGTAGAAAAGTATTTTTCTAATAAACTTATCTGATCTGGTAATTAAAATTGACATTCAAATTTTGTCTTTTAGGTCTATAAGATTTTTTTGAATTTTTTACATGATAATGTATATACAATGAATCAAATAGGTGACACTTTACATCCTAAACGGGACAAATTTACTGATTAAACTCATAAATACATTTATCATTGAACTATGCCAATTTTCCTCTTAAGGAAAAATTTTTATTATTAAAAAAATTTTTTTAAGTTCTGTGTGGATCTCTTAGTTTACAAAGTAACAGTCTAGGTTATAAGAATTAAATATAAAAGAAATACCGGCCCAAAATAATATGTTTTTCTGTCATTAATTGTGTTTAAATTCTTCACTTTTTCTCTCCATTACAATAATATGATGATAACTGTTTGCATGTATGTCATTACTACTTCATTTCATATTATAATACCTATTTGTTATACAGTTATAAAAGTATTGTTTTATATAGTACATCGATCATATATTTGAATTGATTTTAAATAGTGTGTGTGTGTGTGTGTGTGTGTGTGTGTGTGTGTTTTTTTTTTTTTTTTTTTTTTTATTTATTTATTTTAATTGTGTTTAAAGTAACTAAATAATTGTAATATTTATTTTGTCACAATACACTTTAAATTGTTACTGCATCATTATATATATATCCTAGTTAATGTTATTCTTAAATCAACATAGTACTTTTATCTTACTTAGTATCAGATACTGTAATTCTAAAGTTTCTGCAGATGAGACCAAACAATCTGTCATCATTTCATTTGAAGCATTTAAGAGCTTGTAAAACAAATACTACAGCTTTAAAGAGAAAAATATGCGAACTTTGACGTGTGTTATTTTCCAGATAAAACAAGCAAAAAGAACTACCATAGCTGTATTTTTTTCCTGTTTTTATAGGGGAATCATCAGTTCAGATATATGTTAAAGATTTGTAGTGTTTGATATTATAAGTTTCCATTTCAAAATTATGAAAAAAATCATAAGTCCATTCTTTAAGTCTAGTCCATGAGTCCAATCTATGTGTCCAATCCAAGAGTCCAATCCAGTCCAAGAGTCCAATCCATGAGTCCAGTCCAGGAGTCCAGTCCAAGAGTCCAATCCAGTCCAAGAGTCCAATCCAATCCAAGAGTCCAATCCAGTCCACATTTTACACTTTTCCTTTTTTTTAAATTTTGTTCAAGTCAATCAAAATGGGTCTTCAAAATCGTTATATGTCAATATACTAGTGTCTGCTAAAGATAAAATACATGTATATAGAAGACGGCATTTGAATTATGTTCTGAAAACGTGTGAAAACAGGTTTTAAAAATGATCAATGACCAATGAAGTCTGTTCCAAAAAGTTTTAATAATATAAAAAGTTGTAGATTCTCTTGAAAACTCTATCGTATGCTTATTTTGGTTTCAAAGAAAATCGGAACTGCTGCATGTATTTGGAATAAGAATAACAATATTTCAACTCGTTTTTACTTATAATTTCTGAATTACGTGTTTATGGTTCACTGGTTGAATAGAACAAGAACAATTTTGGGGCTATCACATTATTTGACCACAAACTGGACAATAAATCCAGATCATTCTAAAGTCAGGAGAGTAGTAGTAGTATAACAGTAGTATTAATATTATAATCACTTTTCTTGTCTTGTTTTGTTGTCCTTCTTGCTTGTATTTCGTCGTGTTCTTTCCTGTTTTTTTTTCTATTTTCAAATCCATGTTATTAGTTACAATTTTTTTCTTTCTTTTTTTTATTGTTCAAATCCGTTAAGGAATATGCCATAAAAAAGTATTCTACAAAATTTGTTTAAATCACTCTTACACGTTTTACACAGTACCGAGTGTGACGAATAAAAATTCCAATGCATATTTTGTAATTCTAAAATTTAGTATTAAAATGTTAAGTCGACTTTAAAATGCACTATTCATAGATCATGTGACAAGACATGGCTTCAAAATGTCTCCTCAGGCACGTGCGTAGTGAAATACTAGCAAGAAAAATTTAAGAAGTTCCATAAACAACAATGTACCGATGATTTGCGCTGCAGCGTCTAATAATGAACATTCAATTTTATTTATTTTATATATAGGGGATTTATGACAAAGTTGCCGCAATACACCGTGGTTGGGAAAACAGATTAATCAGTGCTCATATGGGACCTAACTTTTTAGGATGGCATCGGATATACTTAATCTAGTAAGTATCAACATTTGTTATACTTCATGTAAAAGTCTAGATATAGCCATTTGTCAGTTTTCACTAACCACACCCACCTTGCCGACGGGAGTAAATCTATGGCAACATTTGCTCAATTTTTTCATTGTCACACTGGTGGGCCGAACAATTCCGGACAATCAAAATTATCACATTCCGTCACCGATCAATACCGGAAATTACTTTCGTCTCATGTTGTCTTCGGCGACAGATAGTAAACAATAAACATTTTGGACAATATCCAAAACTATCCTTTAAGCTTAAAATGTTTTTTTAAATAACACCTTGAATTCCTGAATATCCTTTAAAAAAAGTTAAGTATTACGTTACACATGTTGTATGGAGCCTCGATGACCGAATGGATCAGAACGCTTCTAACGACAAAGACTCAAACCCCACTCGAGGCAGATCTTAGTGTGAGACAGTTTGTCGGTTAATGTATTAGGCAATATCTTCTTCATTCTGTTAATACAGTTTAGTGGCCTTTTAAATATATTTGTTTTCATTAAATTAGCTCATCTTTGAATCAACGGACATAATTTATTTTTTAAAATTAATTAAATAATTTATTTATTTATTTATTTATTTATTATTTTATTTCTTTATTTATTTATTTATTTTATTTTATTTTTTTTTTTTTTTGTTGCTTTTTTATATTCAGATTTTAAATAATTGATGAATAATTGGATTCCAGAAAATATCTGCTTTTTGTAAAATTAAAACCAAACATTTATTAATACATAAAATAATATTAAACTGCATTATTTTAATGATATTTTGCATTTCAGTTACGAAAATTTGTTACGACAGGAGAATCCATGCGTAACCATTCCGTACTGGGATAGCACCCTGGATTACGCTATGACTGACCCAGTCGAGTCCATTGTCTGGACGGATGAATTTTTTGGAAATGGCATGTACGAAGTAAAAACTGGCCCTTTTGCAAACTGGATCACGGGTTTGAATGACTCTCTTGTTCGAAACACCGGGTCATGGGGCAGTCTTATTCCTAATTCAGGTATAAAAACGGTTTTAAGGAAAACCCATCATAGCGAGATAACTGACCTTAATGATCCTTTACATTGTATTGAGGCTTATCATAATAGCGTCCATGTTTGGGTAAATGGTCAAATGAGTGACGTAGAACAAGCGGCTGAAGACCCTGTTTTCTTCATGCATCACGCCTTTATAGATTGTTTCTGGGAATTGTTTCAGGAAAAAAACGACTGGGAAGATGCACGTAAAGATTATCCTAAAGACAACCCTAATCAAGACAATGATATGCACAGTCCTAAAAGACCTATGGACCCTTTTGCAGACTTTAAACATTTCAAAGGAATAATAAATCAAGACGGATATCGCAGAAAATATAACAAAATGACCAAATGCGCTCCGAGACCGACGTGCTCTATCTCAAACTCAGACTGCGGTTCTCCTTATCTGACCTGTGTAAAGGGAATATGTGTATCGAAAAAATCCGACAGGCCACCAGTCATTTTGCCATCAGACGCACGGCCATTGATGAGACAAGGAATAAAATTTATTTCTGATATTGTTGACCCTCGTACTCGGGGTGACTCTCTCGGGCAATTGGGTCCGGCTTTGGGCCACAAAATGTTCTTATCCAACATGATAGATTCTAGTTAAATGTAGACAACAATTTATGTCATATTCACTAAGATTTGAAAATTAAACACTAATATCTATTATTTTTATTATTATTTTTATTATTATTATTAATTTGATTATTTTTTAAATTATTTTTTTAAATTTAATGTTGATTGATCTAACTTAGTTTTGGCATAGATTGTTATTTACTTTTTATCTATTTTTTCCTTTTAAATGTGAAACGTCAAAAAATATCATGAAAACTTCTCTGTTTGTTACCAAGGAAACTTTTAAAAAAATAAAATATTGAATGCCTGTTCAATGCCTTTTACTAAGGTACATATAATTTTCACGAGCATGCAAGTGCTTGCCAGTGGTCTCTTCAGCCTTTATCGTTGAAAAATGTACATGTCGAGGTTTACAAACAACAGAGCAGCCATATATCTTCATATACGAATGGGAAAAACTGTACAATAAAATTGACAAATATGGCTTATATTTTGCCAAAATTAAAATAGACATAAACTTGTAAAATAAAATCATGAAACATAAGTGGCTGTGAGGTTTGTATGGTTTTTTACACTCCCTGAACACGTGTTTTGTATTGTCATTTCCGGTTTGAAAATTTATGTGATTTGTCGGTTAAAAACGTAACAAAAGTTTGAAAAAACACCAAATTCTGCAAAAATCCATATTTAATGCAATTTTTATTGCTACAATGCCATAGCTTCCTGAAGACGAACAGACTTCTGTTTAACATATGCTGCAAACAGAAATGTCCAAAGTTAATGCTGCGCGGCTTTTTGGGTGTCACTGAAAGACAATCCAGCTTATGAAAATGCTACGAGCTAATACGATTTTTGGCAAAACAATTAGTAAGGCTTCTACACCGATTTAAATCGGCTCTAAAATTGTTCATTTAGCAGAAAATTAGTCCCCGTTTCGTATTCTTTTTTTACAAAGACGTCGTGGATCTAAGACTCCCTCTTTGCTATTTTGAAAAAATAGATTTGTTGTCATCAAATGTAAAAAAGCATATGACGCTAAATGTAAAAACTATTTAACGCTAAATGTAAAAATGCAGATTAAAACGTTAAATGTGAAAACAAAAAGAGCATTAAATGTGAAAACAAAAAAGTGATAAATGTAAAATCAAAAATATTGCTCACGTTAGCATAAATCTGCATTGCGCTTAGGAGGCTTCCAATGAAAAACAAAAATCAAAGTACTGAGAAGCCTTGAGCTAGCACTAATGTGTGGTTTCTTAAGATGTAATATAATTGGGTTATAGGATTTAAAGCTACATTATTAGGTTTTCAATTTTTTTTTTTTTTTTTTTTTTTTTTTTTTTTTTTTTTTTTTAATGATTACTATGAGCTTGGAGCATGCGCACGGATGTACGGTAACTCCAATGAGTAGAAGGTGAAACCTGACAAATTGTATTAATTGTCCATCATTAATATCCAAATCACGGTATTTGCAAAAGTTTTACGTATCCCTTACAAAGTCACAAATGACAAATTTAATGAAGTTCTGTTTTTGATTTATCGTATTTCACCGTTTTGTAAGTTGTGTTTAAACGACCCTGTTTTTATGACGTAACCATGTTCTAAAATTAGATCCCACATGTTACATCACGTTGGGGAATTACTGTTATTTCTGTATTTATTCTTAACCAAATGTAACATGGTTCATTAGGAACATCATTAATAAGATCAGCACCGTTTTAATATTTTTCCTAGGAAAACATAATGCAGCTTTAAGTAAAAATAATGTTGAAAAATCATCACTCATTGATATAATCAGCTATATAAGTCATTTTGCGTCTTTTATTGAGTGTGTGTGGTTCTGCTTGGCAGATGTTGACTTGTTACTTATGCCGAAATTCGAAACCACGTGAGAGAGAGAGAGAGAGAGAGAGAGAGAGAGAGAGAGAGAGAGAGAGAGAGAGAGAGAGAGAGAGAGAGTAAAATCCGACCATTCGTAAATTTAACATTTATTTTGCTTAATGGATAACAAATTATACATTTTACGTAGTTAATTATCTCGACATGTCGACTTAATAACTTGACAAGTCGAGATAATATCATGGAAAATTGTAATATCAAAATAAAAAGTTGAGATAAATAACATGACATGCCGCAATACTTATGTTGACCAGTCGTGATAATTATCTCGATATCTCGACTTATCTTTATCGCGACATGTGTTATTTATCTCAACTTTTTATTTTGGTATCTTAACTTGTCAAGATATCAAGTTGACATGTCAAGATAATTGTATGTCGACTAAAATTATGTCGATGTCTGAAATAAGCCACCATACTATGCCATTTTACATTTGGACTCAAAAGGTTTTTTTTTTTTTTTTTTTTTTTTTTTTTTTTGAAAATGAAGCTGTTGCAGCATTAGTGAAAATGCAGTGGTGACTAAGTACGTAGGAAGTGACTATCTTCAAAATGGAATCATGTGTAAACTGAGAACACGACTGTCCTGATAGATCTTGGGATGGAACACACGATCCCTGACACAACAGTCGAGCACTACCAACTTAGCTAAAAGAGATCTCCACTGAGGCAATTATACACAGCAACTAGCAGTACTACTAAAACTGGCAGGGAAGCGTTCCTGTTACACGTATTTAACACTGGTTGGTGTGCATTCGAAATCGAATTCAAGTTGATGTCAAATTCACTATCGTTTGAGATTATAAATATTTAGGTCAAGGCTACAAGTGGGAGCCTCGGTGGCCGAGTGGTTTAAAGCGCGCGCTAAAGGATCACATTGCCTCTCACAGCCTGGGTTCGAATCTCACTCGGGACAGATCCTAGTGTAAGAACGTTTGGCAGTTTGCTTGCCGGAGGTCGGTGGTTTTCTTCGGACACTCCGGTTTCCTCCACTATTCCAGAACTGACCGCCTCGAAATAATTGAAAGAATCTTGATTGGGGCGTAAAACGCCATTACTCAACTCAAGGCTACTTAACAATAAATCAAGTTTTGTTCTACAAAAACATATTGATTAAAGAAGTTTATTCGACATCCTACTCGCATTTACTCATCAACACTGAAAACATCAGTAACAATCCTTAGTCACCATAGATATATGTTATCAGCACTGTCCTATAGGAAATGTATATTGTTCAAGACAGAACCTTATAATCTTTTCAAATATGAACTGGTAAGCAAAATTCCTTAATGGCATCCTAAATAGCTAACGATTGTAAAAGTAAATTTAAAAACCATAATTTATCGTCAATTGGTATGTATTGTAACAATTTCTAAAAACTATCTACAGTTGTGTTCAGTGTTCTGGGAGTTATCATGTAAGAATATTTATAGCATATAACCTAACATTACATTGTACACAAAAACATGTTGATGTTACCAATCATGATTAGAAATAATTATCAAGCGACACCTCAAGGGAGGACAGACTTTCGCTTATCGATTCGACATTGGTGTAAGGTAAGAAAAAAAAAACTGATTACGTCATCGATGCACGAAGAAAGTAAACGAGATTTAATTACTTTGTGTTAAACACGCAAAGAGTTCTAGCATAGAGCTTTTCAGCACGTTCAGTCCTTTGAATTTTATGCAAAATGTGCATTTTTTTTACATTGATCACTTTTTTACGGAAGCGTATTGCTGCCAACTACAAAAAAATTTAAAGTCGTACGTACGAGATACTATGTCGTACGTACGACATACGTACGAGATACCATGTCGAACGTACGACATACCAAGTCGTACGAACGACATACTAAGTCGTACGTACGAGATACTAAGTCGTACGGACGACATAGTATCTCGTACGTACGACTTATTATGTCACTAACATTGAAGTCGTGGATCAGACCCGGTGGGGTTCGAACCAACGACCTCCTAATAACGAAGCGAGCACTCTACCAACTGACCTTCCGCAATGGTAGTGCTTTTGTGTAATTTGGAATATTGTTGGTTAGTAAAATATTTGTTTTTTTTTAATTAGGAACTTGTTGGCTCTATCCCTTTTGGCTTTACGATAACGCGTACTTAAGAATCTCAGTGCTTCTCGCCGCCTAGGGTTCCTTCGGAGGAGACCTTTAAAACCGATACTTCATGTCATGGAAAGGGTAGCAGGTAGTCTCTCTGTACCTAATGCGGGCGCTTACGAATCACAGCGGCTCTCACCACCTGGTTTTATATCCCACTCGGGACAGATCCTAATGTGTCAGTTCGTTTGCCGAATGTCGGTGGTTTTCTCCGGGCAAGCCGGTTTCCGCCACCATCCTAGAACTGATCGCATCGAATATGTGAAAGAATCTTGACTTAAGCGTAAAACACCATTACTCCATTTCACTCCTTTCTGCACATTGCCATAAGAGCACTGCAAAGGATTAAAGTTCTGCCAATTCACAATTCTGGTGACGTCTCAATGTATGTGAAATATTCTTGACTAGAACGTAAAACCCCATTAAATCAATCAATTCTCACCCCCTAGGTTCGAATCTCTCTGGGGTAGATTCTAGTATTAGAAAGTTAGTCAGTTTTTCTAAGGTCTGTGGCTTTCTTCCGGGTATAATTTTTATTTTCCAACATGTCAAAACTGACCGCCTCGTCCTAAGTAAAATAAAATTCTTTAATTGGTCGTACAAATCGTAACTCAACTAAACCCCCTGTCGCATTGGACCTAAAACTTTGAGAACCAATTAAAATGACTCCGGTATTAGCCTACATAATTTTCATTTCCAGTGTAAAGCATATTACTTATAAGATATTTCGGCAGCAGGAACTTTTTTGAATTATTTTAATTTTTTTTATATATATATATATATATATATATAATTTATTTTTACTGCTCGTTATAGCAAAATTGACCCAAAGCTTGAGTGTAACTTAGGCAGTTAAAATCAAAGTGCAGTGAGATTTCTATACCATTTACTGGCTCACGACTTTGGTTTTTAGAAGACTAGCTGTCGTGAACTTTGTGATTGTTACATAATTCATAACACGTTGTAGTATCAACACAAAATATCACTAAATATGCACTTTATTTTTTAAGTGTGTAAAATCTCAGAGAATACTTAAACCAATAGCTTGAATCATAAGAAATGCATTTTATGGAACAATAATGATATATTTGCAATTTCGTGTCACATGTTTTGGTAAAAGCATCTGATTTTAAAAAACTAACAATGCTAGTTTGGTAATTTGATGCATCTTAGAAAATCAATTTGTACTTTCACGATCGGAAATAAAATGATTTTTTTTTTTTGATTGAAAATTGACAATGTATTGATGGAAAAATGAAATCTGCGAAGCTAGCGAAAAATATTGAATAAGCGTTTTATGCAACAATGAAATAGGGTAATCTAGGTTGTATTTTTTAATTTGATTTTGGCATAAATTCAAGTAAGATTAAGTTTTAAGCTGCAGTAAGTATGGCCATATTATAATCGCTTTAAGCATATCGCATGTTCCATTGTCACAGTAAGGTTAAGAATCATAGCATGTTGACATTAGCTGGACATTTAAATATCTTAATATTTTCTATTATGACTGTTAAATTAAGAACATGAACTTTTGTTTTTTATTTAGAGATTAAGCGATAATCCTCTCTATTCCATTTCGACAAGTTATTTGATTAAATGGTTAGAAACGACATTCAACTAAAACATCGGTCATCGTAAAGTTATAGTTGTACTTTTTTGCGTATTTAACAAATTTCTTGTTACAAATCACTGACTTTAAATGATTAATTTTTTTCGAAATTATGGATGGATACGGATAATACTTATTTAAATTTAGTGTGATATTGTTTTTGTTTTACATAGCAATATTTTTATGTAACAGTGAATTTTTGACCTGTAAGTAATATAACAATTTATACATGTAGATTTTAATTAATAGTATTTAATTCAATCTTTTGATAAAGATTTTTTTAAATTGTAATATTTTTGTCGATTTAATTTTTATTTATTTATTTATTTATTTATTTATTTTATCTATCTATCCATCTATCTATCTATCTATCTATCTATCTATCTATCTATCTATCTATCTATCTATCTATCTATCTATCTATCTATCTATCTATCTATCATGTGCTACTTTTGAATTTTTATAAAATAACACAATTCAAAAGTAGCACATGACATATCTATCTATCTATTCATTTGTTTGTTTATTTACTAATATTTATTTATTAATGGTTACTTCTTTACAATCTGGAAACAGTTAATGGAGCAGTTAATGTTATTTTTTAGTCTGCTTCATTATTTACGTTTTTAAATGACCTTTTAATTCTGTAATTTTGTAAAGGTAAAATAAAAAAAGAGGGTCATCGTTAAAAATTATATATTTCTTAATTATTTCGTCGCAAATGTTTTGATCAAAGGTCGTTTTTCTTACTTTTTTAGAACAAGATGTCGCGACCAATTCGACCGAAGGTAAGTCAAATAGAATTTCATTTAAACTATTATCCGGTTGATTTTCTAGAGTGGAGTGGAGTAATGATGTTTTATGCCTCAGTCATCATACTTTTACTTGTTTTAAGGCTATTCGCACATAAAAAAAAAAAAAAAAAAAAAAAAAAAAAAAAAAAAAAAACCCAACAAACAAACGAACCGAAGCGCAGTGATAAACGTTTTTATACTTAACCTACCAAATTCTATAATGCATCAAACGACTGTAAAACCGATACATCATGCTTATGCCCTCTCGACTTCTTGGTCCCGAATAATTTGTAAAAAGAACGTGTGAAATTTTCTCGAGAGCAGGAGTTAGTGAGTTCAAACACTTGCCTGGTCTTAGATATTACTTTAAATTTTGGATGTTGGTTCCTTGTCAAACGCTTGGCATTAAGAGGCCAGAGATTCGATTGGCTCATCTTGATTGGAAATAAAGGAGTTAGGTAGTGGTAATCTTGTTTGAAACGTAATGATCTGTAAGCTATCACGTTAAAATTGTCCAGAGGGCGCGTAAGTACAACGGAAAACATAAAACACTCTCGCAAATGTCACCCATACACGAAATTGTTCTTAGAGTAATTAATAAACTTACTCTCGTAACGAAAAGCTTAAAAATACTGATGCGGCGTTTTAAGAAACGGTACTTTTAATCAACCAAATTCGTAATATTTCGATTGCAAGATTACAAAACAAATCTTTATTTCAAATTTGAATTAATGATGTCACAACACATGAACTTCTCCAATCAAATCGGAGCCTTTTGTTCAACATGTAACTGGAGAATCAACCTACATATATACCTATATATATATTTAATTGTTTCTCAATATGGTTATTGAAAAAATTTTGACAATTGACACATATTAAAGTATTGTAACCTTAAATTGTTAAAATCCCATTTTCTTCTTAATAAACCAGTATAAAGTTTTTAAGGACAACACATGAGAATTTATTATTTTTCTTTAAATACTCTGCAAATAAACTGTTTTGGCCAATTGCCAAAGTTGCAAATATAAAACTGCACTTTCCCTTGAACTGTTTGAGGGTACGTTTTAAAGTAATCTTAAACTATAACATAAGGGTTAGCTTGGTTAAGTATTGTTTTTGCTAAATATATGTGGAAATCAATTGTTTTTTTAAGTTACAAAAAATTTTTATTACAGCACGATGTAGCGAAAAAAAAGTCATAGTGAAAAAAATAACAAAGTAACATAGGAACGAAATGGAAAAGTGAAGAAATATGAAAAATACATGAACCGACTCAACATGAATATGTTCAGTTCTTGTTTTCTGTGATTTAAAAAATAAATTCTTCGTCTATTTTTCCCACTACATAATAGTCATTGGAAACATTCTGTTAACACAACATTCCCTAAAAGCAATGCAAGTACATATCTTTTCCAAAATTATTTAATGTTAATAATTATTTTTTAATCAAATGTGGTCGTAATTTTTGTAATGCTGCAGGAGTGTATGCGTGGCTTGTCAATACATATTTTTAAAATCAATAAAACTTGAATAAAAGCATGTCAAATCGATGTATTTTAATTTTATTTATTGTTTCGCAAAAACTACAAAAATAGATCACTAACATAGGTTACAGTGGATTAATTTCTTTTAAAATCTCCTAATAAAACGATAAACGAAGACAATATGGAATTACTTTTCAAATCCGTTTGTTCCTTTTGAAAAATTTCGTTAAAAAAGGTCACGTGTTCAGGGTCAAACATGGTCCTTTACCTTTTTTGCTTTTGGCTGTTTTATAAAATCTTTCAATGCAGGTGTAAGTTTTTTACGTTTCTGGACACAGCAAAATGTTAATAACCTTATTTACAAAACGAGATTTAGAGTTCTATTTCTTGACTATATGTAAAGAATTTTTTATAAAGTTTGTTTTTCTGGATGTGCCAATCAAATAGGTCAATGGTTAAGGTTATGAACTATCTGTTGACGTTTGTGCTGTGCCATTTTTATTTCAAACAAAGTTCAGTCATTCATTAATTTTTCTGTTTTTAGCATTTTTCAATTTTTATGACCTAAATTATTATTTCTGCATCTTTACATTTGCCACATGTTTTAATATAGTTTTTATATTTGGTTTTATACCATCTTAAAGATACAATTAGTAAATTCAACAGAGTTTTCTAAATTGTGTCAGCACCTGCATCATTCAATGTTCAAGCAAAATAAGAATTAGCTCCCTTATGTAACCTTGATTTAAAGGAATATTCGTAAATCCTTGCAAAAGTTAAAAAAAATATATATATATTGGTAAAAATTATTGTTGATATAAAAAAAATAATTACTCATTGCCATTTGGAACTTGCAAAAATAATTGACTTTTCTGAGTTTTCCGATAATTATTTTTAAACACTTTTTTCAGCATTTGAAACAACATTTTTTATACTTTAACGAAAGTTCTTAAAGCCAACTAGGTTACCCCAGCGTATCACTTAATACCTTAAAACGCTTTTTGATAAGACGTATTGATCACGTGATCTTCTATCTTTGATATTCTTTAATATATTTTCTAATTGCAACGTATCGATTTTCTTGTAAACTCCTAATAAGTTTCACTAGTAACACCTGTTTGGATAAAAAAAATCAGATCACGCCTTTCGATGGTAAAATAAAGTCTAGTCTGGAATCATTGCGTTTCATTTTTGAAAATATCTCTATTTTTTTTTTTTTTTTTTTTTTTTTTTTTTTTGGGGGGGGGGGGTGCTTTGGTTCTTAACCCCACATTCTAAGAAATCGTCGACTTGATATAAGTTTAACATTTTGACTGAGGCGAAATGTTTCCGCAAAATTTTACGTCATTGTATTTGTTTGTGTTTCATATGAATTTCATCTAACTTTCAACACTTGATATTATAAAACGACTTTTTCTTAAAAAGTTAATTTGGAATGTTTCTGTATTATTTGACTTAATTGACACGAATTTACAAAGGTGTTAAACCATCTCTTAAAATCAAATTAAATATCCTCTGAAAAGTTTGCTTTTTCTGCCAAGTTTAGATGTCTATAGTTACCTGATTACTACGAAGGGCAGTTACGATTTGCCATTGTGTCTATCAGCTTAACGCGTGTCATATTCGATATGGAATCGCTTGAGATTAGAATGTGATAGCATTATCTAAACCTTCGAGTGAGAAACTTCATCCCAATGCAAACTAGTCTTGGCGAGCTTTGGGATAATTTTTTTCAACTTTCGAAGGTTTAGATAAATTTGTCCCATTCCACAAAAGAGATGGGAATCTTTTTCTCGCAGTTACCTATGAAATAAATCGAAGTTTTAGTTCATGTACGAAAATTAAAAGTATTATCTAGTTTGGGATACAAACATATATCCAATATAGATATGTATCCCCCACAATATATTTGTAACCCAAACTCGATAATACTTAATAAAACAACTGTTTACCATCTAGAAAGCATCAAGCTTAACAAAAGGCTTCAAGGGAGACAATTGTATTGTGAGGTTTAGAGTTACTTCCCTTAAAAAATTTGCGTTTCTCACTTACATATCAATACATCAACCCTCTCTAGAGGCCGGTTCCACTAAGTTGAAACCAAAGTAATAACGTTAAAGGCGTATTCATTTTAACTTTACTTTCAATAAAATGTTGTTATCTTTAGTACAGTTAGGCCAAAAGTCTGTGAAGAAAGTAAATATTTTTGCCAATGGCACAAATTCTGGGAACTAACACCTGTAATCTGTCTTAGGCTATGGTGAGACGAAAAAAATCTCGATCAGGGGCTATGCCTGAAATCTCTGTCCATGAAGTGAAAAACGTTTTCCGGAAATTTATGACGTAAGCGTTTTTTCCATTATGTTTCGAAAGCGCATTAGGAAATAGAAGTTGTTTGTATTGTTCCGACCCGTCTAACATTTTTCAACTCTTTCATCACGTTATGTTTATTTCTTCATTATTTTTTAGAACAATGTAAACATATTTAAACCATTCTTAAAATGTTTTAAATCATTAAAATCTATACCTAAAATTGTATATACAAATTGAAAAGATTGATTTCACATTTACGGCCTTTTTAGCACCTTTTTCACAAAATTCTTATATTCGTTTTTATTTTATATATACATGTATTGTAAATAAAGTATCTCCCTACAACTGAGCTCGGATCGATATTGAATCAAAAATATATACTATAAGATTTATTTTCTCGTTCATAATTAAAATGAAATTGAAATCGACTGCCAACTAATACCAGTTTTAAATTTTAACAGGCTTAAAATTGAAATTTTAGGGATCTACCATTAGTAACAAAACATTAGTGTTATGTTTTGGAGATTAACTGGCCGTTATAACTTAACTTCGCCGTAATAAATAATTAAATGCACATTTGATAATACAATTTTCGTGTCGGAATGGATATAGGTAGAAAATACTATAAAATCGACACGTTTTATTTTCTGCTTCATAACTTAATAAAAGTTATTATTATTATAAAGCATTTTACCTTTTTACCATTGTCAACATGATGAAGTAAATCAGTATGTTCATTTCAAATTAAATTGAGAAAAATTATCCAAAACAAAAATTCTGAGACATAGCAACAACAGCATTTTTAAAAGCATCTGTAAACACTTTGAGCCGATGCGTTTTCCGGGCATAAAAAGACTACATCAATATAAACATCTTTAGTTGTAAGTGACTTTTAAAATTTATTAATTGATTATTTATTGTGTGTTTATTCATTTATTCTCTTTTCAGACATCCTCAAATTTTAGAGTAAAGGGCCAGTCATTTAAGAAACAAGAAGCTGATGAGGCAGCAGCGGCTTCGCCACCAGACTCTGTGGTTTCTTGTCCACCAATTTCAGCCGCTGGTGGTGCTTCAACAAACAATCAAGGAATGGAAAAATCACTTATTGAGCAGTTGTTGGAGTTGAACAAAAATTTGGAACAACAAATTGACACTTTAAGATTGCGACTAGAAGTTGATGCTAAACATCACGAAGAGGCGAAGAAGGTTGTTGTTTCTGAGAACGATCACAAGCTCAAACAAAAGGACAAAGAGATCGAAACCTTGAAGGATGAAGTTAAAAAGAAAGGGGAAAGAATTGACAGGCTAACTATAGACAATGAAGAGAAGGACAAAGAAATCAGTGAATTGCAAAGACAAATACAGGAAATGAAGAAAGAAGTTGAAAATGCCCAAATGAGTGCAGGTGATCTTCGAAGAGAACTAACAACACTTCATCATCGAAACAGACGGCTTGAATGTGGGTCTGCCTATGGCGATAAGGATAGAAAAATCAATGCTTTAACAAGGGAAGTCGATGAACTGAGAACAAACTTAGCAATTCTAGAAAAAGAACTAGAAAAGGCAAGAGAAGTTATATCCACTCAAGGAAGTAAATTAAGACTATTTGAAAATGACAAAGTGAATATGCAAATAAAGTTCAAAGGTGAACTAGCTAAAGTCTCGCATTCGATGAGATTAGAAATCGAGAAGATGCGAGATGTAATGAGTAGCCAATGGCAGGAAATGAAATCTCTCCGCGAACAGAATGCAGAAATGAGTCGGGATATCAAGGAAATTCGAGATCTTCTAGTCATGTCACACACAGAACAAACAGTTGATCCAAAACAAGGATATTGTACTAGTCCATTTAAACCAACTCTCCCGACGCTAAAGCGTTCAACAACTGCAAAAAAGAAATAAATATTAATACATTTTCCCTAATGTACGTTGTGGTACCCGCCAACGTTTGTGTCAACTGAATAAGAAGCATAAATACATATTTTAGGGACAATGTCTTATAAAAACCCCTAAAATAATAAAAGTTCCAATCAAATGGAAAAAAAATAATTCGTTACACACATTTTACGAGTTGTCACCTGGTACATTGGAGGACAATTTAACGTTTTTACAATGAATAAGTTTGTTTTTAATGTCGTAATCGATTAAGTGCTTTACATTTTCTAATCTAGATATTATTTATTTTATGTTATTTTAAAATTTATTTATAATTATTGTTTTTGCTTTACATTATCCTGTGATATTTTGATTCATTTTGTGTTTGACTTGTATATCTGTATATTCCAATTACTATCCATTTTTACGTAGGCGATGACATTGTAGTTTTGTGTTGATTGTAAATCTTGCCAATTTTATTAAAATTATAAAAAAAAGTTGTATTTTTTCAGTTGATGTTATGAAGAGTTTTAAATATTATTATACCATAAAAAATTTCCGCATTTATAAAGGTACAAAGAAAGAAAGGAATATGCTTTACAACTAAAACACATATCCGACAACAGCATACGAAGCAGAAAAATAAAGGTTAGTGATATTTCAACCTACAAGACAATCCTGTGATCAAAAAATCCAGTAAACAGACAATGCAGTGAACAGACAATGTAGTGAACAGACAATCCAATGACCAGACACTCCAGTGAACGGACAATATAGTGAACAGAAAATCCAGTGGACAGACAATCCAATGAATAGACAATCCAGGCAATAAACAATCTAATAAACAGACAATTCAGTAAACAAACAATACAGTGAACAGACAATCTAATGAACAGACAATACAGTATATAGACAATCCAATGAACAGACAATCCGACGAACAAACAATACAGTGAACAGACAATCCAGTGAACAGACAATCTGATGAACAGACAATACAGTGAAGAGACAATGCATTGAACAGAAAATCTAGCGAACAGTTAATCCAATGAATAGACAATCCAATGAACAGACAATTCAGTCAGTAAACAATCCAATGAACAGACAATCCAGTCAATAAACAATCAATGAACAATACAGTGAACAGACAATCTAATGAACAGACAATACAGTATAAAGACAATCCAATGAACAGACAACCCGACAAACAAACAATACAGTAAACAGGCAATCCAGTGAACAGACAATCCAGTGAACAGACAATCCAATGAACAGACAATCCAGTGAACAGACAATGTAGTGAACAGAAAATCTAGCGAACAGTTAATCAAATGAATTGACAATCCACTCAATAGACAATCCAATGAACAGACAATACAGTAAACAGACAATTCAGTGAACTGACAATCCAATGAACAGACAATGCAGTATATAACAATCCAATGAACAGACAGACAATCCAACGAAGACAATGCAGTAAACAGACATTATAGTGAACTGATAGTCCAACGAACAGAAAATCCAGTCAATAGACAATCCAATGAACAGACAATTCAGTGAACAGACAATCCAGTGAAAAGACAATATAGTGGGCAGACAATCTAATGAACAAACAATCCAACGAACAGACAATCCAATGAACAGAAAATACAGTGAACAGACAATCCAGTGAACACACTATCAAATGAACGGACAATACAGTATATAAACAATCCAATGAACAGACAATCCAACGAACAGACAATACAGTATATAGACAATCCATTGAACGGACAATCCAGTGAACAGACAAAACAGTGAACAGACAATCCAATGAACAGACAATCCAGTAAACAGACAATACAGTATATAGACAATCCATTTAACGGACAATCCAGTGAACAGACAATACAGTGAACAGACAATCCAGTGAACAGACAAAACAGTGAACAGACAATCAAATGAACAGACAATCCAGTGAACAGATAATACAGTATAAAGACAATCCAGTGAACAGACGATCCAATAAACAGACAGAGAGAAAGAGAAGAGACAATAAAGAAATAGACAATCCATTAAAAAGACAATACAGTGGATAGACAATCCAGTGAAAAGACAATCCAAGGAACAGACAATCCAGTGAAAAGACAATACAGTGGACACACAATACAGTAAATAGACAATCCAGTTGAAGAGACAATTCAGTGAATAGACAATTCAGTGAACAAACAATCCAAAGAATAGACAATACAATGAATAAACAATGCAGTGAACAGACAAAGAATTATATTTGGACCACTGTAAATTCCGACTTAAGACGGATACTGGAGTGAATGTTAATTGGCTTGGTTAGAGTGCTATTGGAGGAACCACAATCATCTTATCTTACCATTGACTAATCTGTATTCGGACTCACCATTATGGGAAAAACATGGAAACTCTTTACTGGTATTTTAAAATCCTTGGACGCCTGGTGGTTTACCTACCCGGATACTAAGTTTTCCTTCGCAATCTCAAAATTGACAGTCTTGACTTTGGTGAAAGAGTTTCAACTGGAACGTGAATTATCACATTCCATTATATACACATAAGCTTTGCTTTTGGGATTGTGATTTGAACATGGACTTGTATTTTGTGTTTTAACTTTTTTCATCCTTTAAGCAACCTTATAATAATATCAAATAGATATATGTCTAAATAAAAAAATATACATTTCAGTGTTTTAAAGAAAGAAGGTTTCCCTTTCCTAACACCGGTCAAACATACGATTGGTGGTTATAAGTTGTAAAGGTAAAGTTGTTAAACTGAAAATTGACGATAATAAGCCTAATAATAAGAACAATCAAAAACACATCACTACGAAAATGAAAAAAAAATAAATTAAAAAATAATAAACAACAACAACAATAGCAACACAATACCTCCGACAGTTGATTAAAATAGTGGAAAAAGGCTCGTTTGATATCCTAATTTTAAAGTACTTGCAGAAATATTAAGACAATTAACAGTTGTTGCTAATTAATTAAAGTTGTTTAGCTGCTATGTGATGACAAATAAATATATGAGTTACAAGTCAGTTTTAGCGCTCTTAGTATGAAGGAAGTACATGTTCCTGTGCTCGTAAAAACTCGAGCATGCGTTTATGATATTATTAGAACCATCTTAAATGGCAAAATTTGCTGCAGCTAATGAACAATAAGGACTTACAATCTGCCATGTATGCTTAATATTCAAGAAGTACTACTTGAAATATGAATACCTGCTTTCATTTTATTTGTACTGGGTAAAAGAACAAGTCTGTTGGTTTTCGATTAAACACGCTTGCAAGCTTCTAGATGGGGTATAAACGCTCCGGTATGGCTTCAACTTAACAAATAACTCTTTATTTAATAAAGTGAAATATTTAACTATATTTGTTTTACGCATTTAAATGCTATATAAATATTTGCTAACTTATACATGCACTCTTTCTCTCCCAAATCGTTAATTAGTTAGAATACATAGTGAGTAATTACGTAAGTGGGTGTGAATTAAAATATAGAGCGCTCTTTAATAGAATGTAATTAAATTTCATATGCATTGTTCAAAATAAATGCATGCACTAAACATACCACCATTACATAAACGCCCTGAAAACAAAAATCCACACATTCAGTCAACAAAACGTAAATACCACAAGGCGTTTGTGTTGAAGAAAAATTAATCATTGAAATTCTAAAACAAATTATGTAGAACTAAATGCAAATATTCTCAATTTACGCCGGCAAATATAATATCTGGTTATTACATCACACGGACGCGTTTTAAAAAACTTTTTTAAAAAGTATTTGTTATTTGTTAATAGCGGTGCTTTTAATGGTGGTTGCCAAACTGACGATCTGTTTGCCTTACAACTAAAATTTGTGTCATGAATATGCAAATTTGGATAAAATTTATTATCATCAATTTAAATAAGGAATGAAATGTTTCAGCGTATCCTTATTTCGACAATTGATTTATTGGATACGCTTTTTCGTTTATACAATTGTATCTTTTTGATGGTCTAATTGCTTATAGTAAGATAAATATCTCCAATATAATCGGTGGTGGCAAGCTTTTAGGATTACAGTCATGATGTTACTTCTATTGCTGAACCAATTTTATTTCTTTTTTAAAGAAATTTATAACAATGTACATGCATTTCTATAACATTATCGACGTTGCAACAATGTGCTTGTTCCTTAAACTCCCACTTTAGTTCACTACAACGCCGCATAAACGCGCCCGACACGTCTATGAGGGAAATTTCAACGCATAAAAAGGTCGGCCACGTTTATGCGGGGGCTTTCAACGCATAAAGATTGTGTTGCTTATATGCAGCGTAAGGGTGCCTTTTTGACGCATATAAGCGTCCTCTTTATGCGTTAAAACTCACCGCATAGACGTGTTGTAACACAATTATGCGGCAACAACGCTATTCGTCGTTACTGTTCACTCGGCTTGGCACTGATGTTTCTATGTTGGCAGAGGAAAGTCTGCGTTGTGCTTTATTAATTTGTATAGTTTCCGAAATTACATGGCGGGGGTTTCAAGCATTAAGTATTTAGTAAATAGTACCATTAGAGGTATTCAAAAATGCTTCAGATTACACAACTATTATTGAAATGAGAAAAAAAAACATCATTAGCAGCTGAAACAACAAACAAATTAGCATTTTTTGTCTATAAGCATATTGTCGTTGGATGCAATGTTAACGAATCTTGCCTATTAGTGACTTCATTAGGCAATGATGTTTTAAACCCGTCATTTTTTTTCAATCAAATCGAAGCAGCCGGTTCTAGATAATTTGATTTACAAATATTTTAGTCATTATTCCCTTAAAGTTATTTGCTTTCTCATTTTGGCATATATGGTCACACTAAAAACTATAAGTTTTAAACTCAAAAGCACAAACGAAGCTTTGTCTAAATAGAAAATACATTATACAACTACTCCCCGAAGGTTCACAGACAACGTTCAACTTCAGAATTTTAAACTAATATTTACATTTGATATTGTTGAATAATTTATAACCTCTTACATCGGAGAATTGATTAATTTTTCTTTCGAGTGATTTTAAAAACCTATTTTCAATTTTTATTTATTTTGTGGATAATTGCTTTTTTATACTTCTTGATCAAGAGAGACTTAAAGCCGGTAGTAAAGAAATATTGTTTTGCTAAAACCCCCGATACTTTCAATAGGATTTAATTTAAAATCTCTTAAAAACGGTTAGATGGCCCCGTTGCGTAAGAGCTGACGTTTTTATATAAATCTATAATCAATTATTGATTTTAGATTGACCCCTTTGACAGATTATGTACACGTTTTTGATTTATTTAAACCCTCACGTAATCATATTTAGTTTTATAACTTGTAATTTTCTTATATTTGTAGCAATAAATTGTCAGTGGCTTACACGGAAGATAAATTAGTTTGTGTTTGTGTTTGATAAGCACGAGCAACATGAATAATTGTAACAGATTTGTTTAATATACAAATATATTTCTTAAATTTAATTTCGTTTTTAAAATGAGGTTTATAAAACCAGTTAAGTGGAATAAAGTTTTTTGGCTAAAAACCTTTAAAAATAATACAATTACAAGTGAATGCAAGTTGGCAATAACTATTGCTAGCCTACAATCGAAACTTTTTACTTTGAATAAAACCCTTTTCTTGAATAATTTGAAATAAGTACATTTAACAGCAATATACTTTGTTTGTTTTGCAGATAAGGTTAATCAAAATTGACTAACATTTGGACAATAAATAACGTCAATTATCCTTAAATTGTTTAAGAACCAATTATATAGTAGACAATACTATGATTTGTAAAACTAAATGAGCAAACTAAGAACATCAACCATGCGTATATTTCAATAAAAAGTAGATTCATATATTATTTACCTAAATGATTACCAGTAGCGGTATCATTGACAGTATAAACGTGTTTCAAATATTTTATATACAACTTAAAAAACTTCCATCGACAATGATTAGCTACGGGTTGTTAAGTGACAGTCGTGCCTCTTATAGATTTCCAATCGATATCATCATTAGACCTGGTGACATTATAACGCTTTTAAACAACTATGTTAAATTTTTTTTAGCAATATCTATTAGATTTGGTGAAAGTTTATGTACTAATTATTTACATATTAGTGTTTTATGGTAAATTGGGTTTCGCATAGTTCCTATATCAACGTAAAAATTACTGATTTCATTATTGACTGGATATAACCAAATGATTCTAATTAGTAATTGATATAATCATTTTTTACATGCGTTTAAATGGGAAACTAGATTCGGATACATATACATATATACATCAGCGTAAGTATTACGACTTTCATTAATAACTGGATATTGAACATTATTGGATACAGATAAATTAATCTTTCACATGCGTTTTAATGAAATCGGTATTCGCAAAGTTTCTATATAACGTAAGAATTATAATTTGCATGTATTTAATTTGTGACTTAACATTTGAGCAAAAATTATTGGATTTTTGTAAAAAGGAGAGAATATACTGATTGTTCACAAATATCAGGTTCCACATAGTTTCTTTATCAACTTGAGCATTACGACTTATTGGTGATGTAAGATTTGAGCAATATATTCTCATTAGTTATAGCTATATAACTTTTTACATAATTTTACATGCTTTTTAATGTCATATATGTTATGTTTCTCATTGTCTCTATAGAGATATCAATGTAAGGACTCGTTTTATTGGCTATTTAAACATTCCAGAAAAATAATATGATTCCGCACTAAGTAAGTACTAATTAGCTAAGGATATCCTAATTTTGTGGACTTGCCACGTGTGTTTCTCTTATTCATAATGAGCATAAGTAAACAGTTGGATAGTTAAGAAGTAGGCGTGTTATGTATACACAAATTATATCAAAAACTCAAGTGTCAGTTATATACCTGAGATCTGGAACCAGATTGTTAAGGAGCATGACAACTGCTTGGAAACTGGCTTTTGTTATATATACATTGGATATTGACCCTATTTCCGTTCTATTACTGTGAGTACACCCATCAGTTAATTCAATGTGTTTATCTTATTGGAAAATACTTCAGGACAGAACGAGACTTCCATTCACAAGCGGGCGACGAAATAAATAGTAATGCCAAATAGTCGATATTTAAAAACACTAAAATAATTCAAACTCGCTGTAACCATGCGATGTTATCCGCTGAGAGAACGGGTTATATAATCTTAATCTTCCGTTACAAAATCTAGATTGGATTGATTCTATAGCTTATATATCGATAACGGATTATTTGATAAAAGGAAACCAGTGTGTTTTGAAAAAGAAAACTCAATTCATATCGGATCTGTCTGGCTCGGTTCAGATACAACAGTTTTGTTGTAGGATTAATACAAAATTTAATCTGTGACATAAACACTGATTTTAATCATGTCTAAGTTCATGTTTCATATTCGTTTTTCTAATGAAGGAGAATTTCTCCATGAACATGAAATTTATGAAATGATGAGATCAAGGAATTTGTATCAGCTTCAGTTTGACTTAAGAAGGAAACTTGAAAAGAAAATTCGGACGATTAAAGCCGCGGAAAAGTTACACGTTGCCACGTTTCAGAGTAGGAAAGCTTTATTTCTTCAAAAAGCACAAGAAAATATAAAACTGAGAAACAACATTGATGTTCCGGTGAATGGGGAAAAGGAAACTGGAAAATATTTACCTGCAGCTAAAATGGATGATACGAAAATTGATAAATGGATAGAAAATAATGAGAAAATAATTCCAGAACCGGTTGATGAAAACCAGCAAGATCAACAGAATACAGACAATATAGAAAATGTAAGTGAGGCTCAGAGCGGTGAGACTGGTGACACAAGAAAAGAAAGTTTGACTGTAACGACAGCTAAGGTTGAGCTAGAGTTTAAAGGAAAGAGTCTTTCGGGGAGAAAAAGTGCAGGATTAAGTAGAAGCAGAAATTGTTTTTCAGAACCAGTACCAAGTTGTTCTACGGAATCAAATGAAAATCAGCAAAATTCAGAAGTTTCTGATAATACTAAGAGTAAAAGTAAAAAAGGAAAAGATAGAAAACTCGAGGGACATAATAAAATCAAAGGAGAAAAAGAAACGAAACAAGAGGAACATAAAAACAATATCAATGAAGAGGAGAATGTAACAAAACCGCGACCATTGTATCTAACATCAACATCAAATCTTCAAAGAACAATGACGGATTTAACTACAAAGTCCGGCATCCTATCATCAGACAATGAGAAAATTTGTCAGGGAGTGTTACCTAAATTAGAATGTAATAAGCCTAAAAATATGAAAGGTAGGAGTAGATCAAGTAAAAATACTATTAGTGGGGCTAGTAATAGTGTAGACAAAGATTTAAATATGAAAACAAAAGAAATTACATTTATGCTTGGAGATTCTGATGGGTCTGAAAAGAAACCCAACCTCCCGCCGTTTTTATCGGATAATTTAGCTTCTAAAAGTTTATCTACATTTGAGATGGGCGCAGTGACTCCTGATGGTCGTATTCTGCTCACAAAAAATGACTATGACCAATTTCTTTCTAAATATCGCAATGCTCAAAAACAGCGATTAAGGCGTTCAAGGAGGCGATCAGAAAATTTGGATCAGCGAGTCAGAGATTATCGATGGAACATCAATGAGGAGTGATTAATCCACAGTGATTTATCCAAAATAATTAATCCACAGCGATTTATCCAAAGTAATTGTGACTGTTGTATTTCAATAGGAATCAATTGTACGCAAGTTATATGCATATTTGTATGTATAGGAAGGTATTCCTTGACATTTGAATTATAATCATTTGTGTTGTGTAGAGTGAAAATTTAGTGGTAAGAATGATCCATAGAAGTCCGGTAATTTTACTCTTAAACACCTTTTAAAAAAAGCAAACTTGATACTTTTTTTATTAAATTGATTAAATTGTTTTATTTATGTCTCTATAACGATTTTTTTTCATTATTTTTAAACACTTGTCACAATTTAGTACAAATATATTGATACCTTAAAGCATCAAGATATAACTACGTGTATATTAAAGAGAGGTTATGTTGCTTAACATTTGCCTTTATCAATCTGTTTTCTGTGAGAGAAAGCGTATTTCTTAGTAAATGACTAGATGAACATCTCTAATCAAACCGGAGATGGTGATTTTTTTAAATTAAGTTATAAGCTAATGTTCTGATTTATAAATTATTTTTCAGAATAGATCTTAGGTTTTATCTACTTCTACCAAACTGACCAAAGTAAGCTGTATATGAAACAACGTGTATAATATAATTTGTAATTGTCCCGACACAATCAAAATACGGAATATGATATTGTCATATACCACTTTTTCAATTTAATCATAAACATAAATTCAAAAAGTATATGAGTCGTATATGACAATACAATAACAAGTTATATATATATAGCAGAGCCTGATTGTTCCGAGTATGGTTGTTCCGAGTCTGGTTGTCCAAAGCTTCGTTAGTTTAACCAAATGGTTGGTGAATATTCAAAATGTTCAAAATTCAACATTCAAAAATTCATTACATTAATTATGGACAAAGCGGTTTAACTGTTTCTATTTGATAACAATTGTATGCATTAATTTTAAACAGAAATTTCAGAACAAATATTGACCCATACACAAGATTCAAATTTTCGCCAACCATCCCATCCGGTTAAGCTAACGAATCTTTGAACAACTTGGTCCTAAACCTCAATAAAGTTTATAGTAATCATGTAAGTTAAATTTGTAAGTGTGACATGTTGCAGTGATTTTAATAGAATCTCAAATTATTACGACATCATGAAAATCTTTGATATACTTTATTCCAGTGTTCTGTCTCTATGGTCCGTGTGATTATGACAACTGTGTTTAACAAAGCTTTGTCACAACAGCGTGTATAGCATTTTTTGACGTTATTCTGGAAGAGTTTCGAGAATTTTTTCGTGCATTATCTTCATTTGTATTTTTGATTTCTCATTTTAAGAACAGCCTGTGTGCACTTTTTTCAAAATACTAAAACAAATAAACAGTAAATGGAGTTTCTTTCTTTTGGTCGCTTAATATTATAAACCTTCTTTTTAAAACCAGAAAAAAATTGCAACTGAAAAACCAATTCTTGGCAAAACAACTAATAACATGACTCAATTCAAGTTAATGATGAAACAATTAAACAAACGCATCTTAAGACTGCTGGTTTAAAAGTGTTCCAACTTTAAACAGACACTGTAGAACAAGTCCAACAATGTGTACGAAGCCCTTCGACTTATTTCACACCATAGTTTAGCAATATATGCACACAATTAGAATATATATATATATATATATATATATATATATATATATATATATATATATATATATATATATATATATATATATATATGATTATCAAAAAAGTAAGAAATATACCCGATCGTTCAAATTTACAAAATTTAAAATAAAAAAAAAATATGATAAATTGTAAATATTCGTAGCTGTTTGGGGCTTATTGTTTGTGATAAACAGTGACGGTTTTAGTTTATGTATTTGTCCGTTATTGAAATAGTTTGTCCATGTATTATAAACATGTATAAAACGTCAATGGCGAATTGAATATTAAAAAGAATTTTAAATCTTTTACAATATAATAAATTCGAACTACTTAATATTTATCATTAAATACATTTTTGTGGTAAAACAACCTCATGACCCTGGATAATGTATTAAATCTGTCTATTTAAAATCCTTGATAGATAAAATGAAATTAAGCAGGTTTTAAATCAGCTAATTTAGGGTAGTTGATATTTATTACTTTTATTAAACGTTGCAACAGCAATCTATAAAATGTTTTAGAAGGTGCATTAGTTTGTGTGTAAGTGTACAAACATGTCTAATACTATTTTTAGTATTTTTGCGCTTGTAGCAACTTAAAATTTTCACAATTTTGTCTCACAAAGTCGAGGATTAAAATCGCCCAAGCGCGACAAGAAAAATGTTTTTCTTCATCTAGATCGATCTCAACGTCTTAAGACATTTTGTCTTTGATTGCTAACGCGTAAATCATTTGGCAGTCCTTGTCTTGGGGACGTTGGTGACCAAGTGGTCCAAAGCGCACTTGCGGATGACAGCACCTCTCCTTTCGAATCCTCCTTGGGACAAATCCTAATGTTAGAAAGTTTATTAGTTGGCTTACCAAAGGTTTTTGGTTTTCTTCGAGCACTCCGGTATCCATGAAAAATCTTAATTTGGACCTAAAACACCTATTATCCACAGAGAGAGAGAGAGAGAGAGAGAGAGAGAGAGAGAGAGAGAGAGAGAGAGAGAGAGAGAATTTTTTAAACTGCGTTTGTTAAGTAGAAATCAAACAATACTTGAGAACAGAATTCAAAATTAAAGGGGTATGTGATCTAACGTAGAAGTAGAAAATATATTGTTGATATTAAACTAATGTCGGCATGGTGTTATATAAATATTGTCTCTTTGTTCAAATAATAAGTATATATTAATCTGAATTGTAAATATAAAAAGTTTTACTTTATCAAAAATTCTAAATGGGTTTCTGTTTGCACAAATTATCAGTATTGGAGCCGAGTCAACTCGCTATGAAGCAGCATCTCTGACATTTTGTAATGACTGAACATTAATTATTCTAACCAGTAAATTAAACTTTAGAAGGTAATGTCAACAGTTGGTACTCACTTTTTAAACTTCTAGCCTAATTTAGGTTGGTACTCGACCTACAATAAAAGCTAAGCAAGCAATGTTAATATCAGAACCATAATTCCTAGGCAAACTGGGTCAATGTGCATTGTAATGAATATTTTTATATTCGGTTACGTACGTGAAGTCAAATCTACATTATATTTTGGGTGATAATTACTGTTTTATTATGCCTTATTATTATATGTCTTAACAAACTTCAACACTTATAAACATGTTATTTAAATGGACCGTCTTTCATGTTTCGTCTACATACTATGGTAATTAGCCTGATATTTTTGAGAGATGGGCTTTTTCACAATAATACCTTTTACTGATTTCACAATAATACCTCTTACTGAGTTATTAGGATGGTTATATCTCTGTATATTGTAATTTAACAGCAACCCGTATTATAATCCATATTATATCCCGACTTAGGTACGAACCTTTAATTGGGCCACACCGAAAGTGATTTTTAGTTCTACGGATTTTTTTTTTTTTTTTTTTTTTTTTTTTTTTTTTTTTTTTTTTTTTTTTTTTTTTTGAAAAAATAGAGGCGAACGAGCGATTGAAAATTAGATGTACTAGTTTTTTTTTTCTTAATCACATTTTTCTTTTAGCGAGCGAGTAAAAATGATAAAATGAAAAAAAAAAAACGATAATGATTGCAGGAAAAGACAAAAAAAAAAGTTTAAATATTACTGATAAAAGCAAAGAAAATGTTGTTCTGGCAAACTTCCATTTAATATAGCAAATAACAAATCAACTAAGAGCTGTCGGGTCCGACGAACTACAAACTAACTTGACATGGCCTTACCTGTAATTTCTTCATGTTCACATTTAAATTTAATGTATCTAAGTCTTTGATCACTGAGTTATTTAGTTAGTTTTGGATATAATGTTAGTGTATGTCTCTGTGGAGAAGTTTTACATTAAATATGTTTGTCAATATAAATTATTGATAAAATAATAGTAGACCTCAGAAATGGTAACCTTTTGGGATAGAACAAAATTATAGATTAAATTATCTACCTGGAATTAAGTTCAAGGACAGTCACAGTCACAGTTGTTTTTATGTATAAGTTTAAGTTTTTTAAAAATCGTTTGAAAAAAATTCATAATAATATTTATTGAATTAAAAAGGTTCTTAAATGTTTGATGGGGGTCACTAGAGAATCTTCAATTTAAAGGACAAGTTAAGGAAAGTAGTAAATCAAAAATCGAAATTCGAAAGCCACAAGTTTGTAATCAAAACTCAAAAGTCCCCTTAAAGTAGCACTTCCGTAATAAGTTGTAAGTTAAAACGCTGTTATACAATGACTGGTTTGGTCAGAGTCACAAAGAACAAGTCGCAATAAGAAAGCACAAAATCAAAATATACGAAACACAATTTACGAAGGTTATAAACAAAATAACACTAACAGCTGTTAGAGTAACACAAAGCCTAACAACCGATTACTGCCAGTTTGTAAGCGAAGAATGGCTAGTGATCAGAAAATCTACTCATATACAATATAACTTAACAAGCATGATTAAACTTTAAAAACATATCATGCAAATATATTTTTAATCCATTAAACATTTCTCGAATTTTTTGACACCAAAATAAATTATTCGAATATCTTGTAAAAGTTTTAATAGGGATAGATAAGCTCAATACTAGTAGAGAAACCACAGTATTTAAAAGTAAAAAGGAGTATAAAACACTACCAAACACCTTTATTGTGGAAGGGGGTTTACTTCAAGGAGGATGGAAACTTATCAATATAATAAGACTGACACAAAACAGGAAAACTTAATAAAAAATACTGGTTTATGTGGTGTTGAATCGAATTCCTGATTTGTTAAGCACGAACCAAATGGAAGGATGTGTGTCAATATCTGATATATTTTTTTAATGTCAGATCCTATATTGATCAAGTTTATTTAGTATTTTTTACACAAAGTTTACTAAACATATGCCTTGTCATTTTAACACTTCTTTTTGTCAAACATATGGTACCTTTTAGTGTAACTAAACGAATTTATAAACAAATTAATGGTTCCTTTCATGAGTTATTGATTTGATGGGTTTCCTTCTACAGAGGTTTTCAATCAAATTATCAATAAAATGATAATAAAATGTCAAAAATAATGTACCACAATCAATATTCTTTACCATTCTTGAATTGTTTTAAATATTTCTCAATACGCGTTGTCTTGTTTCTGTTCGCCTTTAGTTTGGTATCCATAATTACATGTTTTTATTTACAGTTTTTTGGCAACAAAATGCACCTTTCATGTAAATATTAATGCTTTCATAATATTAATATATTAATGTTTGTTTCGCCTGTTATATATATATATTTATATATATATATATATATTGTAAATGTAAATTTTAATGTATTATTTAACAGAAATTCACGGGTAGTATATGACTACTTTCATTAATTAATCAAACCAAGTGTTTGTTTTTGAAAATAATACATTTGAAAACTTTTCAAAAGCATCATATTTATGAAAATTTTAAATACTGTAGAATCATTAATATTCGATGGGTTGAAATTTCCAAAATTCTGTTGGTAGAAATTTTCATCAAATTAATGTTTGCAAAAATAAATCCCATTGAGGGCAATGGTAATGAAAAGTTTTCAATGACAATTAAATTTCTTGGTTTTCAGTTACCCATGAAAATAACGAAATTTAATCCCCCACAAATATTTGTGATTTTACAGTATTATATGACATTAGTAAAATATTGCTGCTGTGATGATGCTATATATGTTAATTCTCTCTCTCTCTCTCTCTCTCTCTCTCTCTCTCTCTCTCTCTCTCTCTCTCTCTCTCTCTCCTCTCTCTCGCATCGGTGGGCAATTAGTCTTATACGCGCTTACGGAACACAGTGCCTCTCATTGCCACTCGGGCAGATCCTAATGTTAGAAAGTTTGTAGGTTTGCTCCACCATCTAAATCAATCTTGACTGAAGCTTTAAACATCATCAATTAATTCTTTTTTTCACTTGTTTGTTATTGCTTTGCTTTAGTTACTTGGTTTAGTATTTCAAGAACATACTTTTTCAGTAAATATGCTTTTCCACATAATAAGAATGTCATTAGCTTGTTTCTTCCTTACGATCACTTTCTAAGAAATCCGCCCGTATTCCAGACAGAATTAATCCTTGGCTTCAAGAAAAGATTATTTCGTTCCAGGAAATCTTTATTTCTAGAATGACACTGCTGAAACGATAACAAGTTTTGAGATAGCCCACAAATTCTTTTCATACCAGTTCTTTAGACGAAAGTCCCGATCGATGACGTTTTATCAAATGACATTATACTAATTTGACTAAAAGTTACCGATAACAATTCGTGTGTATTAATGAAGTCAATATAATGATTTTTTTGTTCTTTTAAGAGCAAATACGACATTATTGTCAGGTATGTTGTCAAGGATGTGTCTACCTTTGTCTGGAATACACAAACCAATAATTGATCAATTTGGCTGAATTCATAATCCTTAAGTTCATAGTCAATTACAGGTACACTTTCCATTATCAAGCGATAATGGTTTTTACATGTAGTGTAAATACATGTACATGTATATTTTTTTTTCCATGTACATTTTCTAACATCGAACGATAATGGGTTTTACATGTAGTGTAAATACATGTACAATTTATTCGATGTACATTCTCTAACATCAGGCGATAATGATTTTTACATGTAATGTAATTACATATAGTTTTTTTTTTCATGTACACTTTCTAAAATCAAGCGATATTGGCGTCTTCATGTAGTGTAAATACATGTACAGTTAAAATGCTGAAGCGACAACCTCTATTAAACACGTGTTGCCTATTAAGACCATTGTTTTAAAGTACCTTTGTTTCATATTTAAATTCAAAAGTATCCCTTTTTAGCGACCATCTGTCTATGAAGTCCGAATTTCATATGCTCCTTAGATGGTTTTTATATACAGGTTTGACTAAATTTAGGGTTCACTCTCGTCATTATCAAATTTAAATGTGCGTTCTTTAACAACAAAATGTGAATATAAATGTGTAAAATTTATCATTGAAAATTTGAATTGGACAAAAGTCAAAGTAACGAGAATACATTGTAACCAATGAACTAAGCAAGATGTAACATAAAAGATAATTATAGAACATTTACACTCGTCTTTAGGGGACCTGTGTACAATGCTAATACAGATGTGGTGGTGTGGTTCACGTATACGTTACCTTGTTAGCCCCTATCGTTCTACTTAATTTATGACCAGTGGAAATAGTGAGGGTTTTTTTTTTTTTTTTTTTTTAATTTTCATTTTATTTTAATTCCTCATGATTGGTAAACTAGAATCGTAAGTTGTTATGTTATTCAAAAAGGATACCATTTCCGGTTTGATAGAGTTTGTTCATCTAATAGACCAATGTGGAACTATAAATACCCCTGAGTGTATAAAATAGCAAATATCTAAATGTCAAATAGCATTATAAGTTAAAGAGTATTTAACAAGTAAAAATTGAATTAATTATAAATGTCTCAAAACTTTTTTCTAAGCTCTCACATATAACTGCAAGCAAAACGTAAACGCGTCATAAAGCTAGTACGCCAACACTAGTTAAAACGGTTTTGAAGACTGCATCTTTCCTTCATACTGCAAAACTCATAAATAATGGCAAACATCCGTACATGTATCTCTTTGACATCGAACAAACCGCATGTTTGCAGTGTCCATATCATAATGGATATTTATATCTGTCTAAACACTTATATTTGTTACCATTTTGTTATTTCCTTTATTCTTTAGGTACTATGGTTAAATTCACAAAATCATTTTCTTCTGTCAAAATACCTTGATAACATAATTGACAAACGTGTTCTTCAAATGTTACTATCAGACGGACATATTTTATTTACTTTCACATTTGGTTCAAACGTGGGCCGTTGTTGTAAATAATTCACCGGTCGAGAATCGGTTCAAAGGTGGTGGTATACAAAACCGGGGTACCCAAATAAAACCATCGACTTTCAGCAAGCAAATTTTCACATTTTCCTAAACTAGAGTTTGCTGAAGGGATTCGAACTTTGGTAGTAAGATATTTTGCGATTGCTAAGCCAGTGTTGCTTAAGTCCAATCGGCGCCTTCAAAAATATTCATGTTGAAAATCGATACGTTATATCATTTTAGGCCTGTACAACCATTGTTAGCTTACTTATCCTTGAAGTTTTTCTGCATTGTATAAAGTTTTTCTGCATTGTATGAAGTTGATAAAACCTTTCACGGCTTGATTGACTTATTTTAAATGAAAATATATTTCTACCGATCATGCACGGTGTTGTTCAACATTGACAACATGTGCTTTAAAGTGATCTACTTTTCAGTCAACTTGTAAAGAGAGATAATCCAAATGTTATATTTTACTGTCCTGAGCAACTAAATGGAGACAACTCTTCATTTTTTTCATAAAAACTGCTTTATATAAAACGACCGAGTTTGTTAATTAGCTGAATGTTGATTAACATCACACAAGCAAATTTTAGCTATTCGCGACGAGACAATTTTTATAAATCTCGAGAACTAACGCCTTTAGTTCATGTGGTGTGTGATAATGCAAGTGTTTCTCATCTGCAGCGTACTAGGTGCCGACCTTTAGGGTACCAGTTCACTCACCCACTATGTCGCAGATAATCTTTACAGACCACTCAATCTATTACATTGGTGCTGAGCAAACCTACGACAAGGAAAAACTTTCTCAGTCGACCGGGGTTAAGCCCACAGTGTTGAAACGTCTTGAGTTTAAAAGCTAACGCCTCGGTCACTCGGCCATCGTCGTCCCTAGTAAAGGTGAGGAAATGTGCTACAAAATCGTAGTTAAATGTTGGCTCTGTAAGTGGTACTTTTTTGTCGCCTAATGTCTATTTTTGTAAGCATACAGGAAAAAGAACTATACCACTGAGTACAACCATTTCGGTTTTACTTGCAATCGAGTTTTACAATCCCATTTATATTTCCTAAAACAAATAATTGCAAACGTTGTAGTTGTTGTTGTTGGTTTTTGGTTTTTTTTAAATTATCATTAATATTTATTTATTATTTTCGCGTTTGGGGATAAATCATCGCTTCTATATGGCCGTCGTAATTAACATTTTATTTCTTTTTTTTTTTTCGCTTTAAAGAATATAGGGAAGGTCAAACTCTTTAACATTAATGCTATATTTAGAAACTGTTGCTGACACACTTTTACACTTGCATATAAATTACCAGAAGTTAGTAACAAGTGTTGCTCTTTCCTATTTATAGAATTTTGGCAAGAATAAATTAAATAAATTTAAAGTTAATCTGTGTACCTTATGTTATGTCAAATGTACTAGCCTAAATACCAGGTCCGGTCAGTTTATACCCTATAGGTCAGATTACACTAACACGGTATTGTTAATGAGATTAATAATCAATAAACTTCTATAACGAGTTGTTAATTAGCCAAAAATTATGCTTTACTTTACATTGTAAGCTGCGCTGGCGTTTGACATTTGACATCAATACTGGATCTATATACATATATTATAAACAGCAGGTTAGGTCAAGAAAGTCGATTTTTGGATTAAGACTATTCAATTTCTTTCCAAACAGCAAGAAATACTATTTAGTTTCTGTTTTGTTTGAAATATATCGTACAAATATATAGAAGAAAAGGCTTCAGTTAAGACAGTCATGTATAACTACATGTATTTGTTGCACGATCTCCAGATGAACGATTCATCTAGACTCAGTGATATTTCTGATGTGATTTGTAATCACGGGTGTCGCTTGCTAGACAGGAGATGCTTATCCTTGCGGAGCACCCGGTCTCACTTCCTTATTGGATGTTTACGTGTATAACTGAATTCGTCAGTTTTCAAATCTTTCCTTTTTGGGATGGGGGGTGGGGATTTGGACATGGACTGGTGGGATGTTTGTGTTTTATTTCGAAAGTTCACCTAATTTAAATTGTGCCACTATTTTATTCATTAATGAGATATTTCTTACCTTTTAAATTTAAAAAAAAGTAACGTTAGGTATTGGGTCCGAACCTAAATGATCTAACTTATTTGTTTTGCTAACAGCACTGCTTAAACTGCAAGGCTAGGGTCGTGTATTCGCATGTAACCTGTGTCTTATGATACTAGTATTTTGATTTTAAAGTATTCGATTAAATGAACATCTCCAATTAAACCGGAAAAATTACGTTCTTCTAAAGCTATGAGTCTAGCCCATCTAACATCTTACAGAATCTTTTTTAATTATAAAAAGGATATCTTAGAATGTTTATGCAATTTTGAAAAAAAAAACATTTTTGTAAATTAACAAATGCCACATCCAAATGTGTTCATTAATAAGAAAATTATTCAATAGCAACCACCTGTTTATAAAAAAATATCGGTTTCTTAAGGTGATTGTTTTAAGTTTCTGAAGTTTCATACTACATCATAAAATAACACATATGCAAAGCCAATGTGTCTAAAAAGTCCTTATTCCTAAGGTCTTGTGGGTAGTCTTTAAATGCAGGTTTGACAGTACGTCAAGAAAAGAAATAAAACTGTTTATATAGTTGTGTAAAAACAATAGGTCACTTCAATATAAAGATGTATTTTGTATTGAAAATTTATTTACAAATAATTCTCAAACGTGGCATTCTAAAGCGTTTTTGTAGATAATTACAATTTTGTTGTCTGCAGTCAGCTATTGGTTATGTAATCCGATACAAATGTTGTTCATCTAGTTCTAGAAAAAAAGTTATTTGTAAATGAAAAGCAAGTATTTAACTATAGTCAATGCAACCAAAACCAAGAAACAGTAAGAAAGGAAATTTATTATGAAGATCATTGCTTATGAAAAAAGATGATAACAGACATTATTAAACTTCAATTTTTGGCCGTTATAATTATTTAGGGTATTAAGCGGAAGCGGAAATGTTTTACATTCAACGGGCTTTGGTTGTGTATTTTACAAAACAGGCATATATGAATTTTGGTGATTTCAGTTTGAACGAAGTATCCCTTTTGTTATCATGTTGTATTCGAAATAACTGTGATTTTTCAATTAGGCAAAATACTGTTCATAGGATAGCGTTGCTAGTGAACAGAATGGGACTAGACGTATTTAGTATTAGCGGTAAAACATAGAAAACAGAAAAAAACGGTTTTCAGACAATGATCTTGGAACAAGAGGTATCATTTCTGAAAACAGACAGTATTGCAAAGATTGTTCACTTTTACATTGAATGAATTCTATGTTAATGAACTTAAAAGTTTAAAGACTTGGAAAAATATTTGGCACCTCACATCACTAATTCATTTAAAAGTCATTGACTGTGTAACATAAAACAGTAATAACTATAACTTGACAGTCAACCAATGATTTTGACGGGTAGAATGACCGAAAAGTTATATTTGCAATTAACGCAATCTGTTTAATTTTTTATCTTTTTTGACATAAAATTTTATACATTGACGCCTCAAGATTATTAAAGATTAGGTTAAAATTGTCACAAGTCCGTAACGGGGTAACTAGATCCGTGGATCCATGAATAAGATCTCAGTCAAAGTTGTCAAATACCTATACATAACCAATAACCTGTGAATGCTGATTATCATATACATAAAACAGTGTATACATAAAATATTGACCTAGATGTGTATCGTCTAATATATACTTGATGTGTCATCCTAACGGGTACCAAACAAAGAAAGTCACAATACCTTGTTACATACCAGTTGATTAGCAGGATAGAGAAACAAAGAAATAGCATACTCATATACAAGGCTAAAATAAAGACAATGACATATCTGTATCCGGCTTTGTCCGGTTAACCCTTCTATATATAAACTAGAGCCATCTGTATATTTTGTCATTATTGCTTCATGTATCATCATCAACAAAGGAAGGCTTTAACTATTAGTCTTTTATCCCTAGTTTCCCAAGATTAAGACAAAGGTTATCCATCTTTCCTGTGATTAAGTTGAGAAGATACTACATTTAGAGACTTTAAAAGGTTTGTTTCCGAAAATGACAAGAAAACGATATGGTGGATATGATGACGGTAAGTGAACAAATAAAGTAAAAGAGTTTGCAAGTTTAAATGTAAAAACTGCAGATAAATATTTTAAGATTGTATTTGATATTTGTAATTTGTTATAAGGGGACTCGGAAAATGACTTTGTAATCAAGGTAATGAACCAACTTACAATACAAATTTGTAGTTGTTTTTTTTTCTACGTGTTGCTTATAATTAAGAATTTGTTACATATGTAAATTCTTGGAATTCAAAATATTTTTATATCCTTTGTTGATGTATATGTACTTATAGTAAAACAACTCATTTTTTGTTTTATATTGTTTTGTGATCTAGTATGTGTGATTTGTTGAAATGGAATTCTGAATACTCTACCTTTGAACGATTTAGTTTTTTTTAGTGTTTACTTGAACTTAGGGTGCAGCGTAGTGTTCATATTTCTTTAAGGTTCTCAAACGTTCGTGGTCAGAACATTTAATTTACGATACATGATTTTTCATAGGCTAAAACAATATATGGAATATCATAATATTATACTATATCAGTGGGTGAAATAAATAAATAATAAATAAATAAATAAATGAATACAGGAAAAATATTAATGTTTTCATACTTTTTAACAAGAGTGACAACTTTGGCATCTGGTGTTTTCATTCATTTGGTACAAAATGAAAATCAAATGATATTTTGTTATTGTACGATTATAACAAATTTTGAATTAAAAAGTATAACAAAGATAATTTTCTTTTTTACTAAACTCATCCGTTCGCCAAGTACAAAAGAGGTCTTGCCATTCCCTCGGCGTCAGTTTCAGCGTCAAATGTTCAGTTTATGGAGCGACCCGAGTCTAGCTCTTGATCTGGTGTCATTTTCCTCAATCCTAATTCACATATATTGCAAGTGGCATGTCAAATCTGCACATGATACCAGTGCATACCTAGCGCAATTCGAAGTTGGATACTGTCTACTTACATGTAAGTCAGTCAAAGTTTCTTTTCTTTGATATCGAATGTAAGTGTACGTTTTGTCCCATTACAAGTATTGTATTCAGATTTTAAAATGTGTAATTTAAATGTGTAATCCTGTTTACTTTTCACATTTACAACTTATTATATCCGTGATCAGCAGATGACAAAAATTCTATTCAAATTTGAATTAATAAGCCCTTACTGACAAAAAGTAGATTTATTTACACAAAATGTATTCTATTGATCACTTACGCAAACATATACCAAACATAAGTAGTTAACCGAATACCCTTTATACCATATAGATCTATATAGTATTTGAATACTCCCATGGCTACCCCATTGTGTGAGTTCAAGCGAGATTTAGATCAACTATCGTTCCTAAATAATTGTCTCCCTTTGTTAATTTGTCTTTTTTAATGACTTGGAAGTCTTGTTTTTTGCCCTAACTACTCGGATAATAATTCAATTCTGGAAACGGGATAAAGTGATTCCGATAATATTATGGAACATTTTCAGTTTTTGTGAGGTAGGTATAACGTATATAGCATTTGGCCCGTATAAATAGAATAAAACATTGTGTTTTTCTTGATGGTTACTTTATGGCAAATATTGAAATCAGATTTTCTTTATGGATTAAAATTTCCTCTAGACCTCTAAAGTCGTATTAAGGTTGCAATTTCCTTGAACTTAAAATCTATTTAAGGTTTTAAGATTTAAACAACCATCTTATTATTACAACTGGAATTAATTATTTTTTTCAATATACTGAAAACAAAAATGTATCCCTTTTTTAAAACTACTTTTCATTTTTTCCCCAAATTTTTCGCGTTTTTATTATTTTTATTTTAAAAACATAAATTGTAAGTGTAAATACGTGCTAGGTTTACATTCTCAGTTGTATCGGGTAACAAGTGTAAACCTGTAGTAATATTATCAATAAAACTCAATGCAATTTAAATATTCCAGGTGTAATTTTGTGAAAATAAACCTTTAGAACATATACATAGATATAGGTATATAGAGGTGATCGATATCTGAGGTACTTCTAGCTGTCAAAGTTTACAAACATTTTTATATTACTGCGAATAATTTATATCGGTAGGCTTTAGGTAAATTAAATTCGTCTTTATTCAACAATCATTAGTATGGTTTTAGTATACAAGTAAGCATACACATGTACATTATTTTTAAGATATTATTCCATGTATAAATGTTGCAATGAAAGGTTTTGAGCAAATAAATCTGCACAAAAAGCCTTAACTATTTAAAAAGCCGCGAGTGAAGTACATTGTAATTCATATCTAGGCTCCTATTTAACTATTCCTAGCAATTCAAGATTATTTCCTTATGACAAATTACTTTCTTGTTAGGCATTGTTCATAAGAAGCATTTTAAAATGACTACATTAATACATTTGTTCAAATACAATTTCGATTTTACTCTCTCTCTCTCTCTCTCTCTCTCTCTCTCTCTCTCTCTCTCTCTCTCTCTCTCTCTCTCTCCCATTTATAGGTGCTTATAATAAGGTTCACTTCATCACTAACACTTTCCTGGCAGTTTTCCACGTCTTAATGTCAATCTTTCATAGTAGGATTATTTCCAATGTAGAAACTCAGAAGAGATTAAATATTCTAGTGTCGATTTAACATCATCGTAAATATTGATAAACAATATGTCTTGCATAATACATTTGTCAGAATTGTTTTTTCAGATTTCACATTATAGATAGTTTCTTGAAAAGTGCTACAATATAAATATTGAAAATTTGGCCAACATCTGTTTTAAACGAATTCTTCAATAAAATTCAAAAAACAGCATATCCTAAAATTAGACATACCTGACATTATTAACAAGCCACGGAATACCCCCTCTACCTAATGTTTTGAAACCCAACATTGCTAGTTGGAGGTAACCCTTATTAATATTTCTTCATCTCATCCCTTTTTAAAAATGCAGTGTATATTTAAAATTGTTGATTTGGTCAGAACCACATGACAAGTACATATAGCGAGTCATTATGTAATATTTCATGAACGAACTCTTCAAAAATTGATTGATTGATTGATTGGATTGATTGATTGATTTGAATTTTAAGTCCTTATCAAGACAATAATATTAGGGCATTATCTATTCCAGAAAGCTACCAATACGATAGCTCAGTTGATGGAGTGCTCGCTTCGTATGTGGAAGGTCGCGGGTTCGAACCCATGTCGGGTCTGACCAAGACTTGGAAATTGGTAGTGACTGTTCTTTCGCTAAGCACTCGGCATTTAAAAAAATAAAAGTCACGAGGTCCTTCCGGTGAAACATTAAAAGCCAATGCTCCGTGACACAACATGCATGGCACGTTAATGAACCATCCCCGCACATTCCCCTAAGCACACTGCAAAGGTAAAAATTTCTGCTACTTTACCTATAGCTTGTGACGTCTCTGTGCAGTGAGTTCTATGTAATGTGCAATGCCTACCATGATAAGGGGCATCAGTTCGATAGGTCTCAACCAATGGAAAGGTGACTTTAAATCTAGAGCCGAGTGCTTACTGAAAGGACAGACACTTCCTACTTTAAGTTTTTGTCAGATCCGATCGGGATTTAAACTCTCGACATTCCACATACAAAGCTAGAACACTGCTTACTGAACTACAGAACTGTCATGTGCTGATTTAAACTCTCGACATTCCACATACAAAGCTAGCACACTGCTTACTGAACTACAGAACTGTCATGTGCTGATTTAAACTCTCGACATTACACATACAAAGCTAGCACACTGCTTACTGAACTACAGAACTGTCATGTGTTGATTTAAACTCTCGACATTACACATACAAAGCTAACACACTGCTTACTGAACTCAGAACTGTCATGTGCTGATTTAAATCTCGACATTCCACATACAAAGCTAGCACACTGCTTACTGAACTACAGAACTGTCATGTGCTGATTTAAACTCTCGACATTCCACATACAAAGCTAAGTTTTACTGCTTACTGAACTACAGAACTGTCATGTGCTGATTTTGAATTTCTTTTAAAATGATGCATTCGAAATCTGCTGATTTTGCCGGAATGCATTATTTTAATAGAAATTCGAAAATCAGCACATGACAGAACTACTGTACATGCAGTGGTTATCAAAATACAAAATCTGAGTTGTCCTAAAACATTAGCGGACTTGTAAAAGAAAAGACAAATACGTTATAGAATAACCAATTCGCAATATATGTACGATAGTTTAATAGGTATCTGCTAAATGCATCATTTCCTCAATGTTTTATAAACATATTTAACAATGTGTTACAGTCTATTAACAATCTGTAATTCTTTAAAGGTTTAATTAAACAGATGATAAATTTGTAAATATAGGATTTTTTAATACAAAATAACCATATAAAATTATACGCAGTATAATATGTCCATATTTATTATTTGATCTTATCTCATAGAATAGAATTCTAATTAAAATTTCAATAATAAAATAATTTGAAGGATGACCTAACCAATGACTCAATATTATTGTTTCTTGTGAATAAATTCCATTTATTTGTTCTTTTTATACAGCGCTCTAAAATTCAAAATTATTGTGACGTACTGGATTTTGAAGGGGAATTTTATAACCTACGAACAAAAACAAATAAACTTATTTTATGCCTTTCGTTCAGTACAGAGTTTAGTTTCGTTAATAACACTTACCTCGCGAAGTACAATCGGGACCGGGTGCTTTACAATTTTAATATTTCTTGCTTTAAAAACAACGCACATTGAACAAGAAACAGATGAAATAGCACAAACAACCGACAATAATAATAATAATAATAATAATGATAATAATAATAATAATAATGATACTGATAACAATAATAATAATAAACTTTACGCTTTTGTTATATGACAATTTGTAATTTTTATAGTAACTTCTTTATAAGAATTCAAAAATTTGCATATTACACTTTCATAAAATCTTTTGCACGTACATGCGCGCATTCACGCACAATTATTTAGAGAGTGCATTTAGACAAGTAATGATGTTTTACACAAGACTTTTCATTGATATCGAGACTGTCAGTTCTGGAATAAGTAGAGAACAACGGAGTGTCTGAAGAAAATCATTGACCTTCGGCGAGCGAACTGACAAACCTTCTCAGTAAGGAATCGTCTAAGTGGGATTCGGACTATGTAATTTATAAGCCCGTATGTCAATTAGAAAACACGTGGATGCACTCTAGAATCTCTCGAACGTCATTTCAAGATTAAAAATTTAATTCAAGGTTAGTCTTATAAGAAATATATTTTATTTATATGTCACTGGGATGAATCAGGTCACGTAAATATTGATTATGGAACTTTAATCTCTAATTAACCACAGCTACTTGACTAAAGTATAACTCAAATCTGACATTATCTTTATTATATAATATAGCTGTACTTAAAATACAAATGTATCTGTAACTAGAACGTTCGTGAGTATTATAATATGATTTTACGACATAAATGTAAACATTCAATACAGTTAGAATAAGCACGCAAAGGTTAGATATATAAGGGTTACAGAGAACATTTATGAAAAAAAAGATAAGTAAATTCTTTGATATATATTTCAGGGACACTGTCATGTTGCGCAGAATGATTTTTATGCATATTGGCTCTATTGAGAAATTTCATGTTTTGCATCAATAAAAACAAATGACACACTCTCAAACTCGCCAATATTTCCCCTGTTTCTCAAACAAATAAATACATGTACTTTAAAAGAGCTGTAAATTTGTGTTTCTCTGTGCACTAGTATCGTGTCTTGTTCTAATTTTGTTTGATCCGTTTGGTTTTTTTGTTGGCTCTGTCTTTTGCCAAATACATATACATGCTGTTTGCTATTCATCTGCATAAAGGTTTTTTTTTTTTACATTTTTCAGTTTATACATGTATATTTTAAATCATTCATGTTAATGTAATTATAGTCACGTTAAGAGTCCTAAGAAATTTTGGGGTCATACAACAACAAATAAAAAAAAAAAATATCAAAAAATAAAAAAATCAAAAACTTTGCTTTCTCGTTTCCTAATTACCATGTACATTACATGCATCAGGATTAAGGGCTTCTTCGACGTGTGAAATTATAATTTCTGCATTTGCAGCAAACTTGATTTTTTTCAATCTCGAGATCATTTAATACAGATTTTTTTTATTTCAAGGCAAACTACGCTGTATATTGCTACAAATACCCTGTTTTGATATATATATTTATATATATATATATATATATATTCACAAGGTCATTGTTTACACAAACGGGTGTCATTTTCTGCATTGAGTTGATAAATGCAACTAAAAAACCTAGATAATGTAATAAGGAATTTAATTTCTAGAGTTGGAGTGTCACAATTTTATTTAATTCATTTCAAATCCTGCTTGTGCAGCAAATATAATTTTTAAAAACCCAAGGTCAGTCATAAAAGACAATTTCGAGGTGTTCAATTTCACGGCACACAACACTCTACATGGATCTTACCTGTATGCAAAATCTCATTAGGAAATTTGTACTTACCAGTTCAAAGTAGTATTGTGTTATAAAAAAGTATATTTACTTATTTTAAACCATGACTTAACTATCGCCTTATTTGAAATTCTTAATCTTTTATACTTTTATAAATCCATAGAATTGAAACAATTCCAATTTTGTTTTTAAAAAAATGTTTTAAAACACAACTTTACTATATCATTAAAATTGATTTCCTTTGTAAAGTTTATTTAAAATATGGTTTATTTTTATGTTTAAATTTTAATTGATATATGATGTAAGTGTATAATTACCTCGTGTATTGAGAGATTTTAAAAGACGTAACGATTAAAGAATATGAATCATATTTGTAGGCCAAAAGATGTCGGCTAGTGGAGGAACAGTCATGCCACAACTAACAGACAAGTCCTTAGAAACGGGTAGGGTGAGTATTTAACGTTGTTTTACGGAAACATTTTTTGTTTTATTACTCGTTGTCAGCAAACTACCTACCACTTTGTACATTGATGGACAGGTAACAGATAATTCAGGAAAAATTTTAAATTAACATATATTTATGGGAATGCGATTTGTTGGACATTGTCTTTTGGGTTTTGGACCAAATTTTGATAGTCAGTTGAAGGCTAAATCACATCAGTACTGTGTTTCACAGAAATTTTTTATAGTTATTTTGATTTTTTATTTTTATCCAAGTTTCATTACAGTTTTTAATTTGAACATGCAGAGAGAGAGAGAGAGAGAGAGAGAGAGAGAGAGAGAGAGAGAGAGAGAGAGAGAGAGAGAGAGAGAGTTCAAATGTTTTCTTATGGTCTACGACATTGAAAATGAGAAAACTTCATTGAATGAAATATACAGACCAGATCTTTCCAGTGTCAATTTTCATTCAAAAGACGTCGTTACCAAATGAATATCGGTTTTGTTGTTAAATAAATTTAAATTTATTCTTGATTTACTGATTAGTTCAAAATTAAATTCAGACTTTAGTACTTTTAGTATGATATACACGGCTTTAATGCTGGGTTTTTATCTGTTAAAAAGTCAATGTCATACGATATTAAATACATATACAAATTCCTTAAAAACATTTAAATTTGCTGTTTAAGAAGCTAATTTTTAAAATTAACTTTCATGCAAATAAAATAGAAAAGAATCAGAATGTCTTTCTGGCATTTTAAAAATTGTCAAAATAGTAACATGTTGTTATAATATGAAGAGACTACAGTTAGGTAGATAATGTAATGAGCAGTTGAAGTTGAAGAAAAACAACCCTCAGCACAGACAAGTATACTTGATGTCACATATATAGACAAATAAACTTGATGCCAAATATAAAGATTGGTGTCTATGACAAGAAAAATACTTATTGTCATATGAATTCAGTTAACTTGATGTCACACACACACAGAGGTAAATTTGATGACATAAATATAAAGTAAACTTGATGTCATATATACAGACAAGTAAACTTGATGTCATATATACAGACAAGTAAACTCGATGATATATAAAGACAAATAAACTTGATGATATATATACCAACAGGTAAACTTGGTGTCAAATATACAGACAAGTAAACGTGATGTCACATATATAGACAAGTGAACTTTTTGTCATATTTATAGACAGGTAAACTAGATGTCATATATACAGCCAAGTTAACTTGATGTCAAATATACAGACAAGTAAATTTGGTATAATAAATATAAACAAGTAGACTTCATGTCAAATAAACCTGATGTCATATACTACAGACAGGTAAACTTGATGTCATATATATTGACAAGTAAACGTTATGTCAAATATATTGACAAGTAAACTTGATGTCAAATATATTGAAAAGTAAACTTGATGTCAAATATATTGACAAGTAAAATCTATTTTATCTGTGTGCAACGGTTATCTACTTTATAGTCATTTCTCGCTCAAAGTCGGAAACTTTATCCTTAAATTAACCTTAATGGTCTTAAATTGCGCACGCGCATGTGTGTGTGTGTGTGTGTGTGTGTGTGTGTGTGTGTGTGTGTGTGTTGGCTACTGTCATGTACATATTTTAACATATTAACAAACTACTGTTGTATCATTTATTTCAATGATGTCCAATTCCAGCAACCACTACGGTAGCTTAGTTGGTAGAGTGCTCGCTCCGTAAGTGGAAGGTCGTGGGTTCAAACCCCGGCCGGGTCTGACCAAAGACTTGAAAGTGGGTAGTGACTGTTTTTTTCGCCAAGCACTCGGCATTACGAAATGAAAGTCACGGTTCTTTCGGATGGTAACTTAAAATAAACGAGGTCCCGTGTCATGGCAGGCATTGCACGATAAAGAACCTGCTGTATAATGCCATCAGCGCAACGCACAGGCAACATTTCTGCACTTTCGCCTACAGCTGGCGACGTCTCGATATAAGTGAAATATTCTTGACTGGGACGTTAAACACCATTACTCAACTGAACTCAATTCCAGCAGTTATAAGAATGATACCATTTGTTCGATGATTAATGCATCGTTAAAGCAGAAATGTTATACATACTACTTCATTTTTCTTTTACAATACATTATACATGTACTAGTTCCTTGACATGTAAGTTCGTTGGTTTGAGTATCCGCGAAAAACAAAGAAAATTGAAACACAAGGAAAATAAATAATTTTCACAATACTTTATCATTCCATTTCAATGGTGATTCAAAAACTTAACGTTTACGTGCATTTTACCTAGTCAATTAAATATTCAATGAAACACATCCGTACATGTATGTATTAGTATCTAACCTTTGTAGTTTTAAGTGGCCTTTAGGTATCAATTATCATAAGCTGAATCTAGATAAAAATCACATTTTTTTTCAATGATTAGAGATATTGGTATTTTATCGAACGTTGTGCCCTTTCTCAACGCATGGTATATCTACATATAATTTTTCCTACCTTTATATATATATTTTTTAAAGTTTGAGCATTCAACTCTATTTCCATTTCTTACCTCACACGAAATAAAATAACTTCATTTAGACAGTACTCAACAATGAAGTGTACATGTTAGAAAACATTTCATTTTGATTTGAAGTAATGCAAGAAATATTTTGTGCGTGTTAATTGTTTTAAATACATTCATATAAAGTTGGATTTGAAAATGTCTGGGATTATGCTAACTGTTTAACAAACATAATTGAATATGGTAGTGTGAACTATTCCTGAATAGTTTTCGAGGTTTGTCTAGTGCGATCCGCAGATATGATAAACTGAACCATAATGGTATATGGAGACCAGTAGAAGTCCCAGAATGACGATTACATGTTATCTGAAATGCTTAAAGTAAATAATAAGTATTTTTTTATATTCTAGGATGACAGCAAGTTCCAGTTTGGAATTGAAGGCAAAGCTCTTGCTGCATCTAAAGCAGATGAACACCTACAGGCCCCCAGCGAAGCTTCATCAAACCCGCCATCATCTCGAGCGTCATCTGAATCCGCGTCAGAAATGACTGAATCATTAGAACATTTGGGGAGTTTTCAAATGCCCCCGGAAGCTGTCGGGGTTTTACAAACGGTAATCAATATGAACAAAACTCTTGAACAGCAAATTGAAGCATTGAGAGTTCGTTTGGATGTTGAAGCAAAACATCATAGAAACGATAGATTAAAAGTTGTTGAAGAAAAAGAAAAACTTTTACAAGAAAAGGAGAAAGAAATTGAAACTCTAAAAGATTCATTAGTTAATAGAGATGGTCGAATAAGCAACCTTGTTAAACAAAATGACGAACAAACATTAAAACTTGAAGAGAAATTAGAAGAAATAAATGAACTTAAAGACTTGGTTGAGCAAACGGAAACATACGCAAACAAATTAAATAAGCATGTAGGTAAACTAAAAGAAGAAAAGCGTCATCTTGAATCAGATGCACTTTACAAACACCAGAATGAAGAGATTAAGAGGTTAAAACGCGAATTAGCATCTGTAAAAGACAAACTTGAAAAAATGGATTCTGAATTACATCGAGCAAGAAATGTTGTAGAACAACAAACTCATAAGATAAGGATTCTAGAATTTGAAAAAAGTGAAATGACCTCAAAATTCAAAGAAGAATTAGAAAAAGCTACAAAAGCTATGAGGACAGAGGTTGAACGCATGAGAGAGGTTATGAAACAACAATATGAAGAGATGAGAAATTTACGAGAACAAAACAAAGAGATTTCAAGTGATGTTAGAGATATAAAAGATATATTGTTAAAAACCAAAACACCACGCGAATCCCCGACGCGGGAAAATCTAGACATCAATAACTTTACGACTAGAGGACAAAGTACAAAATTAAATGTACGAGGTTCTTATGCAGGTGCTTCTAGTGTTAATATTCCAAAAACACCCAAAGCAGGTACAACCCGTTCATCAATGCCGACAGGCATGACGGGTAATAGTGGACAGAAGGAACTTCCGCCTTTAACAAGAGACAGGGATGTTACGTCTGGTAAATGGGTTCCCGCGGGAACAAGACGAGCCCAAAACGCTTATTCTGCAAAACAAATCAGAAAGAAATGATGTAAGATAAGCTTTATTTGAATCAATGTGTTCTTTTATGGTTTCATATAGATACTCAAACGTTTGACATCCCCGTGCCGGGTTGTATTGACATCCGTGCCAATTTACCATTGGTAACTAATATGGCTTTTAGTGCTATATAGTGATCGTTTCTGCCTACGCCAAGATGTTTCGTAGTGTGGTTTGAATGGATTTTGGACAAGGAAGTTTGAAGTGTTAGATATTCAAGTGCTTTTAGCTTATTATTTGAAAGAAAGCAAGTATTTCTGATCGACTTTTTTGCACGTGTTCTTGACGGTCAGATCGTGCTTTAGTTATATGTAAACATATCGTTTGTAAAGTAATACTTGCTATGGCGACCGCCTCTAAAAAAGACCCCTTTTTCTAAGACCACTGGATAAAGACCCTTTGCATCATATTTCAATTAAAAAGAACCCCATTTAAAAACCACTTGTCCTATAAAGTTCATATTTCAGGTTCCGTTAATGGTTTTTATATACATTTTTCTGCATACAGTCATCAAGTAACCAGTACTTCTTAGACTCAGGTATGCATGATTCTAGATTTTCCCATTTAAGCCAGTCCAGACACCGATTTCAATGGATGGTTGATGTCAGAAATTTAACCTCGAAATTGTTTCGTTTGACTAGTATTTTTTACTCTGGTCGACTCATACAATTAAGCCGGAGTAACCACTGTTAAATCATCCTGTTGGCTCGAGATAATTCTAATAAGGACGCCATGTGTTCGCTACAGAACTACTACTAATAAAAATGTTTAAAAGTGTGACTGTGTCAAGGACATTAGTAAGTGACTGTGATATATCTGGTCAGTATGACCTCAAATTCTGTGATATATATTGTTGTGTTAAAACATTGATAATTTTTATTTGAAGTATGCGTCATTTTATTATCAAAGAACAAAATAGGATAATGATACCACACTATTCTTGAATGTTTTTTGTTTTTGTTATTTTTGTTGTCATGAATTTAAGTATTTTTAAAATGTAAATTCAAAACGAGGTTAAATGTTTTCATTGATGCTCTGTGTCGCCTTTGAACATTTACCAGGTGAATTTGTGATCCGATTTTGTGCTACATTGTTTTGTTGTTTGTTTTGATTCATATTATTTTAATTGTTAAGGCTATTGTTTGAGGTTGTTACCACAGTAATAATGCTTCTTTTTGTTTGTACCTTAAAGTCTATTACAATTTAATTTTGAAGAAAATAAGATTTTTAAACATAATCCGATATAGAAATAACTGTTTTTAAGCAAAGAATTTTGCTAAAATCTCCTCTACCATACTATGTCTTTATTGACCGTTTTGTCTCATATGGTATACATGTTTTATTAATTGGCAGTTTTATTTCTCCTTTTATTAAAGCGATACTATAAATAAATATGGGTGAGGAACTGAGAGCCTGTTTTGAAATATTTTTGAAGACGATTTATTTCTCTAGAGCCTATTGCTCTTATTCGAAAAACATTGCAATGAAATGCATTCTTGTTCGTTTTATTAATATTATTGTCTTAAGTCATTCAAAATTTTCATTAAGTGTTTTTTAAAATTATTATTATTATTATTATTCATTTATTTTTAAGAATTATTATAATTTATTTCAAGAATTGTTTATTTATTTATTTTTTTTGTTGGTTATATAAATTTTTGTTTGAAATGTAAAATTGTACTTAAAAACATCACCATTGCATATAAAGTTAGGACAAATAATGTTTTGTGCATGTGACATAATGCATTTTTGAATGTATTTCACGATATTGTTTTTCAAAAATGCATCATGACACATCGAATTAAAGTGTCTCATTTTTAAATTTCAGGTGCTGCAGCCATTGTAAACATTAAAAATCATACAAAGTGCCTATAATAAATACTAAATACTAGTATCTAATAGTGTTTTTTTTCTATTTTAAAGAAAACGTTATGAAATATGAGCTAGCAGAACATGTTACAAAAATATTGACAAAAACCTTCATCATCTCCGGTTTAATTTGAGATGTTCCTCTAATCGGTCACGATTAAGTTATAATACGACTTACCCTTAAACCGTTTACGAAAGTAAACGTTCCTTGGTACTGCAATATAAGCAGTAATATAAGGGATAAAATAAAAAAAAAAAACTTAACAGTCAATTTATCTTATTTTTATCATATAAAAAACTGCTGACAAGACAAACCATTTAAATAAATAAATGTAATTACAATTTTTTTTAAGTTACGTCAATGAAAGATCACACCTCTTTTATATGACAGTATAGAACAGTCCCACGTATAAAGTTTTTTTCAGAAGTTTTTTTTAACTTTTTGAATAAGATTGAACATTACACGTGGTCTGTTACTTATTTCAGACACCGCACTTGCCACTGTCATTCTACCGTCATTCATTTCTTCACAAATGGCGCATTGTGTTTACATATCTTTGCGTAATGGCTATTGTTTTGTTTGCTAATGTTACAGTACGATTTATTACGGACAACAGGCACTTGGCCTTTCAGAGTCCTGATTTGTATCATTGTAGAAAAGTAAAATTGTAATTTCGTAACCTTGAGAGACCCCGTTTATGTCCAGTAAAAAACGTATTCCTGATAGAAAAGCCCTGTACTGAGATAGGTGTGTTTCTTCTTTGTGTCAACTAGGGTAAAAAATATCTTAAATGTAAAAGTCTCTTCTAAAAAGTTCAGAATAATGCATGTACTTTTTATGGTAATGAGAATAAAAACCTACCAAATCGATTTCACGTACTAGTTACCTAACTACCAATACATGGAAGTGCTTGTCTGTGTCACTTGTGTAACATTTACCTATAGTTTAAATATTGTTATCTAGAAAACGTCGCGTTGCCAAGCTGCTTACGATGTATTCCCTCACCGGCGGTCCATTTAAAGTTGAAGTGGCTAATAAATGAATATGCACTTATGTGTTTTAACGCTTTATTGGGTTTGGTATTATTTTTCGTCGAAATAAGAATGTTTATTATTTGAAAAAAAATTAGTAAAGTTAAACATGGTTTTATTAACTTTAAAGATTAACATTTCAAAATCTCAGTAAGAGTTATGTACCTTTGTGTATTATAAGTTACATGGTTTGTAAGTGTCCGGTACGGAATGATACAGGGTCAGTAGAAAAGATACCGGGTGAGGCGTGAGCCGAACCCGGTATCTTTTCTACTGACCCTGTATCATTCCGTACCGGACACTTACAAACCATGTAACTTTTTTACCCTACCGATGACCCAATGCTAGATATATTTTTAAAAATAGAAATATTGCTGATGAAAGAAATTAAAAATAAAAAAAATATCCGACTGCAATAAAATACTACAACAAGGAATATCACTTAATAAGGTTTAATGCATGTTATTTTATATAAATTTAAACTTATAAATAAATAAATAAGTAATAATAATAATAATAATAATAATAAAAAGAACTGTCCTTTAAGTGTTTTGAACCGCCCCTACAAAGTAGAAATTTGTAAAATGACGTACTTGTGACGTATACAATGAGTTAAAACTAGGTTGTTTTGTTGACGTTTACGTTAGCGACAGGGGACGTAACTCTAACCCACCCGGTATCAGCCTTGTTGACCAGTATTTTTGCGCGTGCAGCTATGTACGGAATGATACTGGGTTGGTCATGTGATTCAATTTAGCCAATCACTATCATAGAATTTAGTCAGAGGTAGGGTAATATAAGTATTTAGTTCCCATCGATTCTGTTGCCTGTTCCTTTTTACGGTTCTAACATGTTGTATACTGTAGTGTAAATCGTCATTTCTTTTTTTCGCGTGCTCTTTATTTTCGCAAATTTACAGTATTCTTATGGATCGCGAAAAATATGGTAATTAGTGAATAAAAAACGTAATAGTATCTATATGCAAGTCCGAAAACCGCAAAATATCATGTCGTGAAATAAATCTTGATTCGCATTCTCGGATACCACGAAATCATTGATTTACAGGAGACAGGTCGGTGCAATTATTCACTATATACATATAAAGCATCATTGCGCCTACTGCACTATTTGTAGCCTTGACAGGTCCACTGATAAATGTGGTGATGCTGTTTCTTTATTATGGCAAAATGGCATATTCATGTAAAAGTTTAAAGCATATAACTGTTTTTGCAATAAATCAAACTATGATAAACATGACAAAGTTTCATACAAAAACAGAAAACAAGAGAAGATAAACACACACTGTAAGTACTGAATAAAATTTTATAAACTATGTCTTTTTCGATGTAAAATCTGAATAAAAGAGAAAAAAACTGAAAAACTTGTACTTGACAACCAACACTACTATGCAAGAAGACGAAAATAAAAATGGACGCAACCTCGAGCAAACACATCCATAAACACGATAGTACAAGCATACGCAAACAAGAATACGACAGTATAACCAAACGCGATCATTACAAGTATTATTTATCATATAAACTGTCTGAGTGGATTCGAACCTAGGCGTTGAGGTGCAATGTGACTACTTGGGCACAAAAAAAATCAAGAACAAGATGTGTTTTCGTCACATAATACCATAAATACGCACACGAAACACGAAACGGCTATCAATAAATGGGACTGTGTTTTACATAAACGACACAAGATTAAGGCTTATAAATCTCTCTCTCTCTCTCTCTCTCTCTCTCTCTCTCTCTCTCTCTCTCTCTCTCTCTCTGTGTGTGTGTGTGTGTGTGTGTGTGTGTGTGTTTCATGATAGGGTTTTAATTATAAAAAAGTAAGAAAGCTTAAAATTGTTGGCAAACTCAGAGACCAACAAGACAATAACATTCCCGCCCTGTTGGAGTGGTGATGCATAATTATTAAAGCTAAATTATAATTTAAACGAATTGTATACTTTATCATGTTCTGAAGATTATTCAATCAGACATAGAAAAATTATATCGCTTCCCGCTTAAACATCGTGATTTCAAATGAAAATTGTGATTTTCTGACTCCTCTACATTATTTTTGATCAATTTATCTAATGATCGATTTAAAACCGGAATATGTAATAGACAATTAGGGTAAACGTTTTTAGTTCAAAAGCTATCGTGACAGATATACTTGCAGATTGTCTGCAGCTACATCATTTTAGTAAAATGTCTCCGCAATGTTGGATACTCAAAATAGCCGGAACCGCTCGACCAAACATTATCTTACGTGACAGTTTTACAACAGTTGTAATGTCTATAATATTTTAATGCTTTTATCTAGATTGATCAGACCATGCTGAACCTGGATAAGGTCAGTATCAAAGACGTCTATATATAGGATAGCGTTCTAAGCAATTTTTATAATGTATTTGTATTTTCAATGATTATCATAAAGCTATATACTAATAAACATTTAAAACATTCAACATAGAGAGGTTTACTGATGTACTGAAGCTGAAGCTAAATAGCCAAGGTAATGTTTTGTTAAAAAGCACAAGTTTTAAAAAGTGTTTTATGCAATGTTTAACAAAGGCTTTGATGTTAGGGTTTTTGTTATATCTTCTATTGATCGTTATTAGAGTTTATATGAAGTTGGATTTCAAAAGGTTATACTTAACTATGTTTCAGTTTTCAATTAGCTCATTTTTCAACCTTCCCACGACACTCTGATTTTTAATGTAAAATTAGCAAGAGAAATATTGTAATTTTGATACAGAGCATTTGGATGTTAAGACCAGGAAATTGATAATACGATCAAAGAATTATTGGAAATTTACTATTTAGTTTCACTTGATTTAAAAACGAGGTTAAGATATATCATGTTCTGAACTTAGACTTTTATCCATTTAAGCTGCATGTACATATAGAGCAATGATGTCTCCAAATAATTGCTGATACAATCATATTTAAACTTTAGTCCGATTTTCACCAGTTGTTTGGACATATATCAATACATGTATATGTCAAACATTTGCATATTGCCAGGATTTGGATTTCATAATTGAATGTTGGATTTATTGCTACAGTTACGTTATATCTACGTAATTTATTCACAGATGATGGTTGGTTGTAATTTTGTTTAACGGTCGAATAGGTAATTTTTCAGTTACTAAGTTATCGAATAGGGAACCGTGACTAAAACAAGTTCGTTTATGTGTAAGAAGTAAAGAAGAGAAGAAATTTGTATCTCAAATTTTAAAGTCTTATGTACTACTCGGCTGGGGTTCAAACCCTGTGACGACCTCTCGCTCTCGGAAGAGACACTTTATCTGTGTCTCCACGGCGGTATATATTTAAGTTTGCTTTTAAAGGGCTATGTATATATCGACTTGCATTGAGTTCGAACCTCGTGACAACCTCCTGTTTTCACAACAAACGCTTTATCCATGTGTAACCACGGCGGTATATTCAAGTTTGCTTTACAGAGCTATGTATATATAGCGACAAATATGAAAATTATTATAATACATTGCACTGCAACGGTAAAGTTTTTCAAATGCTCGTTCGTCAAATTATCATATTTGCACACTTTGTCAGATTTCACCCTTTTGAATCTTCCCGTTAACTGATTAAACGCAAAAAATTGATGTTGTAACATTATAAGAAAACTGCTAACATATTCGCACATACATAAAATATCTAGAGAGCACAGCGATGCTTGCTCCATAGGTGCAAGCTCGCAAAGCTAGATCTGTAGATATGGTATACGGAGACCAGGCCCCAGTTTCACAATCATTCACTCAATTGAGTGTATACTTAACTCAAATATCCACATTTTCCTCTCATTAATATTTTAAAAATTTAAAGTTTTATAGGACAATGTTTGGTTTTAATCAACAAATCTTCACTAAACAATTTAAGTAAAACATCAGAAATTCAATATTGACTGCGTCATGTCTTAAAAATGATATCTGTGCACATCTGGCACATCAAAATTTAACTGGTATTTGTATTATATATTTACTACCCCTGAGCGGGTACCGCTGCTGGTGGATTAAAACTCCCCGAGGGTATCCATAACTCAGTAGGCAGTACTTTGAGCTGTCAGAAAATGTACAATTTATTAAAATTTTCAGTCGTCTAAAATTTGAAATTTATTTAAAACTAAGGTTTGTTCCCTCGTGCAAAGCATTCCTTAGCTGGATTTGGATTTATATAATTTTGAAACTTTAGATTCATTATTTTCAACTGTTTGGCTTATATTTTTTATGTATCAAACTTTTCGGTCTTAGTGTCACTGATGAGGAATGAATTTCCGAAATGTGCACATCTGGCACATCAAAATTTAACTGGTATTTGTATTATATATTGAAATATTTACTAATTTGAGTTGAGTTTACACTCAGTTGAGTAAATGATTGTAAAACTAGTTTTGTTTTTGGTACCAGAGGATTACGTTACTTCCGAGGTCGTGTGGGAAAAAACGGAAGTGAAAAATAATTTTTTTTTTCAAATACGCTTATTTAAAGTTATTTACGGAAATGTCAACGACAACATAATTGTCTATCAAAATTAACTTTCGCCATGGAACTTACAAAGACTTACAATGTCGATTTTTGACGAGTATCAATCTTGTTGACAAAAGAACTTGGCAGATACCCAATATGACGTCATGGGTGATGAAGATCAAAGGTTAAAATGGGACCGTCATGAATTCTACAGAACAGTGGACGATAAATCTGCTAATGGTAATGTTTTAAAACTTTTCGGAGATGACAAAATAATTAGAAACCCAATGAACACTTAAAATATATAATCTACCGCATCAGCTATTACTTTTACACAAGATGATATCTGAATTTTGCATAAAAAATGGCTGGCGTGACGAGCAGATCATCATCACTCTCTGTTACTGTATTCACGGGGGCTTGTATTAATTGATAATTCCCTTTTTCTGACAGATACCCTATCATAGTTTCTGGCCAAAACCCTGGAAAATAAGAAAAGGGAAGAAACGAAGTTCACGTTAACACCAACTTTTTTCAAACCGTTGTTTTCCCTCAAAAATTACGTTACTCTGGCAAAAATTCGTTATCTGTTGATCGTAGACAAATTATTTTCCGTAAATATTTACTCGACTCAACGATGCTCACACCAGAACCAAGAAAATTATTAATCCAAAGTCAAAAAACATCCATTTCATTAAAGTAATGCAAACTCACAAGAAGTACGAAATGGAAATTCACCTTGGAACTGGGTTCTATTGTTCCTTCTGGTTACTCAGTGTGGTCCGGGTTCCCGTGTTTGAGGATGTTTTTTGACTTTTTGACTTTTCCCCATCTGTTTTTGAAAATTTAAAAAAGTGCTTAGATATCAATTAAAGTATATTTCTTTGTTGTTCAACTATTCATTTATACGTGAAACTAAATTTTAAAAAAAACAATATGGTTTCGAAAGTAATTTTATTTCGTTGCACAAGATCTGAAAGATGCACGGTATTTACACAGTCGCATAGTAATTGATGATATTCTAACACTCCCGAGTGGCACGATTGGTCATTAAATTGAAATTTTCTGTAACCTATAACCTAAGCATGTTATTTATTTGTTCCATGATTTCAGCAATTCTAACTAAACTGAATTATGTGTATAATGTTGTTCTGATTTTATATTAAAATACTCGACAATGAAGCAGCGATTGTTTTAGTTCTTCAAGACAACACAGCCTAACATGTGTTTTTTTTTTCTCTCTGAGTTAACAGCATTTACTGATAATCGCCTTGCCGATACTACAGTATGCTTTTCTGTAAGAAACATCCTTTACATCACAAAATCACATTTTTGGGACTTTTACCGTAGAACAGGTCGCTTTCTAAAGACCAATGGCAAAGTCACAAACATTGACATAAAATCTGGGGTGAAAAACACTCCGAGATTGAAGTACCATCTATCAATAAGCAGGCACATTTGCCTCTTAGCTAACATCTACCCGATGTCTAGAGACAAATGTACAAGAAATGTCCATGAAAGAAGAAAAACATCAACGTTTAATTCCCCCAAGGACCTTTCGCAAGAGGAACAATTTATCATCAGGCACTGCCGAGTAAGGACCATGACGAATATGCTTCCAATAACCATAAACATTCTCTATTTAATGCATCCATTTTTATTTTGATAGAATTAATTCAATTTTCTTTGGATTTTCTAATCTTTATGAAACCGTCAGTTGCTGAGTACGCCACTGATTTATAGATTACAGTTCCTCTCGTGAACACGCTAGGTTTGAATTTTACCAGTGCAGAAGTTCTGGTGTGGGAGAATTCTTTAGGAAATTGTCAGTCAAATCTATTTGATCGGGGATCTCAATAAGCTGAACATTTCTACATTGCGACTTTGTTTTTTATAAGCAATTGGCATCTTTACGTAGTCTAATCAAATTGGTGAAATGAAATAATTAATAAAATCTTAAATTATAAACAAAATAATAAACCATCATGAGTGGAAAAATGTGCTTTAAACAATTTGCTGCGCTCTCTACATAGGATGTGCCTAAATCATTTTATTCATAATAGTAAATCATAGTATGATTAGTATAGCACAGTAGCAAGCCTTTTTGGAAAGCTAGTACTTGTATTATATGGTGTTGTTTATAACGACAAGATATATTCGGGTTAGCAGGTGCTTGTTATCGATTTTTTTCATTGACGCTTTTCACGCACCTTGGTGACATCCTAAGTCAGTAAAACGCTTTAAATTATCCTTAAAACTAATCACAGATGTTAAACTTATTTTAGACAGGGATTCACGATTTAAAGGATTAGGTGGTATGCTGCTAAATAACACACCTGTCATATATGTAAGTAAATTGAAAAACTTATTATTATGTACAAACAAAAAGGTCAACAAAATTATGATGTTTAACATTATTTTGCTCTTCAAGAAAAAAAAGACATTTAAAGTTAACTGTTCATTCTCTCTTGTGACTGTTTGGTAAGTCAAAATATTTTACTGTTTTAAAATCCATCATGCAGCTTTTACTTGAAAATAAACAATGCCAATGCTGCATTTTGTAAATGTTGTTAAAAACACAAAAATGAATAAACAACAATAAATTAAAATTATAAATAAGGTGTGTCATAAACAAATATTCTCCACATCCAATAAAAGCCTTTCATTGTGAGACATGTAAACCTGACTGTTGAAGAATCACAAGAAGTCAGCTATGTGTGAATTGTAATGTGTGACAAATATGATTTTATAGGCTAAAGGTTAATTGACACTGTCACTAGCCTTCGAAGTCTAGGGTTGTGCATTCGACTCTTCCTTAGGGCTAGGAAATTACTGGGCTGATTTTAATAGGTCCTTGATTGAGCTGTAACAAGCTATGAACTACATTGTATATAAAGTCTTTGTTTGAGACTTGAATTGAGGTCCCCATGCATGTCCCATTAACAGCTAAATACACCATTGTAGAGTTCAAAGAGTAAGCAACTTTTGGACATTACAGAGGGTGCATTCAACTGAAAAGAAGTGGTAGACTGAGCAGGAAAATGAGAATATGTGTATGACCTTTATAGAATAAAGAGAGCAAACAACAGTTTGAAATATGAGTCTGATTTATGTTATATAAAACAACACAAATACCGAAAAATAAAATACCTAAAAACACAATTTTATATTCTCCCAAAACATATCAGACTTAACACATGACTAATAAAACACATAAAAAAGCAAATTTTAATCCTAGAATGTCACAAACTAATACTTTAACAAAGTAATGACTAGAACTTGTAAAAAAAATTAATTTATAATCTAATATAACATTAATGTCATACAAAATTGACAAATGTGGAAGATTAAACCACCCATTTAAGAAGATTCATGACAAAAATAAACAATCTTCATGTATAATAGATAACAATATAGCCTGATATGTAAATACATGTATATATTGAAAGATGGTATTATGTTTTAATTAAACTAATCAAAAGCCACACAGAGAACTTGAAATTAAATAAACTGTACTTATAAGGAATGACAAAGGGGAGAAGAAAGGGGGTAATTTTAAAGGGAAAAAAACCAGAATGTCCACTGTTGGAGTCCCTGTGGTTGTGGCAATGAATGATGCTTAATTTGCATAGAAAATGTATTTGTCTCATTATGTAGGGGGCTTGGTGGTCAAGTCGTCTAAAACACAAACACAGTGCCCATAAGGTTGGAATCATATTTGGTCAGATTTTAATGTGAGAATGTTTTTCATTTTGCTTATTAAAGATTAGTGGTTTTACTTGGGCACTCCAGTATTCTCCACCATCTCAGAACTGACAGACTTGATACAAGTGAAAAATTCTTGACAATTCGTACCCAAGACATTTCGTACCCAGGACGTTTCGTACCCAACTAGACAATTCATACCCAACATGTCTGGACGATTCGTACCCACAGTCAGGACTTTTCGTACCCAAAGTCAAGACTTTTCGTACCCAAAGTCAGGACTTTCCGTACCCAAAGTCGGGACTTTTCGTAACCAAATTTATTCAGCGGCAGGCTGTCTTAAATAATTGATTATTAAATCTAGTTTTATAATTGAAATCAATATTGCATTGGAGAGATAATGCTGAAACAAAAACAACAAACTGCACAAGAAATTTGATTTAATTTGACTAATTTATTCAATTAATTTTCTGAAAATGACAAAAAATATACGATACACATTCATTAAAAAAAACACATAAAAGTTTGCTAATAGATAATTTGTGAGAAAGAAAATAAGTTACATTAAAATAAAAAATATACACATAAAAAATATCCAATAACGGAAAGTCACATCCGTACGCCTCACAAGAAAACCAACTATTTACACAATTACACAATATAATAAAAAAATTAAAACAATACACATGACAATATCCAATAACGGAAAGTCACATTTGTCTCTAAACGTATGTGATGCGCCTCGCATTGAAACCAACTATTTACACGAAAATATTCAATAGTGGAACGTCACTTCTCTACACAAAAATGATCATTTATGCGCCTCACAAGGGAACTGGCCAGCTGTTTACACAATGACACACTACGTCATCGGTGCATAAATTCTGCCACATCGTTTAAGAAACTGACTAGTGGAAACCTCGCCGTTTTCATATGCGTTCCACAATGAATGTAACTTCTTAAACAACTTTAATGTCGACTTTCTCTGAACACGCTTTAGTTTGCCTTCACAAATCAATTTAACTTGAGTTGGTAAACACTTAGCTTCCCGGTGTAAAAGCTGTATCAACAAATAAAATGGAACATTTGCTGATCCATGGGCACGATCATTGATCCTTCTGTGCCATCTTTCGACGTCGTTGTTTGTTCTTACAGACATATTGAACACTGACCACAACGAAACAGTCCAAACAGAACTTGTCATCCAATTGTCATGAATATAATTTAATAACTCTACGATCTGAGTGGGATGTGAACCGGAGAATAGTTCTTCAAATGCATCCGGGATATGTTCTGCTGGTAGGAGAGGCAAAGAGAATAACTTCCGGATTAATTTATGAATGTCGTCCCTCTTGTTGTATGCCACCTGAAATTAAAGACAATAAACATTAGATAGTTTACTGCTAATTTGTTTAACTGTGAGATTATTGTTTAATAATTGACTTAGTGTTTTGTGTCGTTAAGGAAAGATAAACGAAAGCACACGCAAACCGCATCCTCTGCGAAACAGATTATGTTAAATTTGCGTGGGATTTACAAAAATAGATAGGGGCCTACTGTAATTATCAAATCCCGACTTCATTTGTTCAAACAAATAAGTCAGAACATATTTACATCTGAATATTAAAGTTGATAAAATATTTGCTGAAATAACATCCCTGCTAACTGGATAGATTTTTCTTGCTGGAAAAAAACTTGACTGTAGGCACTGATTAGAAAATGAAGAAATTAATTATTTACCTGTAAACCTAGAGACTGCACTTTACGCCACACTGCTTGAGACCAGTGAAAGACAAAGCCGTGTATAGGAAGACTAAAGGCTTTCTGTATTCCTTTCCATATACCTTTCTCAAAGTCGGTGACAAACGATGTGACGGAAGGCTCACTTGGAAGTAGCTTTCTAATTTTCTTGAACACCTGTAGTAAAAACCACAACATAATTAGAATACGATAAAATATTTATGTAACGGTGAAATACGATAAATTACACACAGACCTTCGTTGAATTTGTCATTTGTGACTTAGTAAGGGATATATAACACCATTACAAATACATCTGGATATTAATGAAGGACAATTAATGCAATCTGTCATGTTTCACCTTCTCTAGTCAGAGGATTCCATTTATTTAAAGCTAAAAAAAATATTTTTTTAGAAAATCAAAAAAATTTCAGAAAATTGAAAAACTTAATGCAGCTTTAAGAGCAAATAACAATCAATTACCTTTTTGTAATCTTTGGTTCGTTTCCCAGACATAAGGACATAAGCCAGGGGTACCTGCTTCAAGTTTTCACACGAACGGATAAAGGCATGGAAAGTCAGTAGTTGAGTAAATGGTTTTCGGACTAATTTGAAGGTGCCGTCGACATAGATGGTCTTAAATTTCCCAAGGAACTCAATTTGTTGATCAGTGGCAAAAATAATGTGTCGTCGTTGGTCCACTTTGACGTCATACCGAAAGCAGTCATCTGGGATGAATTCTGTGTTTAGCTGAAAGTATATAACATCATAATAAAATCAGAAAATATGCATAGGATATTTTTCACTGAAATGCAATAGATATTGATATATGTAAATCAGTTTCATATCTTATATGATATTTTTTACAGAAATGCAATAGGTAATCCGTTTCATAACTTATACAAATTATTAGCTCAAAATAAATACATTGATATCAGTTTGATAAGATCTTGCAAAATCAAAAATCAAAAAATTACCTCAAAATCAAGATTCTGGGGTTCAGGAGCACGAAGCCTTTGTCTTGCACCTCTTCAATCTGAGGTCGTGGTACTGTAAAGGATGTACTAATGTTAAAGGAAGATCGGTCCACCTCGTCGGTCTCTGACACAGTGGCTACAACAGGGACATCTACTTCCATAGCAACTTCTACTGGTGTATTGACATTTCCACTGAAAAATACAGAATAATTACATCACCATAGTGTTCTGTCATATGAACGGGAAAATATCAACCCTTATATAATGTAATTTCCCCATTTTTGATGAATATTTATTCATATATACCTTTATATTTACAAAAATCTCAATGTACCAAATCTTCATGTCGCGCGTTAAGAATGTACCAGTAGCCATCAAAATAATAAATTAACATTTCTTTGCTAATTCTATTTTATTGTATGTATGATTAACTTACAGCAATAGTCTCGTGCTTTCCTGATCTGGGACGCCTATATCATTATCTTCAATGGCCATGGGTTCTTCTGTCACAGATACTGTTTCAGGAAAACGGTTCTCTGGCATTCCACACTCTCTACACCACCAATTGATGATTCCATTACCTCTAACGGTTTCCCAATACATGGCAACGTCAATACCTGTAATGTCGTAATGGTATAGAAAAGCTGTGGATGATGGTACTGGGATTGTTATCAGAATGCAAATTAATATTAATTATAATCACAACAACAAGCAACAACAACAATAGTTAATGAGAGCCATCGGAAATATCCGCTTTGAATTTTCAGACGATTAGTGATTTTCCGCCAAATTTCATAATTTTGACATCTAATTTTGAATGTATTATTTTATAAAATTTCAAAATTACCCCTTTTTATCTGATTTTGAATTTCTTTTAGAAAATAATACGTTCCAAATTACCACATGACAACTAATTATGAATGTTTTTTTTATATAAAATTTCAAAATTACCACATGACATTATATTTAAAATTTATTATATTAAATTTGACTAAATTTTAAAAAAAATATATTTGATATGGTCAGATATTAACTATTCCATTTACCAGTATTGCATGTCCTGTGTTGCCATCTCTGACAAGTTTCACACTGGAATGCGTGCTGTTTTGGTCTGACAGTTGCCTTACAAACAATGCAGGCACTACGACGTGGTGGCATGATGAGAAATGAATGAAGATTAATTCAATTTTCTGACATTTTATACCAAAATCATAACGATTCATCTTTGTTGTTGTTGAAACAATTTTTTTGTAAAACAGAAGTTAAAATATACATTTACAGTCGGCACATTTTTTTCTTTCTTTTTGTAATGTGTTTCTATTAAAAACACCAGTGTGTTTTTACACGTGCATAAGTATAAATTAGTATTTATCGTGGTTTCCCGCTGATCCAAGCTATTGGACGTACATCTTTAATCAGTTACACGCCTTCGTTTGAACACCGAAGCATCAAAGGTAACATGATTAATTAAAACTATACATTCATCGATAAAATTATACAAAAGACAAAGTACTGTTATAAAAACTTGTATCGGGATAATGGTAACACAAGATTCACATAGATATATTGCAATCTGATATTGATAAAAATTCAATTATTATTATTATTAATATTATTATTATAAGTAGTAGAATTAGTAAAACTCAATAAAAAATGCAAAAAATTAAAAATTAAATATGGTTATGAAATGACCAACGGTGTGGGTACGAAAAGACCAACAGTATGGGTACGAAAAGACTTGCCAATTTCGTAATGGGTACAAAACATCCTGGGTACGAAATGTCTTGGGTATCCCTCTGGGCATAAAACAGCATTACTCCACTCTTCCATTCATGAATTTTCTTGGATTATTAAAGTTTTTTTATATATTTAGACATTCATTTATAAATTTTGGTTATAATTTTTATATTTATCTTTTATTGGTAGTGAATTAGTAATTGATGTTGTCTTTTTGAATTTAGTTGATAAAAAACAGTTTGGAAGTTTTTGATGTTAGCTTTGTTCAGACATTTACTTTTAAGTTTGATGACATGTATTTTTGACATTTTCAGGCAGTTGTATAATTATATAATTTGTGCATGGAAAACTTCCGTTTTTACCTTCCATTTACCCTTTAAAATGCATATACATGTAAATATTTAAAAATTTATACCCCATAATCACTTCTTTAATTTTAGACAGTTTTTGGCTTTCATTGTTTTAGTATTTTCTAGCAGTTGTTTGGGTTTTGATTTGTTCACAAACATAGTTCAAGGCATGTAAATAAATTTGAGTTAAGTAACTTTGTTTTATGCCCCAGTCAACATTCACTGATATCAAGGCAGTCAGTTCTACAATACTGGAAAAAAGAAGAGTGCCCCAAAAACCCTATCTTCTGCAACCACATGTAAATAGGGATGTACATGTACATAGTATGTATTGTTTTGTACATAGACAGTCAACTTGTTCTCTATTGTATATGTAAATCATTAAATGATGAATATTCTGAACTTTGTTTAGTATTCTGACATTTAATTAAAGGCATGCCCAGACAATTGTTTTTTTGTTTGTTTTGTTTTTTGTTTTGTTTTTTTTTTTTTTAATTATAAGCATGCCCAGGAAGTTGTTTAATTTTCTGACATTTAATTTTAAACATGACCAGGCAGTTGTTTAGTCTTGAGACATTTTAATTATAAGCATGCCCAGGCGGTTATTTAGTTTTGCCCAGACCATTGAATGCAGTAAAATGGCAGGAAAGATTTTATTGATTGACAAGATAAATGTTTTTTAACTTTTTGTATTACATAATTAGTTTCTAGTCCATTAAACACTTTTATTTAAAAGACATCTTTTATAATAATTTTTGCATATGCATGACTGAAAATGCAAGAAAGAGTAAGTTGATTTTTAATGTGAACCTTCCAACTATAAAACAAGACCTTGGTACATAAATAATGGATTAACTATCAATAATTCACTACAGAGATAATATCACAAAGAACTTATAACAAGGTCTACCTGTAATGTATAATGTATAGTATTGTGTATTCACTGTATTGTTTTATTGTAAGACAGTGTTACATACTTGTCTTACTGGAGTTGTAAAAAAATTCCCTTTATGTGCCCCAAGTCCATTGTATATATTATTATGGATGTTTTGGGTAAGTCTTAAGAAATTTGAATGTTAAATGAAATTTTTGAAAGTAAAGAAATATTTTAATAATTTTACTATATTACACTTTGAGCATAGAACTTTTGTTTACATTTTACTATATATACATGTATTGTGGTCTTATATGAATATTTATAAACTTTATGTACAAAGGCAGGCTATTTATAATTGTTTATATACTATATAGGTAAAATTATTGGCTGATATAAACTTTAATAGTTTTAGTAAAATATAATTATAATATGACTGGTGTATAAACATTTCTGTTGTCTTTTAGTGTAAGATATGATACAGATATGCCCCTTTTGCAGTCAATTCGTTTTTGAACTTGATCACCAACTAAAAATTAGAAACCTTTATACACAGTGAATGTTTCCACACATGAAGACACAGTTTTTTTTTTACTTTTCATCCTTTCAAACTTCAAGTTTTTAAATAAGTTTTCAAATAACTATAAGTCCCTTATTATAATTTATAGGCACTAATGGTATGTAAATATAGCAATTCTTTTGCTGATTTTTGAATAGGGTTTGCAAGTGTACCTTATAGCACTGACTTCAATTGGAAGTCAGAATATTTGTGTAAAAAACATTACTACAGGAATTTTCAAGAACTTATGCACAAAAGTTAAGAATATTGATCACATTGGTTACTAGTGAACCCAGTTAAGATCTTCTGTCACATGCCTTATTGTTTTTCTGGACAGGAGAGTTTCTTCTGGTTTTTTTTTTTTTTCTTTTCTTTTGTTGTTTTCTTTCATTTTTCTCTTGATATTTCTTCCACTGCCTGGAGCACCAGTAAACCCTGTACTGTATGGTGTATAACATCACAGATTACTTAATAAACCAAAAAAAAAAAAAATGAAGAAAACACAATACTTGTGTGTTTTAGTAAGAAAATTAAGAAAACAGCAATAATAGAAGCTAACATAATTTTGTGATTTATCAGTTTCATCATCATTTATTGATATATTAGATGGGCAGACATGGCTGAGTGGTACTGTCACTGGCTTTTAAAGACAAGGGTTGTGGGTTCAAGCCTCACTCAGGACTTGGATATTTTCTGAGATTATTTTCATATTCTGCCCATAATAGAGCTGTAAAAAGCTCATTACCAGAATAGTCTTTCAGATGAGACTCATAATCGAGGTCTCCTGTCTCAGTGCATGCTAAAGACACCTCTGTAGAGTTTGAAAAAGAGTAGACCACTTGTGGCCGCTACAGAGGACGCTTACAACAAGAAGCAAATAACAGACTGAGCAAGATCAACTAAACTAGATTTATGTGAAAGGTCTGGTTGATGAATATCAAATTGGTTATATAATTAAAAATCAATTCTATATTTATGTCTCTTATTCAATATTTTAGTCATGTACAAGTGTGTTTATGCACACATTCAGGCCTTTAAAACTAGTGAATAATTGATTATTGAAGACAGGAAATGCAGTTCTAATTTATGATAAGTTGAAGATAAAGTGATTCATGTATTTTTGAAGAAAGGTAACACAGCCAATCATTCATTATGTATCTATACACTTGAAATATTTGAAGGAAAATGTTAAGGCATTGAAATCACTCTCAAAAATTGTGTAGGTTAAAGCCAATTGCAATTTTTAAAAAAAAAATTATTGGTAATTAAATACTTGATACATGTATTAGAATCAGTTCTTTTCATTTAAAAAAAAATATTATCAAACAGAATGAAAAAAAAAGGTTTCAAATTATTATCAATATAGTTTTTTATTGCCATTTTTTTTTTCAAGCTGCAGCAGAAAAGCTTATACCAAGTAAGAAAGTGTAAAAGTACTGCACAATCAGTAATTATATGTGGGATAAAAATTTCATGATTTGTAATTTGCAAAACATTATTGTGAGAATTAATGTTTTACAAATCATGATTGATGTGAAAATAAATCTCATTGAGTTCCTGGTGAGTTAAAAGATTTCATTGAAATAAAATTTGATGTTGTTACTTATCTGTATAACAGCAAAATTTAATCACAATATTGATGGATATCGGTGTATACATGCCAGGACTGGTTATAACTTAATTTGATATCCAAAATTGTTTGTATTTAAAAAATTAATATCTCTATATTTTCCCCTAAAATATCAGTAAATTTTCCCAATTTGATATCTAAATACTGTAACTTCTATAGATTTACTTTAGTTTATTCATTTTTACAAATAATTTTTTTTTTTTTTTTGTTAAAAGAGTAAGTACAGTAAAATGTATCTTCAAAGCACTAATTTTCCAAAGAGTAAATTTAGAAAAATTACTGGTATAAATGGTTAACAGTGTTGCCATATGTGATTTTGTTTTTAGATGGCAACAAAATTGGCTTCCAATAAATATTTTGTTTTATAGGAATTTTATTTAAATCAACATTAAAGACATGAGTTTAAAATTGGAAAACAATTCCATCTCTTTAGCTTATTCAAAGCTAGTTATTTAGATCTATTTACAAAAATAATTTAGCAATTTAAATAAGTTTTTTTTACAATATTTTTCCCTATATAACCTGGCGCATTATTACTGGTAAGTTATATTTATATTTGATGCATGCAGGTTCTTCAAAAAAGAATTCAGCATTTAAAATTTACTTTAAAAATTGATGTTATTTATTTACATTTGGGCACTGAGAGACGCCTATTGTGTAATTGCAAAGACACATAGATTACATCAGAAAGTTAAATTTTGAACTTGTTTTAAATTTTGAACTGTTAAATTACACATTCTAAATATTGATTTATATTTTAAATTAAAAGAGGTGTAACTGTTGAAGAAGAAATGATATTTAAATATTAATATATGAAGCATTTAATTTGAATGTATGTTTAACCAACTTCTTAAAGCCTTACTAAATGATTTTTTCAATCTTATTCTAACCGCTATTAGTGTTTTTCAGGGTGTGGTTTAAATCTTTAACTTATGTTTTGATTTTTAATAAATAGATATACATGTAGTTTATATGCCTATTTAAATATTGTGCCTGTCTATTGCTTGCTAATATGCATTCAAATATTCAAAAAACACTTGTACTTTAAAAATTGTATCAAACTTTTTCCCCACCTAAACATAACAAATGTAATAACATACAGTAATATATATATATATATATATATATATATATATGAGAAAAAGTAATAGAAATCAGGCTACAGCACTAAGATTTTGAATGCATTATCATGCAGAAAGAAAAAGATTAAAAAATTTCAGTATGTTGTCACGGAAACAATAATTCAGATAAAATTCATTGAAGTGGATTTTTCATTGTTTTGATGAAAATATGTAAAAATTTGCACAGTATTGCTAGCTGGACTGAAAAGGTACAGGTCTTTGATCTTTGGACAAAGACCAAAATTTTTAATTCTTAATGAAGATTATCTTGTTGACAATTGTTTCAAAAGGTGTGGAGAGAGAGAGAGAGAGAATTGATGGAGTTTGACACTCGATTCAAGATTCTTTCTCTTATATTGAGGGTCAGTTCTGAAATGGTGCAGAAAACCAGAGTGCCCAGAGATAACTGACTACCTTTATCAAGCAAACTGACAAATCTTACACCATATTTAATGGTATTCTTGAAATGTGTTTGAAACCTAGATGACACAGTGATCTGTAATCGTGTGCTTGTGACCAATTGGCTATCAAGTTTAGAGGGAATTATTCAGCAATCACAAAAGTGTTTATACAGTAATCAGTATACATATTTAAAACTGGGAAATATTTTACCCATTTTCAAAAACAGGATCTAGACTGGTCTGATTCTTATTGATATTAAATATAAATATATTCATATGTTAAAATATGGTTATAATCAATTTAATGAGTAAAAAATAAGATAGAAAATGCAATGAACACACTTGTGCTTTTTAACATATGAGGTTATATATATCCAATTTCAACATGGGTAACCTTCAAAATTACAAATATGGCTACCTAAAATGAGACTAAATTCTTAACAAATTAATAAAATTTTTGCTTTGTTTAATGTTTGCTTTTTGATGTTCGTCAATCAACTGCAAAACACATGTATCACAAAATTTCATATTGATCTATATCAAATACCTGGAGCCATATTTGATTTTTCTAGCGAAATTGTTCTTGATACAAAAACCAGTTTATAAGTTTATACGAGTAGATATTTCTACTTCCTGTACACAGTAAGAAGCGTCTGAAAAATGTACATAAAGCACTTGTAATTTATGGTAGATGAACTTGCACAGCCCAGTTTTTATTGGTTAATGTAGATAATTATGAATATCACTAAGTAAAACAACAAAACTAAAATAATTACCAAGTAAATATTAAACAAATTTTACTGTAAGCACTTCTACTTACGGCCTATAAAGTTCATGTCCTTGTTTTAACATGCAGATTATTATTAATATGACTATTTTAATGAAACAACAAAAGCAAAATAATTACTAAGTAAAGTATGAAATCTAAATTAAGGTAAGTACTTGTACTAATGGTATATAAACTTGTATGCCCTTATTTTAACATAGTTAACATTAATGATAATTATAAATCTATATGATCACAGAAGACTCTGACCTATAAATAATTGATCAGTTTTATTGATATATTTACAGATGAGCAGAATAGGAATTATTAAAAATCTCCCCAGTCATTTATAATAACCAATACAGAACAAGACATTCCTCAGTAGACAGATTACAAGACTCGAGAACACATTTACTTATTTACAGCAAATAGACACAACTAGATGTAAGTACATTTATAATTAATTACGGTATTTTGCACACTGAAAACCAGGATAAAGACCAGTATTGTTAACCTTTAGAGAGCTAAATGGCCAAGTGGTCTAAAATGCAGCTAACAAATCACATTGCCTCATCACTAAGGTTAAGTTCCCAATCTAGCAGATACTAGTGTGAGAAAGTTTGTCAGTTGGCTCATTAAAGGAGAATGGTTTCTCTGGGTACTACAGATTCCCCTCACAGTGTTAAATGACCCACCCAGATATTATTAGTTACACAGTGATTTAGTGACCTAATACGGAAATATATGGAGTCATTAAAATATATATTGGGCGACGCAATAGCGGAGCCCAATATAAATTTTAATGACTCCATATATTTCCGTATTAGGTCACTAAATCACTGTGTAACGAATTTATCCCACCAAAGATCTTGATCTTCATGTCAAAACATTATTTCAACTGCAAAAACAGAAACATTTCAGCGCTCTGTTGACGACGCCATTATGGCTGCAGACCGGGTAACAGGGGACGTAATCGTTACTGACCAAATATATTTTTTTAATCAAGGGAGATAATCAAAAGTGACCTAATACAATCCCATATTAGGTTACTAATTGACCAATGGGAATCAAAGATTTTCATCTGAGGTGGGATAAATTCTTATATGGGAGGAGCCTTTACTTAAGGTTTGTCCTCATGTTCCCACATGTCAGGGATGCCATTGACAGACTGACATTGGATATGTGATCAATAAAAATACTGAACAATGATTGATACATTCTTAGAATCTCGTAAAACAGATAGCATGTAGATGTTTATTTTTATTAGGAATGTTCAATGTTTTCAAATTGCAACAAATAATTCTTGCAAAGAATACCTGTCAACATTTAAAGATTTTTTTTTTATAAATTGTGCATACATTGGGGTTGTGTTGTTGTTTTGTGTTGTTTTTAACCAGGTTTTCATAGAAACCTCGTTCTTAGATTACCGAATGTCGGCGGGCGGGTGGGCGTCAAAAAATGGTTTCCGGATGATAACTTGAAAAGTAAATAACATTTTTAAAAGAAACTTGGCACATACATGTATTGTGATAAGATCTTGGTTGGGATTGCTTTTGGGATAAATACATCAAAGGTCAAGGTCACAGTTGCTTGGTCATTTCACAAAATAAGCAACCTCTAGCTATATCTTGGCCATATGTAAAGATAATGACATGGGGTTTTTCAGTTTTCATATTTTCTAGCAATGCTGATGAAAAATAAAGCCAAAATCAAAGGTCAAGGTCATGACCTACATTTTGACCTTTGTGTTTTCTGCAGTAAATTGGCTATATATGTAAAGATTACAATTATTGGCATGAAATTGGCTATTTTTATGATATTTAGACGTAGAATTCACTATTTATGAAAATAAAGCCAAAATCAAAGGTCAAGGTCATGACCTACATTTTGACTTTTGTGTTTTCTGCACTAAAATGGCTATTGTTGCATGAAATTTACAATTTTTGACATGAAATTGGCTATTTTTGATGATATTTAGACATAGAATTCACTATTTATGGAATTTTAGTTTTGTAAAATGATTATGGTGGCAAAATATTTTGTTGTTGACTACTTTTGCATTCAATTGGATATTTCTGAATATATTTCAGTGCAGATGCTACTATGGATCTTTTCTTTAATGAAATAATATTGAAATGAAAACACAACATTCAGATTTCTAAATAATTTGTCATAATTGTGATCTTTTAACATGTTCTGATGTATGATGCTTTTATATATATATATATATATATATATATGTATATATATATATATATGAATGATATATTAAAGCTTAACCCATTACGGGTATCCCTTTACTATCAACCAGGTCCCTGCGAGACACATGATCACCCATTATTATTGTTAACTAGGTACCATATCTCTCTGAAACCCCCTTTTCCCAAATACCAAAACCTGGTTTTCACAGAGTTTCTGTGGCTCTTGTTCACATTTAATCTTTGTAACAAACATCCCCAGAGAGTAACAATTGTATTGTAATTTGTTTTAATAATGTCTATTTTCTTTTATGTCATATACAACCTAAAAGTAAAGATTTAAAAACACACCAACTTCCTGTGTTTGCATCTGTGTCACCAAGAAACCTTGTCTGGCATCATGCGTTTGTGTCTAGTAAAGCTGAGTTCAATTATCGTAAAGATTTTATGTGAATTAAATTACATGTATAGAATTTATTGATAGCTTTTTTGATAATACTTATTTGATAAAAAGATTGCTTGAATTGTTTACTGTTACCCAGAGGTATGATCCACTTTGCTTGGAAATTGTTTGGACATTATGGCTAAATGATCTTCACAGGTGTTAATATTTATAGTTTAAGCTTTACATATCATTAATCACCTAATCAAAGTCTTGCTGACATACACTGAGGGAATTTGCCCATGCATTTTTCAGTAATTAGTATTCTAAGAAGAATATTGAAATGGTCTTGACTAGTATTGTATAGTGATAATTTTTTTTGTTTTTTTGTTTTTGTTTTTGTTTTTTTTGTTTTTTGTTTTTTTTTTTTTTTTTTTTTTTTTTTTTTTTTTTGGGGGGGGGGGGCAGAGTTTGTAAAGTTTATTATTATTTTTTTTTTGCTATCAGTCTATCAGATTACAACAGAAAATCAAACTTTATGTAAGAAAAAAAAATACCAATGCAAAATGCAAGTGTAAAATATTTGCAGTTGGAAAGGGGGAGCTGGTGCTTTAGGTGTCACTAAGGTCCCTGTTTGCCATTTAAGGGGCAGCTGATAATATCAATATTCTAATTTCAACATTAAATGTATGAAAAAACAATTTCCTTACCCTTTAACTAATAGAGAACTGTTCCCTATGCTTAAAAAGGAAAGTTTTGAATAGCATTTAGCATTTCAAGTCTAGACTATTTGATTTAGTGGTTCAACCATCTCTCCTTGAAATAGCTATTTTAGAATGAATAACAGGTGAAAAAAATAGTGATTTATGTTTTATTTTCATATTAAAACATTGAATCATTTAACATTATTTTATATAATTATTATATATATATTTAAACATATTACATAATATTTTAATCATGTTGTAACAAAAATGTTAGATGCATTTTTCTGGATTAGTCAACAACAGATGTACATGAATCACAAATACATAGCACTTGAAAGAACACTTCATTGGCTATATCAAACACACAAAGGTTAATACATATAATCAAATATGACACTTTAATTTCTTGTCAATTTAAAGATCGCCCTTATGCTGTTGCAAAATTTTAGAGAGTTTTAATGCTAATCAAATATGACACTTTAATTTCTTGTCAATTTAAAGATTGCCCTTATGCTATTGCAAAATTTTAGAGAGTTTTAATGCTAATCATATATGATACTTTAATTTCTTGTCAATTTAAAGATTGCCCTTATGCTGTTGCAAAATTTTAGAGAGTTTTAATGCTAATCAAATATGATACTTTAATTTCTTGTCAATTTAAAGATTGCCCTTATGCTGTTGCAAAATTTTAGAGAGTATTAATGCTTCTTTATGTCCTAAATCGGAAAATTGACCTTTGATTTTAGGGTTATTTAATTGAATTTTTTCTAACTGTCAAGAGTCCATCCATGAACAAAAAGAGTGGTCTATGAAGTTTATCTTCGACATTACATCAAGTGACTTAGCACTCTTAAAAAATTCTTTTTGACCCTGGTGATGAGTGTGCAATAGCATAAAGCAGATGATAAATACTTGCACATAACTCACACCTTACATAAACTTATGTTTTGATTACTGGTAATCTTTAAGATTAACTTTTTAGCTCACCTGAGCACAAAGTGCTCAAGTGAGCTATTGTGGTGGGTCATTGTCCGGTGTGCGTCGTGCGACGTGCGTCGTGCGTCAACTTTTGATTGTTAACACTCCTGAGGCCACAATTTAAGTGCAATCTTAATCAAACTTTCTCAGAATGATCCTTTTGACAAAAGCTAGCTCAAGTTCGTATATGGACCATGTTGGATCAATATCTAGGTCACTAGGTCAAATTGTAGAAAAACCTTGTTAACACTCCTGAGGACCCAATTTTAGTCCAATCTTCATCAAACTTAGTCAGAATGATGCTCTTGACAAAAACTAGTTCAAGTTCGTATATGGGCCATGTTGGGTCAATAAGTAGGTCACTAGGTCAAATTGTAGAAAAACCTTGTTAACACTCCTGAGGACCCAATTTTAGTTCAATCTTCATCAAACTTAGTCAGAATGATGCTCTTGACAAAAGCTAGCTCAAGTTCCTATATTGGTCATGTTGGGTCCATAAGTAGGTCACTAGGTCAAATTGTAGAAAAACTTTGTTAACACTCTTGAGAACCCAATTTTAGTCCAATCTTCATCAAACTTAGTCAGAATGATCATCTTGACAAAAGCTAGTTCAAGTTCGTATATGGGCCATGTTGGGTCAATAAGTAGGTCACTAGGTCAAATTGTAGAAAAACCTTGTAACACTCCTGAGGACCCAATTTTAGTCCAATCTTCATCAAACTTAGTCAGAATGATTTTCTTGACAAAAGCTAGCTCAAGTTCGTATATGGGCCATGTTGGGTCAATATCTAGGTCACTAGGTCAAATTGTAGAAAAACCTTGTTAACACTCCTGAGGACCAAATTTTAGTTCAATCTTCATCAAACTTAGTCAGAATGATTTTCTTGACAAAAGCTAGCTCAAGTTCGTATATGGGCCATGTTGGGTCAATAAGTAGGTCACTAGGTCAAATTGTAGAAAAACCTTGTTAACACTCCTGAGGCCTCAATTTTAGTCCAATCTTCATCAAACTTAGTCAGAATGATGCTCTTGACAAAAGCTAGCTCAAGTTCGTATATGGGTCATGTGGGGTCAATAAGTAGGTCACTAAGTCAGATTGTAAGAAAACCTTGCCAACACTCCTGGGGCCCCAATTTTAGTCCAATCTTCATCAAACTTAGTCAGAATGATGCTCTTGACAAAAGCTAGCTCGAGTTTGTATATGGGCTATGTTCGGTCAATAAGTAGGTCACTAGGTCGAATTATATAAAAAACCTTGTTAACACATATGAGGGGATCCATTTTGGACCAATCTTCATCAAACTTAGTCAGAATGATGCTCTTGACAAAAGCTAGCTCAAGTTTATATATGGGTCATTTTGTGTCAATAAGTAGGTCACTAGCTCGAAATATAGGAAAAAATCTCTTTTAAGAATAGAAGCTCCAGTTTGCCAAAATCAAGCTGAGTGTACATCATTTTCAGGTGAGCGTCCAGGGCCTTCATGGCACTCTTGTTTAAAAATTGTCTTGGCAAATATGGTGGAAGAATTTCTAATGAAGTGTGAAACAACATTCAACCAACCAACCAACTTCCATTAATTGTTGCATTGTCTAGTTTGAGTATTACAATTACAGTTATCAGGAAATGAATTACCAACAAGAAACAGTGCCACTAAATACGCCTTCCTTGACAACTTACCGCCTAAGTTGCTAAGCGGAAAAGCATCTGTCTCACTAGTAGGAGGTCAGGTGTTCTATCTATGACATAGATAGCTGTTCCATAGGTATAGTTTTTTGTCTAGTACAAAAAAAGATCATTTGTTCAGACAAACTGCTTACAGGATGGGTAATTCACAAATCCATTGTTATTATATTCAGTTAGATATTAGAATGATATTTTCTTTTTATTGTACATTGAAATCATTGAATATTGATAATCTAAATAAAATATTCATTTTTATACCCACAACAAAATTCTTTGTTCCTTACCAATTTTAACCAATCAGAATTCTCAGATTTATACAGGAAGTACAAATGTAAAGAGATATACATAATATATTTATTTTCTCAGTTATAATTGGTAATAATATAAACACTCTAATTGTTAATGATGTGAGATCATTAGAACTAAAACAGTGTGGGTAAAGAAGATTGTATTTTAGTGCTTCAATGGTGAATATAATAATTTAAAAAAAAAAGATAATGCAGGTGTTAATTTCATGTGTTTTATGATAAGATAAGATAAGATAAATTTTATTTTAAGTCCGGTTAAAAATATAACAGTAACATAAGCTCCAGGAAGTTTTTTTGCTGACTACATTAATACACTTGATACCTACACATATATATACAACATGCATTACACTACTTTCACATTCATGTACAGCATAAAACAAAATTATTAATCAGTTTAAATTAACTAAAATGACATCACAATAAGTCTTCAAACAAGTAAGGTGGAAGAGTTAATAAAATGGTGGAAAAAAGGTGGTATGTAACAAATCACATATTACAGGGGTTTAATTAAATGTCACTGGCTCCACCCTCAACCATCACTGAAACTTACCGTTATATGTAATACATGTACAATGTTCTGGAAATTGTAGGATAATTTAGATACAAATTGGAAACAAAGGGATGGATATCTATAATCAAATATCCACCTACACATTTATATCATATAGAATGTTAATACAGATGATTGAAATTTTTATTCTTATAAACAAACATTATTATTAAAAGTGATATATTTGCATTATACATCAAATGAAATTAATCACATTCAAGATAGAGTTATCTTTTTTCAAGACATTGCCAGTAGAAGATTTGGTGTGAATAGAAATCTATGAGAGCTTTTAGGGCTCCTGTAGCAAAGGTGTTTGCTGTTGCTGCAATATACATGTTTCTCAATTGCAAGTTTTTTTCTCTATTGTTATAACTAAAATTTTATTTGAATTATGTCATTTCTCATAAATATTGGTAGAAATATTTGAAATATATATACATGTATTTATCGCATACCCATTGAATCCTACTATAGTGATACATTACATTTTCTGGCTATGTGATACAATGGTCCATATCACACATGTGCGATAACACATTCTGTATCACCATAGTGGCCGGGAACTACTTTTAGGGTAATTCCCTTTCCGACATCAATAACATTACCTCATGAATACGTAAGAAGTTTTTCCATGTGACTTCATCGTAGGGAGAATTTTGTCAAGTTGGGAGAATCCCAGATGATGTTCACAAATTTTGATAATTAATGTTTGTGTTTTTTTTTTTTAAGTTTTAACTTGTGTTTGCAATGGTAGTATTAAAATGTTAACAAATGAGGTTATATGATCAATTATGTGTTATTTTTAATTACTTTTTAGCAGTTTTTTTTTTACGTTTTTCCAGTCAGATATCAGTTTTTGCAATCAGATTAAAAATCAATATAAAAAAGCTGATCGTGAATTTATTGGCAGATTAAGTTAGCAAGAAAGCTTTGAATTCAGTTTGATAGGGTATGTAATAAATACAAAACCACACATGTGGTTTTGTATATGTACCATTCTTTGCTATCTTTAGTTTGCCCCCGACCCCCTCTGAAAAAAGTGCTTCACTCTCTTACTCTGCAGCAGCAGGTGCATTCTGCAGTGTGTAAATTATATAAATGCCTAGCTTATGATGCTCCTTAATAGAAATGTAAATTAAATTATTATATAATCCCAGAATTTATTTTTTATTCCTAACAACATGAGAATGTTGTTGCTGATATATGTCATTCCATATTACACCAGTAGGATGAAATCAGTAACTAGAGTAATATAACAGTTATGAAATATGATTTCTGTTTTAAGTTTTTATTACACAGATTTAAATACAGCTTATAAAACAAAAAATGGGATTTATAAGTAGCCTATTTTGTTCTTTTAATAGCAGTTTTTTTCTGTTCGAATGGAAATTAGTGAGTTACATTTTCAAGTGAACACATTATTTCCTTGAATATTTTTACTTTTTACATTAATGGCACATGAAAATGGGAATTTACATGGAAACATGTCAACACTTTACTAGTAAAAAATTTTTCGAAAGAAAATACAGTTACATCTGAAAAGATTCACTAACTATGTAGCCATTATTTATAAATAGTTTTTATTGGATCTTTGTGTGACAATGATTTTCTCTGGGTATTTTGAATTTATTTGTCCCAGAATGACTTTCTCAACATAAGTGAAAAAATCTTGACAAGGGTGTAAAACTTGACATTTCACAATAAATGTAGAACTTAACAATTCACAATACATGTAGTCTGTATTTGGCTGGTAGTTTTCCCCTGAGCACGAGGCTTTGTTTTAAAAAAATAATTTCCTATCTTATTTTGGACAAGTAAGATCACTGACTGCTATTTTTTTAATTGCCATTAACTATTACAGTGCCCGTCAGATTGCCACCTTTACAACAATAGATTTGTTGAGAACACTTTACCAGTCAAATAACAAATTTAAAGTTGTTGTCTGTGATAGAAAAAAATGGAAAAGCATCTTTTTCAAAGGAAAACTACAAATTAAATATAGCCAATGTATAAAAAAATAGATTTTACAATGTTAAAAATAACACAATTCAGTGTATTCCACATTTCATTAGCATATATGCCTAACTGCATGTTGTGTAACATTATAACCCTTTGCTCGTTATTTATAACATCTTATTTTCCCTTTTCAGGTGATTTACTAGAAGTTCAAATAATGATTGAAAATGTCAGAGATCTATATCCTGGAGAAACTAATTAAATGATCCAATACCTTTTTTATACATCTATACCATGGTTTTGAATCCTTTGATTCATCAGGAAAGAAATAAACTCGGAGGAGAAATTATGTAATTTCCATTTACGGTTTTTATAATGTATATTTCATGTGTGTCTCAACAGAGAGATTTCATGGAGCAAAAACAATAGCCATGGGATAGCAAAATGAAATTTCACAATGTTCACGGAATAGCTATTTCCTTGTCAGAAAATAAAAGCATTGCAACTCGTTCAGAAGGAACTTTTTATAATGGTATTGTCTTCAGCGATCAGCCAATCAAATTAAACCAGAAAGTTTGTTTTGAGTTAGCTTTGATTTCATCATGGAGTGGGGCATTAAGAGTTGGGGTAACCACAAATGACCCAAGTAAACTGTCTGCATTAGAACTTCCTAAATATGCCTTACCAGGATTAGCTAAGCGAGATGGATTTTGGATCCGACCAATCAATGAGGGATTTATTAACTCTGGTTCTAAATTAACACTTTATATCAGTTCACAAGGGCAGTTACAACTGTTTGTGGATAATGTTCATAAAGGATGTTGTCTTGAGGGGTTGACCACAGAAAAACCATTATGGCTGTGTCTAGATCTCTATGGAAACACAAAGTCTGCCAAGTTTGTAAAACCAGGTTTGTATCTTATAAAAAATATACAGTAAATTTGGAAGTAAATTTGTGTGCGAAACAAGTCTTTAAAATAAAACTATCGGAAATATTTAAATCTAATTTAATAAATTAGCATACTGTGAAATAATTTTTCGTGGACATCATGACCCACAAATTTACATGGCAACGAATATATTTGCAATTGGCTTTTTTAAGTTTGAATCTAGCCGGTTCTTGTATATAGAATTCAGTGGAGGTTATTAACTCTCTATAAACTGGATCGATCAGGTGTATACTCTAGTAGAAACGATGTGAACAGGTGAAGCCACTAGTAATCAATTAACTTGTAAGGTATTAGGTAATTACCTGTAAATGGGGAATTTCAGCGAATCGTGACGCTGTCCCGAGTACTTTTAATTGTTAACAAGCCGGCATCAAAGAATTTTAAATCAGATTTTGTCTTTCTATTATGGGGAAAAAAGCCAATTCTGATATTTTTCAATCAACTTTTTTAAGTTTGATAAGTATAGGATGGTACCTGCACTAGGTTGGTCCACTTAATACAAAATATGGGGCAGACAGTATGCTTTGTCCTGCAAACTTTAGCCTGACCGGTTTCGGATTTTGTTAATCCTTCATCAGAGGCAATGATGTGTAGCATCTGTGTTCAGTTTATATACTATCAGTTTCACCGGATCTGTATCCGGTAGGTACTGATTGGTTAGTTGGTGTTTTGCCGGATCAGTATCCGTCCTGTTGGATACAGATCGGGCAATAGGACGGATACTGATCCGGCAAAACACCAACTAACCAATCAGTACCTACCGGATACAGATCCGGTGAAACTGATAGTATATAAACTGAACACAGATGCTACACATCATTGCCTCTGATGAAGGATTAACAAAATCCGAAACCGGTCAGGCTAAAGTTTGCAGGACAAAGCATACGTCTGCCCCATATTTTGTATTAAGTGCCACTGTGGACCAACCTAGTTGGTACCATCCTATACTTATCTACTTTCTACCACTTAATACAAGTATAGGAGATCCAAAAGCTAGTAGTTCCATATCTAGGAATTAATGACAGACTCTCAGCAAGGCGACAACACTTTGTCTTTTTTAAGTTTGAATCGGCATTTTTTCCTAAAAATCAGTGTTTGTGAAGGCCTGATCTGACTATGGATAAATTTACCCCTCGAGGCGTGATAACAAACTCACTGCCTTTATTCATAAAAACATTGGTTTGGATTTAAATATACATAATTAACATAATTTCTATTGACACAATTGACTTTATTACCTGATTTATACTAAACCTGAAAAAAAATCATGTGAGGTTAATAGTGGGGGAAAATGGTTCTCCAAACATCACTGGCAGTTAGATTCAAAACAAGAAGTTTTCAGGTGCTTAACCCACGAGTTAATCATCCCACGAAATAGGTATTTTTCTGACATCAACGAAAATTGGAGCCCACAAATTTAAATGTATTCACAGTATAAACTGACTGTCACGTAACGACGTGGAAACAAAGGGACAGAAATAAATCAGTAAGTTGTTTCATTTGGAATTTAAAGGAATTAAAAATTTACAGATTTTCAATATGCATTAAAGCCTTAAAAACTAGAATGTTTCCTCGGAAACAGTACAATAACTTATATCATTATTTGGTTCCAACAGTCTTTTAGTTCACCTGGCTAAAGGCCATGTGAATTCATTTCAAACAAAGGTTTTTGATTGTATATGTATATAAATCTAAAAGTATGGTACCTATTGGAACTAAATATGATGCAGTAGGTCCCTTTAAATAGGTTAGATTTGAGATCGTTTATACCCTTCAAATCTGGCATCAGAAAGTTGCTTGTCATCATTATAATTAGTTAAAACCTTAAAATGTTTGTAAACACGTTTATCCACAGAGATAGTTCAAATCTGGTGTAAAAAAAAAAACATATTTATATACGATTAACATATACAATGGGTTTAATCTTATATTTTATTGGCTTCTATATCATATTATACAATTAAAAAGTTGATCATTACATCTTTGTAGCTAGTTGAGTCATAAAAACCCTCTTGGGCCACTTGTTTTTATCTTTTCAAAACACATGAAACAAGCCTGATTGGAATTCTAATCACCATCTTAGCAATCATACAAATCTCCTGCCATACAGTAATAAATTTGTAATATTTGCAATAATGTATTTCTAACAAATGTGCCAGATTAATAGGACTTTTGATGTACATATTGTAGAAGCACTGATTTTTGTTTTAGTAAGTTCAGCGAGTGTAGTTAGAGAATGGAGGATCTAGGCACTTCTTGAACTAACAAAATTACTTGAACCAAGATACTTGTGAAAATCTTGTGTTTCATTATGTCTGGTGCCTGCTTTAACTGCAGAATCTGATGCTGCAGTCTCAGTATGTATTTAATTGTGATATTACATTTCCTAGTGAACAATGAGATAAACACCTCCAACCAAACCAGAGACTCTAAGCTGTTTTGAATACATCATTATACATCATTAGCTGTAGTTCTGGTCCATCAAACATTTCTAAATTATTCTGATTTATTTTCTTCTTCTTCTTTCCTGGCTGCTTCGATATTTGTATTTTGGTCAGCTTGAAAATTCACTTTTGTACTCAATACTGTGGCAAGGTTTATCAAATTAAAATGCACATGAATAAACATACAACAAAATCATTTACAAGTACTTGTACTTTACACAACCCACCACATTACACAATACACCAGACATATCATATGAATAAATTAACAAGGCATGCTACATGATACTATTTACAGGACATACCATAGAAAAATTAACTAGACATCATATGCCACTTAACAAGACATGACACAATTAACAAAATACAACATGACACAATTAACAAAGCATTCCACAGGACATAAACAAAATACCACAGGACACAACAAAACATACTTCAAAACATACCACATGACACAATTAACAAAAAAGTAAATGAATTAAGCAGTTAAAAAACACACAACATGACACAATAAACCATATATGTCAAAATTAACATGAAAAACTTAACAAAACACAAAATATAATACAATTAACAATAAATATACATACAAGAAACAACTGATAACCATGTAACTTTAGTTTTAACACTTAATCATCAAATTATGAACCTTTTAAATGTCCTGGCACTAAACAATACAATATGTCTAGTGGTTTGGTTTTAGTACTTTCATAGGATTGTAAAATAACATACCAGTTTCAGATAACAAGGCACCTTATTATCTCTTTTAGTGAAAGAAACAAAACAAAACAAAACAAAAAAAAAAACCCTGAAAAATACATTAGTAAACACTTCTATAAAGTATTAAGTCTATCTGTCAAGTAAGATCAGTGTTTTAAGAACATGTATATCATGTTTACTGTACATGAGCAGGTGCTTGTGTACATGCATTCTGTTGTCCCTTGTCCTTTCACACACACACACACACACACACACACACACACACACACACACACACATATATATATATATATATATATATATATATATATACATGTATATATATACTAGTATATATCACTCCTCACTCTAATACACTTAATAAAGAAAACAAGCCCCCATCTTTGATTTCAAAAATACATGACAAAGGTTTATTGATCAGGGCATTTCTGTACATTTTAAAACATACTTGATACACTAATACTTTCCAGTATTTTCTTTTATGCTTTTATGTAGTTGCGTAATTCAATAGCATCTAAGTTAAATAATAACATGGTAGATTCATGATTTTAAAAAATAAACTTAACTTTTTTAAAAAATTGTTATCTATCTTGAAATGCAGTTATTAAATGTAAAAGGTTTACAGCTGATTACTCGAGATGCGATCTTCGCTCTCCATTCACTAATCGTCAAAACTTTGTCCAGCAAAAAAAGGTTATATTGTTGTTTTATAGATTTTTCCAGAGCGTTTGACTCTATTAATAGAACTATGTTGTTTTATAAATTGTCTAAAATAGGTATAAGGGGTAAATTATTGTCTGTTATAAAGTCAATGTACGTAAATGTAAAGTCTTGTGTAACTGTTGATGGTTTTTATTCAGATTACTTTAATAACAAGTTAGGTCTAATGCAGGGTGATGTAATTTCACCTATACTCTTTTCCATTTATCTCAATGATTTTGAAATGGAATTTATATCTAATAATGTGGACTGTGTTGAGCTTCAAGAATTAAGCCTGTTTTTACTTATGTATGCCGATGACATGGTACTTTTTTCAGAAAGTGTTAGCGGCTTACAGAAAATGTTAGATACCCTACATGTATACACTCAGCGATGGCGTCTAAGTGTTAATATCCCTAAAACAAAAGTAGTTGTATTTCGTAATGCTGGAGTTGTTAAAGACTATGAATATTTTTATTACGATGGTCATAAATTAGATATTGTTAACCAGTTTAATTATCTTGGATTTTTGTTAAATTTTAATGGTAAATTTCATGTGTCTCAATTACAATTAGCATCACAAGGTAGAAAATCTCTGTATTCCTGAAATGTAAAACTAAAAAGTTGTGTTTAAATATTAGAACTTTATTGTCGCTTTTTGACACATATGTTACTAGTGTTTTATTGTATAGTTGTGAAATTTGGGGTTATCATAGTGCTCAAGCTGTAGAGCGGGTTCATTTAGATTTTTGCAAAAGCATCCTTGGTGTTAAAAGTTCTACTGTCAATGCTATGGTATATCTCGAGCTTGGCAGAGCCCCATTATTAGTTACAAGAAAGTTACGCATGTTCAAATATTGGTTTAAATTGTTAACATCATCAAATAGTATATTGTATTCTGTATATAATTGTCTTTTTGAACTTGCAAACAAAAACCATACAAATTTGCAAATGTGGCCAAATATCATAAGGAAAGAACTATACAGTCTTGGTCTAGGGTATATGTGGTTAAATCAGTATAATCTTTGTATTGATGAATGTTTTTTTATCATCAAGCAAAGACTTATGGATAACTGTACACAAGAATTACTTGGTATTGTACAACAGTCCCCCAAATGTGTCATCTATAGGTATTTAGTAGATAATTTCACTCTCCAATATTACTTATGCAAACCCATACCCCAACATTTTAAAAAATTAATTACAAAAATCAGGTTATCTTCACACTGTCTTTCAGTAGAATCCGGCAGGTATCACAACACAGAAAGAAAAAACAGACTTTGTCAGTTTTGCTTACCCCCCAGCATCGAAGATGAATATCATTTTATACTTGTATGTCCTGCTTACGCCACAATCCGCAAACAACTTATTAAATCATATTACTGGCAAAAACCCTCTGCTTTTAAACTAATTCAGCTGTTGTCTGTTAATAATGTAAAACAATTAAGTAATTTAGGTAAATTTTTATTCCGGGCGTTTAAATTAAGAAATAACCAAAATGCAATAATTTAATCTGTTGGCATTTCTCCGTATTATTACTATATTTGTCTTGAGTGTATTGCTTGTTCATTGTTATTCATGTATGTGTATATGTATTTTGTATTTCTCTTGTTATATACATGTTCCAATAAGTTATATAACTTACGGAAATAAAGATTGAATTGATTACATTTCATTACATATTGAGATGAGACTAATAAGGCCTATTTGGATTCAAATGTCTTATATTGATAAAGATGGTGTCTTATTATTAAAGATTCAAGATGTCAGTATTGACTATTGTGAATTAATACAGCAGAACAAATATTGGGGGTTGTTTGGGTAGGTGTTTGAAATTTAAAATCTATTTTGAGATTTCAGTATCTTTATTGCGATTGAAAAACCTAAATTTGAATTTTTAAACTCACTTTTGTAATTTTAATATCTAGTGTGTGATTTCAACTGTTGTATTGTGATTTCAAAGTCTAATTTGTGATTTTACAATCATCTGTATATTGTTATTGGAAGTCGAGAATATATTGTGAATTCCAAATCTGTTTTGTGATTTCAAAGTCTAACTTGTGATTTTAATTTTTTTATATATATATGCATGTATATGTATATGATTTGAAGTCTTTAGCGTGGATTTAAAATCTTTTTTGTGTATTGAAAATCTACAGTGTGATTTTGAGATCTTTATTAGGATTTTATTACCTGTATCATGATTTCAAACTCAGTATTGCAAAATCAAAGGCTTAGTTTCTGTCTGAATGGAGAATTTAGCATGTTGTTTACCTGACAACTGGAAGTTACACTTGTAACTGCATCAACATCAAAATGTATTTATCGTGTCATAAAACAACAGTAAAAGATTATAATACCTATTGATTGTAACTTTTGACAAAGATGACGGGGAAAGGTAGAATTACTCACTTTGTATTTGTTTATATCTCCTTACTTATTATTTTGCTGCCGAGGATCTAGAAGTTTACAAAAAAAGTCATTAATTTTTCGTATTTTTGTTTAAAAACAGATCCATAAAAAAATCAATATTTGTCACGCAGGTAATTGTGTTAAGAGTTTAAGTAAAAAAAAACAATAGTTTGACCAGTATAGAATTACAAAATACAAAAAGTATTGAGTTGTCTTAAGTTGAGAACATGTTCAATACAATGTCTTTTTATGATCTTGGTGACTGATATTATACATCAGGATATTAACATAAAAAAAGAAGTTGCAAAAATCATATTTATTTTTTTCCCGAATGGCTTGAAAATCAATATATTGATTTATGTAAAATTGAAGTAGCGAAACCTGTTTTTGATTTGTCCTTCATATAAACGGAATAATAAGGTAATGCTATTGTTTGAATTTCGTGAATTATGGAACAGATTCGGATAGTGACGTTTCTAGCATATAACGAAAGAAAAGTCTTAATCATTCTCATCATTGGATATATTTGTTGTAGATAGGTTGGGAAATGATGTTTCTAAGTGTACATTAGACATTACTGTTATTTTTAAAATTTAACCAGTAGAATGTTTTTAAAAGTCTTTATTTGGATGTAAGGATATTGGAAATACACGTACATGTGAAAGAACAACTTAAATTTTGATTCCTTAGATGAAATAACTCAAGTCGTTAGAGACATAAAAATCTCGCTAGTTGAGAGTCATGCATGAGGTCTGATATATCTTGTATATTATACTGTTCGATATTGTCAGGATTATAGTTTCAATTTATCTGTAATTTATTTTCTTACCTGTGTCTTGTAAATAAGAAAAGATTTTTACCTGTTCTCAAATCAATCACTGGGACGCTTTAACTAGTATTTTGATTCATTTGGAATATAATGGAGTTAGATGAAGGTTTAATGGAATATCTTACAAAGGTGTAACCAGTTCTGATGCTGTTACTTGATAATGGTAAAATACTTTTATTTCTTCTGCTTTATTTATTTATTTATTTATTTATTTATTTATTTATTTATTATTTGTGATTTGTTTATTTATTCATTTTTTAATTCTTTTTTTAAAGAATTTATTTTAGCCTTAAAAATTTATATTTGCATTCAAATCTTAAGATCTGTATTGTGTTTATAAACCTTTAAACATTAATAATAGTTTTAAGAGAATTCCTGTTTAGTTTTCCTGTAGAATTTGGTGCTGAAGGATACACCTTATCATTTCATTGTTAAGAGATTTGGTTGATTTTTTTACTAAACAGAATATGCTAATGAACTTCGCTGTATTTCTCAGCCCAGATTTTTAAATGTAAACTTAACCATTATCAGCAAAAGCTGTTATCTTGCGTTTTAGGTAATTTTTTTAATATTTATTTTAATATTTTTTAACATTTATGTTTATGTTTTTAATATTTATATTGAAAATTATAAAGCAAACAGTAGCTTAAAAAAAAAAGAAAAAGCCATTAAAGTCAAATTGTTTATGCTTAAACCAAACATTTTTAATTTTAGTAACAGTATCTAATTTTATTTATCATTTGTGTAAGTTAAAGGAGTTTTGAACAACAGGGGCCTGACAGATACTGAAAAGTGTATATGAAAAATATATTTTAAATAATCTTATAAAAAAATCTTATCCATTAGAAGCCAATTGGATGCCAGACATGGGAGCTAGACTCCAGTATTAACATTAATTTTTGTTGTATTTTACATGTAGTCAGTGTTGTATATGGTTGTCCTTCTTGACAAAATAGGAAACAAATAATGTGAATGTTTCAGACAGGAAAGAGGAGTGATGATATTTTATGCCAAGTTAAGATTCTCTTACTTAAATCATAGTAGACATGTCTGGGATAGTTTAAACAATATTTTAATAGAGAGGTTAAAATCCTAAACGGGTGTGTGTACGTAAAAGTATAGTAAAATACACGTACATGTTATATATGTGTACAAAAAAAGAGTTAAGATCTTGTACATGTCTGTGTATGTGTAACAACAAAACATTTTATAATCAATCAAATTCAATGTTATTTTTTATCCAAATCAAATGAAAATGGCAGCAGATCTTTCACTTTTGGAGGCATTATCAGTGGACGACAAGATTTTGCTTTTAACTTCACTTATAGACAGGGATGTTTTAGATATAAAAACACTCTGGATTTATTTCCAATTTTGACTTTTAAAATAATGATTCATGATGTAAATTGTTTTTGGACATTCTAACTTACTTCTTGTGAAAAAAATATTGATAAAAAATTCATCCCTTTCTTTCAAAAATGCATTTAAAACCTTGATGTTTTTATAAACGTGTACTTAACGTTTTACAAGTTCTTAATACGTGTACGGAAAGAAGATGTCATGTGACATCACTGATCTGGTGATGTAATTCACAACAAATCTGAATACACATACACGTTCATGTACCCGTTTTAGAATCTTAACCTCTCTATTATCTCTTAAATTAAAATACAATTATTTAACATCACAATAATACAGGATTCTGAAACATTGGAAGTCTTCTCTTATGTAAATCGCTCTCCCTGTTCAGGAATGGTGGAAGAAACTGGACAATCTGAAAATGAAATACTTAGTACAAGTTTGGGCTGTCTTACTTTCTCACATTGGAATCTCTGGTTTATATTCAAACCCAGGCAGTAATGGGTGTTGTAATCCATAAGCACACACTGTAGATTACAGGCCCTTAATTCAAAAATATGTGATAGACCACCATTGAGTGTCTTCTCTACAAAAAAATGTCCACACCATGAACAGACTAGAGTATATGATCTCTTATATAGTATTATATGAATTTATTTAGAATTTAAATTAAAAAGAATTCTTTCTTTCTTTCTTTCTTTCTTTTTCTCTCTTTTTTTGATATTTGAATTATATTATATCTTAATTCTTTCTAAAGCTAAGCTGTATGGTGACAATTAGTGACTATGTTTTTAATGTTTATAATTATGTTAATTTTGAGTCAGCTACTTTATAAATGGATAAATCTTATCCAACAAAACGTTTTTAATGATTCTGAATATTTATGCCATTAGCTTATCTGAAAAAGAAATTGAATGATTCCAAATATCTATGCTTTTACAGGCTTGATAATAAATAGCTAATCCAAAAAGCTGCTATAATGATCCAGATTATCTGTCCTGTCTTAACAGGCTTTAAATATAGTTTTTTTATTCTGTGCTATTACAAGCTTATAAATAAAAAGCCCAGAATTTAATAGACCATCTTAATGATTGATTTGGTATATATACATGTGTGTTACAGGTAAAACGTTTACAGGATGTACAAATAGATTTGTGGTTGGTCATTACCGGTAGCTGTCTAGTTTTTATTTTCTGAATATCCATATCGATTATTGCCTATAATTAATGTACAGAATAGGATGTTTTTATTTAATTAACTGAAAGTTGGAAAATGAAGAGCAAATAAAAATGTAGACATCAGCTTTGGAGAGAAAGTTTTGGAATACCATTTTTAGATTAGCACTATTTAAAGTAATGAATTCTACCACATAAAACACTTGTTAAAAATTGCTGGCCTTTTTTTCTAAAGGCAACTGGAAACATCCACATTTTTTCTTTGGCCTAATGGAAAAATAAGTTTGCTGTATACTTTCTTTATAAGCAGGGTCTTAGAATCTTATACTGCTTGTGCATATCTTTTTTTATGAAAATTTGTCAGTTCACTTGCTAAAGGTAGGTCAGGTTTTCTCCACCATTTTAGAACTGATTGTCTCAATAAAAGTAAAAGAATTTTACCTAGACACTGTTACATAACTCCACTCTTTCCTAAATTAATACAAGGTATATTTTCTGTTTGCACTGAATCAGGTGAGAGAGTGGAGTAGAGTGGATAAGGAGTGGAGTGGATAAATAAAGTTTTATGACCCAATCAAATTTTTTAACTTATATTGAGATGATCCGTTTTGAAATGGTTGAGGAAACTGAATTACCGAGGGAAAACTACTTGCCTTCAACAAGGTGAAGTGACAGACTTTTTAACACAGGGATAGGATGATGTGAGCTGCTGTGATCAATAATGTTTACTTCAAAGAGAAGGAAATTTTGTCCTAGCATTTTATTAGGACTCATATTGTTTGATAAATAATCCTGTGTAAATAAAATACTTGTCCCATTTAAAAGAGTTTTATGGCAAAATCATACCATTTGCATTATGAAACTTACCACTAAAAGCTCTTTTACTGTGTTTACCATCATAGAGGAAACAGTAAAATGTATAAATATGAGTAATTATATGTTTGATTTTCAATCCTAAGTTTAAAAAAAACCTAAATTCCAATAAAAAAGCTAATTGTGAACTAAATATTTCTTTTTAATAAATATAGACCATTGAAAAGAGTTTGATAATTTATTTTGTTGTTTCAAAGTCATGCATATCTTAATTTATAAATGTAGTTAATGTTAATACAAAGTGTTTTTATTATTTTTATTAGATGATGCTCCCAAAGAAATTCTTGCTAGAGGCCCTGAAGCTGTACATGCCTATGAAGAGGCTTGTACTTCAGGAACTAGACCTGTATTCTGTACACGACTCATGTTAGTTGGACAAGATGGAGTTGGCAAAACAAGTCTCAAAAAAGTTTTAATGGGACAAAGGTATGAGTTTTCTTTTCATGAATCGTTGCTTTAAAAATTTGTATACCAATAAATGAAAAAAAGGTTTAAGCAGAAATTTTGACATCCCAAACAGTCTCACTGATTGTTAGAGTGTCACCATGGCTGCATGGTTAATGCATTAACAATCAAACCCAAGTGTCCCACTGTGTTTAACTGTTTAACTGTGTTGAAAAATAAATTTAAGAAAACTTGTGTCGGAATCAAGGAATTCTGAAGTGACAATACAGTAAAACCTGTTTTAAGAGGACACTAATGGGATGGGACAAAAGTGGCAGCTTAAGACAGGTGGCCTTTAAAACCAGGTTGTTTTCCAGAAGATATCTTTGAAGAAAAAACGACCAAATTTCATTATTTATCTATATTATTTATCTATTTATTTTAATCCATTTTGTTGAAGCATCTTTAAACTACTCCCAGCATAAATCATTAATATCTTTATCACTGGTTATATGCCTTCACCATTTTCTGTCTTGACTTATATTACCGGTACTTTCAAAATCCTCAATAAATTCGGATTTTCTCTTTACAATATTCAAAATTTGCGATCATCAGACATTAAATTTGTCCACTTATTTGCGGGATGAAAATCATGTGACAATATTATCACGTGATACCATCAAGGCAAAATGGCCATCTAATCCAGGCTTTTCCTTGCTGCCGGTCACAAAATTAGTGGCTGCTGAAGGCTTTCCGCAGGTGATCATTTATTTCATGTGAAATATATAGTAAAATTCATTGGGCGGGATTCAACCTGACCGCTATCTGCAGGTGATCGTTTATTCCAGGTGACCGCTAAGGCAGGTTTTACTGTATTTTTGTCCCCCGCCGCAACGCGGAGCGGGGACATAGAAATGCCGGGCGTGTGTCCGTGCGCCCGTGTTTCCGTCCATCACACTTTTTTGTAAGCGCTCTCATGCCTACAAATTTTGACAGGATTTTCATATAATTTATACCAAATGTTTATACCACTATTACCTTGGTCAACTTCGAAAATCAGCATTGGTCGATACTTTTTGTTGGAGTTATGGGACTTTGTGACCTTGTAAGCGCTCTCATGCCTACAAATTTTGACGGATTTTCATTAAATTTATACTAAATGTTCATAACCACTAATACTTTGGTCAAGTTCGAAAATCAGCATTGGTCGATACTTTTTGTTGGAGTTATGGGACTTTGACCACAATAATGACTCTGTTTTATCCAAAAATTGACCTTGTAAGCGCTCTCATGCCTACAAATTTTGACGGATTTATCGCACTTTTTTGTAAGCGCTCTCATGCCTACAAATTTTGACGGATTTTCATTAAATTTATACCAAATGTTTATACCACTATTACCTTGGTCAAGTTCGAAAATCAGCATTGGTCGATACTTTTTGTTGGAGTTATGGGACTTTGTGACCTTGTAAGCGCTCTCATGCCTACAAATTTCGACGGATTTGCATGAAATTTATACCAAATGTTTATACCACTAATACCTTGGTCAAGTTCCTAAATCAGCCTTGGTCAGTACTTTTTGTTGGAGTTATGGGACTTTGACCACAATAATTACTTCATTATATCAAAAATTGACCTTGAAAGTGCTTTCATGCCTACAATCAGGCAACTCATTTTCATTGGAACAATCTTGACCAGATATTGACAACAGATGACGAGGCATCATCTTGTGTTTTTCCTGTCCCCTATTCTGACCATTTTCTTACATGTATATCTCTGCAATAAGGTATGTGATTTTAAACAGTATGTAAACCAGAGTATGAAACTTGAATATGATTTTTAAACAAAAACTGTACAGTGATATTGTCTCGTACATTTTAGATAAACTTATATATGTTAATAGGTATTTGTGTGATTTTAGATTGTAGTATTTTGGATATATTTGCAACAGGAAAAATAGAAAAAAAAAATGGGTGGTGGGGGTAAAAAAATGTTCCTCCCAACCTCCCCACACATTTAATTCTGGAACAGCCCTGAATGTTTGAAAATATTGCAGTTTCATATACAGTATACTAGTATACTGCTTGACTGGCGGGGGACCCAGGAATTCTATTCTTGTATATTTTTGTAATCAGTAATCTAGAAATTTTTATGTTTGTAACACATAAAGTCTTGAAATGAACATGACACAAAGATGGTATAGCTTGAATATTGAAATTCAATATAATGACATTGTTATTCTTGAAAATTATTGAACATAAAAATCTTATGATGTAATAAAATTTTATGTTTTTTGCACTGTCTGTTTATTGAAATAAAAAAGAACTTCATCTAAAAAATGAACCAACATGGATATTTTTAGATATACTGTATAATGCTTGCTGTATTGTACAAAAAAAGGGGAAAAAATAATAAAAAAAATTAAAAGATCATTAATATATAGGTTGAGAATTTCCATGAATTATCAGCTGATAAATTTGATCACCCGTCAGCTGTTTGGAAACAAACATTTATATTTCTGATCAAACACTTGTACTGTCTGATGTAGTCGTAATTCATGAAATAACAACTGTTATTTTTCGATCATCTAATGCTTTTTTCAACTTAATGAGATAGCTGTAATCAGACAAACTGAAGATGATTACGTGCTGAAAACTGTAAAAATCTTGATGACATAAGCACGGATCTAAATCATGCAATTTATATTATGTTTTTTCTAGGTTTTTGTTCTAACTCTAGTATCAACATTATGTTTTTCAAAAATCAATACTTTGATCATTGTTAGTTTTTTATTATATCCTAAAAAAACTGACTAGATTAATGCATAGAATTGTATTATATTCTGTCTCGCTAACATCGATTTATACTCTCAGGGGAAAAATATTCATGAAGTAATTTTACCCATGTAAAAAACTTCATTATAAGGCCTTTTATTTGCTTTTTCATATTTCTTATTGACTTACCACTTAACTTTTACTTATAAAGCTGACAAAACTACATATAGAGCAAAATGCTGTCATAGTCACTTACAAGCATAATGCTGCCACAGTCACTAAAAGAGCATAATGCTATCAGTCACTAAAAGCATAATGCTGCCACAGTCACTAATACAATATAATGCTGTCACATTCATTTATAAAGCATTATAATGTCACAGTCACTTAAAGAGCATAATGCTAACACAAAACAATGCTGCCTTAATCACTTATAGTGCATAATGCTGCCACAGTCACATAAAACATTATTCTGTTATAGTCACTTACAGAGCACTATGCTATTAAAGTCACTTATAGAGTACTATGTCATAGAGCATTGTCTTGTCACAGTCACATATAAGGCATAGTGCTGTCACTTATAGAGCATAATGTTGTCACAGTCACATACAAAGCATAGTGCTACCACAGTCATTTATAGAGTATTGTGTTGTCACAGTCACATATAAAGCAATGTGTTGTCACAGTCACATTTAAGGCATAGTGCTGTCAGTCATTTATACAGCATTGTGTTGACGCAGTCACATATAAAGCAATGTGTTGTTAAAGCCATTTATACAGCATCGTGTTGTCACAGTCACATATAAAGCAATGTGTTTTAAAAGCCATTTATACAGCATTGTGTTGTCACAGTCACATATAAAGCAATGTATTTTAAAAGCCATTTATACAGCATTGTGTTGTCACTGTCACATATAAAGCAGTGTGTTGTCAAAACCATTTTTTTATACAACATTGTGTTGTCACAGTCACATATAAAGCAATGTGTTGTCAAAGCCATTTATACAGCATTGTGTTGTCACTGTCACATATAAAGCAATGTGTTGTCAAAACCATTTTTTTATACAACATTGTGTTGTCATAGTCACATATAAAGCAATGTGCTGTCACAGTATTTATACAACATTGTGTTGTCACTGTCACATATAAAGCAGTGTGTTGTCAAAGCTATTTATACAGCATTGTGTTGTCACTGTCACATATAAAGCAATTTGTTACCAAAGCCATTTATACAGTATTGTGTTGTCACTGTCAAATATAAAGCAATGTATTGTCAAAACCATTTTTTTCATTCAGCATTATGTTGTCACAGTCACATATAAAGCAATGTGTTGTCAAAGCCATTTATACAGCATTATGTTGTCACAGTCACATATAAAGCAATGTGTTGTCAAAGCCATTTATACAGCATTATGTTGTCACAGTCACATATAAAGCAATGTGTTGTCAAAGCCAGTTATACAGCATTATGTTGTCACAGTCACATATAAAGCAATATGTTGTCAAAGCCAGTTATACAGCATTATTTTGTCACAGTCACATATAAAGCAATGTGTTGTCAAAGCCATTTATACAACATTATGTTGTCACAGTCACATATAAAGCAATGTGTTGTCAAAGCCATTTATACAACATTATGTTGTCACAGTCACATATAAAGCAATGTGTTGTCAAAGCCATTTATACAGCATTGTGTTGTCACTGTCACATATAAAGCAATGTGTTGTCAAAACCATTTTTTTATACAACATTGTGTTGTCATAGTCACATATAAAGCAATGTGCTGTCACAGTATTTATACAACATTGTGTTGTTACTGTTTAATATAAAGCGGTGTGTTGTCAAAGCCATTTATACAGCATTGTGTTGTCGCAGTCACATATAAAGCAATGTGTTGTCAAAGCCATTTATAGAGCATTGTGTTGTCACTGTCACAGTTCCATGTGAGTATATGCTACTTGGGTAGAACTTGGGTTTCCTCAAATGAGGTTCATTATTATAATTAATATGTAATTGTCTTTATTTTGTAGACATGATGTCAACGAGGAGAGCACTGATGGGATTGACCTATCAGCATCATGTTCATTTAATATGAGTAACAGGAAAGAATGGCAAAGGGTTGTCAGGGGCGACGATGAAGCTGAGACTGATAATTCTGACAGCAAGAAAAAACTGGGAATCATGGGTAATATAGTCTTACTATATTTGATATATTTTATACTTTTACTGGATATAATTTATATCTTCAATATAAACCCAGCTGATGCCCTGTATAACAAGTGTAATTTGTTGGATGTTTTAACGATAAATCTGATGCAGCTTCTGTGTTGTCTTGTTTCCATCTGTAATGTGATATCCTGGCATTCTAAGTCTATAGGTTATAAAAATAATCTGTAAGCTAACACATCCATTTATTTGCTTAACATTTGGCATTTCATTGTTATAATTTGTCATTCGCAGCATATTTGTGTTTGTGTGTTTGTTTTTTTTTTTTTGTAAACACAAAAAGAATAACATGGAAATAAATTTAATTTGAAACTGAAATTTTTAAACCATCATGAGACCTTGAAAATTGATACCAGTGAAATTTCCATTGATATCCAAACCTTGAAAGATAATTGCCTTTAATACACAAACCTTAAAAATTTATACTAGAGAAATTGCCATTATTTCCCAAACTATGAAAGTTTATGCCACAGAAAATTGCATTAATAAAACCTTGAAAATTAATGCCAGCAAAAATTGCATTGATACCCAAACCTTTGAAATTGAAAAAGTGAAAGAGTGAAAGTTGCATTGATTCCCCAACCTTTAAAATTTATTCCAGGAAAAATGTCATTGATATTCAATGTTTAATTCAAAGGGGGTGTTTGCAGAATTGGCTTCCAAAATATTTTTTTTCCGTCAAAACTATGGTCTGTGGGTCAACCTGGCTTATTATTCTCTCTGGTCTTAGTTGTATTTTGATTGAATACTACCTTTAATTATATTTTCTCTTGTCTCATTTCTAATCTTGTTATGTTGACTTTAATTTTAAAAATGTGACACCTGTTCTTTTAAGGCCTGAGACAGGACTGTCCCACTACTTTCATTTCTAGATTGAACACCTGAACACTTGAAATCCAGACTTCAAAGTTTTTACCTTTTTTTCTCCTTTTCTTTTATTGGGGGGGGGGGGGGGGGGGGGGGGGGGTTGAAGTTGGGTGATAAATCAAAAAACCCCAAAAACACAGCAGTAATAAGCATTATAACTAGTTTCTACTGGACTTGTTCAGGTTTTTTGGATGGACTGGAGGTGCAGAAACATTAAGCTGTCCTTCTTATAGCCCTTTCCGAAATGTGTTGTTATCTCCCCTTGATGTAACGCACTCTTATGTTTGGAGGTAATGCCTTAGCACTTCCGGGTATTCCTTAGTTCCAACCATGGGTAAGCCGAGATCACTTAGACTTATTGATGAGTTTTTTTTATGGTATTGATGAGGTTAAGATTAGGATTATTGCTTGATGATTTGGCATTTCGTTTTAATATTTCTGTTAGTACATGTGGTGATATGTTTAATAAATGGATAGATTATTTAGATAAAAGTTTGTCATTTTTAGTTATGTGGCCCTCAAGGGAATTAATTAATAATACAATGCCAGAGAGTTTTAAAGCAAAATATCCCCATTGTAGAGTTGTAATTGACTGTACTGAAATTAGAACAGAAACTCCAAGTTCATTACAGTTAAAATCACTTTTGTATAGTAATTACAAGTCACATATGACTTATAAATCTTTTATTGGTATAAGTCCGGCAGGTTTTGTTACTTTTGTTTCTGATCTTTATGCTGGAAGTATTAGTGATAAACAACTAACTGAATTATCTGGTTTAGTTAACTTATGTGAAGAAGGAGATGCCATTATGGCTGATAAGGGATTCTTGATATCTGATCTGACAACACCAGAAGGAGTACATCTTATTATACCACCTTTTAAGAAAAATGATAGGCAATTTTTACCTCATGAGGTCAGATTAACAAAAAATTGCAAACTTAAGAATCCATGTAGAAGGGTAAAGGGTAAAGAATTACAAAATTGTACAAGGAGTAATGCTAATTACAATGGCTGGTCAAGCTTCTAAAATTTGGAAAACCTGTGTATGACTTACAAATTTGCAACCACCTCTTGTCCTTAATAATTAAAAATTAAAAAAAAAAAGATAGCAAGTACTACTATGCCAATTAAAACGGAGATCTTCTCCAGAGTGGAGATTACTAAAGTTGTACTTTGACTAGAGTAATAATAAGATAAATGAAGATTAATGAAGCTATTTCTTGGGCTAAAATTAAATTCTTCAATAAAATCATATTTCAGATTGATCATTGAAGGTTTTACTGTGACTGACTGACTAGATGACTGCCCCGGTGGTCTAGTGGTAGAACATCTGTCTCGGAAGTCACAAGTTCGTGCCCTGGCCGTGTTAAAAGGAAAACATAACAATTTGCACCCGATTGCATGCACTACACCACACCACACCACACAACTTGTGTATCTGTATAAACCTTGCTCTCCTCACGAATAGCTGAAAATTGCTGATGGGACTTAAAGCATCATTACAACAACACCGACTGACTAGATGAAAACTTTTTTTTTCCAGATTTACTAATATGAAAACTAAGAATTAAATGCAATATTTTGAAATACTGTTTCTCTAAAAAAATGTAATTAAAATACAAGAACAGTGTTCAAGTGAAGAGGCATTTTTGAAGAAAAATTTGATTTTTAATTATTATTTTTTAAATTCAGAGCAATAATTAAAATTGAGATATTTTTGCACTTGTGATCAATTACTATAATCATACTTATTTTCGTGTGTACATATTTTTGCTGTATTCCAATTTATATTTCCTTCACATTATGAAGGCATGCAATGATAGATTTAGACCTGACATTATACAGCTGATACTTTTTATTTTCAATATTTTTGTTTTGATTGATTAACTTTAACAAATAGCAGAATAAGTACACTGCAAAGTATAACAATTACAAGTACAGTACTTAATACAGGTTCATACCAGGTGTTATTCTGCTTGAAAACAATTCTGGTAAAACATTATTTATGTAAAAGTTTTTCAGCTTTTCTGCTGCATTATCCCAGCATTTTTGGTCCAAGTATATATCCTTTCAACAGATATTCCTGCTAAAGTCCACACTACAAATTCACACCAATTGAAATTACTCAAAGCTAATTGTCCCTGAATTTGAAGGTAATAATTGTGTGTTTTTTTCAAAGTGCATTTGTTATTAATATTGACACATAAGAACGACTTGTCTGAACAATATTCTAAGGGATGTTTGTTTCTCCATCTGTCAGCTGCTGGACATTTTACTTCTACAAGGCCTTTAACTGTATTATTTCCATATCATATGAAACAATCCCATCTGGGCTAGCCCCAGGATATGGGTATTCAGGGGAAACAAATAACCCACACTTTTCAACACAGACATTTTTGTATTGCTTAGACATGTGAATTTTATACTTCATTTTTGCTGCAGGCGCATGCTTTTGACCCCATTCTGTATATTTGTTGGAAAAGCATGAATACATAAGTTTTCTTAATGTAGCTTCTGGTTTAGTGTTTTCTTTTAAATTTACAACTTGGCCAAAACTGGAACTTGTAATCCTTTGTAACCTTTCATTTATCCACTTTGTATTGTTAATTTGTCCTCTTGTTTCAAATTCAATTTGTTTTACATCATTGACGATAATGCTATCAAACACTCTTTGTATTTCACTCTTCACCTTGTCTGATTTTAAATCAACACAATCATGGTACTGATATGTTATACTGACCAATGACTTTCTTTTACTTTTCTTTTCACATTTATTTGGAAAATTCAGAAGCCATCCTGCTTTTGGATTACACATCTGAAGATTTTCTCGAAACCTTTCAACATTTACACTACTTTCCAATTCCATGCATTTATTTGCAGTAACTGTGTTTTTGTTTGTATCAGATTCAAAACTACATTTTTTGAACACTTATTCATGGGACTTTTTTGGTGACAACTTTCTTTTTCGTGGATTGTTCCATAAACACTTCTGAGATGTTGATGACAGAGTACCATCTTTCTTTTTCTCGGTTATTCCCACCAAGGCATACATGAGAGCCCCAATATGGTTACAAGCTTCTGCTGTTCTACAGTTAAGAGAATACAAGTTATGTTAGATTTATTTTGTAAATAAGAAATTAAAGGTGACTGAAAAAATGTGTAATTGATGGGGTGGGTATAGCTTAAAATATTACATTTATCAATATTATGGGAAAATAATATTTTTGTTTTAAATTTTGATAATTTAGAGAAAATTAATTTGGTGTTAAAAGGGGAACCAGTCATCTTATTTAAGATTCTCCAGTCAGTTAATAATTTTGTGATTTTTGTGTGAATGTTATTTTGTGCCATACTGAAGACTTTATCATGACTGACTAGATAAATATCCCCAATCAATGATAAAGGTTTTGGTTTACCAGGATATTTTGCTATACATTCTGCTAAGATCATTTTCAGAACCCTTTTTTCTTTTTGATTGTATGTTTTTCAACATTAAGTTTGAAGTAAAGCTTAACTGACAAACTGGGGAGTAATGGTGTTTTACACTCCAGTCAAGATTCTGTCACTTATATCAAGGCATTTCAAGGATGGTTGAGCAAACTGGAGTGTCAGGAGAAAACAATGACTTTTAGCAAATGAAATGTAGAAAAAGATTAAGAATTTATATTATGTGCTTTGTGAATTGTTAACATTGATAATAAAATAAAAGATGATAAAAGAAATGTAGGAATTAAATAAGACTTAATTTGTTCTTATAGAATTGCACTGTTACATGATGCTAAGAACATGTAATGTAAGAAATAACATGGCATGATGCTTACATTTCTTTTTTTGGGTCTGAGCTAGTTAACCAAATTTGACTAGAACATATATAATCTGAATACCAACATAGCAATGTTCAATCTAGAAGGGGCCATGGGGCCTTGACCCCTTATTTTGTCAAGTGACCCCACTGTTAAGGCTGTAGTGGTCCATATTTTACATTAAAAGAATGCAAAAATATAGATGTTTTATGGTGTTCAAGACACTTTTTTTAACCCCCCCTCTAAAAATCCCTAGATTGAACACTGACATGGTGAATGCTTTATCTTACCGTACATTAAAAAAGGTCATTTTAGTGAGGAAATACATTTTGTGTAACTATATATAGCTACAATTTTTAAATTTCATTAAGGATAAATCACAATAAGTGTACTGTATATGGTCCGTTTTGAACCAGAACACACTGATGGTCCCTTAATATTATAGTTTAGCACAGTATCACTTGGCCCAAAATGTCACTAATAATGACATACAGCATGGCTCAGGCATTATAATTGTCACCAAACCAACCAGTAAAGGCAGTCTTCTAGCTTATTTATATTTTTGTATGACATAGTATGTATGTCTTGTATAATCTTATCAAGTATCAATCAAAATGTATGTATATATGTATATAAAACAAAGAGTCAAGTTGACCAAGACAATTTTCAAGTAACAATTAGAAAATACTTACCCTACCGTGCAGTCACACTCTGCTGAATGAACTTGACCAGTGACCTTTGCCACGCATACCCAAACTATATGGTCTGGATGTTTTGATGATTTGTCTGGTAATGAGGGCATGACCTTGCATTTGATGAAACAATATTCGGATTGCTCATGAACATGATGGTATTTAACTCCGTGCATGTGTCTATCAACGAAATAAATCTTTGAACGCAATTGTTTTTTACAGTTCATTTTCAGCACAGAGTAAATGTAAATATCCCGATCAGCGAATTCTGGAATATGTGTTAGATCGTCAAACCAAGATTTAAGTGTTGTTGGATCTGGTAAATGATCTCCAGTTGGCGTTATTAACTTTGCTGTTTTCGGTTTTTCAACTTGAGCTATATCCTCCCACTCCAGCTCTTCTTGATCCTTAATTTGTAAAGTAGAAACCCCTTTAGCACGTTGAATTAGCACCGACTTTTGCCCCGTTACATGTTGTCCATGCCTTCTAAGGTAATTTCTTAACTGCACACAATTCCATGTTTCAATATCAGAATGATCGACAAACAATGCGCCATTTGCAGCCATGCTTATGTCATTGAATACCCGGAAGTTTGACTGGCGGGAAAATATGAAATTAGGCAAGGGAGTTAACAACACTTTTCAGAAAGGGCTATAGGTATTGATTTTAATTGCACAGGTGGACCAGAAGGATTAGAAGAGGAATACTACCAAGCACTTGCTGAAAATATTGTGAAAGAAATGACACAGATAAAACACAAACAAAAACTAGATGGTGGAAAAATGAGAACAGCTAGTAGGGACAGTATCAAGAATAGGAACCAAAAAGTAAGAATATACAACATCAAGTACTTTAAATAAGGAAATTTTTACCACAGTTAATTTTCATGAGTATTGTCATTTGAAGTTATTTGCATACTTTTATTTTCATTTCTGATCATTGACAGTGCAAATTCTAGTTAGATATACAAAAATGGAGAATTCACAGAAGTTTTTTATTGTGACTTTTCTTTTTTGAAAATATGCATGAAAATAAAATGAATGGAATATTTACCTTTTTACAGTATCAATAGCACATTGTATTGTGGGTAGGAACTAAAAGTCCATTTGGAAACGAAAGAAATTCTTATAAATACTTAAAAATCTGGAAAAAATTGATTTTGTTTATGTTGAAGAATGAGCAGATGAGAAGTACCTCATTATCACGAATCCCAGGATCATCCCAAAGTGACCGGTCATCTGTCTTCATCCCACCAGACCTCATTAGTGAAGTACCAGATAGAGTTGTCCAATTAGTGCAGGACATGTTAGAACAACAGCAGGGGTCAGAAGTCACCAGACAAGACAACTCGGCAGTGAGAAATAGCCGTGTTAAAATAGACCAACAAAGTATAGATGCTGTGACTTCCTCAAGGGCTGTTAAGGAAAACAAAGTAGTTCTAAACATATGGGACTTTGCTGGTCAAACTGCTTATTTTACCACTCACCAAGTATGTATCATATTTTAATTACAAAATAAAATTTTTATCCTACTTTCATAAGGACTTTTAGTGAATAGAGTGCATTAATATTTTTTTAAAATAATTTTTTTAATCAACCACTCAGCTAGTACAGTCCCTTTGATTGTTAGTTAGATACAAGTGTTAGAATTTCTGTTTCTGTAGCATTACTATCTAGGACATTATTTGTGTGCCAAAGCGTAGGTGAAGAGAAAAATATATAGAACTCTTTTGGTGAAAAATATACACAGGGACTTTCCTGGTCAAAATATATTGCACTTTTCTTGTCAAAATATATCAAATTGTTCTGGTCAAAATATATTGGACCTCGCAGATAGAAATATATGTGATTTTTTCTGATCAAAATACAGTGGAGTTCGGCTATAACGAAGTCAAGGGGACGGCTTAATGGGCTTCATTATAGGCATATTTCGTTTTAAACAATTTTCCAGCCCCAGTATCGTTTTGGAGAATGCAGAGACGAGTTATCTCCCTTCGTCAATGTGTATCGCATAAACCGGAAGTAGAAGACGATAAAAGAAATTAAAGCTAGTATATGGTTAATGCTTATATTTTTGTATAAAAATAAAATATAATTTATCAATTTTGATTTTTTGTTTAAGATAATCAATAATAATCGCGAACCGTCATAAATACAACATGTATTTTTTAAGCATTTAACCAACCATTAGCTTTATTAGCCGGTAAAGTTCTATCTGTTGTATTTCAGTAAACTCAAAATATATATCTCTTTAAATGTCAGAATGTAAATCCATGTTACTTTTCGGAAAATAATTTAAATCCGTTTAAAAGCCACATTCTGAACACTTATCACTAACACATGCTATATAAAAGTCGTTAATTTTTGACGTTTCACAAATTTTCTGCTGCATAAAAAATGTTTCTAGATCCGACATACTGTCATATATTTTTTCACTCACATGCTCCTGGGTATCCACATAAGGTCTCCATTTTGTAAATGATTCACAGGCACTTTCCCTATTTATTTACGGAATAATTAAACTGTCACACACAATTTCATTCATTAAAATAAATTTTCACAAGCTTCACTAAACCCTCGGCGTGCCTTTCGTTAAGATCAGTGAGTTTTGAATAAACATGTGAAGGTATAACATCAAAGATGTTACTTTGGGTGTATAGGTGATTTAACACCTATGATCCTATCATGACATCCACGCTTACTGTCTGGTCGGTTACATGTTTTGAAGTGGCTTCTTTTTAATCTTTTGTCGACGGTAAGTCATAATTAGGATCAATTTTAGTGACTTCGTTATACACCATATATTTACCGTTCTATTTTTTTAATGGGACGTGAAATTTACTACGTTATAGGCATTTTTTCGTTATAGGCCAATTCGTAATAAGCAATTCAATTAAACATAAATTAAATAGTAAATTGGTCGGGGAATTTTTTCTAGTTCGTTATAGGCCTAAATTTGTTACATCCGTCTTCGTTATAGATGAACTCCACTGTATATGGGACTTTGTTTTCTTGTCAAAATTTATACAGGCATTTTGCAGGTGAAAATATATGCAGGGATTTTGCTGGTCAAAATATATTAGACTTTTTTAGTCAAAATATGTTAGACTTTTCTTGTCAGAATATGTAAGATTTTTATAGTCAAAATAAATGTCTCTTTCATTTTCTAAAGCTTTTTAAAAGTTTTGCATGTGGTATGGCTTTAATTGTTTCCTGAGTACTTTTGAGACAAACAAAATCCTCAGATGACACTGGTTACCCTAAGTTTAGATTGATTCTATTGTACAATAGGACAATGTTAATGCTGATAGTTGATATTTTTTGTTACTTCTCTAAGCATTTTCTTTTCAAATGATATGTAGAAAAATCTCCTAATACTTGTATACTTCTGTTTTATGAAATTAGCTGTTCATTCAGTTTGATTCGCTGATGTGCTTAGTTTTCAGTTTTGTCAGATGAAAGTCTATAGTTATTTCCCCTATATTGAAATTCATAAACCTTTTAGGTGAACTTGTGTACATTTTGTAATGTATTTATAATTTCAACTATTCAAAGATTGATAGAATTACTGTCTCTTATATATAATGAAATTTTACATCTTATGGTGTGAACTATATTAATCATTTCTCATCCAGTTATACAATAGTCATGAAACATTTATGCATTCATTATATAAATCAGTTTCTATTATAATTCAGGTGTTCTAAACCTTCATAGCTGTATATCTCATTGTGTTCTATGTATTATTCAGGTGTTCTTAACCTCCATAGCTGTATATCATTGTGTTCTATGTATAATTCAGGTGTTCTTAACCTCCAGAGTTGTATATTATTGTGTTCTATTTAGAATTCAGGTGTTCTAAACCTTCATAGCTGTATATCTCATTGTGTTCTGTGTATTATTCATGTGTTCTTAACCTCCATAGCTGTATATCATTGTGTTCTATGTATAATTCAGGTGTTCTTAACCTCCAGAGTTGTATATCATTGTGTTCTATATAGAATTCAGGTGTTCCTTACCTCCAGAGCTGTATATCCTATTGTTATTTATTTATTATTCAGGTGTTCTTAACCTCCAGAGCTGTATATCCTATTGTGTTTTATTTATAATTCAGGTGTTCTTAACCTCAAGAGCTGTATATCCTATTGTTATTTATTTATTATTCAGGTGTTCTTAACCTCCAGAGCTGTATATCCTATTGTTATTTATTTATTATTCAGGTGTTCTTAACCTCCAGAGCTGTATATCCTATTGTTATTTATTTATTATTCAGGTGTTCCTTACCTCCAGAGCTGTATATCCTATTGTTATTTATTTATTATTCAGGTGTTCTTAACCTCCAGAGCTGTATATCCTATTGTTATTTATTTATTATTCAGGTGTTCTTAACCTCCAGAGCTGTATATCCTATTGTGTTTTATTTATAATTCAGGTGTTCTTAACCTCAAGAGCTGTATATCCTATTGTTATTTATTTGTTATTCAGGTGTTCCTTACCTCCAGAGCTGTATATCTTATTGTGTTCAATTTATGCCATGATTTAACATTAAAAGGGCAGGATGGTCAGGTAAGTTTGGAACTTTGAAATTAAAACTTTCTTAAAATGTTAGATTAACAAGAACCAAATTTTATCATCAATTTACAAAGAGTTTTACAGATTTTAACTTTGACTGACTTGTTTTATTTTTCAAAAATTGCAAACAGAAAAAACCCATCTCACATAATAATTAATTCACAGTGTGGTACTATATTACTGTTATTAAAAAAGCTATCTTTTTCCAATTTCAGTGGAGATGTTACATTTATGTAGTCTTTAACTATGAAAACATTAATACACATACATGCATTGCATAGTTAGCAGCTAGTCTTAATGCTTGAAAAGCAAAAATTGTACCAATAGAAATTGTTTAAGAAGTTTTCTTAAAAACCCCTGTGATAAGGCACAAGATAAAGATTTGACTTCATTATTTCTCAAATGATTACTTTAATTAAATTTGGAAAAAGTAAAAGGGAAAAAAATTGTTTTAGTTCTAAATCAAGATAATTGCACTTGTTGGGCAATATATAATATTATGAATTATAAATAAGATACTTATATGAATAAGTAGTACAATGTAATTTAGGTTTTTTTTTATGTACAACACCTATAGCATTGTTTCTGAATGCTTTGAAAGAGCACTTGACTCCCCATTTTAAGTTACAATTGGATTCAGCCAAGAATCAAACCCCTATTTGTGACTTATGTGTTCTTTATGCTTCAAATATTTTCAATTTTAATTATAAGGCAGGCAAAAATCTCTGATTTTTTTTTTTACCCAGGAATGATTTTTTTTTTCAAAAAAAATAATTTATCATTACAAACTGTTTAATAATGAATAATTACATTGGTCAAACATTTTGTGTTGCTTTTTGTTTCTAGGACTTACTGGTACTGTTAATTATAAAAATGGCTCCTACTTTTCAAGAGCCAGGGCTAACCCTGTAAAACTATTGTTACTAGTTCTCTTATTTCTAGCTCACTTAGCAATCATAATACAAATTTTTTTCTTTTCATTATCAGGATTCTGTAGAAGCAGAGCTATGTACCCTTGATTATATGGATTTTTGGATGAGGTCTATATATGCCCATGCCTCTCAGAATACCACCAGTGAAGTAGACAACACCAGACTATCACCGCCATTCTTCATTGTTGGAACTCATCGTAACAGCCTGTCTCAAGATCCAAAAGAACAAAACCAAATGGTAATAATTCTCCAAGTTGATTTTTTTTATTTGATAATTGGTTTTCATTCAGGATTAGGTTATCATAGAGGTCAGAATATTACGATGACACTGCCTGTATGTTTTACATCTGTATGTCATTGTATAGTTACAAGCTGTATGTAAGTGTCATTCTTTTCATTAAGGTTAGTGTTCATCTCTACAATAAACTATTTTAGTGGTATTTAGATCTTTGAAATGATTATTAATTCCAAAGAACTGAACAATCAATAATTAAAATTAACACCAACAAAAATACAATAATTTAGGAATACTATGATAATATTAAAAAGGTTAATACTGTAATCATATAAATCTTTATTGCAAAATCCCTTCTGATTGTCTATTAAGATACTGGAATCATTTTTTGGAAATTTTAATGATAAAAAACATGAAGACATGATTCTGTTTTCATTGTCACTTATTACTTCAGAAATCACACAAAATAGCTGTATATGGCTGGTTGTTTTTTGGTTGGCAAAAAGCTCTTCCATTAACCCATATTTTCTCACCTTTATTTGTGACCAGTCAGATCTCAGAATGTATTTTTTCATTTGTCACTTGACTGGTAAAGTACTCAATAGACTTACCACTTCTAAAATGACTGTTGTTCATGAAGAACAAGTTGAAAACTTACTACCAGTCCTATAACAAATGTAAGGATGTTGTCTCTGAACTGATTGGTCAAGGTGGAGAAAAAAAATCACTTAATGGGAGAGCCTCTTGCTAAATTCAAAACAACCAATCAAAATACAGCTAATCATCATCTAAACATCTCTAAACACATGTTTAATTTAGGTTGAAGAAAAATTTGAAGCCATTCGAGCATTTTTAATGGATAAACCCTACACACAGCATATAGTCACTCCATTTTTTGCAGTTGAAAACAGTCTAGAAGTTGAAGATAAACAGGTATATAGATATATTAATTGATTAAATACAGGTTATTTACATGTATAACAATAAAATGTAGTTAATTGTTTTACTTCTATCTAAACGTCACCGCCTACAATAACATAAAATGACTTTATTTAACAGAGGAAACAGTCTAGACATTTAAGATCAACAGATACTAGAATGTTTTAAGTAGTTCAGTGGAGCAATAGAGATTTACAACCCAGTCAAGATTCTTTTACTAATACCAAGGTGTACAGTTCTGGGAAGGTGGAGAAAATACTAAAGTACCCAGGGATAACCACCAACATTTGGCAAGAAAACTGACAAACTTTTTGAAACAAGGATCTTCCCAAGTTGCATTTGAACCTAGACAGTGAGAGGCAGAGTGAGCTGTAAGTGCTGACTTTAGACCACTGCTCTCTGAGGCCCTTAGTTTGTTTTTAAGTCTATATGATTAAATACAGCTTGGTTAGTTTTAAAATGTTACTAATATCTAAATGCCATTGGTCATATATACATGATATAGTTACTTCATTCATCGAGTCAGTGTCACCACAAAACTAAGGATCTAATCCCACTCTGGCAAATCTTAGTGTGAGAAAGTTTGTCAATTCACTTGCCAAAGGTCTGTGTTTTTCTCCTGGTACTAATGGTTTCTTCCGCTATCCCAAGTCCGACTGCTCTATAGAAATCAAAGGTCTGTTTTTAGGCATTTAACACTAATGCTAAACTCATCAAGTAAAAAAAATTGGTATTGTAAAGAGTTTGTCTATAAAGATAGACTTTTTATTTTAAAAAATGAATTTAAAAAAATACTTGTGAATTTTATACACCATTAACCCATGGTAATGTCTGTCCAGAGCATATGCTATTCAGGTTGAATGATGTAAAAAATCTGAAAGAAGAAAACTTGCCCTTTATTTTGACAACAGTCCATTACATAGTTAAGCTATGGCATTTCCGCTGTTTCTTATATGGCTTTAAGTTAGGTGACTAATGTTATTTTCAAATCTGGATGATTTTATCAAGGATATAAAGCAGGTCAACCCCAAAACCCTTTAAATATAAACCTGTTGCCTTTTTTAAATTTGATTATTTTCTCAGTTCAAAGGGGGAAAAGAAATATTTTTATTCTCCAATTTTTGATAGATTGATGAGTTGAGGAAGAAAGTAGAGTTTGTAGCAAGTAAGGAGCCTTACATGGGAGAACAGATGCCAATAAAATGGTTAAAATTTGAACAGGAAATAGCCAATCATGTCCAAGCTGACATGAACCATGCATCTTTTGACCAGGTAATTAACGCTTACTTTTCATATAAGGACGACCAAAAAAAAAAAAAAAAAGGAAAGAAATGAAAAAAGAAATCTACAAAGCTAACAACTTATTTGTACAGAATTTTGATTGTCCATTATGATTGGTTGGTTTTAATGTGTTAGCGAATCAACATTTTTTCAGTTATTCACGACTACAGCTAGATTATAAATCTCTTAGGATTTATCCAAGAACAAGTTCTTGTATGCATGAGATACACAAGTGTATATTATGGTCTGTCTTGTACTAGTTCACCCAGGGCGACTTTTTGTTAAGGTGTTATCTCATCAAGTCAGTATGACACAGACGAGCATACCTCTCTCCCTGTCACCAAGTAAACCAGTGGATAATCTTTCCTTGTATTGTCAAGTGCCAAGCAAGGCAACAGTATCAAATTTTAAACACTTAATATAAACCAGCGAGGATTTGAACCCCAACCTTTCACTACTGAGGCAGATGCTTTGTCATTGAGGCAGTTGTCCATAATAGTGTGGTTTCTATAAAAATTTGTTTTCAATTATTTAAATCTGTTTGTTTCACATAGTATTATTCCCTGTGTATTGATATTTGCTATTTTTGCAATCACTGTACAATTACAAATTAATTACATGTCTGAGTAGGTTTGTGGCATCTCTGATCAGTTCACAGATCTCATATTCATAATTAAGCACAATGTTTATACTACAAATATATCAAAATATGAAATAATGTTGGTAGCGTACATTATAATAATGTGGATAACATGCAAGAAATATTTGACTTTGAAAAAACACATTACCTTGCTGTAATATAGGAATACCCTACTTTTCAGGTGAGAGAAATTGCAGGTAACTTAGGAATTACTGATGATAATGAAGTTAAGACCATGTTAGAGTTTTACCACGACCTCGGAGTATTAATCTACTTTGGTGGGACTGGTACAATGGATAATCTATTACGTAATACTGTTATACTAAAACCACAGTGGCTCGTTGATATGTTTAAACGAATTATTATGGCAAAACAAACCAAAGACAAGGTAACTACATCCTAGATTTAACTTTTATTGGTCTGTGATGATAACTTTTACCTATGTCATCAATGACAAAAAGCAGTGTCTGCTCATTCATCTGTTCACCTCATTTACTAGGTGTACATACTTTGTGTGATATGTAAGTCCCACTGCATTACAGCTATACCTGTCAACTTTTCTTTAATATTTATATTTATATGGAAGATCTGCACTTCCTTGATTGGGAAACTTAGCGAATTTTGAATTCTCAGAATTTTGTTGAATTTTTCAGCAATATATGTCTCTATAGCTTATTTTTTATGGACTTATTGATAAATTCCTTGGCCCAGTTGTTCGAAGCATGATTAATTCAATTAATGATAAACAAATCTAAAACATCAATACCTGTCAACATATCATTATTAAATCAATTGCTTTAGAGCCACATGCTTTAGTTTGTCAGATTGAAATAGAATTGTCTCATTGATTTCACAACACAATTTAAATTAATAAAAATTCTAATTTTGACTATACAGTTGATTAAAATAATCAAGCCTCATACAACTAGGGTCCTGACTAATTGGATTTAAAATAAATATTCATGTAGAACTTTCTGAAATGCATATGTTCAAAACTGTTTGAAAAGTAAAGGCTTTCAATTTATTAAAAAATACCAGCATCTGATATGAAAATGCATTGAATTTACTGTAGTTAGAAAAGATTCTGTAATAATTATTAGTATATTATGAATTTGATTGATGATGCATTTTCTGTTCATTCATTCATTCATTCAAACATTCATTCATTCATTCATTCATTCATTCATTAAGTTTTTTATTTATTTCAGTGGAGTATGTTGAAGGATAAGTGGAGATTATTAGAAGAGAAAGGAATACTAGAAGAAGCACTAATTGATTATCTCTGGAAGGATGTCCTCGGCCAAAAACTTGTCCTGTTGGGACTGATGGAAAAATTTGATCTTTTAACTCAGCGTCTTCCACATCCATCAGTGGTATATTTTTTATTTATTTATTTTATTTTTTTATTTATTTATTTTATTTTTTTTTTGATTAACTTCTCCATGTTCTCCATGTTATAATCAGTTAGGTGTTATAATACAGTTAAACAACAATAGGACATCAGAGCACTAAACTTCAATTTCACTCACAATGTAAAAGAAATGTATGAAAATCTGTTCTTTACATTTTAGCTCAGTGCTTATTTTGTAAATTTGAAGTCAGGGATGGATCCTGGGCTAGGTCAGGCTGTAGACTAGGCAAGATGGGATTATGCAGATGTGATCTTTAAAATCAATTTCCTATGTAGCACTAGGTGTTACTGAAGGTGAAACTTTAAACATTGATGTTTTATGTCAAATTAGTTGTTTTATAGAGAGGAACTTTAATAATCAATGTCCTGTTACAGTAGACGTTGATAATCAATGTCCTGTCACAGTAGATGTTGAAAATCAATGTCCTGTCACAGTAAATGTTGATAATCAATATCCTGTCACAGTAGATGTTGATAATCAATGTCCTGTCACAGTAGATGTTGAAAATCAATGTCCTGTCACAGTAGACATTGATAATCAATGTCCTGTCACAGTAGATGTTGATAATCAATGTCCTGTCACAGTAGATGTTGAAAATCAATGTCCTGTCACAGTAGACATTGATAATCAATGTCCTGTCACAGTAGATGTTGAAAATCAATGTCCTGTCACAGTAGACATTGATAATCAATGTCCTGTCACAGTAGATGTTGATAATCAATATCCTGTCACAGAAGACATTGATAATCAATGTCCTGTCACAGTAAATGTTGATAATCAATGTCCTGTCACAGTAGACGTTGATAATCAATGTCCTGTCACAGTAGACGTTGATAATCAATGTCCTGTCACAGTAGGTGTTTTATATTATTTGATGGCTTTCAGCCTTGTATACGTTTATTGTAGGATTTGCAGAACTTTTGCAGAATATACAGAAATATTATATATTTTATACAATCTTTTTCAGTCTTCAAACCAGAAGTCTAAATCCTTGTATATTCCATGTCGTCTCCCTGTTGATAGAAGTATTGAAAAGAGACTGTATTCCGCTCAAAGCAAAGATGTTGTATTTTATATAGATTTTTGTGGTTTCTTGCCAGGTTTGTATAAAGTTCCTTAAAAACAAATACTGTAAATTGAATTGTCAAAACAAGAAGCACTGAGGAAACCCATACCATATAAAATGTCATCAGTTTATATTTTTACAAGTTTTTTGTTAACCTTGACCTTGACATATCATATTTGTTCTATAAATGCATAATTAAGATACCGAGGGTTTTGTTTTCATTGAAATATTCTAAATGCCAGTAATGAACATCATCATTGTACTATTGTTTATGTTTTTGATTTATTATTATTATTATCATCATCTATTATAAACCTTAAAAAAGTCAGTCAAACATACTTTATCAGTTTCATGTTACAAATTTTAAATTTAAAAGCATCATTTAAAAAAAAAATTACCATTAATCTTGGGTCTAGAAAATGTGAGTGTAATAATGGTGTTTTACCTCCAGTCAAGATTCTTTCACTAACATTGGAGGAAGTGAGTTCTATGTTTGCTGAGTAATCTGGAGTACTGTACTTGAAGAAAACCGCAGAGATTTACCAAGCTAATTGGAGGTGGTTAGTTCTATGTTTGCTGAGTAATCTGGAGAACTGTACTTGAAGAAAACCGCAGAGATTTACCAAGCTAATTGGAGGTGGTTAGTTCTATGTTTGCTGAGTAATCTGGAGAACTGTACTTGAAGAAAACTGCAGAGATTTACCAAGCTAACTGATAATTCTGTATCTACATGAGATGAAAATGTTTTTGAGTTATTCTGTCTGTTTTTGCTAAGTTATTTCTTGTTTTATTTTAGATGGATTGTTTCATCGTATAATGACCAGAACAATAAGATGGTGTCTAGATCAGACAGGGAAAGAACCATACAGTGTGCTAGGTTATGTAGCCAGGTTTTACTTGGATCAGGAACATGATTTTGTGTTGGAGATGGCACCAAGGAAGTACCATAGAATAAAGGTGATTTTATTCTTTAAATTATCTTTCTCAAGATTTAAAAGTTTTTTTTTTTCCTTTATTCATTTTCGTATTTTGCAGAAAACAAATCATTCTGCTTTTGTATCCTTTCCATTCATGATATGGATATTATAATGACCCCCACACTTCCCAATTGAATATTAATCTTTTCATTAGTTAATTGATGTCTCTGTTGGGACAAGATTTATCGAATTAAAAAAGCTAGAGTTTTATTTAAGTTTCAAATCATAAAGAATATGATACAAATGAAATAAACTCCTGACTATAGTTAATTAAAAATTTGATCAAAACATGTTTTGTGTAGCAAATTAAAGGATAAAAAAATTAGTTTTAGTTAACAAACAACCTTTTCATTAAATTCAAATTTTTTTACCTAAAAACTGTTAAACGTAATCAAAAATCAAAATATCTGAGTTCTTAACTGGACTTATTTTGATTACCAGTAAATAAAGAGATCTGGACTTCTTAAAAACGTTCAGCTTATCCAGAAATTTGAGATACCTGTATTCAAGATAATGAGATTCAACTGTACTGTATGTTTTTTTAGTTCAGTATTTCTTGCTTTAGATTACACGTTTGTTACATAAAAAACTCCAGTGATGTCAGACTTCAAATACAACATACTGCTAAGTTAAGTGTCTTAAAGCAACAAAGATCGTAGAATGGAAATTAAGGAAAATGATTGGGAATTATTAGTTCAACTTTACAGACCATATTCAAACTTTTTTTATGGACAATTAAGCTTTGTTTGATTAGATATACAGGTGAGCTACACTGTACTGAAAACTTTTTGTTTTCTCCCACTTCTTACTAAAGAGTTTTACTTGTATTTATTAGGTTATTGTTATGAGAGTGACTAAGATGGATGATAGTGACGAATCATCTGACAGTGACAGTGACGAGAATAAACATAAAGAGAAACAGTATTCACCATTACCAAGTGCATCAGCTAAGGTAACAATTTTTTTTTCAGATAATTTTTTGTATTCGATTTAGAGTACCATTTCCTAAATATATTATAATGTATAAATATTAGATGGTTTCCAAATTTCAGTACAGCAATGAGGTCACTGTATGTTGTACATTCAGGATTTTTGACATTATAAGTGACTGTTTTAACACCTATACGATGTAAACATGCAAAATATATAATGTGAAATATAACTGTTTACTCTCTAGGATTCTTTTCTAAAATTTAAATTAGTTGTCTTTAATCTACATAATAGAAAATCTAATTTATTCTAATTTATACCCATCTTTTATCACTAAAAAAATTTTTTTTTTTTTTTTTTTTTTTTTTTTTTTTTTTTTTTTTTTTTTTTTTTGCCATAGTAACTGGTCTCACATCCAATTGCTATAGGTTTAATTTGTTGGTTTGAGAGGGTGATTTTCATACAACCTCCACCAAATGAAGAAAGGGAGGCAAAACAAAGGTCATTCATAAGTTCAATATATATGCAGTATTCTATTTTGATATTAGATGTTGTAAAAATAAAGCATGAGAAAGACATGGTTATATACCACCTGCAACAGAGGCGTGTTCAAGTCACCATTTGCTGGCCACTACACTCGCGCATACAATTTTTATGTCTATTGAACAGAAGCGAGTACTTGCGTTGTATTAAAAAAGGGGACCATCGGTGAAGAAGAGACTAATGTTGTAAAATAAATTGTGATTGACCAGCCAAGTATTGATTTATCCTTGACTTCCACATCATATTTAGACGACGAAAAAGAAGTCGTTTCGTTTTTATTGATAATACAGAGTATGTTAAATAGTTCCATCGGTTTTTTTTCAAAATGGTCATTTAATTTTTGGTTGTGATTATACCCGTGGTCAGATACCGATAAAATCCTCCAAAAAAACTTAAAAACACACTCATATCATGCATCTTCACAATGTTTGAAATAATTTAAACATTAATACCTTTATTTGAACGATTTAACACACTTTCACTGACAAAAAAACAATACTGCGTGTTGTTTTTAGAATTCACTAAGATCGTTTTCTTTAATATTTGACTCTACGACGCCATCTTGAATCTAAGGCGAACAACTTAAAATATTGATAGTGGTTGCTTGCGTGCGCTTGTGCATACACTCATTCCTGAATGGTTAGAAGTCAATGCGATCGCGTATATACACACTCTTGAACGGGCCTCTGGTTGTGATTACCTGTTAAAGGGAATTAACTCTACTGTTTTTGTAAACACTTTGTTCTCTGATCATAAGCTGTTACTCTAGCCATATACTCAGTTTTAAGTCTTTGTCAGCATTTAGCTTTCTTATTCTTATAATATGTTGCTACAATATGTGGATGTGGATACTGATAAGAAAACTTGTTTTGTTTAGTTATGTCTATTTCCACTATACAAATGTGTAATACATGTAGTGTTATGTACATATACAGTAAGTCATACATTTGAAAACTGACTCTGTTGTAAATCAATGCTGTCTAAACTGAACCAATGAACCAATACATAAGGCCATACCAATACTGTAATTTGTCAAATTGGTCTGCCTCATCTGAACAAATGCAAGGTCAGTTTTGAAGATTTTATTTTATTTTTTTTAAAAAATATTCGTAGAAAAATGGCTTCTCCAAAATATCAAATAAACTTTTTTTTTAAATTTCAGCTGCGTAACTTTCTGGAATCAACATTGTTTGAGTTAAAGGAAACATGGATGAAGAGATTGTCATATAACATGTGTATAGCATGTCCATGTGGTCGACCATGTTATACACACGATGCTCCTGCTTGTACACAGGAAGAATGTGTTCATTTCCTTAACCTTGATGAATGTTTGGCTAACAGGGTAGGGATTTTTGTTAGTAGAAATTGTTATACATACTAAGTGTAGTTGGTTTCACTTGTATCAAGACAACACCTGCTATTATTGAAGTTGCAGAAATCTGTAGCTGTGCAATGTCTTGATGGCAAAGAGCAGTGAATAGAGGGGGGGTTTTTTATACGGAGAATTGGTTTTTAAGAACTCTCATAAATGTGATTTTAAGCGAAAATTTTGACTCAGCTTAGTAATGAAGGAACAATTTCTACAACTTTAAGACTAAAAGGCTTTAAAGAAAACATAGAAAATAACTTAATATCCTTTGATGTGACAAGCATTTGACCAAAAATGCTACTGTTGTACTGGCTTAGGGGTAAATAAAAAGTTTTACTAAAAATAGTGTCACGGTAATTCATATATATATATATATATATACATGTATGTAATTATTGTTTTAGTTAGACAGATTACTAAGATTGTACAAATTTTGGCAATAAATACTTTTATTTATAGATATCACATTAGTTTTTATATTTAGATTCCTCAAATTTCATATATGTTGTGTTAAGACTAGTATTTACCGGTATTACGTTGTTATCTTAATTCAGGTTGTTTGTTGTGATCACAGAAGAATAAAAACCACCACAGTTAAAAGATGGTTTCCTGAACCATTATCACCTGGTATGATTTACACACTACAATATATTAATAATATAAAAATAATTTTATCACTAAATGAAGATATCTCATTTAATGTTAAAGTTAACAGGCCTCATTTTTACAATCATTCTTAAACCAAGATTTTCCTAAATTTTAGCCAATTTTTACAAAAGAAAATTTGAATAAAAAAATAATGAAGTTAAAAGAAAATTAAAGTGATCCTCAAAATTTTACCTGAAATTCCTAAAGTTCAAATTTTTATCATGTTGATATTTGTCAAATATGTCGAAAATTTTAGTAAAACATAATTAAATATGGTTGTTTTATCACACAAAATGAAGATTGTTACTACGGTTTAACTTTAGCGGGGTAAAATGTTTCATTCAATATGAAAATACATCAATTTCTTTTTGGGAGACTTTTCTTTCCTTGACAACACAAAAAGTACAAAGTGATTTCAGAATACATTTTGCTTGCTCTATATTTACACTTATTTTACACACAGAATGTAAACAAACTGCAGTTCATGTGGTAAAAATTATAATTTGTTGAGTGCCTCAAATAAATTACAAATTCAAAAGAAAAATGAATGGTGTTGTAGCAATAGGCAATGGTTATTGTTACTTTATTGACATGTAATTTTATTGAGTCATGCACAGATTTTCTACGAACCACTTCAGGTTTATTCAATTTGCTATGACCTAGAAGACATACATGCCAGTAGACCAATTACAATCAAAGTCCATTGCTTAATTAAATCAGTGAGTATAGAGGAGATGGCTTCAATAAAAAAAAAATTCCTTGCTTCTCAAAATTTACATTTTTTGTAGGTTTCCAGGGTAAAGTTTTACCAGTCATTGACCTTGATGATGCCTATGGTAATATAGAAAAACATAATCCACGGCTACCCACATGGGTCAAAGGTGCTGCTAAGTTACTCAATGCCGGACCTGAAAATCAGGACTGGTTGGCTTTATCAAAACTTATGGGTAAGGAGGTTCTTTTTTTTTTTTTTTTTTTTGATATTTCAGAATTGATTAGATGTATAAGTTAACTCTTTTGCTTTTAAAACTTTCATCTCAGCCTTAATACTTAACATTAAAACATTCTTCTGTAGTGTCAATCTTGCATGAATAGGCTTGGCTTAGCACTAAGTCATCCAATCTGATTGTGGTTAATTCAATCCACAATCAAGATCTAGAATTTTCAGTAAAGATCAAGATTGTGAAAATTGATTCGGAAGAAATGAAATTTTGTATTCTTCAGTAATTCCAGTTGTTGTGAATTTTAACATAGCCATTGCATTTCTTAATTTGGTCACAAATTTATAAAACACTTTAAATATTGAAATAAAATTGAAGTAAATGTTATTTCTGTATATATATAGGTTACAAAGAGAGTCAAATTGAGAAATTTTCTGATGATCTGAATTCAAGTTTAGCATTATTAGCTGACTGGATAATTACAAGTGGAAATACAACTTTATCTGTGGACATGTTGATAGGATTCTTGGAGAAACTTGACAGAGAAGATGTAGTAGAAATTATACAAACAGCAAAAGGTATAAAAAAATAAAATCTCAAATATTTTCAGATGAAACTTATTGATGTAGAGATTATTTTAAACAAGTTTCTCAATGTCTTGTTTTAAGATTTGTAAAAGTTAAAATTGGTACACTGGTTGTTTTTAATTCTTAAAAGAGTTCAAGATTTATAAACATTTTAGAATTATTAACTTTTGAAATTAAAAATGAGCAAATTTTTCATAAGGATTATTTTTTTAAATGCGCAAAAATTATGCCCCACATAAATTAATAGTTACACTATGTAAGGATTTATACAGAACATTATTTTTTGGGATAATTTAACAGAAACAGATTTGGAACCTCAGCAGATATTTCTAAGTTATCAATGGGACCATCAGGATGATGTAAAAGCTTTAAGAGACAAGTTAGAAAAGTCAGGATTTACATGCTGGATGGACATTGGTCAGATGGGAGGCGGAGACCAACTTAATGCAAAAATTGACCAAGCAATCAGAAATTGCAAAGTAAGTGTTCTTACTGTTTTCATCTTTACTAAAGAAAATAATTTTTTTTTTTAATTTGCTTAACTTCTGGCTCAGTACAGAACAGCAATTATACTCTATGAAGTGGGCTACAATATCTGTAAGGTTTAGCAACCATTGTTTAAAGTGTATTTGTGTGCCAAAAAGTTTCTGTTCAATGGTTTTTAAAGGACTAGACATTAAGGTGTCCCTGACCACTTTTGTTAAATTTTTCCACGCTTTCTCCATTGAAATAAAAATATATAAATCTCTCTCTCTCTCTCTCTCTCTCTCTCTCTCTCTCTCTCTCTCTCTCTCTCTCTCTCTCTCATGCCATAATTTTGTCTTTTTCATTAAGTTGTCAAATATCGATTTTTCATTCTTATAATTAAGTTTTAGGATGACTTTAACACATATAATTTACAGTAATTCTTGTTTTTCGTCTTTCAGGTTTGCATTGCTTGTATAACTCCTAAATATGTTGTGTCTCACCATTGTAATAGAGAACTTAATCTAGCTGACACTCTTACAAAACCAATAATTCCTGTGATGTTTGGTCGTGTGATGTGGCCTCCCCCTGGTGGCATGTCACTTATACTATCTCCACTCGTATATATTGACATGAAAGGTTTGTATAAGATAATAACTGTGTTAAATTTATAATTAAAATAGTTTTTAAAGGGTTAAGTAAACAGTGGCATTAAATAAGATAGCTTGATATATTGTCACCATGTTTGGCCTATTCTATATCTTCAAAAAAGTTGCTTGATTAAAATTTTTAAAAAAAATGGCTTAATTAAATACATTGATATGGCTGCACTTTAAATAAATTCTTTGGTTGATCTGTAAAGTAGACGAGTGTTTATTCTTTGAAGCCAGTCTATAAAGAGAATAAAAGAAAATGAAAATTAACATTATAGACAATCAAAGAAAAGAAAATGAAAATTAACATTATAGACAATCAAAGAAAAGGGGAATCTCAGGTTATACAAATTTAAAATACTATCTGTTGAGAAGTCTGTTGCTAGAGACGTTATTAGGGATGCATGTATAAACAAACTAACTTAAGCAGTTGATAATGTTGATCACATTTTATTAGGTGTTGGAGGACATGGTGGAACTGGAATACATGCAGATTTAAATGATAAATACAAGGAAGTGATACAGAAAGTGATGAATTATGCTTCACCTGATCTAAGTCGTTACTTTGACACTGTCAGTGTCAGCAGTAGTAAACCAGCAAGCCATATAGGAGATTTACACAGTCTATCTAGTGATTCTTATGTAGACATCGAAACTTATAATAACAATGCTCAAAGAAGTAATCGTGCTACGTTACAAGGCATGGAGCGAGCAGTACAACAGCATGTTAGTCAGCAGCGAGAACAGCCACAACGTCGAGAACCAGCCTTTCCACCACAACAAGTTCAAGTTACACGTTGTGGAGCATGTACTATTTTATGATATTTGCTTAAACTGTTAAAATTTCATTAACTGTTAAAGAGAATCAGTGTTTTGGTGACTGAATGTGATATATTTAAATATTTATAAAATACTTTAGAGCCATTTATAGAAGGAAAAACGTGAAATATTGTTTTCAAGTTAGAAGAAGAAATAACCTTGTATTAATTAATTGGGGTTAAGAGTTGTATCATGTGATATCTTCTTATGTTTGCAATTGCCTTTATATTTCCACTTTTTATGAAAATATTTTGCCTTATCAATTTCCTGAAGTCGTATTATTCTTATTAAATGATATAAATCTATTTCCATTGAAAATTTTGATTCTTGACAGGATAAAGGTATATCAAGTGTTACACAAAATTATCCTGTTTTAATTTACCAAGGCAATTTTACATTACAGTCTGTCAAAGTATTGAAATGTGTAAAGTTGAACTACCACAATTTGTATCACTTTAGTGAAATCATGTTGGGGTTAATCTGTAGTTTTTAGATGGTTTTAACATTACTCCCTCAGTTTGTTGATGATATCTGTACCTCAGAATTCACTGTTTTAACTTTGAGTCACCTGTGTACTAATTCTAGACAAAATTAATGTATTTTGTCCACTCTTGTTTAAAAAATGGCTTGACCATTTTATATTTTTCAGATTCTTTCTAAAATAAGTGCCAAAATATTCATAGTGTGTAATCTTTTTTTATTATTATAATTATTAACTGCTAGGATGATCTGTCTCTAAGATTCAAACTTCATGCAGAAAGAATGAAACTTCTTGTATCAACTTTGACCAAGATTTAGGATTCTTTTAATTATTTTAAAAATAATCTGATATAACAATTTGTTTAAAAAATAAATTAAATTTGAGTGTCATATATGAAAAATAAGTTTTAAGATTGTATATTTTTATACATGTATTTAAACAGATTAATTTGCATATGGAATATGTTATAAAGAGTAATTGTTATCTGTTTACATATATATGTGTGTTTTTATATAGTGGTGGCAGAGTTTAACATTTGTTTGTGCTTACATGATATAAGTTGTGTCATAGTAACTAGTTATATTGTGTTGCCTGGCAACTGCTTCTATTTTCATGTCATTGTGTAAGCTTTTTTTGACATCACCTGTATTGATAGTCATGTTTATTTATTTTGTCTTAATTGTTTTCTTGACTGAAAAGTGCAAATTATAACAGCTGTTTGTAAATGCAATACCACTGCCCACAGTTTTCATGTTGTCTGTCTTACAACTAGGAAAGGAGTAGGGTGAAGTGGAGTCATGGTGTTTTAGGCTCAATCAGGATTCTTTCACATATATCTAGATGGTCAGTTCTGTGATGGTAGAGGAAACTGGAGTGCTTTGATAAAACCACTGAACTTCAGAAAGTGTTTGTCCAACTTTTTTTGCACCAAGATCTGCCTGAGAGAAGGCAATGAGAGGCATCATTTAGAGTGTGCTTTAGACCACTCAGTCACAGAAGGCAAAGAAAAGGATAATGGTGATAATTGCAATGACTGGGCATCATCAATGTTAAAATTCATTATAATTTATAAACTAGTAAGATAAATAATAAGAAATATAATGGGCTTCACCATTATACCAAACGATACCCCATAACATTTATGTAGAACTATTGGCTGCAATTGATATGGAATATGTTATTAATACATGTACATTTATTGCATATTCCCAGAATTGGGTTTTTTAATTTTGTATTGATCTGAACAAAGACTGTGGGTTATGCCGATAACACCCCCCTCCACATTGCAAATGGTCTGGTCATTGTGATGTTGAAGTACTTTTTATATGATACTTAATATCTGTTTGTTTATATAAAGTGTTGTATCTTACGGTAGTAGTTTATGCTTCATTATATCACAGATCATTATTGTTAGATACATGTATATTACATAACAGATCTTTTTTTGAGGGCATTTTGATATACTAGTATACTTTTAATTTTGTTTGATTTCTGCTGGGCATTACTTAAATGTTTTCAATTACTAAACCTGTCTTTAATTTGGATTTAAATGTATCTCTGTATCAAACCTCTCAAAAGTTTCAGGGTGTTAAAGCTATCATATTTGAAGGCTGTTAAAGTCACAAAGTCGTGGTAACTCACATTGATCATGTAACTTACATCTATATACTTCTTTCAGTTAAAAACACCTGTATGACTCATTTCCCTCTCCAAGTTTTGGTTTTTGGTGTAAAAATTGTGGGTTATAAGTAAGAAAATATGGCAGATTCTGTATGATACAGGAAACTGAACACTGTACTATACAAAAATCTGAATTATATTTTGGATAAGTTGACCATAATTTTAAGGATTTTTTTCTGATTTTACTTAAAGCCATACATAATGACATTTTACTTGTTATAATGAATAATTTTTTCTCTCAGATTTATACAAACTGCCATTGTTATGTTAACTGTTGCATTGTGTTTTTCATGTACAACCTCCATGAATTAGTATTACAGTAATTTACAGTTGTTTAACTTTATTTAACTCATCTTCATCTTGTTAATATAAAGCTGTGTAACTGTTTATCTTGGCCAGTATCAGAAATATTTAGGATATATAATTCTACTCAGATAATGTTTCTGTGTATAATTAGGAAAAAGACTTAAGCTTTTTTATTAATTTCTTTGAAGTGATTTTTTAGAATTTTATGGTTTCATCTTTGAAAAATATCTTTGCTGTGTAAACATGAATGCCTGAATTTAGTATGTACATGTGTATACTGGTAGATAAAAACAAAATGCAAACATTCTACATCTTTCTTATTACTAGATGTATATAATGTTGACGCTTTCAAAACAATATTTATTTAAGCTATCTGACACAGCATTTAACAGATGTACCAATAAAGTTTGGACATATTTATGATCTGAAAGTCTTGTCAAAAAACTTTAATTTTTTATATCCAGATATGAGAATGATGATTATCTCCACAGAATGATGATTATCTCCTCAGAATGGTGATAATCTCCTCAGAATGATGATTATCTCCTCAGAATGGTGATTATCTCCTCAATATTTAGATGATTGAGATCCTTTAAATTTCAAGCTTTTCACTGCTGTGGTTCAACCCCAGCAGACCTTTAGTGAGGAATGTTTTTTCTTGTTGTATGTCCTTACTTTTTGGACTGAGTAGTCTGTGATTTTTATCTGGGACATTAAGGGCGGGTGCACTAGCACTCTAAAGTGTGTACTGGTACAATGCTGATAATAAACACTTAGACACTCATGCACTACATGAACTCGTGTTAAGATAAATCCAATTCATGAATAGCTGGTGGTTTATTTTACGTAAACAACATTCAACCATAAAACCATTTAGCTGTGTTTCTATTCATGCATTTTGTTCTTCCTTGTACCTTGAAATTGCTGGTCACATGACATCCTTACAGACCCTATAAAATGATTGTTTTGCATCATGAATTTTTTTTAAAATTTTAATTCTAGCACTTATCTCCATTTTTATTACTTGAATTGTATTTTTTGACCGTGGTATCTGATTTATATTAATTTATATCATGTTCAATTGGTGTTTTTATAACGCTGGAAGATTGGAGTAAAAGGTCTGATTGGTTCTTTAGTATTGGCTAACAGAGATTCAAATTACTGAATGTTTCTATTAATTGTCACAAATACTGATTCATAATCATTCATTTTTTTGTTATCTGATCTTATCAGAGGTGTGTATCTTATACTGTTATTATACCAATACATAATTATGACTACACATACATGTATTCAGAGTGGATTGCGTAAGTAATAGTGTTTTAATTTTACATGTATTAGAATTAAATTGATTCTACAGTGAACATGTTTAACCAGAGTGAGATCATGGAAATAATCTCAATTTTGAATGTTTTACCTTATTATAAGTTTATATATACAATGTTTATCTTTTATTGTTATTTCTATCTATTTATACATTCCAGATTTACAATTCTATATAAATCTTGACAAATATTTATTTGTTATAAGTATAAAGTAAAATCATTCCTGACAGAATTGAAAAAAAAAACTGCAATTTTATACATGTTTTATAGAAGGAACCAGTTTCATGAATGTTTGACTTGGCTGGGCAAAAATAAACATAATTGTTTAGATTTTGAAGCTTGATAAATGACAGAACAGTTAAACGTTAAAAAAAGACATAGAAAGTAAGGTCTTAAATTATGACAAATGAAATTTTATACAATATCTCATGCTTTGTAGTTCGAAATTCATTTTCATTGTTTCTGTAAATTGGGAGAAATTCATAGAAATTAATTGTATTTTATTTATATAAAAAATATACTCAATGCCCTTGAAGTAACAGTATTTTATTTATATACTCCAAGAGTTAGAATGAACAGATTTTCACCAATATATTTGTAAACCACAAAATATTTATTGATTTGACAGAAAAATTATTTTTTGAAAGTTTGTAAGGTGATTGTTTAGAGGTCAATTAAATTTGATAGTTATAAAGCATGAATTTAAAGTGGATCTATAAGAATGAGTGTATGTTACTTTTTGTCCATAGGCTTCAGCTTTTTGTTGTTTTATATAACAGTTCAGTGGTACTTATACAGCTGTGAGCTCTATATTATCATCCAAGTTCTCTGAAAGTTCTTGTTTCATTGTAATTGTTGATATTTGTTAACATTGATATAATAAAAAAACATTTTTAATAAATAATATTCATGTCTTAGTTTTGTTTTTAATGAAAATTTGAAGCATGCATGAGAATCTAAGAGAGTTCACATGAGTAATAGTGTTTTACCCCCAACTTAAGAATTCACCACTTTTATCTGTAGTAGCTCTGGGATGGGATGGTGGAGTAAAAACCACTGGGCTGCCAAGACCAGAAGAAATAGATAAATAGTTTAATATTTCCTCTTATAGCTCATTTATACAATATATGATAAAGTGAAATGAAGTAGCTCCAGAATGTTTGATACCTAGTCAGGAATCTTGCCTGTGTTGAGATGGTCAGTTCTGCAAACACACAGTACCTAGGAAATATGGATCTGTATATATAGACCACACACAGAATCTAGGAAATATGGACCTACCATATATATAATAGTGTATATATAGACCACACACTAAACCCAGGAAATATGGACCTGTATATAAAGACCACACACAGGACCTTGAACATTTGGACTTTATAGACAAGTGGTCTCTGAAAAAAATTGAGGTTAAAAAATTAAGAAAAGGATCCTGATACAGGTGTTAAGGTTTGGGGGTTTTTATAAAGAGGTGGGTGTTGTTTCAGGTTTTACTGTATATATAAAGTGTGCATGTAGTGACATTTACAAATCTTACATGTACATCCTTTCATATTGCATTCATTCATCTTAAGTTATTACTGTAGTATGTCCATCTAAGAGTTGAGTTGAGTTGAGTAATGGTTTTTAACGTCCCAGTCAAGAATATTTCACTAATATCGAGACGTCGCCAGCTGAAGGCTAAAGTGCAGTAACTTTGCCTGTGCCTTGCGCTTGTGGCATTATACAGCAGGTTCTTTATCGTGCCATGCCTGCCATGACACGGGACCTCGTTTATTTTAAGTTCCTATGCGAAAGAACAGTGACTTTCATTTCGTAAGGCTGAGTGCTTGGCAAAAGAACAGTCACTACCTACTTTCAAGTCTTGGGTCAGACCCGGCTGGGGTTCGAACCCTCGACCTTCCACTTACGGAGCGAGCACTCTACCAACTGAGCTACCACAGTGGCATGTCCATCTAAGAGCCAGAGGTCCTGGTCCTAGTTGGTAAAACATTCTGTGACTAAACATGAGGGAATAGATTATAGGTTACAACTTTTTACAAACTTGATATTGATAGGGTTTCAGTAACTGATCAACTTACCTACATTACACAAGTCTAATTTAAGAGCCAGAGGTCCTGGCCATGCTCGTGTTTATAAAAACCCCAACTCTGGATGAGCATTGGGCATTATGACAAACTAGTTGTGTGGCTCCAAGACTTTTGTTAAAACTGTTTATATGTATTCATAACAAGTAAATCTTTTATTATACATCTGCATTTTTACATTATATAGATTCTTATTAATGACCTTCAATTTTCAACTTTATACATACTAGTATATCTAGAAAAGCAACACATACCTTTGTAATGTAGGTAAGTTGATCAGTTACTGAAACCCTATCAGTATCAAGTTTGTAAAAAAGTTTTACCCTGGAATCTATTCCCTCATGTTTAGTTACAGAATGTTTTACCAACTTGGGCTGGTGTAAATTACTAGTACATGTACTTGATTTGATAAGAAAGGTGTGCAATATATTTGCAGAAACTACAATTAAAATAGTCATCTGTTTTAGCATATGTCTATAAAGATATAGATTCGTGTTTTTGATACACATTTGATGAGATGAAAGGCATGACATTAACCAGAATGCATAGGCATAACTTAGTATTTGACAACATAGATATATAGAGAAGGTGCTCTGAGAATTAGTGGAAACCATGACGTAAGAAAGGTTGAAAAATGGCTGCCTCCATGCAGACATTTCTTCGAAATCTTACAAATATTCGTTTGTTTTGTAACCAAAGAATAACACAAGCAAGTAGACATAATGTCCAACAGTTAAAGTATTGCAGTACAGAAGCAACAGAAGACTTCTATGATCCCAGAGATCAATTTGAGGAGTGGGAAATAAAAAAAATTCGAAATGTTTCACGACTTCCAAAGAAAAACATTTTGGAAATGCGAGTAAAGTCGGTAAGTAATTTTTAAAGATTGAAAACCTGATTTTTATGATAATGTCGATCATAATGATTTAAGGGTTCAACGACATCTTTACCGTGCGCAGCTTTCCTAATTTAGGGGTATTACAGCTCTACCAAGGACAACCTTGTAAACTCCAGAGAAGGTCTGCACCCATGACCATGGCTCCAAATGGGGTATTCTAAATAATGTCTAGTAATGTCCAATAATGTCTAGCACTTTTATAACGAAATAAAGGCAAATACTTAATATCCTGTACATAACCGATGCTATAAATTGAAACCAGATGTTTTCAATACAATTTCATGATATTTTTCAAGAAAACAAGTCTTTTTAGGGTCATATTTTTTTTGATATTGTAATGTCTAGTACTTGATATTATTGTATGTTATTTAATGTCATATTGCATTAAAAAGTTGAATTAATGAAATTTCAAAATGATTTTTTTTCTTTCCACGATTTTGCACTAACTATGATAATTGTGAAATGAAATGAGAACTGTAAGCATATATTAAGTCTATCTATTTGTTTATCATAATAACAATTATTCCATTTTATCATAATTCCGATAATACATTAGGATGTCCTAGGGTTATCCTATTAATAATTAGGCCGACATTATTCACACTTACGGTAGAATAACGCATGTTGTTGGCTGGCATTATTCACACGTACGCATGCGCAGTACGATAACTTATATCAGCCGTATACGGACAAGGTGTATGTTCAATGAAGTATATGGGACTATTTAATACGCTTATTATTATAGAGAACACTTAGCCATGAAGTGTTATTATATGCAATATTATATAAATTATATAATAATTATTGATATATTTATTTATTTATTTAAATATTTATCATATTGCTATGAATAATTTTGTAATATTTGTATAATATTGCGTTTAATAACTTGTTTAATATTATACAGAACACTTAGCCATGAAGAGTTATTATATGCAATATTATATAAATATTTATAAATTATATAATAATTACCGATATATTTATTTATTTAAAACATCATATTGCTAATGAATATTTTTGTAATATTTGTATAATATTTCATATAATAACTTGTCATGTTTCCAGATCCCACGACGAGGATGTGGTTCTCACGGGATCCATTTATTTGATTAGTTATCCATCCCGATGATTTTGATTTAATAAAAATTTTACTGTTTATTTTGAATTTTTTTTATTGTGTTTTGTTAAAAATGGATAACCAATAATTAATTGTGGCGGCCTTACAAATTTATTTATGAAATAATTATTTCAAAAATCACTTAACTACTATTTACATATTTACAAGGAATTAAATCTACTTATGATGGTCATTTGATATATCTGAAGTTATAGAATGTTAAAGCCGCAACTGATCACCTCGGATAATTAATTGTGCCGGCCTTACAAATTTATTTATGAAATAATTATTTCAAAAATCACTTAACTACTATTTACAGAGTACTTTTAAAAACTAATTCAATTGTTTTTCCATATTACAAAAATCGCTGCAAAAATAAGTTGAACAGACTTTGCCAAAGACTCAATTGGTCCAGAGTCTACGCAAGATACATGGAACCATTCTTCGCAATTAGTACATTCAACCATCTCGTCAGTTTTCTGGTCATACATATTCCTGCAATGGCAATATATTTCTATCTTTTGCCGACCATGTTTTGTTATGTTACGTCTATTTGGCTTTATGAAATGTGGAAATGGGGTAATTTCAGATTGTTCTAAGCATTTTACCAAATGTGCTCTCATTTCTTGTTGATAAAAGAAGAAAGTTGCCAGATCTTTTTGTAAACAGATAACAAGACTGATTGCAATTGCAAATACACCGCAATCTAAACCACCAGGTTATTGTTGTACTAGTTTATGGTTTATTTCGATATGTTTGTTTTCACTTTTCAAAATTGCACAGATTTGTTTTATCGTTTCAATAGAAGCTGGTTTGTTGAGACTGTCATATAGATTTATATGACCGTCTTCACGATCGATCGTTGAAACTACAATCTAATGTCCTAAACTATTGGGACCTTCAAATAAAATTTGAACCATAGGACCAGAAACGGGTGTGAAAAAGTTTATATTTTGCGAATGCAAAGTTGTCTTGAAACCCTGAATTTTGTATTGAGATTTTAGCTGAGATTGTGTCGCCATCAAAACCTCGTCTGTTAGCATTCTGCATCAATTTCATTTTTGTGTTCATTTTCATGTTCAAAGGTAATTAATTACGTTGACACGAACGCTCAATTAATTACTCAGCATCCTGTGTTCAAGGCGTTAATTACATTATTTCATTAGCGGACTCCTGTGATCATGTCCATCACAATAGTAATCAAAGCGAACGATTGCGTTAACTAGTTGAATACGATTCATGAACACTATTCATAAATTAATAACTTAATTTTTTATCCGTACACACGTCTTGATTTGATTATGTCTTTAAATTTTAATTTTACTTAATAATAAATTATTGTTCTTAATTAAAAATTTGTAATAATTTATTTTTAATTTAAACTAGTGTATTTCAATTATTTTTTTTAATTTTATATAGTATAATTAGTATTGTCGTTATCAAATTTTTCACATTTAATAATCAATTTATTTGTTTTTATTATATTTTAATGACATATTTTTAATCTTACCTAGTATATTGCACATAATTATTTTATTATCATTCATGATTATTTTATTCTAATACATGATTTTTTTTTTTAATTATACATGATTATTTTATTATTATACATAATAATTTTTAAATTCTATACATATTGTCGTTATCAAACTTTTTATTTAATAATAACTTTTTATTTAATAATTATTTATCTTAGTATATTAGACATAATTATATTATTATTATACATGATTTTTGATTATTTTTTTTTTATTATACATGATTATTTATTATTATAAATAATAATTTTTTAATTCTATACATATTAGTTAGATAATTTATTTCATGTATTCTTTTATTACTCATCGTATTGTATTAAATCATTGGAACATAGGTCCGATATACTTCATTGAACATACACCTTGTCCGTATACGGCTGATATAAGTTATCATACTGCACATGCGTACATGTAAATAATGCCAGCCAACAACATGCGCTATTTACCGTAGGTGTGAATAATCACTCCGTAATAATTATTGTTAACAGTATCCCTCTCCAACTCCATGCTATGCTCCAGTGATTTAAGTGGAATATAACATATATCATCAGTACGACCCTTCCAGGAACCTAACAACATTTAAGCAAATAATATTCAAAACTTTGCATTAGAAAATAAATTTCACTCATCATATACTAGATGTTAACTGGACATTAAAATATTGACACCAACTGGCAGTCATCATTTGTCCAACTCGCCCTTGCTGACCCTAAAAGAACTCATTTTGCAATAAATATGTATCAAAAACATTCAGTTTCAATAATAAAACTAGCATCTGTACTAGATGTTAAATATTTGCCTTTATTTTCACATAAAAGTACTAGACATTACTGGACATTACTAGCCATTGATTAGACCTCCAAATGTCTTTTCCTTAACACTGAAATGCTTTGAAAAAATCCCCACAGAGCCATTATTCACAGGCCTTCTTTGAATGTTACAATATACATGTGGTAATGTAACATACAACTTAAAGAAACCATAAAGATGAAATTTTAGATACCTATTTCTTCCATATCTGCTCATGTGAGATAGGGTTTTCCCCTATGTGAGAAATATGTATCTCACATGGGTTTGACGTCACAGTTACGTGACAATCACATGATGTCATCCTTTGGGTTAATGACGTCATCTTGCGGGAAAATGATAGCCGGACATCCAAAATTTAGAAATTTTAAGTGCGTTTCAAATGTTAATACTCAGATTTTATAATAAATAACTTTTCCTTCAAGTTTATACATTTTGTATAAACCAAAATTAAGTATAGTTTATCCGATGGTCATATTTATTTTTATATAGAATGTTGAATAACAGAGTTAGATTTTTTAAACATGGCGTCCATGCATATGTAAATAATATTTGAAGCCAAAAATTGACATTAAAATGGAATGAAAAGAATCCATTATGAGTATCCATGTAGGATAGGGAAATCTCACCCGAGGGGTTGAATATTTCAGTCTGAGACGAGGCTTGCCGAGTCTCTGACATAAATATTCAACCCTGAGGCTGAGATTTCCCTATCCTACATGGATAAACTCATAATGGATTCTTATATTCTCTAGAAGGGATAATTAACAAAAGGCAACATAGAGCAATATAAAGTGGTTATAGTATAATTGTTTTGGGCTTTAATTGTTGAATTACTAGTATATATCAATATGTATATTATAGCATTTAAAATAAAAAAGTAACCCATATTTTAAAAAAAATCATTGCTTTGCACTTTTATTTTATAAATATAAACAATATCTGAAATTTGCCATATTTAAATTAACTGCACATGCTCAGTTTCTATTTCCTTTTATGACACACTACTGAAATCTGGATCACCTTTTATTATCCAGTAACTTTTGTCCCCCTTTAGTTGAAGTGTTAATAGTCATGTAAGATTTCGTTTCACTGGGTTTAAAACAAAGTTTTAAAGAAAAATTGGAATAACATGTTTTGACAAAAAAGCACCTGACATGATTCATTCCTGACAAAAAATGGTGCTTTTAAGACATGGTGACCTTTTAAATTCATGTCTTTGTTGATAAATCACTGACTAAGAACAAACTGCCTATGGTAAGACTGATTTGATCATATGACTTGCTAACTTTGCAATGAACTTTTGCGATATTTTTAATATGTCTTGTGCTTAAGTCAAGTTTGTAGTGGGAAAAGATAATTTCATTTGCCTAAATGAAAGCCTTTCTCTCATCTGTAGATATCACTTTTTTATCAAGACTTAACTCCGGTTAGTGTCTGAATTTCTGTATTTTGAAAGCTTATCTTGATAGGGGGATCTGATACGTTGTGGTCTGGCGGATGACATGGTTGCTGCTGATTAAGTAGTTGACATAATTGTGCCTTTAGTTCCGATGTCTGGGAGAATTTTGGACACCCTGCATATGAAAATAACAGACGTAGCTAGAGACCCAGATAAGAAAAGCATTAAATTTGCTTTAAAAATATTTTTAACAATAATTTGAAGGTGTCTTATACATAGCTGTATATGCATATATACATGTATTACCAATATAATATTGTTAAACATATTGTATCACAAGCAGTATAACATGATATATATATATATATATATATATATATATATATATATATATATATATATATATATATATATACATTGTATCATGGCATGTCTCAGTATCATCCCAGCCCTAATCTTTACTAATGTTAAGAAGTAAAAACTGAGCAAAAGAAATGAAGTTCTATTATGTTTGTCCAGGTGGTTGCTATAACAGGTTTTACTGTAGATAATTTAAGTCAAATGTGTGTGTGTGTGTGTGTGTGTGTGTGTGTGTGTGTGTGTGTGTGTGTGTGTGTGTGTGCAAAAGATAATGAAAATGGATGCTAAGAAATACAATGTATGAAATTTAACAAAAGTTCCCTGTAAAATTCCTTAAAGAACCCCTCAAATAGCATGTGGTTTTAATACCCTGGACTTGATCTTCAAACAAATGTAAATCCTACATGTTTGCAATTATTGAACTGTGTCATTAATTTTAAAAGGGTATCATTTTGCAGTTTTTAGCAACAAATTTTAATGGTACTTTTCACTAACCTAAGTTACCATTAGGCTTATGGGTAGTTTGATTTAATGGATGTTTAAATATATACAGGATCTAGATAAAAATATTAATTTTCAAACATAACTCTTTTTTCTAAACAAAGTGAGTAAATTGTCAAAATTTGATTTATCTTGACAGAAAAACCAATTTGAAGCATTTTATAAAAGACCTGTATATATTAAACCAAAATGGCCAAATGAAGCAGAATTACAAGTCATCAAAAATTATGAGGCAGAGTTTGAGCCATCAGTGGAGACAATGTTAAAAATAGCCAGAGAGAAAAGAATGGCATGGGACGAGAAAAACACAAAAAGGTAAGTTTTAAGTTTGATGTATGACATACAGAAGAACTTTTGTCATACAGCTAGTAAGCATGTCATTGATATTAAAGACTTTGATAAAGCATCCTAATGGACAGTGTTATTAAGTTGGTAACCTAAGTATCAACAACCTAATGAAAACATTTTGGAGGTGTTTTCTCAGTAGATACATGAGACAGGCAGCTGAGAATCTACTCCTTGGTGTATTAAACATAGTAGTGTTTCCTGAGTGGATACCTGAGGCAGGGAGCTGAGAACCTACTCCTTGGTGTACCCATATTAAATATACAAGTGTTTTCTGAGTGGATACCTGAGGCAGGCACCTTAGAATCTACTCTGTGGTGTATTAAATATAGTAGTGTTTTCTGAGTGGATAGCTGAAGCAGGCAGCTGAGAACTTTCTCCTTGGTGTATTAAATATGGTAGTGTTTTCTTGGTGGATAACTGAGGCAGACAGTCTAGAACCTACTCCTTGGTGTATTAAGAATAGAAGTGTTTTCTTGGTGGATAACTGAGTCAGACAGCTGAGGACCCGCTCCTTGGTGTATTAAAGATGGAAGTGTTTTCTTGGTGGATAACTGAGACATGCAGCTGAGGACCTGCTCCTTGGTGTATTAAAGATGGAAGTGTTTTCTTGGTGGATAACTGAGACAGGCAGCTGAGGACCTGCTCCTTGGTGTATTTCATATGGTCGTGTTTTCTTGGTGGATAACTGAGCAGACAGTCTAGAACCTACTCCTTGGTGTATCCTACTCCTTGGTGTATTAAACATAGTAGTGTTTTCTGAGTGGATAACTGAGACAGGCAGCTGAGGACCTACTCCTTGGTGTATTTAAAATGGTAGTGTTTTCTCGGTGGATAACTGAGTCAGGCAGCTGAGGACCTGCTCCTTGTTGTATTAAATATGGAAGTGTTTTCTTGGTGGATAAATTGGACAGGCAGCTGAGGACCTGCTCTTTTGTATTTAAGATGGAAGTGTTTTCTTGGTGGATAACTGAGACAGGCAGCTTAGAACCTACTCCTTGGTGTAATAAATATGGAAGTGTTTCCTAGGTTATTTAACAGGCAATCATAACTTAATTACCTAAAATATGGTAGACTTTTCCATTGCATACATGTGGTATGTAACTCAACAGGGTTTAATTGTTCAAAGCTTTGTTAATTTGACCAAATTGAAGTGAAAATTCAAAATGTTATCAATATTAAATACCACTACATTTATTATAAACATAGGGTTTTGAATTAAAATTGTTTGTATTACAAAATAATATCCATAATCTTATGAACCAAAAAGAATTAACACAAAATTCTAATTATCCCTAACCACTTTGTTAAGTTAACATTTCTTACTTATCCTTAATACTCTCCATGTCTCCATGCTGGTTTTCCAACCTACTCCATCCTTTGCTGCTGTTTTGGCTTTATTCTAGCTCCCCCATTCTGTCTGGTTTCTTTCCTTTTTGATGGTTTTCCAACCTACTCTATCCTTTGCTGCTGTTTTGGCTTTATTCTAGCTCCCCCAATCTGTCTGGTTTCTTTCCTTTTCGATGGTTCTGCACCTTGTTGTCTTTGGTCTTTCTTGTGCTCTCTTCTTTTCTGGTCCCCAGTCCAGAGCTGAAAAACAGACATACCAGTAATCTCCTGCTCTTGTAAGTATGTGATTTCTCCAATTCTTCTCATCTCAGCTGATGTTGTTTGTCCTGTAATCTTGCTATCTTCTGTTATCTCACTTTTTGTTATCCTTTCCTGCCAACAGATTCTCAGTATTCCCAGACACTGGTTCTGAACTGATTCTCAGTACTCTCAGACACTGGTTCTGAACTGATTCTCAGTACTCTCAGACACTGGTTCTGAACTGATACTCGGTACTTTTAGACACTGGTTCTGAACTGATTCTCAGTATTCTCAGACACTGGTTCTGAACTGATACTCAGTACTTTTAGACACTGGTTCTGAACTGATTCTCAGCACTCTCAGACACTGGCTCTGAACTGATACTCAGTACTTTTAGACACTGGTTCTGAATTGATTCTCAGCACTCTCAGACACTGGTTCTGAACTGATACTCAGTACTCTCAGACACTGGTTCTGAACTGAAACTCTGTACTCTCAGACACTGGTTCTGAACTGATTCTAAGCACTCTCAGACACTGGTTCTGAACTGATTCTCAGTATCCTCGGACACTGGCTCTGAACTGATTCTCAGTATTCTCATACACTGGTTCTGAAACATGTTTAATTTATTTTCACCTGCTCTTGTTGTCTTGCTCTTGCAGCCATATAAAAGCAGAAATCCCAATTTGATTAAACTTAGTGGTAATCATGCCTTTCAAATTTGCACTAAGGAAGAAGTTATTTCACCTTGGGGCCCAATAAAGGGGAAAATAGTGAAAAACTTCTATGAATGTGCAAGAAATATATCAAAGATATGTTTTTTGTTAAATTTTTATGTGTGTACATGTATGTGTGGGGGTATTATTAGTTTATGTGACAGAAAGGTCATGTGAGCTTTTGGCATGGCACAGTGTGTATATGTGCATCCCGCCTGTACCATGCATGTGTGCATGTGTGCGTCATTAACAAATATTTTCAACTTCTCCTCTGAAACTGCTGGCAGATTTCATTGAGACTTGGTCAAAAGTATGTACAGGCTGGTGCAATTCAGATTTGTTCATGGTGTTGCCATGACTACCAAAACTAGGCACAGTGACCTAGGGGTGCAAAAATCTTTAAAAATCTTCTCTGAAACCGATGATGGGAGAAAAAATCTGATGTGATATATGGCTTCTTCAGGGTCTTAAGCCTATTTTGTTCTTTTAGTGATATAAGGTCAAAAATTGGGTTATGCGATTTTGCGTTTAATTTTATACAAAAAAAAAAAATGGCTTCAAATTGTTATAACTTGACTATTTGAACAGATAATTACATGGGGTTTTTAGTTTTGACTTTTTCTTGAAATGACTTTTAAAATAGAGTCAAGGTAGCAACTTAAGGTCATGACCTAATTTGTGATTTGTGGAGTTATGGGCAATTTTTCTTGCAAACATTAAGAGATATATGAAATCAAAATATTGTTTAAATGTTTAGCATGACAAAATTTAACAAGGTACAATTTTTTGTAACTATATGACAATTCATGTTGGAGTTGTTGCCCCTGAAATGTTATTTTTAGCTCACCTGGCTTTAGCCAGCGTGAGCTTATGGTATGATGCGGCGTGTGTATGTGCGTGCATGCGTAAACTTTTTACATTTAAATCTTCTCCTCCAAAACCACCAAAGTGCTGCAATCAGAAATTCTGGTTTATTCCAATCACAATCAAGAACAGAAATTATTTAGGATTTTTTTTTTTTTTTTTTTTTTTTTTTTTTTTTTTTTTTTTTTTTTTTTTTGTGTTAATGTCTTGAAAATTTAGATATCATTTTGAAGTAACTGCAGTCTTGCTGCATTTGAAATCCATTTTTCATTATTTATATACATTCCATTCCAGTCAAGAAAGAACTTTTGTCTTGATTTTGAAACAAATTTCATGCATTTTGTTATTTATGATTAGTTGTTTGTTGTCATGGCAACAGTAAATCTGAAACATATCATTGTCCATATAAATTACATGTAGATCATCATCAAACATTATAATTTATAGGTACATTGAGAGGAAGACATATCAGAGCATTATACATTGGAGTTTTTTAATTTGATAAATTTTTAGCTCACCTAAGCTGAAAGCTCAGATGAGCTATTGCTATCCATCTCCGTCCGTTGTGCGTCGTGCGTAAACTTTTTACATTTTAATCTTCTCCTCCAAAACCACTGGGCCAAATTTAATGAAACTTGGTAACCATCATGCCTGGGTGAAGCCCTTTCAGATTTGCACAAATGAAGGAGTTATGTCCCCATGGGGAAATTGCTTAAAATTATGTATTTGTCAGTATATCTTGAAAACTATTAACTTTTTGTATAGACATATATGTTAGAATATTGCAGGTATTGCAACAACGATCATTTTGATAAAAGAAAGAAGACTTAAATTGCTAATTATCTTGAAAACTATTAACTTTTTGTATAAGCATGTATATTAGAATATTGTAGGTATTGAGATGGCGATCATTTTGATATATGGTTCTTGGGTCATATGTTCAAAGGTCAAGGTCACAGCTGCAAAAGAAGACTTAAATTGCTAATTATCTTGAAAACTACTAACTTTTTGTATAGGCATGTATATTAGAATATTGTAGGTATTGACATGGCAATCATTTTGTTATATGGTACAAGGTCATATGTTGAAAGGTCAAGGTCACGGCTGCAAAAGAAGCCTTAAATTGCTAATTATCTTTGAAAACTACTAACTTTTTGTATAGGCATGTATATAAGAGTATTGTAGTTATTGGGACAATGATCATTTTGACATATAATACAAGGTCATATGTTGAATGGTCAAGGTCACAGCTGCAAAAGAAGACTTTAATTGCTAATTATCTTTGAAACTACTAATTTTTAGCTCACCTGGCAAAGCCAGGGTGAGCTTATGGAATGGTAAAGTGTGCGTGCGTGCGTCCATGCATCCGTAAACTTTAATCTTCTTCTCTGAAACCAATAGGCCAATTCAAATGAAATTTGGTATGGAAGGTCCTTAGTTGCTATAGATTAAAAATTGTATCCGACATGTCTGTCCTAAATCCAAGATGGCTGCCATTACTATAAATAGCAAAAACCGATAAATGGCCATTACAGATTCATTTATGTACCGATTTTGTTGAAATTTAATATGAAGAAAATAGATCTCGAGGGATAAAACATATGTAATTGGTTTCTTTGTATTATTTTTGGTTTTTCCAATAATTACGTAATATGCAAATAAGTTCTATTTTTAGCTTTGAAAATCTTCTTCTCTGAAAGTACATGGCCAATTGAAATAATATCGAGTGTGGAAGGTCCTTGTGTGGTATAGATTCAAAATTGTTTTCGACATGTCCGTCAGAAATCCAAGATGGCTGCCGTTACTATAAATAGCAAAAATCTAAAAATGGCCATTTTGGGTTTATTTATGTACCGATTTTGTTGAAATTTGAAACATAGAAAATAGATGTCGGGGGATTAAACATATATAAAGGGTTTTCCATACAATTTTTCGTTTGTGCAATAATTGCGTAATATCCAAATAAGGTCTATTTTTAGCCGAAATCTTTGAAAATCTTTTTCTCTGAAAGTACATGGTCAATTGAAATGATATTGAGTGTGGAAGGTCCTTGAGTGCTATAGATTCAAAATTGTATCCAACATGTCTGTCAGAAATCCAAGATGGCTGCCGTTACTATAAATAGCAAAAAACTAAAAATGGCCTTTATGGGTTTATTTTTGTACCGATTTTGTTGAAATTTGAAACAGAAACTAGATGTTGGGGGATAAAACATATATAACGGTTTTTTCCATACGATTTTTCGTTTGTGCAATAATTACGTAATATGCAAATAAGTTCTATTTTAAGCCAAAATCTTTGAAAATCTTCTTATCTGAAAGTACATGGTCAATTGAAATGATATTGAGTGTGGAAGGTCCTTGTGTGGTATAGATTCAAAATTGTATCCGACATGTCTGTCGAAAATCCAAGATGGCTGCCATTACTATAAATAGCAAAAATCGAAAAATGGCCATTTTGGGTTTATTTATGTACTGATTTTGTTGAAATTTATAACATAAAAACTAGATGTTGGGGGATAAAACTTATGTTATGGGTTTTTCTGTAAAATTTTTAATTTTTGCAATAATTATGTAACATGCAAAAAAGGTCTATTTCAGCCTAAATCTTCTCAAAGTACATGGCCAATTGAAAGGAAATTTATGATAAATAGTGCTTGAAATAATAGAAAATAATGATAATGCTAGTGAGTTTGTTTACATTTTACTGATTGGATATATTTAAAAAGAGAAAGCAAAGAACAAAATAAGGGTGTGCCAGGTGAGCGATACAGGCCCTATTGGGCCTCTTGTTTGCTTATAAATACATGTACTTAAATTTTGCATTAGCTTGAAAACTATAATCTTTTTGTATAGGCATGTATATTAGAATATTGTAGGTATTTATATGATGATCATTTTGATATATGGTTCAAGATCATACATCAAAAGGTCAAGGTCATAGCTGCAGAAGTTTATTGAAATGGTTATGATTTGGAAATAATTTATTATACTATAGTTAATACATGCATTTTAGCTATTTATAAATGAAATGTGACTAGATTTTTCTGATTTATTATTCTGGCATTTCAAAACTTTAGGAATTTGTAAAGTTTTATGTAATTAAGTTCTTTGCAAACCATTTTGGAGATATCCTCTGGTGAGCGTTAAGGCCCATGGGCCTCTTGTTAAACACTTGAACTGTTTTTTAAAATGATGTTCATTGTCAGTATGAATGCAAAAACTTGAATAACGCACAAAATTTTTGCATTCATATTCATATCAGTCGTGTGGTTTTTGTGATGTATGGTCTGAATGCAAAAGCTCTCAAGCTTGGTAAAATGGGAATTTCACATGACAAATGAAAATAAACAATGTATTAATTTGTCTTACACTTTATTTTTCTCAGAATTGTATTAGTTGAGCAAAAGATGGAAAAAATGGAACTTATGATACAAAATTTAAGGAACAAGGAAAAAGAAAAAGCACTGAAAGCACAAGCAGCAGCTGAAAAAAGACAAAGACGTATTGAGGCAGTGCGTAAACAGTTAGGTACTCGATTAAGACCAAATGATAAGAGAGTTAAACTTTTGTTGGAAGAAAAGGAAAAGGCAGAGCAGAAGGCAGAAAAATTACGTAAGAAACGAGAAAAAGAGGAAAAAATGGCTGAAAAGCTTAGAGTTCTGGCTGAAACAGATTAGCCTTTTCAACATAGAAGTGTGTGTGTGTGTGTGTGTGTGTGTGTGTGTGTGTGTGTGTGTGTGTGCACGCACAAAAGATAATGAAAATGGGTGCTAATAAGTACAATGTATGAAATTTATCAAAAGTTGGACTTCTGCTTTAATTTTGATTTTTTTGAAACATTTATATTTTAAATGAAATTTTCATGAAATGATGACCATATAAAACTATTTTTATATTTAAAAAAAAAAATTAATATAGCTTATATATAAACAAAAAAAAAATTAAGAAATTCAATTTTTTCTATTAAAAAATAAATTTGCCCAATTCCCTGCTTTGCAGTATTTAAGAAATCATAATTAATATGATCGTAGGATATTATTTAAGGTGAAATCTGGTTTTATTTTAATTTTCTGATGTAAAATCTTTGTAACACTCCATCAAAACACAAATTTGAGATTTTGCCTTTCAAACAACTAATTGTCTTTTGGTACCTGTGGTTTAAATGTGGGTTAAATATTTGTGTATGTATGTATTGCAGTGTCTGTAAGTGCTCTGGAATGTATCTTGTTTGTTGTGTAGAGATTATAAGTTTGATCTTTTGAAATAATTATATAACTGAAGTACATATCTGTAGAAGAATGTACGAGTTTTGAAACCTTATGTAGATGTGTATACATGTTTGTATATTTTGTTAATGTAAAATATTGATGATAATAATAAAAATATAAAAGAGAAAATAGCTTTTTATTTATTTAACTTAGAATAAATGGCTTATGATCAGCTATTGTGATCAGTATTTATTAACTGTTTGATGTACATACATCAATATTTTCTTTAACACACTTCAAAAGCAACAGTTTTGTGCTGTGTTAAGTGGTCTGTACTTGGATGGTGGAGCAAACTGGAGTACCAGGTGAAAACCACGGTGCCATTTGAAGCCAACATTAGTGTGGAAGATCCCTAGGTGGATAAACCACAGAAAAAGCTATTATCAATTCAGTTTTCAAGTAATGTTATTCAAATTGAATTATAAATAGTAGATAGCAGGGAAATCAACATATGTAAAAGGTATTCCAAGAAAATTGTTGAGACAATTTTTAGGAATTATGCATTTGTCTATGTTTAGTGTACCATTCACTTTTTTATCATTTATGTGAAATGTTTGGTAAATGTTCACATTGCACATTTCAAGAAAGATATCATTTTTTACTACTTATACTGTTTCATATTTAATGATAATGATTGTTCCACACAAACCATACTATGCATCACATAGTATTCTGGCTAACTCCATTCTTAGATTTTTTTAAAACTGTTTAGCATGCCTCTGTTGATCTATGATGCCATTTAAAACATTTGCTTGTACATGTATAAATGAAATACTTTTACATGTACATACATATAAATCAAGTGATAGTTAGGCATTACAGGTCCTATTTGGGACCACCTTAATTACCCATTTGGTAGAGCATCTACCTTAAGAGTAGAAAGGCATTGGTTCTATCCCCAACCTGGCCCCAGTTTCACAACCATTCACTCAACTGAGTGTAAACTCAAAATTCGGAATATTTTAGTGTCAGTTTCTACTACATTAAAAGTTAAAATTGAATATCTAATTTTATTTTTAATTGTTTATTGTAGATTTGTTGAACAAAACAAAACATTGTCTATAATGCTTCAAATTTTTAAAATATTGATAAGAAAAAATAAAAATATTTGAGTTGAGTGTACACTCAGTTGAGTGAATGATTGTGAAACTGGGACTTGGGCATACATAATACATTAAAATTGGAAATACTGACCTGGCATTTAGCATTACAAGGACAGTATCAACGAGATCACTTAGACCAGGATAATGGACTGGGGTAGTATTATGATTGTCTGTGCTATACTGACTTGGTGACCTAGCACCTTATCAAAAAATCACACTAAGTGCAAGCTAGTACCTGGCAGACCACAAACACACTCGTGCATACATGCTCTTTTTCTTAGAGCTTATGGATTAATCCATAGTAATTATTAAACCTTGCTCTTATCAGGAATAGCTGAAAAAATGCTGATGTAACGTTAAACAACATTACTACAACAACAATCCTATTTGGGCCTTTTTGTTGTACATGTATAAGAAACAAGACTAACACATAAACTGGTTTGGATTAGCATGGATGTTTTTTTGTCTTCAAAAGAAATGAAATAACATTTAAATGATCTTGGTTCATTGTCAGCTTTTGTTCTGTTAGATCGGGAAGTTGTTAAGGGATATTGCAATAAATCGAGGGAAACTTTAGAAATCGACTTAGGTCTTAAAATACTCTGGCATTAGGTCAAATGAAAATTTATTGACGGAAATTATAACCAGGTTATAATGTATATTTTTTACAAGGAGCAAACCCATATGAAACAATTTGTTATACATGTATATACCTTGATATTTTAACCTGCATTGACCAGTGTGTGGGTGTTGGATCTTGTAAAAGCTGACTTTCATGTTATAAATCATGTAACAAGCCAATTCTTTTGAGAAGACCCAGTGTGTTTCTGTTTGTATCCTTTTATCTGGACCAAGTGGTCAGCATTGTTAAATCTGCAACATTTTGTGTGTTTTCTAACTTAAAAGAAAAGAAGTGAGGATCATGATCACTAATAAAATTCTTGAACCCCACAATGTATGATTTGGAAATACTCGCACTTGTCCAATATTGGTGTAAATCTGTGAAAATATGTAGATACAATGATAAAATAAAACCTCACAGCATATTTTGTATAAGGATAAATTTATGGAAGTCCACTTGTACCAGAAGCCAACATATTCTTGTAAAGTAAAAGCTCCTATAGTGACCACCTTTATATAGACACCTGTCCATTAAGAACATTTGAATTCTTTTATATTTTAACAAAAAGAACCTTGTAGGTCCAAGTGTTCTCTGCTTTATTGTATATAATTCAAGCTATATAATAGATATCACAATTATGACTTTCCTGTCTGTTTGAGGTCACCAATATTTAAAAGACCATTCATATTCATCGGCAGTATAAATATACTGTATATTAAAACTATGTGTAAATTTTTGCTGTTTAAAGTACCAATTAACGTGTAAAAGTTTAAAATTAACACGTAAAAATGAAAAATATACTGTATAAAGAATTAACGCTTTAAAAAAAGAAAAGTAATGTGTTAAAAATAAAAATTAATGTGTTCATTTTTTACACGGTATGTTTGTTACTTTTACAATTATATTTTTGCTTATAACGTGTTAAACCTTAACTTTAACACATTAATTTTGAACCTTAATGAATTGTTACTTTTATCGCATTAAACTGCAAAATTTATATCTTAGTTTTACTATACAGCATTATTATACCACCAATGATGAAAATGACCTTTCATACTGATATTATGTAAAAAAATGTGTAAAGCAAAAAATCTGTATAGACCAAACTGTTTTATAACAAGTGGAATTGGGTATTGGAGTTTTGGTCCAAATCTTTAATCTGTCACTTACCAGTATCTGGATGCAGTCAGTTCTATATTGGTGGAGATAACTAGTGTAACTGGTTGAAAACCACTGACCTTCAGCAAGCATGCTAAAAAATACTGACAAAGATCGTAGTTGAATTCAAACCAAAAGATGAGAAGTTTTGTGATCTGTGTGGTTCAGACACTGCCACAATGACCCCTATATTACAAGGACACATCATTAATAAAACCTACTGCAATAAATACATTTGTATTTGTGAAATTTGAACAAATCTTAGTTCTGAAAATGTTAGACAGGTTTAACTGTATAAGACCAAAACTGACTTTTCTGTTTATTAAGTACCACTTTCAATGTTCATAAAAAACAATATCTAAATTCACGTACGATTTTTATTTTGTTAATGTTTGTATATTTTCAAACTCAACAAACATATTTTAATCATTACAGAGTTAAACTTATTTTAAATTACATATGTACAAATTATTCAAAATATGTTTATGTAAATATTTAAAAAAAATTAGACAGTCTCAGTAAATACAAAGAAATATGGAACCAACCGGTATGCATGTATAACAATGATATGAGATTTCAGCACTTTGACATATAAATGATGAGTATAGAATGGACAAAATATAAACATGTAACAAATTACTGGTAATGTCTCTGTATTCTATATATCATCACAACCTTGAACTTTGATACAGTTAAACTTGTTGTAACTAACTTCGATAGGACATCAAAATAAGGTCGACTTGCTTACTGTCTATTTTTTATCTCGCTTCAAATTTGTGTGAAAAAAAAACATTTTTTTTTAGTTTAGTAGGAAAATGACCAAAAAAGGGACCCCAAATAAAATTTATGTTACTACAGACAGAAGAAACAAGTCTTAGTAAATTGTCATATAAAGTAACTGAAAGAAGTCAACAGGTACTCTGATCACAAATTTGAAGTCTTACAAGTGGGTACAAGAAAATAAAATAACATTCTTAGATTTGTCTTATTTGTTTGAAGAAATTGAAAATGATGATCACATTTAGCAGAGTCAAATTTAAACAGGTTTCACTGTACAATGAAAGCATCTGTAGAACTATGTTTAGTATGTTGATGATTGGCTAAACCTGGGGTAGCAGTGTTTGCTTGTATCATTGGAACCTATTTTATATTACTTGAAAAGTCTGAATCTAAAAGAAAAATCATGATGAAAAGTGTTTGCCCTTTTGATTATTTTTTAAAAATACAGTTGAGAAAAAATGCATAGAAAAAAATATGAAAATGAGACAAAACAACTGAAAATGTTTGGTTTGTGATTTTCTGTAGGAAAGCTTACCCACAGCTCAGAAGATTGCAAATATATACCCAACAAAATTTAATTGTCACAGTATCAATTTTTGTATTGTCAAAATAAATTGTGAAAAGTATTTCAAAAACAATAATGCAGGAATAAATCAAAAGTCGATTTTCTTTCTTTTTTTTTTTTTAAATTCATGTCAGAATTGACACCCACGATTTTTGTTCCAAGTTTAACCTGATAAACATATATCCAGGTAAAAAGAATATTTTTATCTTTCTCCAATATTTGTTTGACTAAGCTACACAAATAATCACTTAAAAAGTATATATATGTATAGTTATAAGGTATCAAAACTGGATTTCACTACTACACAAAAAAAGATAATTCAAAATTGGACGGCATCAGTTCAACAGATAATATGTTACATCCAACCACATAACACAATGTCATCTCGTTAAATAAAGTGTTAATACTCAAATCTCAAAAATATCACTCTCTGTTAAATCATCTTATTATAGTAAAACTCGTTTTATTATTGTAAAACTCATATTTAACAGCATAAAGTTTTCAAGTAAAAGGTAGTAAAAGATCATGTACAAAAAAGTGTGTGTGTTAGTGCTTGTGTGCGTGTCTGTATGTGATCAACCAAATGGAGTGTAGTGTTACATTATTTGTACATAACATGTCTTTAAAGAAGAACAAAAATACAAAAGTATGTTTTTAACCCTCCCTTTAGCTTTAGTATACATGTACTTAAATTTGCATAGTAAACATAAATGAAATGTTTTAAATCAACAAAGTATCATTAAGAAAATACAACTCCAACTCTCTCTCTCTTTCTCTCTCTCTCTCTCTCTCTCAATGCATATCTCTTTTTCTCCCAAAGCAATACATTTGCAAGCACTTAAAAATTACCTTCAATTCATGTAACAAGGTAATTTTTTTTCTTTCACACTTCCATAACAAATGTGTCAATCATGCACTATTTAACCCCACCCTTATTTATCCCAAAATAAAACAAAGAGCATTGTAATTTGTATAAAATAATTACCATAAAAGTTACAGTTTTTCAGAAGACAGATTTTATATTCTAAAAAATAGCAAAATACATAGCAAATTCTATGCATAAAATACAAGAATATATTCAGATATATAGATAGCTCTTCTGAAAAAAAAAGAGTTTTCAGATTAAAAAAAAAAACTAAAAATTAAAAAAACTCCAATGTATAATGCTCTGATATGTCTTCCTCTCAATGTACCTATAAATTAAAATGTTTGATGATGATCTACATGTAATTTATATGGACAATGATATGTTTCAGATTTACTGTTGCCATGACAACAAACAACTAATCATAAATCACAAAATGCATGAAATTTGTTTCAAAATCAAGACAAAAGTTCTTTCTTGACTGGAATGGAATGTATATAAATAATGAAAAATGGATTTCAAATGCAGCAAGACTGCAGTTACTTCAAAATGATATCTAAATTTTCAAGACATTAACACACACAAAAAAAAAAAAAAAAAAAAAAAAAAAAAAAAAAAAATTCCTAAATAATTTCTGTTCTTGATTGTGATTGGAATAAATGAGAATTTCTGATTGCAGCACTTTCATGTAGGATAGATGATGAATTTGTCTATGATGATTTTTTCCTACTAGTAAATGCCCTATTAAATAAAAAATTATTGATTCTGTATATGCTGCCTTTTTTTAACCAAAAAATTTAGAAACTTGCTTTTGTCCTCATTTTGTGGGTACTGCAAAATTCTTTATGTAACAATACCCCCAATATATGTATTCAGATATGTATATATAATGTTTTATTTTTAAAAATGTAAAATAGAACTAATTCATAGTGATGTTAAAATCAATAAATTTGACAATTTTTAATTTTCATATAGAAACTTAGGTAAATTTATTGCTCAAGTATCTGCCCAAGTGTATCAGATATCACCATGGTAATTGCAGTGTATATATCATCCTTAAATGCATATGCAGACTAGCTCTTGATTTTTAAAGACAAAATAGGAAAATTCTTTTTGTTATTGGTATTTTCTTTTATACAATACACAAGAAAATCTTGGTTAATTCCTCAAAGCTGATGGTGAACTCAATAAATATAGAGAAGTCTCTAGAAAAAGAATCATGTTTTATAATCTTTCAATATAAAGCTCTTGAATAATTCCTTAAAGCCAGCAGTCAAGTAAAATAAGAGACAACTTTGATATTCTTTTGGGAAGAAAAATGTTCTTTATTCTTTCAACATATAGCTCATGGTGGTCACGTAGTAACTGAAATGAATTTCTTTCTGGAAGGACAATGTTCCATAATCTTTCAATGTTAGCTCTTGTTAAATTCCTACAGGGTGGTAAAGTCAGTAAAGTCTTCCAGGAAGTAATCTGATCTATATCCTTTCTATATACAGTGATACAGTTTTAGTTGTATTCTTGAGGGATGAGACAGCTTTGTCATGATGTATATTGTTAAAATCCTGACCATTTACCTGGTAAAATAAAATAAATAAAAAACTCATAACTAGCACTAAAATAGCAGTGTTAGAATTATACCTGAACTGTAAACTTGCTGTATGATTTTTTTAATACTTTTTTTTAGAAATGACAACTTTGCAATGCTTTCTGAAAAGAGTATCAAAAACTCAAAAAGACATGTACACTTATACTACAAGAAATAAGAAGTTAGAATGGTCAGATAAACACCTCCAATTATACTGGAGATGATTATTAGCTTACTTGAAGACTTTAAATGGGGGAAATAGTAGAATTCATTTTATTTTGGCATAAATCCAGAGTATCCAGAAACAAAAGAAAAATATCCAGGAATTTTAAATTTCAATATAATTTACTTGCATTTGCACTGAATATCAGCTGACAATATGAAAAATGTCCATGAATTACTTGACATGTTGTTTCTCAGGGAAATGAATTAATTCATGCAAAAATTCCTAATTTTCAGTTACATTTTTTAAACAATGATTCTGATACAGAAGATATTTACTTAAATATTGAAATCAAACAGAATTACCTCTAATATTTTATCTCCAGGCCTTAGGGACGTAGCGGCTGGTCCCTCTGGGTTAACCTTCGTCACAAATATACCCTAAAAATAAATAAATAAAAATAAATTTTTAAAAAATTCAAATTGCAACTAAACTTCAAATTTTCAAGAAACAGATATACCAACAATAGGAAGAACTAAACAACTGCTGTTAATAAAACTGTCTCATTTTAATTAGCAATACATTTTGTGTGTGTGTGTGTGTTTTGACTACCATAATTATAACTCAAGATTTTTATGATGGATTTATATAGAATCTGAAAAAAATGGTGTTGAATTTTAATAATGATTGATTCAATTTTCATTAGAAATTCAAGAGCCTGATCCTAAAAACTAACTTACAACCTTTTTTTTAACATTTGCAAGGTTTAATTTGGAGGTCCATTCCCAAAAGTCTTAGACATTTTTTTCATTACTGAAAGTATGTTGGTGAGTTTTCCTGTTAAAATCAATCAACACAATACAATTGCATTTTAATTACTGCCATTAAAGGTCTTTTAAATATTCTTCTTCAAATTGATTTGTTTTCTTTAAAATTACATTTAACAACAAAATTTTCCAAATTTCATGTTAGCAGATCAAATACTAAGAAGAGATTGAACAGTCATGATATGTCCATTGACAATTTTACATGGAATTTGGACCAGAATATGACACTAGGTCTTCCATTCTCCATACAGAGTTAGCTGCTAAAACTGGTGAATATTTTGGTACTTTATTTGTATCATATGATTTTGTATGGGCTTTCTTAGTTAATTCAATGTATTCTGTCAGTCTGATGCTAAAACTTAATAAACAAGAGTTGTCATAGAAACAGCACAGTGGCCTTCTCATTTGGTCATCAAAATACTTTTACCAGTCACATTTGAACAATAATGCTGTTGATCAGACTCATTCCATAGCAAAGACATAAGCTTTCTACAAGCTAGTGCGAGCAAAATGATTTGAAATGCACTTCTTCACTTTGATATCATTGTAAGAAATGTCAAAGCAGATATGATCGTCTTCATATATAAAAAATACACCTTAGCATATAATGGTGAAGTGAAATGCTTTAAGCAAAAATGTTTTTCTGCAGGTGGTTATCTAGTTGTAAAACTCATGATAATGTCATGTGATCAAGATCATGTGACCTAGCTAGGTGTGTAGAATGCAATGATATAATGCAAAATGTGACAATAATGAGAGTTTTATCCAATCGGAAATTTTTTTTTAAAATTATGCATTCAATCATAAAGTCTATACAAGTATTCTAACATGAAAATATCTACAAACAATCAGGAAAATGCATAAATTTAAAACTTAAAATAGACCACAGCGAGTGAAATGAATGAGATTTATGTCTGAAACAAAATTATAATACGCATATATCAAGATGTAACCAGCTATGTGTTGAAAATTTGTACCTCTGCAATGTGTTTATTTTTCTTGCAATTCCTACCGTGAAAAGAGCACTAGTTTCTAAGGGCTTACCAAAAGAACTTCTTTACACAGACAAGAAATGAGGATGTCATGATCATACATAGATCATATTAATTTTTGTTTTTCCAATTCTTTATGATCTGCATAATCAAAATGTACCAAAGTTTTCTCAGTAAAATTTACTAAATATATTAATTATTTATAAGTATGATGCTATAATAAGAAGAGAGGATAACTGGCCATCTAAAACATGCAATGCAGTAAAAGGTTAATATTGCAAAAACCTTCATTACTATCTTTTAAATGTTAATAATGTCACTAATATTAATTTCAGAAATATCTTAAAAAAATTCAAATCTAGCAGCTAATAACTGCACCTTTATTAGGTAACTGAAGTCTCCATTTTGAAACATTTTGAAAACAGATCAGGAAATACACTTAATGTGACAACACAATATCCAATAACATCCTGAAACTTAACTTCAAGTGAAGTGATGTTAATGTTAATAAATTCACCTCATAAAAACATTCACTATTTATGAGTAACAAACCCACATTCAAAGCTCTGCACACCCCATTTAATCTTTATATTCTGTTACATTATATTAAAAACTAAACCACAATAACTAGAATTCAAATAAAAATATTTTAAGATGGAAATCAGAATTTCTTTGCCAATTTACTTCCCAGCTGTATTGTTATAGAATCTATTAATTGATATTTCTCAATGAAAAACTCTATGTATTTTATCCTTTGAGTTCTCTGTGTAACGAGTTCTACATATACCAGTAATTACAAACATTTCTTATAAACATTTTAAATGTATCATGTTAAACCAGTGTTAACTTTCACACATTTATATAATTACAGCCAAAGGAAAGAGTTTGATTTTCAAAATTGCTTATATAATAGATAATGATTTGAAACTGAAATTGAATTTATTTTCATATCATTTTAATTTTATCTAATTTATACAAATTTGAAAATTATAATAAAAACCCTGTCATTATTTACAGAAAAAAAAAAAAAAAAAAAAATCATTAAAAATTTATTTTTGTCATATCTACTGGAAAAAACAGTCCAAAACATTAAGGAATATTATGAGCAATTCATTGAATAATCTTGTTTGTTACATTCATTTAACCCCATCCATCATGACTTTTTTGTTGTAAATGAACTTATTTTCATATTTAAAAATTGGATATGAATGCAAGCAGCCCCTTCTTAAATTTACCGTTAACTGACTTTTTTGGTGTAAACCAACTTATTTTCATATTGAAAAATTGGATACGAATGCAAGCAGCCCCTACTAAAATTTACCAATAACTGACTTTTTTGCTGTAAACGAACTTATTTTCATATTGAAAAATTGGATATGAATGCAAGCAGCTCCTTCTTAAATTTACCGTTAACTGACTTTTTTGCTGTAAACCAATTTATTTTCATATTAAAAAGTATTTGGACATAAATGCCGGCAACAACTGCCAGGAGAATGAAAAAGCACATATCTGATTCACCAAAAACTGACTATATGTTAATAACATTACAAAATGTACACCTTTTCCATTGATAAAGCTTGATGCATTCTCCACAAAACATGCTCTTCTGCATTTTTGTGCAGGAAAAGCTAAAAATATTCTTATTTTTTTTAAAAAAAGTCATGAAATGAACATACCAGTAATTCAAATATCAATAAAAAAGGAATATAATTTTAAACACTTTTTTAAAAGTTTATTTTTAGAATTCTAAAGTACCTCAGAAAAAAAATAAGTTTATAGACTGTTTTTTGTTGTTGTTGTACTGTTCAGCTTCAGTTTGCATTACCCCACTATCTGCAACAAGCTAAAGCCCTTCACAGAATGAAAAATATTTTACCATCATTATCTCTAAATGAAAAAAGTGGAACACATTTATACAAACCATCAATCCCAGCCCCTAATTTACAAAAGCTGTGGTTAGGACATGTTTTATATTAATTTAAATTAAAATTAAGTATAAGGTGATGATCTACTATCACAAAGATTTAGCCCTTTAATTTGCGTAAGCTGTGTACATATCTTTGAATTAACAAACCATGGCAATCCAGTACCGCACAGAACCAGCAAGATATTTTTGAAAGCATCAAGAAAGAGCACATATACATGTATTAAGATTTACTGAATGTTGAAAACATCTACAGTCTACATAGTACATTGTACATTTATATGTTTCATAGTTTGAATTCTCACATACTTTCCTTGAAATGTTGACTTCCCATCATCCTCTCCAATCTATTTGAATAAATTAAAAAAATCCAAAACTGATATACCCATGGGATGAATAGTAAAAATTTGCAAAACAAGTAAATATATTAACTGCTGCAAAGGATTACTAAAAAAAATAAAATTGTGTCGCTTACCTTGTTGGAAATTTTAACACTAACATATGTATAGATTTATAATGTTATAAAAATGAATGAAAAGCTTGGTGTGCATCTTGGCACCCTTTGAGCCAGAGACAGCACAGAAAAACAACTTACCAAGGCAATGAAATTTTTATCCAGAGGGCGCCAAACATCACCAGTAAGCTTGCCTCTATGAATGCATAATTTTATATATATTGCCCTTAAAACATTACATTGGACACTCAAGCTAGGGATATGACAAAAATAGCTCTATTGCACTTTGGGCACGTGAAGTAAAAAGTTACACCCTTAAAAACCCATTGCAAATGATAAAGGGAGATAATTCATGAAATTACTCTTACTAGCCTAAAGTCTGAGTAGAAATCTAATGTTCTAGAAATGTTTGGTGGTGAGCGTACTTTTAAAACTTCTAATATTTCAGTTTAAAATCATATTATTTATTAATTACTCAATATTATATACATTAGTATTATTCCATGTGTAAATAAACAAGTTAAAGCACTCAGAGGGAAAATCATTACAGGGAGTTAACTCAAAAGACAGTTAAAGGAAGGATTAGAGGAAAGCAAAAATAAAACAAAATAAATATAACAACAACACACATCATTAACAACACCCTTCACCAACTGTGATTGGGACATTTCCTTATATCTAAAATGTAAATTTTGTGGGACTCACTTGATCGTCATGTCTATATGGGTTACCATAGGAACCAATTCCACCAGCAATACTGAATCCTAAGCCTGGATTCTTTGTTATTGTCACATTGAACTGGAAAATAATAAGGGGACACTACTCAGGATTGACTGGTTAGAGGAATATATAGTTGATATTATATCAGCAATACACATATTTATAAAGGTTAACACAAATAAAAAGGACATCTGCATAGCTTAGTAACTGACTGCTGTTAATGAGGTTATAAATATTTGTAAAACAAGAAATATATGATAACCTTATCACCATGAGAACAGTTAATTATTAAAGAAGAAAAATAAATAAAATTATTTTTCAGGAATATAAAAAAAGAGGAACATGGATGAAATAAGTAACCAAAAATTACTTTGTAAAACCAATCTCATTGATCTGGAATTAAAAAATAAACTTATTAAGCAGAGAATAATTCACTCAAATTTGAACTTATAATACAACATGAAGAAATATCATTATGATTGGTGAACTTTGAGTATAGAATGAAATGACCAGTGTGAAATCATTAATTTTTGTGGTGTTTCAGTTTTCATCATCACCCTTCAGACAAAAATGTCTTTATATCTATTTGTCAAGAAATATATTTGAGTCTTCAAGTTTCAATGATTTTATCATTAAAATGGTAATATAGTCTAGTACCATGACCTGATGTAGCATTTATAAGAAATATGCATTGAAACTCATTTAAATCAGATAGCATGCACAGAAGTTACCATAGCAACAACACTGTCTTAACCTGATTTATCTCAAGAGATATTTTTCAATTCATGAAAATTGTAATTCACGAATTATAAAGAAAAGAATTCTTAAAATTTTCTTTTTAGATGCAAAATTTTAAAACATTTATTGGTATTTTTTTCTAAATTTATCTAAAAATTCATGAAAATTGTAACCCACAAATTATAAAGACTTCACAGTAAATGATTTAATTTTAATCTAAATCAAAATAACCTGCATATTTACTGTTGATCCAGAAACCTTAGAGATACTAATAACTACAGATTGATAAAAAACTTCATATGTTGGCATTAGCTGTACATTTATTTATGTTTATATGCAAGTTCCAATTCAGGTTAAATAGATAATTTATCTACAATACTCCATTATTCATTGATGATAAACTCAGTTACAGTTTATTTTGATTTTCTTAAAATTTCTTTGGACAGTTATCACTAGTCTTGTACTAATGCTTGTATTTTACATATAATTTCTGTAGAATTAACTTCTGGATCAACAATGCTCAAACATATTTAAAGGCATGATTAGATGATTATGAAGATGGAAGCAAATTTCATGTGTTATATGTTCATACTAAAATTAAAATTTCTAGCAATGTAATGCAGCCTAAATCCATACATTTTTAACACTACTCTGCAAACTCAAGTTCAAAACCACATACCTTCTCATTTCCTGGTGACATGTTCTGATAATTCCTACTTTGTGAATACTGTGATGCATCATGAAGATGATCTGGAGTTGCTTCCCTTGATCTATTAGCCATGGAATTATCTCCCCTTGCAGGTGTTTGATAATGAGGTTGAAAGTATTGTGAAGGTGATGGAGGTGGCCTTGACATTTGTTGACTACTGTACACTGTAAAAAGGATATACTCAATGTAAGTCTATAATTTATCAAGACAAAAATATTTTTTCACATTTAATTCAGCAAAATGATCAAATAATTTCTAGTATGCATGAAAGCCAGTCATTTTGTAAAAGAAAATAATTAAACTACATCTATTTAGCAAACTAGATGTCTTCACCAAAATATGTAATTTGATCATTCTTTCTTTAAATGCCAGCTTAATATTTCAGTAACTGCACTTTGTAAACAAGTTCAGAAGTATGCTAGCATTTTGTCAATAAGCTCTAAGTTTATATTCAGCATGCATATACTGTAATAGACAAGTTATTGTACTTAACTGAAGTCAACCTTATTGAAAAAACAAACAAGAATATCTCATAGATTAAATAGTCTAGTCGGAAGGACTTTCATTAGTACCCACCACTGAAATTATAATTCAAACTGAAAAAGGCCCTAAACTGAACCAAGCCATGTTAGACATTTTTGTGAATTTTTCATATATTATTACACAAAATTTATTAGGTAGGGAAACAAATAGAAACCCTACAATGCAGTCATCGAGAACTTAATGGTAAGGTAAAGTAAGGAAGTAAAAATTAACATAAAGCTATTATAAATATTAATGCTGTTCCAGTTCAAAATAATATTACAAAAGACACATTTATGTCTCACTTAGCCTTCTCATAAAATTTGTTTAAACACTGCTTAAAGACAAAAACTACCAGATACACTTATTATAGTTTGACAATTACTCAAATCTAAGATATTTTTTTTGCTATCAATAATACCTGAGTATTTTGAAAGATCACCCCTTTCATATGGATTGTGTCCGTGACCATATCCACTATCTGTAGAACTGGACACCTGCGACAAAGGGTCAGAATTATTTTTAAACATGGCAACATCTTCGTATGTAGACATGGTTGGATTCTGAACATCCTCAGGTTCATATGACCCTGAGCCATGTGACCCCTGATCATTAAAATGTCTAGGAGGCCCATCAAAGGGAGAATTTCTATTACTATTACTACTATGTTCACGACTACTATACCCAGATTCTCTTGGAGAATCTCTCCTATCATCACCTCCATTAATAGATGCTGGAGTCCTTGACCTATCAGGGGTCATATGTGATAACTGTGTCCTCGAAAAATCTGAATATGGAGACATATTATGCATTTGTGAATTGTCATATGTATGTGAAACAGGTGTCCTTGAACTATCACCCTGTAGTAAAGGAATTTTTGAATTATCCAAAGTATTTGAAACAGGAGTCCTTGAATTTTCAGGAATAATTTGTTTCACAGGAGTCCTAAAAGGATCATGCATATGTGATACAGGAGTCCTTGAGTTTTCCGAAACATATGCCAAAGGTGTTCTTGAATTTTCTGGAGTTCTTTGAAGATTTGGTGATTTATGAGACACAGGTGTCCGCGAAAGTTGCACTTGGCTGTAAACATAATCATTAATTTGTTGTGATATTTGTTGAGTGTATCTATCACTATCTATAACAGTTTCTTTTTGTTCATCTATAGTCATTTCTGACATCCGTGCAGCTATTGGAGAATTACTTAACCGTCTATCATAATTCAATACTCCATAAGGAGAATTTCTATTGGGTGTGGGAGGTAATTTCCGTTGCCCTGGCGACTGCATATATGGAGGTGCTGGTTTATATGGAGGAGGTATTGTTCTATCGCTACTTGTCATATTTGTTTGATTCTGCTGAAAAAAAGTCAAACAGTAGATTAAGATAAAGCTGTAGGGATGTCAAAAAAAGGTTTTGTACAAATGAGAATATCGCTGACTCATCTAAATTTTTGTTAGTTTTCATAACATGCTATTCTGAGATTTCACCAAACACATTAATTAACTGTAACTACAAGAACCTGTGAACTTACCTGCAGAAACATACAAAGATGAATAAAATGCTCTATTATAATTCTTTACATCTAGTATTGATGGTTTCTGCATCAGGAATTTAGGAATTCAGGAATTGGGAACTTTTTGTACCAAAAAAGACTATCTTAAATATACTGTAAAAATTAAAATCTTGCCCTTGTAACATTTGTAATTTTGTAATTATTAAAAATAAATCTATTATGAAAAGTCCATCCATATCAGATACCATCATAAGACCAAGAAGGTTTAAACCAGAAAAAGGCCTCATAATACCAATCTAACATTTTATACAAACAAATATTTCTACTTTACATACAGTAGCTAATAGTAAAATGTTAATTATTCTTACATGTTCATTCCTTTGAGTTATGTCCCCTGAGTTTATTTGCATATTTTGTTCCAAGTAATTACTAGAATTCCTATCTAAATTTTCAGATGAGTTAATCACTGATCCATCTGTCTTTGATTTATCAATTGCTCCTGCAGAGAATCCGACTCCATTTGGTGGGCTTGGTGATACAGGAGTACTCTGATCAATTATCTTACTCCGATGAAACATTCCCGGAGAAGGAGGTGCAAAACTTCTGTCAGCACTCTTATTTAAATCTTTATTTTTCATTTGCTGTTCATAGAGTTCATCATTTTTAATTCTAATTCTACGATTTTCTGGTGTCTGATGAATGTCATATGGAAGACTACTACTTGCATTGTACTGATTCTGTAATGGAACTACTGGTCGATATCCAGTATCCTGATGAATCCTTCCAGTATATCCCTCAACATCACTAGAATAACCAATATCACGTCGTTTTTCCCGTTTTGAAGGAATAAAACGTTCTGATTCACTATCATAACCACGTCCATAACCTCCCCTGGAATGAGGTTTAACATTAATGTTATTTAAATGCTGCTGCCTATAGAACTGAATCTCAGATTCACTACGATATCCCGTGTCTGAATCGTAATTCCTCATTTTTCTATGTCTATGATTATGAGGAGCACTATACACATTTGGCTTTTGAAAATTTGCATTCACATTTTGTTCAGATACCCCATATTGTGAAAACGACTTTGCAAGTTCGTTCGGTGAACAATATGCAAATCCTCCAGAATTTCTATGTGGTCCATCTTTTTTCTCACTGTTGGCGCTCACACCCACAGACTGTGGTTGTGGGGTTGTACTTGTTCCATGGGAGACAGATCTATTTCCAACTTCTGAAAACCCACCATCATCAATCTCTTCCTTATGTTTCTTTGGTGTTTTATCTTTTCCTATCAAAATATAAGATACACATAAATACTGGTAACTGTAAATCAACAAGTTGATTGCCATTATTATGTTTCCATGACAAGTAAACACAATTTATGACTCACAATATCTTTATTTAGAATTGCTTATTGCTTAGATTTGGAATTTGAATAAGATTATAACAATTACCTACTTTGGTCCAAATCAGGAAGATGAGAAAAGGAGAGAGGGGAGAGAAAGAAGAAGAAGAAAATGATGATGATGAGGAGGATGATGATGATGAAGGGCAGTTTTGGGGGCAAAAGGAACAAAAGGAGCAAAAGGAAAAGATGATGATGATGATGAAGTGCAGCAATATCAATGGTCATGATTCAAACAGGATACATGTACACTGTATTTATACCAACAAATTACTACATACCTTTCTTGGGACTTTCTGACCTCTTTTCAGAATTAACAGGTGATGTCTCCCTGCTGCTTCTACCAGATTTCTCCTTTTTGTGAGAAGATTTTGACACATGACTGGACGCATCAATATTATCTTCCAGGCCAGATCCACTGTGTCTATGCTGCTGCATACGAGCTTTATCTCTGGCAAATTTCTCCTACAATTAAAACATTTCATCATTGTTTCAATGTTTACACTTTCATATATATAAGAAAAATTGCGAAATATCTTATCTTTAATTCATATGAACAACACAGCCAAGTTGCAAATCTAGTTGAATAAAAAAACTTTAAATAAGATAATGACACACACACACATACCCAAGCATTTATCTCTCTCTCTCTATTTCTCTCTCCCACTGCTTTCTTTCTGTCACTCCCTCTCCCTCTCCCTCTCTTATTCACATTAAAACATTAAACATTTCAAAGAAGTTTTTTAAAATTTAAAAAATGTTCAAATTGCAAGCAGTATAAACCTAAACAGTTCCTAGACAACTATAAAATCTGTTTTATCTAAAAGAACAATAAAAACTAGAGTTGTGCTGTATGACTTCCAGTAAACAAGTATAGCATTATTGTAACAAGAGACCCAATTATGTCTGCATTGTTCATTTACATTTGAATTTCAGGAAATGAAGCTAGTCATTTCAAACAGTTTTGAATATGCAACATCCAAGGATCTCTCACAACAAATATTCAAAATATAAGACACAATCTCATTATCTGTGAAAATTTGGTTAATGAAGAACTTTTTTGAAAAACATGTGGTATATATATTTTTATACAGCTATATATCTATTTTCTCTATTAAATTTGAAATAAAATGACCCATAATAATTCTAGCAGCAAATTATCAGTCCTTTACATTCCTGCAAACTTCACCAAGTCATATAACCAATGAAGCTAAAAATGAAACCTTCAGAGTTTTAAAACTTGACAATAACATACATCAAAAAGGATTCTACGGAATAGAACTGCAACTTTTATCCAGAATACATCAGTAAGTTATAAACATGTTACAATATTAATCTAATGAAGTAGTTAATACAAAGAACAATTGAATTAAAAAGAAATGAGTCAAATCTAATTCATAGTTAACATATGTGTTCTAGATGATATATAGACAGAGATTTCATCTGGTGACATTTTGATGTACTGTGCCTTGTAATTATCTCCCTTAACAATCTATACAATGTACTTTTACAAGATAGAGATTTCATTTGGAGAATTTTGATATACATACTGTACCTTGTAATAATCCCCCATGATAATCTTTACAATAAATATACTTTTACAAGATAGTGATTTCATTTTGAGAATTTTGATATACTGTACCTTGTAATAATTCCCCATGATAATCTTTTCAATGTAGTTTTACAAGATAGAGATTTCATTTGGGTATATTTTTATGCACTGGTAACCATCTCCCTGAATAACCTTTCACCTGACTTATCCTCGGAATATGCATTTTGAAATTTCAGAAACCATTTCTTTTATGTTTTGGTTATTTGTAGTTTTCCCTAATTTTACTAAAAATATTCCTTTCATAATGCCAACAGTTTGCTGAACAATACAGATACAATTCTCATTTTAATAATAATTTATTCAATGGTAAAATACAAATCTAATGTGTAGTACATATATTACAGATACAAAAAATATTGCAATTGTAATGTTTTAACAATTTTCAGGAATAAAAACTGAATACATTTTAAAAAGTATTTCAAACAAAACCACATACACAACATCAACCACCAACAAAATAAAAATGTGTTACTTGATTCAAACTCACAAATAAAAAGTGCAAAAATATAAGATTCAGATGAAAATGAATTTTTTAAAGAAACAGTATCTTACTAGAAGACTACCTGATCAAACCTACACTGGAAATATAGCACAAGTATTTTGCACACACTAATAACAAACTAAAACCAATGGTTCTGTGAATGTTAAATCCCTAAAAATAGTCTTACACAACACAAGTACAGAAGTAGCAATAGCAAATGCAAAATGTGCTAATCTGTCTCCTGGTATAACCTTATCAAAACCATAAAGAAAATATAATTTCCTTGTCATAACAATAAAGCCAGATATGATTACCTTGTCACAATATGAAAGTCAGACATGCTTATCTTGTCGTAACAATAACGTTAACGCCAGATAGGATTACATGGTCATAACAATAAAGCCACATGATTTCCTTGTCATAAGCCAGATATGATTACCTTGTCATAACAATAAAGCCAGATATGATTACCTTGTCATATCAATAAAGCCAGATATGATTACCTTGTCATATCAATAAAGCCAGATATGATTACCTTGTCATAACAATAAAGCCAGATATGATTACCTTGTCATAACAATAAAGCCAGATATGATTATCTTGTCATAACAATAAAGCCAGATATGATTACCTTGCCAAAACAATAAAGCCAGATATGATTACCTTGCCAAAACAATAAAGCCAGATATGATTACCTTGTCAAAACATGAAAGCCAGGCATGATTACCTTATCAAAACTTTATTTAAGCTGATGATTACCTTGTATAACAATAAGTCAATGATTCCATCTTTATATAATGGTAAAGCCAAATGTGATTACTTGTCATTACCTTTACAAAATGATAAAGCCAGATGTGATTACCTTGTCATAACGATAAAGCCTGTGTGTTTCCTGTAAAGATGGTGAAGACGGTTTGATGATCCGTGCCTCACGCATGTGTATATCAGATGACGAACCTTGGTGTACCATATCTGTATTCTGTAAGATCAATTAGTAATATGCTTTGTCTGAATCTCTGCCACATGCTTCCAGTTTATTAATAAATTTATTGGATGTCATCTATATGCCATGTGATACCCATAATGTTAAACAGGACTAATACATTTCAATAGTAAAATGAATCATTTTAGTCATTTATCCTTTTCAGGAAGACAAAGTATGTCAAATTCTAGTTTCTTAAATGTGCAGTATCACAAGAAATATAAATGACTTTATATATTTAATTCTGTCCTGTTATTTAGTTATGAAACTAAAACAGTTTAAAGTTTTATTATTTTTTCAAAAAGAAACGAGTGTTATGATTATGTATTCTTTTCTACTTAAAATGTTAATTTAAAGGCTATTAGTTCCCCCTTCCCATCTTCCCTTCCCAGCATTAAACAAAATTTATTCATGTTTCTACATATTTTTACTCAATACAAATATCTTCTCATTACCTCCCTTGAATCAGTAATTTTATAAGTTCAGAAAAAATGCCCATGTTCTGAGAAAACTTTCATTCTGAAGAAATGTGTATCAATTGAAAAATGTTATAAGGAACCCAATTTTCTAAACAACAGAAGATAATCGTTCATCTATCTTCTATATAATTGTAAAATGATTAAAATTTGTTATATTTTTAAATGCTAAAAGGATACTTGTCTTAGTTTTACAATTCACACTTCTATCAACTTAAAGTAAATTATTCCCCAAAATAAAATTTTATTTTGATGGATCAAAAAAGTCATTCTCTCAATTCTTTTTTTTTTACATGGCATAATGTATTAAATTGTAATAGTAGACTTAACAACAACAACCCCCCTCCCCCCTCCCCCATCAACCCTCCAAAAATTTTTGTTCCAACAAGACTAAATTATTTTTCAGCTTCTTCTTTTAGGAACTATCTTTTATGTTCTTCTTAATTCTCTTTTTCAACATTTCAACATCTATATATGCCAATTAAGTAACATTTACAGAATAAGGAACAAAGTGTGATTATAAAACTAAGGCTGGGTAAAAAATTAGCTTACATATATATAAATGTAACAGAAGATGTGGTTAAAATTTGTCATGCATCACCAGAAACACATCTTCTAAAACATTTTAATTTAAATCAAAAAGCATTCACTCTGGTTATATAGATGCATGCAATTAGCAGATGTCATTAACAAAACAAAACAATACACAAATACCACCAAATTTCTAAATTCAAAAATGGATTAATCATTACTTAAAAATTTATAATATTACTGAAATTTTTAATTACTAATTTTTAAATGAAATCTGCCATTGAAAACAAATTACAAGAACTAAACACACAAACATTCCTCAAATAATTCTTTTAAAGACCAGCATCAAATCCCCATGGTAACGACCTAATGTAAACAATTTTCTCCAGACTAACTGTGTTTGTGTCTTTAATTCTTTAGAAAACTTTAATTAGCTAATAAATGAAATAGTAAAAGCCAAATATTTATAAACCAATAGGCCATCACACACAGCCTACCTCTCCTTCAAATCCTCCATTTTCTTTCCCAGAATTCCACCTTACATCTCCATTTCCTTGAATCATCTGCCGCATTGCTAAATTTTGTGCATGCCGCATCTTTTCTCTCATTTCCTTAGGATAAGGAGTGGGACGTCTGACTAGTGTTCCCTAAATTACCCAATCAAAATTTGGGACAAAAACGAAGGAAAAATAACAATGTTAGACAAAAACATTTAACATGTTAGTTAGTTTTTAGTAACAAAGGGATGTAACAATCAAACAAAAGAATAAATAATTAACAATCAAAATAAAAATTGGATATAAAATCATGCAAGACAAAAATTTTAAAATAACTGTATACTTTCCATTTTTTCCAAAATTCAAATGCGTTAAATTACAATTTAAACAATTTTTAGTAAAACTAAGTTTCTTTACTTATTAACTGGTAGTAATATATATGTTTTTGTATAATCAAAAAACTTTTGTCAGCCATTTTAATTTGCCAATTTCTTGATACATGGAATGACTCATTTTAAAAAATAGTTGCACTGAAGAAACAACAACAAAAAAATTCTTTGGTTTTTATCTTAAGAAAACCATTAACCAGTAACCATGGCAACACATTTATGGTTGCTAAGTAAAGAAAGCTTGAATAGATCCTTATCAAAGTTTAGTAAAGGGACATAACTATTGTCAAGTAGCAGGTGTTTTTATTGTACTTTAAAATAGCTAGAGCATTCAGCTCCATGTGCAATTATGATAAGCTTTAAAATGCAAAATTAGCCAAATTTATTCTATTTTGGATGATTTTAGGTTTTACCTTGCTGTTTATACTTGTACAATTATCATTGTGATTTTGTATAAAACTCTACATAGGAATTTTTACAAAATGATGTCACCATGAACAACCATTGCAACCTATCAAAGGGGCATAATATTGTCATGACAATATTATATAATTTTTTAATAAGTCTTTCTCCTTACTATAAATAAACAAGGACAATTTTTTTTAAAAATTAACATTTTCTTCCTGGACACCTTTCTTAATTGTATTTATTGATTTTAAGCAAAGCATGGGATTCATATTTACTTCAATATTTTACTTAAAACAAGTTTGCATACATACCATACATACATGTACATACATATATATAATATTTATGCTTCTATGTATACACCAATATATCAACTATAAGGTAAAAATATATATATATTATATTGTTTAGATATGGGAGTTATATTATCAGCTAAAATGACAGAAGTTATATATAGATCTCTAATACCAAATGTACCTCATCATCAAGTCCTTCATCAAAATCAAACTTAATTTGCTGCCGACGTGTTCGCTCCTCATCCCACATGGAAGCATGAAAACTGTCACCATCCCCATAATTATCTAGATCACCTGTAAAATGCAAATATATTTTTAATTTTATCAAGATTCAGGTAACTTATTACAATATTAAAGCCAATGATCATTTCATTACCGACAATTAAAATTACTGGTAATAATATTTACTGACTTGGTGATCATACCTCTTAATTTTGAAATAAAATCAATCTATTCTGAAAAACTCCTCATTTAGTTATTTAAAGTTTCATCTTCAACCTTGTTCAATATGATAATACAATTCTTTTTTTTTTTCAAAATAAGAATCTTGAATACAAGAGCAGAGTCAAATGAATGAGTTGATGTATACAATGCCACATCAGCAATTTTGCAGCTATTTGTGGCTCAAAGAGCCAAATAAGGATGTTCTATAGATGTCTGGCCCCAGTTTCACAATCATTCACTCAGCTGAGTGTACACTCAACTCAAATTCTGGAATATTTCAATGCCAATTTCTAAGACATTACACAGTTAAAATTGATTATCTAATGTTATATTTAAATTGTTTAGTGTAGGTTTGTTGAGCAAAACAAATCATTGTCTCATAAAACTTAAATTTGTTAAAATATTGATGAGAGAAAAAATAGGAATATTTGAGTTGAGTGTACACTCAGCTGAGTGAATGATTGTGAAACTGGGGCCTGATCTGCAACTTAGCAAAACAAGGATATTTATTCAGTTCCCAACTCTTTGCTGTCAGATAAAACCAAAATCTGAAAAACTTCACTAAAATTTCTAAAAGGAAATAAAATTTCGATTTCCAAAGACAATGGGATCAATCCCACCCCTCCAAATGACACTTTCATTCTTTTCCCATTACACAAATCTGTTGGCAAAATTTCTGGGAAGTATATCGAAAAAGTTACAAACCTGATCCATCTGGTTCTGTTTGTGGAAGAAGATAACATGTGAGTATTTTACGTCCAGTATCTGGATCATGATCTGACTGAAGTGGAACTAAAGGTCGAGTCTATAATAAAAAATACAACAGTATATCATTAACATTAAAATACTGATTTACAAGAAATAAATAATTATAGAAATACTTGCAGGGACAAAGCATATTGCTGCATAATTATTTAGGACCAATTTTACTTTCAATTAATACCTGGTAAAATTTACAAGGATTTTTTTTATCAAAAGATAGCATCCAAAATTGTAAAATAAATTTATATTTTTGAATATTTGTGCAATCTTATATTACTTTAGAACACACTTTTTCAAACTCTTATCTGCAGTGTGGCCAAATAAGCAAGTAACATGTTTTTAGACAAACTACATGAAACAAAATAGTCCTATTTGTGCTAGAATAATGATAAATATGTATCAGTGGAACAAAGCTTGAATCCAGGCATCTTTCAATACCATAGATGAGTAATATCTATCCTATGTTAACATACCTGATTTTCTGACAGCCATAAAGCTTGTAATTCTTTTAACTTTGTGATGGTAAATGGCAAGAATTTCAGTCTGTTGTTACTGAGATTGAGAACCCTCAGTCGGGGGATTCTACCCAACTCATCTGGTATATACTCCAGTTTATTATTCCTGAGAGATAACACTGTAATGCCATTACAACTTCCAAGCTGAAACACACAATGATTTGTTTGTTCTAAAGTATATATAATAATAATGAACAATTTTTTTTCTCACTCTGTTTAATATTTAAAACCAGATTTCCACTTTTGCCTCATTCATTTTCGGACACACCACACTTTTCCTAAAATTCAGGGTGCTTCAAGACAAATGACCTCATAACACCTATAGAAAGACATTTTCAGTTCTAATATGGACAGGAAAAGAAAATCACTTCTGAAAATTTCCATGAATTGGCTTAGTCAATGTTTAAACCAAAAATTTATTTTGAATTGCATTGGTACTGTAAATATGTGTCTCCAACACAATCCAAAAAGTTGATGGCAAGTTACAAACCAGGAAATGTAATGTAAATTATCATCTAATTGTTGAAAATACAGAAAAAATAATAACTAAAAAACCAAGAGGAAATAAACATTATTACAACTTGGAAAGGTATTGTAAGATCTTACCAACAGAAAGTTTTTAACGTAGTTTGCTTAATAAGCATCAGTGTTTCTCTCTCTCTCTCTCTCTCTCTCTCTCTCTCTCTCTCTCTCTCTCTCTCTCTCTAAGTAGTCTGGTCTGCTGTGTTCAAAATTGACCACCTAAAAATGATTGGAGTATAAAACACCATTTCAACCAGCCAAATATATCGAGTTCATATAACGACTTATTAATTACCTCTGCTGGTATGAAAGTTAAATAATTATCATCCACATAGAATGTTCTCAGGTTTCTCAACAAACCCAGACTGGCAGGAAGATCTTCTAATTCATTTACGCTGACATTTAGTTCTGATAATGATGACAAACTGAAATAAAAAAAATACAGAAATTAAAAAATAACCAAATTGACATATTAAAATGTACTGGAAACAGCAAAACTTTGCTGCAAAAAGATATGAACCAGAGACCTATAAACAATCTGTTTATAAAAACTGGTGTTGTCAAGTTCCTTTGCTTCATATTTTAACCTAATGACTTCTCTATATAAAGACTACCTGTTCATTGAGACCCACATGTTTAGTGTCTTCATATTTTAACCAAATCTAAAATTGGAAGACAATGAACTAAGAAAGGGGATTTAGATAGATGAGTTTCACCACCTGGAGTTGCAAGAAAAGTGCTGCTACCCTCTATCGGAAGAAAAGGACAGAAGTCAAAGTAGTCTTTTTTCCCTCAGATTTAGACTTCTGCCTTCAAATTTAACTTCCAACCAATGGTTGAACACTCTGGAATATAAATACAGTGTTTTGGAAAATGAAATCAAAATGAAAATAATGTTACTTCTGCTTTACCACTTCTGTCATCTACAAGATAGGCTTTCTATAATACTAGATCTCTTTTGTACACTAGAAATTGGCTTGATGATACAACCTAACAAAACTTCATGTTTTATTCTCATTTCAGTGTTAGCAAAGAGAAAATTGACAATTTTTATCCAATCAGTCTTGAGCACTGGGCATGGAATCTTAAAATCGAGCCAGAAAGTAAACTCTTCAACTGTTCATACATTTGTGTTACCAACAAATAAAATAAGACATAACTAAGTAGACTTACCCTCCTATAGAGGTTGGTAGACAGGTTAACTGATTGTCATCGACCTTCAAAGTTGTCAAATTACTTAAGTTACCTAAAAATAAAATGTTTACCGATAACATACATATCAATATAAAAGTTACACATGTACTATTTTATTTATTTTAGCATACTCAAGAAAAAGATATCATTCTGAAAACTTTTAAACTGCATACTCTAAAAAGATACCATTCCGAAAACTTTTAAACTGCATACTCTAAAAAGATACCATTCCGAAAACTTTTAAACTGCATACTCTGGAAAAAGATACCATTCCGAAAACCTTTAAACTGCATACTTTAAAAAGATATCATTCTGAAAACCTTTAAACTGCATACTCTAGAAAGATACCATTCCGAAAACCTTTAAACTGCATACTCTGGAAAAAGATACCATTCCGAAAACCTTTAAACTGCATACTCTGGAAAAAGATATCATTCCGTAAACCTTTAAACTGCATACTCTAAAAAGATATCATTCTGAAAACCCTTAAACTGCATACTCTAGAAAAAGATATCATTCCGAAAACCTTTAAACTGCATACTCTAAAAAGATATCATTCTGAAAACCTTTAAACTGCATACTCTAAAAAGATACCATTCCGAAAACCTTTAAACTGCATACTCTAGAAAAAGATATCATTCTGAAAACCTTTAAACTGCATACTCTAGAAAAAGATATCATTCTGAAAACCATTAAACTGCATACTCCAGAAAAAGATATCAATCGAAAACCTTTAAACTGCATACTCTAAAAAGATATCATTCTGAAAACCTTTAAACTGCATACTCTAAAAAGATACCATTCCGAAAACCTTTAAACTGCATACTCTAAAAAGATACCATTCCGAAAACTTTTAAACTGCATACTCTGGAAAAAGATACCATTCTGAAAAACCTTTAAAGTGTTTCCCCAGATGAATTATCCAGACAAAGTTCTTTACATGTTATACAGAATTATACATTATGTAAACAATTTTGACCAAAGTTTATGCATTAGTAACTGTAAATCAGCATCGGAAGGTCCATGTGTGCAAAAATTGAATAAACTCATCTTGACCAACTTCATTTATATTCTTGATTAAATATATCATGTTTATACAACTTACAAACACTCAAGCAATACTGATGTGAAAGTAGCTGGGAATTATATCTTTATACATTATGTAAACAATTTTGACCAAAGTTTATGCATTAGTAACTGTAAATCAGCATCGGAAGGTCCATGTGTGCAAAAATTGAATAAACTCATCTTGACCAACTTCATTTATATTCTTGATTAAATATATCATGTTTATACAACTTACAAACACTCAAGCAATACTGATGTGAAAGTAGCTGGGAATTATATCTTTATACATTATGTAAACAATTTTGACCAAAGTTTATGCATTAGTAACTGTAAATCAGCATCGGAAGGTCCATGTGTGCAAAAATTGAATAAACTCATCTTGACCAACTTCATTTATATTCTTGATTAAATATATCATGTTTATACAACTTACAAACACTCAAGCAATACTGATGTGAAAGTAGCTGGGAATTATATCTTTATACATTATGTAAACAATTTTGACCAAAGTTTATGCATTAGTAACTGTAAATCAGCATCGGAAGGTCCATGTGTGCAAAAATTGAATAAACTCATCTTGACCAACTTCATTTATATTCTTGATTAAATATATCATGTTTATACAACTTACAAACACTCAAGCAATACTGATGTGAAAGTAGCTGGGAATTATATCTTTATACATTATGTAAACAATTTTGACCAAAGTTTATGCATTAGTAACTGTAAATCAGAACCAATAAACATGTACAGTGTCAATGTGCAAATATCCAGTATAATTAGTCTGCAAAGATATTTAAAACCCTTAAATGCTTCAAAAAAATTTCCATAAATATGTGATTAAAAAGAATTTTAGGACATTTTTTACAATTTTGATTGAACTTTTTATTTCAATTATAACTGCAATAAATATATCTTTACATCAGATTCAATAAACAGGCCAGTTTATCTGGAAACCTAAATTAGTTTTTTTTTTCACTCCATAAATTAAAATTTTTTTTTTTTCAAAACAGAGTTAAATGGTTTTTTACACCTGATTTCCAGACCCACTACCTGAATTATAGAACTTGATTGATTTTCTTAAACGAGACAGAAAAGTAGAAATCAATTAAATCTTTAAATCTCTCAATTAAGTCGACTTCCTATAACTCCCTTTTGATTAAATATTAACCTGGGTACAAAGAAAACATCACCACAGCGAAACATCAAAACAATGCATGCTGGGATATCCCATCATGATTTTATTACTTATGATTTTACCAGAGAAATTAAACAACAAAAAAGTTTGGATACGGAACATTAAATGTTCTATATCAATGCTTATTAATTCAAAATATGTATTAATGTATATTATAAATGAACAAGTAGACATTGGCAAGTGGTAGGTAACCTTGTGAAAGTTTATCTTATTAAACTGTGCTGCATGAAAAGGCTCCAATGAATGACCATTCAAATCTTACAATAAAATTTTAACTTTTTTTAATACTATGGTGAATAGGAGAGGATAAGGAGAGATTGTGAGACTTATTAAGATTTTCTTACTCTTTTTCAAGTTATGAGGGATGGACGGATGGATGGATGGATGGATGGATATGTGGGGGGAGTGAGTTAATTATGGTTTAAAGCCTCATCAGAATTGTAACAGCCATTTGTAGCTCAATAGTAATGTAACAGCATTGGCGTGAGAGACTTAAGACAGAACAACAGCTGTTTATTTATATTTGCTAAAGGTTGCCCAACACATGGGTTCAAAATTATATTTTACAATGATAGGTCCAGGACTTTTTGTCTCTACTTTTGATAGGTCCCATATAAAGATTGGGAGGTCCCATATATCAGCACCGGAAGGTCCATGTGTGCAAAAATTGAATACACTCATCTTGATCAACTTCATTTATATTCTTGATCAAATATATCATATACAACTTACAAACACTCAAGCAATACTGATGTGAAAGTGGCTGGGAATTATATCTTTATTTAAGGAAACGATCAGACAACAACAACTTTGACAAATTGCAATAAATTAAATGACTTTGAGACTGTTTTAATACTCAGAGTATTCTAAAAATGTTTTAATACACAAAGAATGTGTATTCTAAACATTGTCCCCCCCAAAAAAAAACAGTAAAAATTCCCAAAGTAAAATCAAAAGGTCCCAGACTTCGGACTTGGGGAATTTTGAACCCCTGCCAACATCCCAGGACTCATGGACTTGATATTAGAATTGAGCTTAAAACAACATATACTACTACACTTTTGTTATCCCCAAAATGGGTAAAAATAGTTGCCTCAATTAAACTCAATTATGTATCAATCATTTTATCTTCAGATTTCCTAAGCTTAAAGATCTAAAAATTTAAATAGCTTTAGTTATAGATTTAAACTTGACTTTTATGGAACATTCTCATGTTTCATTTCCAGTTTCCTTGTTTAATTATGTCGACAAGCTTATTTTATTTATGTACAATTGTTATTTTCATGATTACTCTACCGGAAAAAACTTAACTTACATAATTATATGGACATTAAACTTCTTTGTTTTCCAAAAGCTAATGTGGTTAACTCGAAAAGTACATTACTTTTACATCACATTTATGTAAAAAAACAAATGACTGTAATGTTGTTATATTTAAGTATACCTTTTTTTTCTCAAATACCTATTGCAATGCATATAAACTCAAAAGTACATTTATTTTATTAACACAGAAACTAACCCAGCTGTGAAAATATTTATCAACCCCCATGAATTGAATTTCTAAAATTTTTATTACAAACTTATTTTGTTATAAATACTGATAAAACTACAGAAACAAGTGGATAAATCTTTAAAATAGATATTTAAAATCCTTAAAACAACAGGGATATAGATCTTATGATTTCTGAGTGACATCTACAGCCAAGTTTTATTCTTAAAATCGATATTTGACATACAACATATCTTTAAACCTGTCAACAAGGGATTGATATCAATTTGGGGTATTTAACTCTAACCCTCAGGTAGACACCAAGTAGGGGTCAACTACCACTTCCTATCTACATAAATGCCACTGGTCAAATCAAGTGCCCCCACTAAAAACATTTGTCTTTTGTTCTTCTTTAAATATTTACTATACTGTAAAACTTCTAAAAATCAGGCAAAGAATATTTGTAAATTAGCATCTGCACATTATGACAATTTGTTTCTTGTAAAAGTATTTTTAGCATAAATAATATCAATATATTTTTATTACAAACCAAAGCCTTTTATTAAAGGACTTTTTAATTAACAAATTGGGTGAAAATTATTAAAATTTGAAATTAATTTTTTATGTAATTAAATGAAATGGAAATTAAAATTTACTAATATTTATTGTTAGTTTTACACACATAGATGCCTTAACATGAATTCACCTAAATGTAATTTTTTTTCTGTGATGATATCATTATAAATATACAATCAATTTCACTGAGCCATTCACACTTAAAATAGATACTAGGTAAGCAAGATAATAAAGCAGTTAATTTTTAAATATAATGTTGTAACATTTGAGTACTTTAGATCGATAATTTGTCTGTAGGGCTCGAGTTAACTACACTGAGTAACAGAAGTTTTACAGTATATCACTGATAATAATTTTACCAACTGTTACAGTGACATATTTTATTTTTCTGTCATTAAAGAGAAATCTACTTTTTTAAAGAAACTGGATGACACATTTTGCATGGTAAAATACATCAATAAAATGAAAACATCAGATATAAACAAACAATGTTAGAGGTTGTCTAAAAAAACTAAATTAAAACATTTAAATTTAGAACTCTGTAATATTGGATGCTGCTGCAAAGAAGGGGTTTGTTCCAGGGCTCCGCAACTCCACAAACGCCAGTAAGGACAATTGGCAGTCGGCAAATGGTACATCAATTACCAGTGGAAAATGTAAAAAAGAAACTGCATTTGATAATGGATAATATTTTTTGTAATAAATTTCACTTTCCAACAGAGAAGAAAGCCAATATTTATCACTTTCCGTGACCAAAACTCACTTTGTTCGGGAGACGGAAAATGGGAATCCTAGAGCACTGTAGTTGAAAACTAAAGCATTTAATGGGAGAGAGAGAGAGGGGGGGGGAAGCATGTTCATGCTTTATACTGAAGAACAGTATTATCAAAATGTATTTCTGTAATGACAATATGATGTGACAAGATAAATAAATAATGATAAAAACCTGTCAAGTTTATCAAACTTAACAATAAATTTTATGTCTAAAGTCAAATATAATAAAGACATGTTTTACACATTCCTGAAGTGTTCAAATTAAGTATGTAAAATAAAATCATTTCCTCACATTATTTGAGCATGCTGTTCTAACATACTTATGATATCATCCCAGATAAAGCATTTAACATTGTTTTGGAAATTTAATAATGAAATTACTCTTCAAGTTTTCCTCCACTTAACCAATAGATATGTAGATACCCAGCTGTTCTTTCATAAACAGATCAAGTGGAGATAAAGTGATTTTTGCAGCATGGAGTCCCCTGTTTAATTTCTTTATATTGATCAATGTTAAGTTCTAGCATTCTGTTATGACCTTGCTGCAGACTATTGCTCAAAAATAATTGTTTCAGAGGTAGTTTTCCTTTATTTCTATTTTTCTTAAAGACATCAATCAATCAAAATTGTTCTTTCAATTATAATTATTACCTAATGATTCTGGAAGAGCTTGAATATGATTGGTTGTTAAATGGAGATCAGCCAATGATGAACAGTCTTCTATTTCAGAAGGAAGTGATTGTAGGTTGTTCTTGGATGCATCTAAAAACATCAACTGTTTCAGATTTCCAATAGTCTAAAACAAAAAAAAAAAGTTTTTTTTAATCAGATTTCACAATAATTAAACTTTCAAATTGTACATATGCCCCAGTTAAGATGACTTTACTCATATCAAGGTGGTCAGAGAATGCCAATCAGTATAGAAAACATGCTTCCTCAGAATTGTTATAATCACTGTTATAACTAGCTCTGTAATTTTGTATTTAGATATGCAAAATAGTACAATGTTTTAGCAATTACCATGGTCTCTCATCAATTATAAGTGACAATTCATTAGTTACACCAATTCAATAAATTATGAAATTTTTACTAATTTCCAACATTAAATAAAATAATGTACCAATTATTCTTGTCAGTAACTGATTACAATTTCAATGGATTATGATCATTAAGTTACACTGATGCAATCATCGATTATGAAATTTTTGCCAATTTCCGACACTATTAAGAGCTAAATAAACTGTACATGATCAATAAATCATTTCAATATATTCAGCTAAACTATTACTTGATTATATTTTATTTCTACAGACTTTGTATATATCAGTTTATGTAGCTACAATTTATTTTAGATTTTTTCATTTACATTGTACCTTAGTTTGATGGAAATCAAGCAATATTTTTAATATAAATCACCATAAATTTGTTGCTGATAGATAAATAATAATTATGCACATATTTAAACCAACATATTTCAATCCTTGGGGTTTTTTAAAGTTTTATAACTGTTTCTATCTTAACAAAGTGTACACATATTTATTATTACCACTAATGAATTATTTGAAATGTCAAACATTAAACCTATCATTATATCTTCTTCAATTAGACAATACAGGTCAAACAGAAACAAACATATCTGTTAAATAATACCGAACTTGATCAAAGGCCTTTTCAAAATCTATCAATGCAGAATATTTTATCACTGTTGAAAATGGTAATAATGACAATAGCTTTGAATAGAAGTGTATCATATATAAAGTAAGGATGTGCCTTTTATACATATAACATATCATTACCTGTATTTAAAACAATACATTTATACAGTTATGTATTTTTTTTCAAAAAAAAAAAATCTATCTCTTTGTTATTGAAAAATATAATGAATACATTATGAAAAATATGCAATATAAGGTTAATTTGATATTATCAATTATAAATGTTCCAACATGAATTAATTTTTTCATATAAACCATGTTACCATTTTTACTGTAGATATTCTAAAAATTTACATGAATGAAGTTTAAGAAAGAAAAAATTTGTTGGAAAAAATTTCATGAAATTAACACTATAATCATGGCAAATAATTTAGCAAAATTGACATAGGAAATCAAAGAAACTTTAAAAAATTTTGGTATTGTTTACTGAGTCAGTGGTAAATCACTTGGCACACCTTCAATCACCATCATGATTTTCTTCTAAAGAATGAAAAATGTTGCCAATATGGGAAATTGGTGTTAAAAATGGTTTGGGAAATATAAATGATTTGCCATTTAAAAAAGAGCCCAATTTCAGCCCTAAATGACAGGTAGAAAAAGCGCATTTGGTTTTGTACTGGAAACAAAACAAAACATGAGTCAAAGTTGAAAAGCCATCATTAACGAGACAAGAAACTGATAACAGAATAAATCTGAAATTTACAATTAAACAAAGTAAATCAAAAGTTTTTTGTGGATAAATATGTTGTTATGTGTAGCACAGAGGCCTGTTTTACAATATATATGTATATAAATTTTGTTTGATTTTGCTCAACAGAAAAAATATTTCTTTATTTGCATATTTTAATCAGTTAAAATACAAACACAAAAATTCAATAACAATTGAAAGTAAAAACTTGATTGATTCTAACATCCCAAACAGAATTTTATTCAGTAAAATGTTTAATGACAAGTAAACAACACTTTTGTTTGGTCTCACCTGCTTGGTTTAAAAATTATAAAGTAAACAAAAGTTTAATTGTTCAGCAAGTAATTAAAATGTCATGCATGGCTTCAGTCATAGAAAATCATGAAAAAATAAAATAAATGTGCTACAATTTACTGATTATTTAACAGTAAACCAAACAATTCTCTGTTTAATATAGGTTACATCGCCACTACTGAAATATCTTACTTGGGAAGTGACCCATTCCCCTCTCTCTCTCTCTCTCTCTCTCTCTCCCCCCCCCCCCCCAAAAAAAAAAAAAAAACAAAAAAAACAAACAAACAAACAAACAAACAAGAAAATCATCACACTTTTTTTAAAAGTCGTGAAAAAGCATGAAAAAAATCCTCTGGTCTATTATGTAAATTTAGAACATCAAATTTTTTTAACCTTGGGACAAAGACAATTTATTTGTTAAAAGCATTAGAGACACACTCTTTCCAAAAAAAAAAAAAAATTAAAAATAAAAAAAAATAAATAAATAAATAAAGCTGTCAGAAGGATGCTATATCTCACCAGGGACATTAAAAACAAAAACAAGCTTTAACCTTTTTAATTTAAAAAACAAAAGAGTGAATGCACACCAATTCTCACACAGTTAAGGAAAACTTGAGAAAATGGTTCTAGCTGATGGCGCTAAGAAGTTTGGGGCTAAACTTCTTAACTATCCAAAGAGCTGTTATTCTAAGGACAAACAGACAGCCAGGCGACATATAAAAATATGTTTAATTGTCTCATATTGATAATTCATTGTCCGATATATCAATATTCATCTAATCTGGCTTATATGACAGAATTTGGCTTATATGACAGAATTTAATGTTAAAATAAATAAATTAAGTTTGATTGACATCACAAAAATAAAAGAAAAAAAATTTACATATGAAGACATGATATCTATACTTACTGGAGTGATCTTCGTTATCTGATTGTGATCACACCATAGTTCCAGTAGGCTGGACAAGTTACCTATAACATCAGGCTGAAAATAATACAGATATATCTATTACTGAAAATTACTGTTACAGTAAATAAATTATACACTGACAGAGATAATAACATTATAATTACAGTACAAAAGTACTTGGACCAGAGCTAACTCTACAATTAAATTTTTTTGTTACCAACAAATATTGCCAATGGCCAAGTTTTGCCCAAAGTTAGTATATATTCTGATGCCAAATTCCTCTCATTCACAATTTTCATATTGATTTATGCAAAATTCCCTGTTACCAGAAACAATTGCCAAATTTCCCTATTGCTGATCTTTATCAAAAAAATCATAACTGCTAATTATTTCTTGGAGATCCAGAACCATTCTTGACTTATGTAACTGAAGTGAGTGAGTGAATTATTGATTTAAGCCACATCAGCTTTATTTCACCTATTTCTGGATAGAAAATGTAAAAGATTTTTAAAAAAAAAAAACAAAAAAAAACTCGGTTTTCTCTACCATTCTAACTATGGTATATAACATCCTCTGAATCTAATAGCTCAAAGATTAAGATAATTGAAAATCCCGTGAACTTTTTTTGAATTGCATGTTTACCCATTTTTTAAGCAGTAAACATAATCTTATGATCATACATTGAGGAAAACAAATTATTAAATTAAAATTAAATTAAATTATCACTCTGAATTCTGTTATTTCTATTATGGAAATGGCTTAAAAATCAAAGTCACTGATACAACTGCCACATAAATTAAGTGTATCAATGATGCCCATTGAATCCATTTATAACCAGATACCCTGAAATATCTTACACTAAGCATTTTGTCTAAGTGAAGAAATTGTCTAGTACACAAGGGTTGTCAAGTATTCATAATGTACCAATTAAAGGGGGGAACAGTTAACTATATAGGGAAAAGCATAAGTGCTTAATATTTTCTGACTTTACTTTAAAGCATTAATGCATTCAAATACTACTGCCAATCAATGTAAAAAGTTTTTTTGTTTTAACTATAAGTTTGACCCTTGTAGCCATATTACTATTGGTATACTTCTAAAATGTTACAAACTGCCATATTACTATTGGTATACTTCTAAAATGTTACAAACTGCCATATTACTATTGGTATACTTCTAAAATGTTACAAACTGCCATATTACTATTGGTATACTTCTAAAATGTTACAAACTGCCAATCTATCATCTGGGTTTCAGACATGGTTACTTTACCTGAGAGAACAGTTAGTAAAATGAAAGAGTTCAGAATTCAACGTTTTTACACACAAAGACAAAAGAAATGTGGTGAAGGAAAAATAAAAAATTCTGGAATGATGGAGGAACCTAGAGCACCCATAGAAAACCACATAAATCAAATTGGGTTTGAAAGCATGTATAACAGCAGCAAAGTGTGATACATGGACAGTTTTAATCATTAAGTAATGCCAGGCAAAAACTTTTGTTGCTCCTTGCTTGAACTACTCTCCATTTACAACAAACATAGATCTATAAGGTTAGAACATGTAAATGTTTATCTACCAAGTAAAGTAATTACCATATTGTTATAAATATGGTAATAAGAAGGTAAAACACTGTTTATGCTGTTATTTTAGACCTAATTTCAGTCAATGTATTGATTAAACCACAGATAGCCAGTGTGAATAAAATAATCTGTTATTTCATTATCGTCACCTAGATAAAGCAACGATACTATCTGTTTTGTAGTTTTAGACAACACATTAAAGATCAGGGGTAGATTTCACAACATAAATACAATTTTGTATGTAGTAAAGTTGTGAATTATCAGGGTACATTAATTTTCATGACTCTATGTACTTAAAGTTACGAAGAAAATGTAACAATACATGACTCATCTTGCCAGAATGTTCATTAATATAAATATATAAAAAGTGTATACATCATATAATATATATATATATTTAAGATTAAAATTTTTTTAACAATCTACGTATATACTTAAAGAACGATAAAATTGAAATATTGTTTGACAGGGACATCAACCTGTAATTGAGATTGGTTGTGGGTACTATTGAAGTTCACAAAAAATTATATGACACTAAAATTTGTAAACATAAAAGAATCATTAGTATATTTATTTATTGTACCATTTACACCACATCTTAATGGCAAATTATGATAAAATATAAAACCCGACATACATTTTTATATCAACAGTATTTGTTATTTTTTAAATTTTGATATAAATAAGTATGCCGGGTGATAAAAAAAAACATGAATAAGTGTTTTTCCAATTCACTCTCATCCTTTTTTTAAATGAGCTAAAATTTTATCATTGTTCAAAAAAAATGTCAAAGGCAGGTAATCACAGCTTCTGATGAAATCATTACATTTTAAGCAAGTAACACCTTTACTTCTGGAACAAAATGTTATACCTACCAATTCACAAAATTCATTATGACCAATATCCAACCTTTCTAATTCTGTCAATCTGGAAAATGATTTGGGCAAGGTCTTCAAATGATTTTCTCTGATTTCTAAAATCTTCAACTTTGATAACCTAAAAAGTAGACAAAGTATGTTGTGACATTTTCCAGCCAGATATAGTGACATGATTTTTTTTATATATATATTCCGACTTGTTGGCAAAGGCAAAAATTTCATCAGTAAAGTAACAAGTTTACATGATTTATCCTCAAAACCTGCAAAATAAGTATTTTGGATCGGAATTGAGTAATGATGTATAATGTCCTAATAAAGATTCTTAACTTATATTGTGTGGCAAGATCTTGAATGGTGGAGAATACAACAGTACTCCCACAAAATAACCAACTATTGACAAGCAAACCGGTAAATTTTCTCAAACTAGGAACTGTTCAGAGGGGAGATTAAAATCAAGGCAGTGAGCCAGGACTTTAGACTTCTGTCCCACTGATGTCTCTACTGCAAAATTAATATTCTATAACAAAATTAATTTTTCTCCTTTTTTTTCTTTTTTTTTTAGTCAAAATCAATACACAAGTAAAACTTTACCTTCCAAAGTTGCCAGGTAGATAGTCTAGGAATGTATCATTCAGGTAAAGCTGAGTTAGATTCAGCAGCTGTGTAAATCCCTCTGGAAGTCTGAAATATATAAAATATAAAATAATTAAAACTGAGAATCAAATTAATAAATAAATGGCCTACAGTTGTGAGTTATGGTTCATAACCAAGTACTCTAAATATCACCAAAAGTGTACATGCTAACAAATCAGTACCATAACACCTATACAAAAATATAAGCATTTGCACAAAACTTGTGCATAAAAGAAACTTGTATTATTTATTTATTTTAATAAAAAAAAAAAAGTCACATGATAAATTGAAATTTTATAATTTAGTTAACTGTTAAGATAATCAGGACTTCAAGTGTAATTTAAAAGATCACTTCAAGTTTATATTTTGTGTATTTAGTTTTCATAAAAAGTTTATTCCTCATTCCAAAAGAGATGTAAGAAAAATTGCTAAATTTAAGTTAGAGAAAATCTTCGTTAAGAAATGAGTGTGAAACAAGGGTCTGATCTGCTGATGAATTTCTTAATCACTAATGTTTAAATATGGTTCGAATTTCATAATGTTTACAGCATATTTAAAAAGGTAAGTAAATCTGGGTATCATTTTGAATTGTATTGGCTAATCTCTATAAGAATTTGACAATCAATTACAGTGTTATTGTATTGATATAACCAGTATGAACTCATTCAGAGACACACCTCTACCTGCTTACTAAAATAATTTTATAACCTTCCAACCCAGGAGTTGAGATAACAAATGATAGAAGAGCCTATCAATTCCTTAACAGTTCAATTAAATATTAACAAGCAAAGACCTTATCGAAGGCATTTTCAAAATCAATAAAAACAGATAGAAACCTAACTTTGATTCTTTAAGACATTTATGTCTAATCATACCTGTATTGTCAAATTAATTTACACCTGCCATCTTAGGTGCAAAAACAGGTGAATGATAACCTTATATGTATACATTTCAACCCCTAATCTGTTGAATTATTGTAAATAAAATTTTATCCTTCAGAAAATGAAATCTAGGCCCATCTTCAAAGGGCGATTTTAATCTTATAATATATAGAGTTCAATTATAACAATATTGTCATAACAAATCAATGTCACTCATAATGACTGTAAAATACTGCTATATCATTCCATTTACTCCACTGGTACCTTTTATACCTGCTAGTAAGACCCAGTTGACAATTTTACATCATAATGTTATTGTGATATATAAGGAAGGTAATTGATGTAACTCTGACATTTAAGTTTTCATGTACATGTATTTTATAACTATGTACTTTCTGTCATATAAGCCAGTGAAGTGATAGTTATAAACAGGAGTATATATATATATATATATTATAGTATAGTATAAGTTCTTTATTATGTCTCCAAAAATGATAGGTGCCAACCAAAACTGAAGCATAGTTAAACCTATGCATACATCAATATCTATCATGAAAGGACATAATTTTTTTTTCTATTGTATTTTTTATAGTAAAAAGTGGTAAATTAACCTTTTTAATATTTTTATTATTATTCATTTTTTTTTACATTAATTAAAAATAATAAGTACATTTCAAAATAAACTCAAATTTTTCATCAGTTGTCCTTAAAAATAATTCTAACAAAGTATACTTTGTTGTCATTTATGATCACAATTTCCATGGTGAAAAACAATCAAAAGTATGTCCTGAAAGAATCTAACTTGAAAAAGGTGTTTATATATGTCATGTTTTTGAGTGAAGTGGAGTGGAGTAATAGTGTTTTATGCCCAGTCAAGAATCTTTCACTTATTTCGAGGCAGTCAGTTCTGGGATGGTGGAGGAAACCAGAGTGCCCAGAGAAAACCACTGACCTTCGGCAAGCGAACTGACAAACTTTCTCACACTAGGATCTGTCCCGAGCGGGATCCGAACCCAGGCGGTGAGAGGCACTGTGATCCATAAGCGCGCCCTCTAGACCACTCAGCCACCGAGGCCCCATCATGTTTTTGACATTAACAGTCATCAAACATTAAATTCAATGTGTTTTTTGCAAAAATAGTTTCGATTCAATTTTGAACTTCAAGTTATTTCATAAATATAATTTTTTACTTTTCATTACATCTTAGTGGCCAAATAATGCCTTTGTCATATATATATTCCTTTTGATAATATCAACCTGTATAAATAATTTCACTGGATTGATCTCCAGTCATAAGGGGTTGTGAGTTAAAAGGCCAAGGAATGCATGAATATGCAATAATTTTATAATGGTTACAAAACAAAAAACACAAATCTTCAGATATTTACTGTAGAAAAAAAGAAAATGTTGAAGGAAAAACAAGAGTATTTCAATGACAAAATGCTAATTATAGCCACTATGAGTAATTTTTTAATTTACCTTATCCAACTTGAAACATGAAATATTGAGACATGACAAATTGTCAAGTCATTGCAAATCTTAACAAAATATCAAGGACAAATAAAGCACTTAAAAATGCATCAAAACTCATGTTGTGATCTTATCTCAAAAACAGTATTTTATTTCCAAAGTATCATTAGTAAAAATGAAAATTATATCAGTTGAAACCTGTAAAAATTTTGAGTTGGAAACTAAAAACAAGCATCATTGATGCCAGATCTTTTTAGCAATGTCAGTGTACATAAAATTTTAAACTTCCATTGAGAAATAAATTTGTTTAATAGAGTAACTGTTTTTTAATCTATTTTTAATGTTTTATGTATTATTTGTCTGTGATATTACTGTTTTTATCAGTTTGTCTTTTGTTTTATAATTTTAAGCTACTGAATGTTACATTTATTTAGATTTTTATCTTTCACATTTCTCTACCCTGTGAATAACTGCATAATTGTGAATGAGGTTTTAAACAACAATTCTTTTACTCAATCACTCACGTAAAATAGACAAAATTGAAAAAAATTTTGTGACTAAAACTGAAATTGTCAAAATATAATACTCCAACATTAATGTTAAGTTTTGTTTACACAGGTCAGGTTTTAAAACAATAAGTTTAGATTACATGTAGTTAAGGAAATTAAAAAGAGAAAGACATGAATCAAAACAACATCGTAACAATTATTTTTGCAAAAACAGATGAATGCCATGGTAACTTAACAACATTTCCTTGAAATTAAAATCTAAATCTAAATCAAAATTATAAAATTACAGTCCAATGACATAGTAATTCTAAGGCCAACAAATATCCCGCAAAAGTTTAAAGGCCAACAAAAATCCCGAAAAAGTTTAAAGCCAACAAATATCCCGAAAAAGTTTAAAGCCAACAAATATCCCACAAAAGTTTAAAGGCCAGCAAATATCCCGAAAAAGTTTAAGGGCCAACAAATATCCTGCAAACGTTTAAAGGCCAACAAATATCCTGCAAACGTTTAAAGGCCAACAAATATTCCGCAAAAGTCAAAGGCAAACAAATATCCCGCAAAAGTTAAAGGCCAACAAATATCCCTCAAAAGTTAAAGGCTAACAAATATTCCGCAAAAGTTAAAGGCCAACAAATATCCCACAAAAGTTAAAGGCTAACAAATATTCCGCAAAAGTTAAAGGCAAACAAATATTCCTCAAAAGTTAAAGGCTAACAAATATCCCACAAAAGTTAAAGGCCAACAAATATCCCTCAAAAGTTAAATGCCAACAAATATTTGGCAAAAGTTAAAGGCTAACAAATATTCCGCAAAAGTTAAAGGCCAACAAATATCCCACAAAAGTTAAAGGCCAACAAATATCCCTCAAAAGTTAAAGGCCATCAAATATCCCACAAAAGTTAAAGGCCAACAAATATCCCTCAAAAGTTAAAGGCCAACAAATATCCCACTAAAGTTAAAGGCCAACAAATATCCCTCAAAAGTTAAAGGCCAACAAATATTCCACAAAAGTTAAAGGCTAACAAATATTCCACAAAAGTTAAAGGCTAACAAATATTCCGCAAAAGTTAAAGGCCAACAAATATTCCGCAAAAGTTAAAGGCTAACAAATATTCCGCAAAAGTTAAAGGCTAACAAATATTCCGCAAAAGTTAAAGGCCAACAAATATCCCACAAAAGTTAAAGGCCAACAAATATTCCGCAAAAGTTAAAGGCTAACAAATATTCCGCAAAAGTTATAGGCTAACAAATATTCCGCAAAAGTTAAAGGCCAACAAATATCCCACAAAAGTTAAAGGCCAACAAATATTCTGCAAAAGTTAAAGGCTAACAAATATTCCGCAAAAGTTAAAGGCCAACAAATATCCCTCAAAAGTTAAAGGCTAACAAATATTCCGCAAAAGTTAAAGGCCAACAAATATCCCACAAAAGTTAAAGGCCAACAAATATCCCACAAAAGTTAAAGGCTAACAAATATCCCACAAAAGTTAAAGGCTAACAAATATTCCGCAAAAGTTAAAGGCTAACAAATATTCCGCAAAAGTTAAAGGCTAACAAATATTCCGCAAAAGTTAAAGGCCAACAAATATCCCACAAAAGTTAAAGGCTAACAAATATCCCGCAAAAGTTAAAGGCCAACATATATTCCGCAAAAGTTAAAGGCCAACAAATATTCCGCAAAAGTTAAAGGCCAACAAATATCCCACAAAAGTTAAAGGCTAACAAATATTCCGCAAAAGTTAAAGGCCAACAAATATTCCGCAAAAGTTAAAGGCCAACAAATATTCCGCAAAAGTTAAAGGCCAACAAATATTCCGCAAAAGTTAAAGGCCAACAAATATTCCACAAAAGTTAAAGGCTAACAAATATTCCGCAAAAGTTAAAGGCCAACAAATATTCCGCAAAAGTTAAAGGCTAACAAATATTCCGCAAAAGTTAAAGGCTAACAAATATTCCTCAAAAGTTAAAGGCCAACAAATATTCCGCAAAAGTTAAAGGCTAACAAATATTCCGCAAAAGTTAAAGGCCAACAAATATTCCGCAAAAGTTAAAGGCTAACAAATATTCCGCAAAAGTTAAAGGCCAACAAATATTCCGCAAAAGTTAAAGGCTAACAAATATTCCGCAAAAGTTAAAGGCTAACAAATATTCCGCAAAAGTTAAAGCCAACAAATATCCCACAAAAGTTAAAGGCTAACAAATATTCCGCAAAAGTTAAAGGCCAACAAATATCCCACAAAAGTTAAAGGCTAACAAATATTCCGCAAAAGTTAAAGGCCAACAAATATTCCGCAAAAGTTAAAGGCCAACAAATATTCCACAAAAGTTAAAGGCCAACAAATATTCCGCAAAAGTTAAAGGCCAACAAATACCCCACAAAAGTTAAAGGCCAACAAATACCCCACAAAAGTTAAAGGCTAAAAAATATTCCGCAAAAGTTAAAGGCCAACAAATATTCCGCAAAAGTTAAAGGCTAACAAATATTCCGCAAAAGTTAAAGGCCAACAAATATTCCGCAAAAGTTAAAGGCCAACAAATATCCCACAAAAGTTAAAGGCCAACAAATATTCCGCAAAAGTTAAAGGCTAACAAATATTCCGCAAAAGTTAAAGGCCAACAAATATTCCGCAAAAGTTAAAGGTCAACAAATATTCCACAATTGTTTAAGGCCAACAAATATCCCACAAAAGTTAAAGGCCAACAAATATTCCGCAAAAGTTAAAGGCCAACAAATATCCCACAAAAGTTAAAGGCTAACAAATATTCCGCAAAAGTTAAAGGCTAACAAATATTCCGCAAAAGTTAAAGGCCAACAAATATTCCTCAAAAGTTAAAGGCTAACAAATATTCCGCAAAAGTTAAAGGCCAACAAATATCCCACAAAAGTTAAAGGCCAACAAATATTCCGCAAAAGTTAAAGGCTAACAAATATTCCGCAAAAGTTAAAGGCCAACAAATATTCCGCAAAAGTTAAAGGCCAACAAATATCCCACAAAAGTTAAAGGCCAACAAATATTCCGCAAAAGTTAAAGGCTAACAAATATTCCGCAAAAGTTAAAGGCCAACAAATATTCCGCAAAAGTTAAAGGCCAACAAATATCCCGCAAAAGTTAAAGGCCAACAAATATCCCGCAAAAGTTAAAGGCCAACAAATATCCCGCAAAAGTTAAAGGCCAACAAATATCCAGCAAAAGATAAAGACTAACAAATATCCTACAAAAGTTAAAGTCTGTGTAGAGTGTAACCATGTTTCAGTGATGCAAAGTGATTGAGAACAAGAGTCCTCTTGGATGGGAGGGTCTAAAGGCTTTTGCAAGGGCTAACTTTTAACATATCTGCAAATACCGATACTTCTGGCACACAGTCTTAAAAAAATAAAAGTCTCCATTTTGTAAGCTGTCAAATGTCAAAGCTACTGTTCTAACTTTTATTTAGTATTTAAGCATTTCTTGCTGTTTCCATGTATTTATTTCTGAACCCTGCAATGTTATCTCAAGATCAGATCAACAAGTGGAATCATAAAACTGTAAAATTTTGTAATACCTCTTACACGCGTAAAACCTCTTATGCAAAAATTATTTTATAATAACAAATAAATTCTTTCAATATGAAGAGTTCTTTTTAAATCAAAGTATTTCAAGCATTAAAACTGTTTTTATTTTTTTCTAAAATTTTATAATTCAACAGGATATGTTATGAATTATTCTGCTATTCATAATCTCACACTTGAAAGCATTTGAAATCTATTTACGAAATTTTTCTGCACTTAAAAAAACTCAATCATGAAATATCAACATCTTATTGATAATTTTACAAGTATATACTCATAAGGAAAAGTATTAATATTTTTTAAAACAAAATTTTAATAATTTTCAGAGAAATGTACTTCATAAAGAAAAGCTCTATATCAATGTGAATTGTGTCAAAATATGTTATAAAGTATAGGTTTTAATAGAACTCTTTAATAGAAGAAGATAAAAAAAAATTATGCATATAATGTATCTACTGACAGCTTGTTGAGAATGTTAATGAAATAGTCCTTAAAAATTGATACAAAAAATAAAGGTTTGATTAATTGAAATTTTACTTCAGTCGTTAAATACTGTCACAAAATAAAATGAATGTTACAAGATAGGTACTTGATATGAATGCTTCATACTTATAAAAAAGGTACTTGATATGAATGCTTCATACTTATAAAAAAAACAAGTTGGTATATATGTAGTTGAATAATTGAGTAGAACTTTTGATTGAAATGTTTTTTCAAATATTAAGATAACTCAAAGTCATTACCATTAAGTGAACTTAACACTGGGTTATCAAAGTCATAATCATTCAGCTCACTATCCACTCAAGTTATCAAAAGTGAACTTAACACTGGGTTATCAAAGTCATAATCATTCAGTTAACTATCCACTCAAGTCATCATTAAGTGATCTTAACACTTGGTTATCAAAGTCATTATCATTCAGTTCAATATCCACTCAAGTTATCAAAAGTGAACTTAACACTGGGGTTATCAAAGTCATAATCATTCAGCTCACTATCCACTCAAGTTATCAAAAGTAAACTTAACACTGGGTTATCAAAGTCATAATCATTCAGTTCACTATCCACTCAAGTCATCATTAAGTGAACTTAACACTGGGGTTATCAAAGTCATAATCATTCAGCTCACTATCCACTCAAGTTATCAAAAGTGAACTTAACACTGGGTTATCAAAGTCATAATCATTCAGTTCACTATCCACTCAAGTCATCATTAAGTGAACTTAACACTGGGGTTATCAAAGTCACAATCATTCAGCTCACTATCCACTCAAGTTATCAAAAGTGAACTTAACACTGGGTTATCAAAGTCATAATCATTCAGTTCACTATCCACTCAAGTCATCAAAAGTGAACTTAACACTGGGTTATCAAAGTCATAATCATTCAGTTCAATATCCACTCGTTATCAAAAGTGAACTTAACACTGGGTTATCAAAGTCATGATCATTCAGTTCAATATCCACTCAAGTTACCAAAAAAGAACTTAACACTGGGTTATCAAAGTCATAATCATTCAGTTCACTATCCACTAAAGTTATCAATTTTTTTTTTTTTTACCAGATATAATATTCAGCTTTCAAGATCAGAACAATTTGCTCATATTAAGATCTCATCAGCTATGTCACACTAACTTAATGAATACTAGTATTCAATTTTCAAAAGGGGGAGGGGGGGTGTCCCCACAATGACTTTCCTTGCTGCTGAGTTTAATTAGAGATATATAACACCTTCAAAAATTTTTAATTATAATTGTTTAAAACCTAAATAATAACAATGGTTTTTATCATCTTACTCAAAAACATTCTTGTGCTTTATGAAGGATTAATGAAATTCCAAACCAATAGACCACTTATTTCTATAATAGTTTTAATTATCAAGTATAAGTGTATTGACCTTTTTCAACATATCTGTGTTGGCTCTTTTTCTACATATCTGTGTTGGCTAAGTTAAATTGAGTACTGGTGATTTATGCCACAGTGAAGATTTTTCACTTATATGGAGGGGGGTCAGTTCTGGGGTGGTGAAGAAAACCATAGTGCCTGTAGAAAAACACCAACTGTGGCAAGAGGCAAAATCAAACGTTAGCACACACTTCAGGCCACTTGACCAACAAGGCCCTTACTAATGTTAGTATCATCATATTGAGGGGGCCATACTTTGTGTTGGATAAAATAAATTAAGTAATGGTGTTTTACACCAGTCAATATTCCTTCACTTACAATGAGGGGGTCAGTTTTGGGATGGCGAAGGAAACCTTGGCGCCTTGAGAAAAACACCAACTGTGGCAAGAAGCACTGTGAACATTGACACACTTTAGGCCACTTGACCACCAAGGCCCTTACTAATGTTAGTATTATCTCTCTTATTATTATTAGTGGTTGCACACTAAACTGAGAAACTGACTTTGCAAGAGGTGGCTAAATAAGCACAGCCAACAAACCATGAATTAAAAGAATTTGAAAACACATAATGCTAATTCAATTTTTCCTGATTATTCAACTCTCTTTTATAATTTTATTCTTCAAAAAGCATAGATCATTTAACTTAACAGCTTTTTTAGTTCCCATATGCATCTTTCATATAACAAATTTTTCATTAGTATACATCTTTGTCTTTAATTGACAGAATGTCATATAAATAATTGATTTAACTGAACATACAGATTATTAACAAATTAATCATTAGAATTTTTTAAAAGGAAAAATCTATTTCAACTACAAATACCGTTTTAAACAAAGCTGTAAATATAAACACACATTTAGTTCAATCAAAAAAAAAATTTTTAGTGGACTAAAAATTGATCACATTCTAATAAAATATTCAATGAACAAAAAAAGTCTATCAAACTTCAATGTACTGAATTTATTAAACCATCAAAATTTGTATAAAAAGATCATATCTTATTTATTCTCCAGACATAAATGTCATTGAAACTATTGTAAAAGCTAGCAAATGGTTTCAAATTTATTTCTTCAAAAACTAAAGAAAGAGCAAACTAGTCAAATTTATTTCTTTAAAAAAATTATTTACTTAAAACCCTATAATGATTACGAAAAAAATTTATATGCTAAACTAACACTGTTTTGTTCCTTTTTCTACTCGAGATATTAATATCCAAGGGCCATAATTTTCTATATAGCCCCAGTGTCAATAAAGACATTAGTCCCTAAACAAAAATAAGAACATTCAATAAATTTACCTAATAAATGATAAGATATAATGCATTAAGGAGACTAAAAGTGTGGGATTGAACTTAAATAATTTACTTAGTTAAACATTGTTTACAATGAAGATCTTTTGAAATTTTTCAGAAAATTGGCTTAGTACCCAGTATGAAATGTTTGAGCTAAGTAAACAAATATTTTCTATTTATCTACATTTAACACAATAAAGCTCTTCAATTAGACAGAAGATCTGATACTTATATTTGATATATATAATAAAAATCTCATCATAGCACATTTAGGGGTTTGGGTGTCATTTTTTGTTATCTATTCACATAGAACAAATTCTTGTTGACATTCAATTTTTTTTTAAATATGACATTCTTTCTTAAATATGTTATTTAAATGGATAAAAAAAAATCAAAATGTACTAATATTTGTGTATATGACCTATATTTTAAACAACTAATATTGTCCTTTGACATCCCTTTTAAGATTTCATATTGAAAAAATGTTTGATGATGGAATTCTTTTACCAAGCTTTGTCATGTGTTTATCAAATTTAGTCTTTTTTCTTGAATCACTGTGTTATTTTCCAAAATCAACAATAAAATTTTAATTTAAAAAAATCTAAATGTACTAATATTTGTATATATGACCTATTTCTAAAACAACTGATATTGTTCTCTGACTTTGGTTTAAATATTGTGTTTGATGACTGAATTCTTGAACTACACTTTAATTATCATATGTTTATTAAATTTAATCTTCTTTCTTGATTCACAGTGTTAATTTGTCGAAATTCACTAATTTTAAGCTTCTATTTGCAATTGAAATTCTTATTGTCTGGTTCTTTTCAAAGCCATTTCTTGGTGATGTTGTTCTAAAAATTATTCTTTCTTACATGCCACTAACTAAACCATGGCCAGCAAACTGCAGATTGATCTTCAGGACATCTGAAGAGTTTTCCAGAAACAACGACTGAAAGACAGCACATATCACAGAACAAGGGGGAAAGCCAGCAGATCAATGGCATTTTACAGTCCAGCCAAGGTTCTTCCATAACACTGAGGTCATTAACACATATCACAGAACAAGAGGGGAAGCCAGCAGATCAATGCCATTTTACAGCCCAGCCAAGGTTCATCCACTAACACTGAGGTCATTAACACATATCACAGAACAAGAGGGGAAGCCAGCTGATCAATGCCATTTTACAGCCCAGCCAAGGTTCTTCCACAACACTGAGGTCATTAACACATATCACAGAACAAGAGGGGAAGCCAGCAGATCAATGCCATTTTACAGCCCAGCCAAGGTTCTTCCACTAACATTGAGGTCATTAACACGTCACAGAACAAGAGGGGAAGCCAGCAGATCAATGCCATTTTACAGCCCAGCCAAGGTTCTTCCACTAACACTGAGGTCATTAACACATGTCACAGAACAAGAGGGGAAGCCAGCAGATCAATGCCATTTTTCAGCCCAGCCAAGGTTCTTCCACTAACATTGAGGTCATTAACACATGTCACAGAACAAGAGGGGAAGCCAGCAGATCAATGCCATTTTTCAGCCCAGCCAAGGTTCTTCCACTAACATTGAGGTCATTAACACATGTCACAGAACAAGAGGGGAAGCCAGCAGATCAATGCCATTTTTCAGCCCAGCCAAGGTTCTTCCACTAACATTGAGGTCATTAACACGTCACAGAACAAGAGGGGAAGCCAGCAGATCAATGCCATTTTACAGCCCAGCCAAGGTTCTTCCACTAACACTGAGGTCATTAACACGTCACAGAACAAGAGGGGAAGCCAGCAGATCAATGCCATTTTTCAGCCCAGCCAAGGTTCTTCCACTAACATTGAGGTCATTAACACGTCACAGAACAAGAGGGGAAGCCAGCAGATCAATGCCATTTTACAGCCCAGCCAAGCTTCTTCCACTAACACTGAGGTCATTAATTCTGGAATGGTGAAAGCAAACATAGCATAAGAAGAAAACCTACACTCTTTAACAAGCAAACTGAAAAATTTTCTCGCATTAGAACCTACCAAAGTGGGACATGAACCAAGGACCAACTGCTACAACTAAAATTTCAGACAACTTGGCTACTGAGGCCCCTTTGTATAGCAGTGAATAACAACAGACTGACTCTAGCACATTTATGATATATGATGTTCTTTGAAGATTTCACAATTAATATTTTACAAAACCTAATGGTAGATACTTTAATTAAAGATGGTTTTTTCTGTATATTTTAGTGTATATGGATTCAAGTGTTAGTGTGTTTAAATCCTTTAAAATAAATAAATACAAAAAACTCTCAATTGGTTAGTTATTTTAACTAGGGTTTGTCACATAGTAACAAACTGGGAAAGCCAAACACATTGATACTGCAAGAGCTTTAACAGTCCACCAAATCCCACAAACCATTTACCAAAATATCAGATAACAACTCAGTTTAATGAGTTCATATTAGAAGGAAACTGATCTAGCTTTTTCAAAGCACCTATTCAAACATCATTATTCTATTCCATTTTGACATTGTACTGAAAGTTTAATTGTTACTTTTAAATCATATGCACCTGCATATAATTGTTCTTCTTTAAATAAAATATGCAAATATGTGATTTTTGAATGACTGAAATAATAAAAGCAATTTTTTAAAAATGTCAATTATGACTGAAAAATGACCACCTATATATGCACACACGAGAGAAAATATCAAATATCCTTTATCATATTACATTTTCATTTTTTATTTTTTAATTAATTTAAATGTGACAACCAAGAAAACTAAAACCATGAAAAACAATCCTTTAAAATAAAAACAGGAATTTCAATGTTACCAACATTGTTACATTTTGATTATTAAAAAAATATTTTGATATGTTACAAAGAATAAGTAAGAGACTGGCAAGACAAACAATGATAGTCATACATCAACCTGACAAAACAGACACTTAATTGTACAACCACTAGGAAGGTACAAACTGTGAAATACCATCAAAATTTCATAATTATGTCTTGAAAAATGAGGGTGATTCCAAGTACAAGTTTATATTACATTTTAATTGCATCAGCATAACTATAAGGTGACCACCCAAGCTGTTCAGACATTCTAATAACCTTATTTCATACTTATTAAGACGGATATTTGCAACAGAATAACATATACTGGTATTTGGCAACAACCAGGGCAAACAAGAACACTGCACAATACAATTGAATGATAAAACAGCCAAACAAAGACAATACAAAGAAAAGACAATCAGATAATGGACCAATGATTATAGAGATTTCAACTTTGGTAAGACTAAAACAAATATCCAGGGGTGTAGTTATCAACTACATGCATTGCTAAAATTGTCTTCTCCTAATCTGGTAGGTTGTGTGATCAAACCCTAGTCAGAATCTTATATCAGTCACAAGTTGGGATAGTGTCAATGATGCTTCCTGGTGTCTTCTAATGAAATAGTTTAATAAAACAATACATAGTTGTGAAACATTATGGTCCCAAAAAAATGTAAAATAGATAAAAGGTAAAAGATGCAATAAAAAGGTCCAGTCACAACGGAAAATATAAGATAAATTTGAAAGGCCCGAGATAAAACAGGTAAAAAGATATGGAAACAGTTTTAGTTGTGCACAGGGAGACTAAAAGTTCGCAAACCAGTTAAAAATCAAACAATCCAAATAGGATGCATTCCATCAAATCCCTTCCAACCCCAAACCCCTATATTTAAGAAAATCAAAAATAGGTTACATAACATATGCCACAAATTTTGGTGTATCACGTTAAATAATTCCTTAAAACTTGTAATATAATCCAAGATAAGTTTACACTATAAAATAAAACTTCAGCATACATTTTTTTTTTGCATTATTTAAATCATGAAATTCATGGTAATAATTTATGCAAATTACAAATACAAGAATAGCATTTGTGACGCCCTTAAAACAGCTTCATTTTTTTATGAATTGTGAGAACAAAAATTTAAAAAAAAAAAAAAATTAAATTTGTACATTCTGGCACAACATATCTTCACAGGCCATTAACTAAGTATATGTGTATTTAGGTGTAGATATATTCCATGGTAATTTAATTTCTCATTTAGTTTCAGTCCATGTAAAAATGATCTAACATTTAACTACAAAATGTTTATATCAGATAGCTGTTACAATATCACATTTCTAACGTTAAATCATATCAAAGGTACCCAAAGGAACGTTAAACTGTCAAAAATCAAAAAAAAAAAAAAAAAAAACCCCATCATTTAAATTTTACTTCTCCAAGATTGTTAATTTTATACATGATACAGCAGTTTGTTAATGTGTTATATCTGTTGTCTAACACATGGTTTAAACTCCGTAAGCATTCAGGGAAACTATACCATTCAAAACAGGGGAGATGTGTGTAGAGTTAGTACTCCTACCATGTTAAATACAAATACACAAAAAAAAGAATTAAAAACACAATTTTTTCACATTAATTGTAAACCATTTTAACTGGTTCAAACACAACTTTAATGGAGGCCAAAAAGGCTACATGGAGTAATTACTGCAATTAGGAGGTTACAATTAGACCAAACTTTTCTCACCACTATTGGACTATGGGTTTGACCATGGTCAACCTATTGTGAGAAAGAGAAAGACTGGTTGGCTTGGTGCAAGTACATTGTAACATTATCTTTAAATGTTAAATATAACAAAGTAACAGGCAAAGTTTTAAGCAGTTGCAGTTGTAAATACCCTCCGTAACTGGCTTCCTCTTTATTAAATTCTACCGAGTTGTCTTTATCATACAACAAGACAAATAATTTTTTATATTATTTTTTTAATTATTATTATCTTTATTTTGATTTTTCTAGTCTTATCCAAAACACTATTCTAGATCTAGTATGCTTAGCCTTTTACTGATCCAGTGTGGGCAGACAAATCTACCAAGTTTTTAGTGAAATTAAACCCAACTACCTTTGACACTAAAAGCTAATAGAGTATGACATGGATATGTCTGCAAACTCTTAATTAAAAAAACATGTATTAACTTACACAATTTAAAAAAAAATTGTGATGGCAATACATTTTTCCAAAATAGCTAAAATTATCTAGTAAACCATAAGCAAAAAAAGAAAACAGCTTGTAGACTGACAAGGACATGGAGGAGGAGAATTAAAGCCTCATAGTTATGCATTATATATTTCATGCTGTAATATATAACATGTACCTTTCTTGTTCCTCACATTAAATGAGTGTGTCATGCGCGGTAATTTATGTTTAAAATTATATTGTGCAACATAATGATACCAGATATTGAATCTCAGATAAATTTAAATGCTTTAAATAGAACATATTTTAATGCATTTATATGTTTTTTACACTTGACAGTGTTAGACTGTTTATGTGTACAAATATCACAAGCACCTGTCCAGTTTCTATTGTTTATGTGTACAACTATCACAAGCACCTGTCCAGTTTCTATTGTTTATGTGTACAAATATCACAAGCACCTGTCCAAATTCTACTGTTTATATGTACAAGTATCACAAACACCTGTCCAGTTTCTACTGTTTATGAGTAGAAGTATCACAAGTACCTGTCCAGTTTCTAATGTTTATATGTACAAGTATCACAAGCACCTGTTTCTACTGTTTATGTGTACAAGTATCACAAGCACCTGTCCTGTTTCTACTATTTATGTGTACAAGTATCACAAGAGCCTGTCCTGTTACTGTTTATGTGTACAAGTATCACAAGCGACTGTCCAGTTTCTACTGTTAATGTGTACAAGTATCACAAGCACCTGTCCAGTTTCTACTGTTTATGTGTACAAGTATCACAAGCACCTGTCCAGTTTCTACTGTTTATGTGTAATGTATCACAAGCACCTGTCCTGTTTCTACTGTTTATGTGTACAAGTATCACAAGAGCCTGTCCTGTTACTGTTTCTGTGTACAAGTATGTCAAGCGACTGTCCAGTTTCTACTGTTAATGTGTACAAGTATCACAAGCACCAGTCCAGTTTCTACTGTTTATGTGTACAAGTATCACAAGCACCTGTCCAGTTTCTACTGTTTATGTGTACAAGTATCACAAGCACCTGTCCAGTTTCTACTGTTTATGTGTACAAGTATCACAAGCACCTGTCCAGTTTCTACTGTTAATGTGTACAAGTATCACAAGCACCTGTCCAGTTTCTACTGTTTATGTGTACAAGTATCACAAGCACCTGTCCAGTTTCTACTGTTTATGTGTACAAGTATCACAAGCACCTGTCCAGTTTCTACTGTTAATGTGTACAAGTATCACAAGCACCTGTCCAGTTTCTACTGTTTATGTGTACAAGTATCACAAGCACCTGTCCAGTTTCTACTGTTTATGTGTACAAGTATCACAAGCACCTGTTTCTAAAATATTACAGGTAATATCAGACATCTTTTAAAAAAAGGGAATTTGTTATGTAATCACAATCAGCAATTTATTTCTTTCAATAAAACAATCCCATTTTCTAACACCAGTATATATGCCATAAATTAAACCTACAGAGTTTCCCAACAAAGAAATTGGTCAATTGTGTCTTTCTTTACCTGTGTATAAATTCATTTTCCAATTAACCTCTTGTGCAATATAAGTATGAGAAAACTGAAATTACTGGTTCACAGCAAAATCATATCTGGGTTAGCAGATGTCCTATATAATTTAATTACAAAGATCTTACACTGATCTGTTACTTATTTAATAATTAATCAAAAGGTTGGTACTTTTCACTACTTCACATGGTTAGGGCTGGGAAAACCACCACAGGTTTGGAAGCATGCATTCCTTTCTTTAGTTAACTTATGTTTCAAACAACAAAAGGGTATTTTTCAGTTATAACACTTCAAATTATTTGTCATCAGTTATAATATTTGAATTTATTTTTCACAATCAATTTTCTTAAACAATATGCTTTCATGTGCCCCAAAAGAAGTTTCCCACTCAAAATATATGATAACTTTATTAGCCTTTAAAGATAATTACAACTTTTTTATTGTGAAACAGGACATAACATATTCTGAGGTTAAAAATGTCTTCTTCTCTCCATAAAACAAGCCTATAAATCCTTTACTTTCTTAGGTTAATCAAATTCTGTGTCTCCCTAAAACAAGCCCATCAACAGTTTAACATATTTAATATTATACAAAAATTGTTCATTCTTTGTTTCAATCTTATCCATGAAAAATTAGAAAGCAATGTTAAAACTGACCTTTGTCTCATATTACACCCCATCCCACCCCCAACAATTTTAACATACCGTAATCCTTTTATGTATTCGGACAGATTTTAATAATTTCATTTTCAAGTGTCCGGGAATTTAGAGGAAATTTGAAAATTAAATATCTTGAAAATTGGGGGTGTCCGAATATTTAGAGTGTCCGAAAAATGAGAGACATTTTGGAGCCGATTTTGGGTCCCGGTTCCCTCTTGATATTTTAAGACATTATCAACAGCGATATCCACGCATAAATCAATGATAAAGTAAAATTTTAAATAAAATAAAAGTTAAAGTTACCTTTTGTGTTGTTTATTTCATTAATTATTGTTTTTTAAAGCGTTTGTTGATCAATAATCACGATTCTCAAAGTAATACACATCGAGGTCGCCATTTTGTTTACAAGTAAAAAACGTGACTTTTTTCATTAACTCCCAATGTTTGAGGTGCACCAACATGCCGTTTTCTACTTGTAATTGTCTGCAATCAAATTATTATTATACATCGTGTGTTGCATTATTTGTGGATCAAGTTCAGAGAATTTCGTTTTAATCAAATACTCATATTTTACCATGCGTATGTGTGTACATTTTAAGAAATGACAATACAAAGATAGAAAAAGTCCCGACTCCCGCAAATAAAAGGTTAAAAATTAAATTATTTCAAATCATATTTCGAACATATTTTAATGTAATTTTTATCTTGGAAAACAGTTTTTTTTCGCGTCTGTCGGCTGGAACAATCACATGGTCGTTTTTGGAATTCCCATAACAAACAACTAAATGAAAATAAGTGAAAAACGTCACTTCCTGTTTTCATCAGAAAAAATGTCTTTGATGTTGAACTAGTGTACCGACAAGATTCTGTCTTACACAAATTTCTCGGCAGTGAACATTAATTATAATCAACTTTCACTTTCACAGAAAATTAAAGCACTTATCAAAGGTATGATTTTATTTAGTTTACATAAAAACGTTAATACATTGCACATACCTGTTTCACGTTACGATGCCAATACACAATGAAATAAATGTGTGAAAGCAACAATTTATAGTTAAAATAATTGAAAACAACATAGTTTCTTCTTGATTTTATTAAAACTTTATTTCAAGCGCTCTGCATAACATGCTGCAACTGAGTTTCAAAAAAATTGCTGTCCGAAATTAGAGGAAATTTAAAAATTATTAAAATTTAAAAATAAGGGTGTCCGAAAACATAGAGGGTCCGAATACATCGAAGGATTACGGTAGGTCACATCATTTCTGAATGGATTTTTACCTAAATGACTGGATTCTAAAGCCATTATTATTCATTGGGTTAAGGAAAATAATAATAACTTTATGTATAGAATTTTGAAAATTTCATTAATATATCATCATCATCTTCTCATGCAGTTGGGTTTCAATTGAGTTGTGGGATTGATTGACCAAAATCAATGAGACATGAATAATAAATGCATAGGTATGCAAATAGTTTTGTCATTTAAGAAGCAATAAAACTTGTACTTACTTTCCGAGGGGATTAACACTAGCATCCACAACTCGTAAATATTTACAACATTTAATATTCTCTGGCATGTCAATAACGCCTAAAAATATACAAAATATATATGCTTGATAGATGATAAAACTTTTATTTTTATCTTACCTAACAGTTGCTTTCAGATGAACAATATATAGCTCACCTGTACATCTGGTCCATCATAAAGCTTCAAACAATGTAAATGCTCAGGCTCATATTTATCGAAAAATCTATCAAGAGGGTCTATTATAAGTTTTTGTCATGTGACCAGCATGAAGCTAAGATTTCAGGATACCAGAGCAATTGGAAATCATGTCAAATGGTGTCACAGAATCATTTTATTTTTACACAAATAAGGTAATATCTGTTTTCTGATATGGAACTGCAGGAACCATCTACATTCCCATGGTACAAACAAATGAAATATTTAAGACAAGCTTTAAAGACCCTATGGATATACCGATGTCTGATTTAAAATAATACTTGACTCATTGCCATCTGAAGCTACACCAGCAATAATTTAATCTTATAGTAATTAGCAGTGAATGTTCCTTATTATGCTATCCCATATATAGTCTCCGTCTTCAAAGTTTCATCTAAAAGTCATGTGACTTTAATGTCTTAATATCAAGTACTTGGTCAGTGTACAGTCATTACCTAATATTCAACATGGGCAAGACCCTGCATGTTTTCAAACCACAAATGTACAAAACCTTATGAATAGTCATCATAGAGGATTCTTTACATATGACATTCTTTTCAGTAGACATTTGACAACATGAAATCCAATATTAACTGCTCATCTTTACATTTGCAATGCAATCACAGAAATGACAGAAATGATACAAGTAAACAAATTTTGACCAGGTTCTAATATACTTTTCAACTTTTCCTTAACTATGTTGTTTGAAACTGTAAATAAAGGTCACCAACTGAAAAAGGCTCCTTGTAAGGTATGTCATAGTGACCTTTATAGACAGGTGTGACTGTTCATATGAAATTACAAAAGTTAACAAAAAATGTCTGAATACAAGTACCTACCATTTTTACTGAGATCAAATTCCTCTAAGTTAATAAGACTGGCTATAGCAGGCGGGATAGACGTAATCTCATTGTCACTTATACTCAACTTCCTGATTCCATGACAATAAAATAATTCCTGAAAAAAAAAATAATGAAATTAAAAAAACATGCTTAATTTATGAAATTCCAATAATACAATCCTGTAAATTCAAAATAAAGGGAAACTTGAATAAACAGAAGTGAACTGACTTTTTTCAAAATTTTAAATATTATACAAATTCAGAACAAGGCAGTAAAAATAAAGTAAAATTAAGAACTCACAATGAGCTTGTAATATAAAACTGACTTTGATAAGACTGTTACAAGAAGAATGCCATTTCAACATTTACACGTAAATGTATGGTAAATCAAACCCGAGTTAAAGTTCTTAAGACATTTAAAAACTTCTATATATAAATTCATTAAGATACAATTCACCCCAAATGAATGTCTGTATTTGTTGACTGATTGGTTTATTAAATTAATTGATTCATTGATTTATTGATTTATCGTTTCAAAAAATTACAAACATCCTTTTTCAATAGGGATGACAACAACAAATCAATCTGCTAACTGTTAATATTACTGCCACTTCACCTATAGCTGGTGATGTCTGGATATAAGTGAAATATTCTTGATTTGGACATAACCCCATTAAATCCATTAATCAATCAATTTTCAAAAATCTTCAAACCAAAATGTCTTTTTTTTTTACTTTTTAACCAACATCAAAGTCTGCTTACCCTTGGAAGATCTCGGATTTGGTTAGAATCTACATAAAGTTCTTCTAAAGTTCTCTCAAAATTAAAAACTTCACTTGGAACATCAGCTAAGCTACAATGTCTATAATCTAATTCTCTTACATCATCGTCTATAGGCGGACGTAAACATGGACATTTTTTGACGAATCCTGCCATTATCTATCCTAGATAAAAAAAATATATTCATATACATTTGTATAAATGTCCATGTAGCAATTTAACAAATCGGACTCCAAATCTGAAATTAGTCTAAAATTCTACCCAGTTGATGAGTTTAATCAAATGATCAGTCAAATTTGTTTATTGTACAACATCAAATATTTTGTTGTTTTTTTTTTCATCGATCTGAAACACACTGTTCAAAAAGTCAATCTAATGGTGATATGATATCAAGCTTTGAACAGTTTTAAAGTTTTCATTATGTTTGTCTTACATATAATGAAATTCACAAATTGTTACAGATCTAATTAAAGTTTACTAGTCTTGGATATATGCATACTGCCCCTAATTTTGGTCCAAATACTGGTAAATGGTGTGTGGCCAAGCGGTAAAGACTACAGACTCAAGATGTTTAAAACCAAGTCAGACTAATGAAAACAACCAGAAGAAACAAAAGCTATTTTGTACCTCCTGCAGGAAAAGTTAAAATAGAAGTCTTCATTACAGGAAAGGGACTTTATTTTCTGAATTCCTTTATTCATCATCAGTTAAAACATTTAATTAAAAATTGCTTGGCCCTTGACTTCAGAGGAACAAAAGACAGAGTTATAAATAATGCTAATAAGATCAATTCAATTAAAAGAATCAATATATACAACTGTATATATATACAAATCTCGATACATTTCATAATTATTTATAATACCAATCATTGAATAAATAACTCTTTAAAGACATAATCCTATTAATTTAACACAAGAAATTTCAACTCTATCTCAACATACTGTAGAATTCTTTAATTTTTGAGGATTTTTATGCTCAATGTATTTTGCATGGTTTTACTTTTATGGTCTAGAATCTAGAATGCTTTACTCATCTGTAAAGACTTTTTTTGGCATAAAGACACATCTGACTATGAATAAGTGAAAATTATACCACCTCGAAAAATACCCCAACATTTATTCAGTAATTAAGTCATGTTGATTAGCAATGAATTGTCCAACCCTGTCAGTAGTTACTAAATTAAAAGTCCCATCAACACACTTTCAATTTTATCTTCTTTTTTTTCTCCATTAAAAACTCCTACTTTTCAATTTTTGTAGCACAGAAGCCAATTTTGTGTGCTTGGAAATTTACATAAAGATTCATTATGGAATTTGAAACAGACTTAATTTTAGAGGATGGTAGCTGAGAATTGTGCTAATATCTATCAATTTTTAAAACTGACATTTTTTTTCCATTTCTGGCTTAATAATACATGTAATGCAATTTGCTGAATTTTTTGCTCAAAATCTCTTGATTTCTAGATGCCAATGTTAAACAAACCAAGAACAATCAATCACAGGAACAAGACTCCGTCGGACTACAGATAGAAAGAAAAAGAGAAGAAGGCTATGACATCAGTAGAGAATAACAAAAAAGCCACACAGCACTTTCAGGATCATTGTCAAGACTGACAAAAGGACTGGCAGAGCTGGAGAGACTTTGCTGATGTGGCCCTAGACATTACAGGGTATAATGACCAATGATAATGATGTAACAAAACTGAACAATAATAATAACTTCTGCCACAATACTGGACATTATTCTGTTTGCATCTGGTGCCTTTCCAGGCTATACAATTGTAGTCAGTTGACACTTACATTGAAAAAGTTTTTTAATTTTAATTTATATTCTTTTAGTACTTTCTTAGTCACTGTCTAAAATACATTTTAAATACATCTTATACAAATAAATTTAGATTTACAAACTTTTTATGAATAAAATATAAAACCTATTCAATATATTTTTTAAGAAATCCCACACATTTATTATGATTTAAAATAGTTTTTTGACTACTTATTATATAAATTGATTCCTAAATTTTGCTAATATGTGTGTCCTATTTTTGATAGCTAGAGCCGATACTGTTAGGATCAATAACCCTGACATTCAAGACGAGAATTGGGATCAGTATTTTTCTTGTTGAAACAAAGCTTTAATTTTAAGCCAAGTTTAAATACATTCGCCAGACTTAAAAATCCAACGACAATGAATTTATACTAGGTGTTTATCAAACTTTCACATATCAGAAATGATTTTTAATCTAATTAAAAAATTTACTTATCGAAAATCTAAGTTTAATGTTATCATAATTTCCGATTAAATGTGAAAGCATGAAAAAATCTGAATTGAGTGCCACCTGTATAATTAAATTTTATGTGACACAGAACAAAATAATCAAAGGAAAGATTTCATCAATCCATCTATCCCCCCTTCATAAACAGCTCAAGAAATCAAAAGAATTAATCAAAAACCAGCAAATACACATACTTGTATGAAAAGCCCAATTATATTATACCCGGATAATTTACATACAATTACCGATAAAAACTTTTATTTCTTTGTCAATATATAAAATACATAATTTAATTGTAAAACCAAATGAAGGGGAAAATTGGACACAAAACGTCACAATGTATTATTACTGGGTGGGCATTAATAAACAAGTACCCTGTCTGGTCTGTGTTTACAGTGGTATGTGAGGGTGCTCAGTTATAGTCATTTTTTTCCTGAATTTTAATCAGAATATATAATAATATTGATTTATACACTATAGATTTTCTAAAACTAAACTGTATTAGTGTCAGAAAAAAATTATCTGCAAATACATCTACAGATTATTACATGCATTACTGTACATACAAAGTGCAGTGTCATTATTACCTCATAATGATTAAATAGTGACACTAATTATTTAAATAAAGCTTTTCTGATAATGTTACTGGAGGAGTGGTATGCTTGTCTGCAGCATATTGACTCAGTGAGCTAGCACCTTACCTGATTGTACATGCAAAACTGTACATACAAACTGCAGTGTCAAGTTGCCCTGAGTACTCACTATTACAAGGCATGCAATAATTCACTGGCACAGATAAATAGATAAATTCTAGAGATTAATAACCTTGCTCTCATCAGGAATAGCTGAAAAACTGGTGATGTAGTGTTAAACAACATTACAACCAACCAACTACAGGCTACTGATCAGGTTAACCTCATCACATCTAGTACCACAATGGATTAGAGTGTCACGAAAGTCAGTTCAAGGATAGTGGAGCAAAAACAATTGCCAAAGACAAATTACTTTAGGCAAGCAAATTGACAAACTTTCTCACTTAGAATCTGCTTTAGTGGGATTTGACCTTGAGAGGTGACCTTGGATTGTAAGTTACTAGTAGTCTGTCATAAGATCAAACCCCAGCATGTCTGTGAGTATCAATTATTCACATTTATTCTCTTCAGTCACACTATCTCTCTTAGAATCTGAGTAAGTAGGATATGACCTTGAGAGGTGACCTTGGATTGTAAGCTACTAGTAGCCTGTCATAAGATCAAACCCCAGCATGTCTGTGAGTATCAATTATTCATGTTTGTAGTATTTTTAGTTACTGCCTAAATCTATAAAGCTTCCAGTAATTTGATTGCTGTGTTCATGTAACACTAAACACCTTTTATCTGGTAATGGTATTTAAACAAATTCTATTATTATACCTTATTTTTCAGATTATTACTATACAATATATACTGCCAGACACATTTAAAATTTCAACATTTACAATAAGCAATATCATTCATCAAAGTGTAATCTCTGCATGAGCACAGACACAAACCAAGTATAAGTGATTATTATATAACATGATTTTCACAATATTATCAATTCCATACAACCTTTATATACAAAGAAAAAACAACCTTTTTAAAATGGATTATTTAACTAAATTTGAACAATATTATTGATGTGGTCTGCTTTTATATAAATGACCGGGAACTGTCAGTCTGAACTATTACATCTTTTCTTCAATACAGCGATTTTAAATCCCTAGTTTACAGATCTTTCTTTTATCAATATCAAGAAATTGTAGAAGTTTAAGAAGCAGAAAATAAATTCATTATCCCTGAATCTTTATTAGAGTGAAGTTTGATGTTGACAGTTATAAAAACACAATTAATCACTTGATTAAAGCCAGGTAATATCAGAGAGAAAAATCTATAAACCACCTGAATAGATTGTTATCAATGCTTCAATAAGCCACTATTCACCAAATCAATATCAGATTGAATGGCCACCTTACAAACATTTCTACCCCCAAATATATATATAAATGCAGGTTTAATAAAATAAATGTTTTATATTGTACAGTAATGTTGGTTTGATTCTTATCAAGGTTATGTTTAAAGTTACCTACAAGTTACAGTCTTGCCAGGCTAGTGTTTATCCTAGTTTCAGTTGTATGAAGTTCGTTACTGATACAGAAAATGTGAATACATGTACCAAATGCATGGGAACCCTCACCCACCCCACCCCATCCCATTTTAAACCAAAATGTACCAAGATGTTTTTCTATCAGGCTCTTTTTGTAGACATTTCAGTGGGTTGATTGTTTATTCAGCAGTGTGGGAAACTGGTGAATTTTAAATTATTCCTAAACTGTTTTAGGGTCGTGCTAACAGTAGTGATGAAACTATCAGAAAGAATCGATTAGCAGCGTGCTGAAGCCTCCTGATTGCGATTATCGATTATGTTTTCTCATTATCGATCATCGTTTAAATTTGTGGAATCCGTGTTACGCTGTTTCCATTCGTGTTTTACAAAGAGCTAACGTATTCCAGTTTTCACAAGCCATATGCCTGATGCCATGATGAACTGTAGTGAGCCGACCAAATGCATATATTTTATGTTACGAAGTAAAAAGATTACTTAGAACCAATGGGTGCATAAACAGTAAGCAAGAGTTAATAAAAATGTGCTAGTTCAGTGCTAATACATAGTGCAAGAGTTTGTGTATATGTAGAGTGTATATCTACATCTTAATATTTAAGAGAACACAAAAAAATTCCACTCATTTAATAGCTTTTTAATTCAAAAAGAATAATATTTAAAAAAAAAAAACCCAACCAATTATAATCGGTAAAATCCCATCAGAAGCACAAACCAATTCTAACCGATGATCGATTATGATTTTTAACCGATGTTGCAACACTAGCTAGCAGAGTGGTAAAGGTGTTAGCCTTTAGACTCAAGGCATCTCACTGTTTTGGGTTTAAACCCAGTCTCCCTTCCTGATTGTCTTAGTATCAGTATACTAGTAATTAACTGAGTGGCCTGCAACGTTTATTTGCAACAATGCAGACAAGTGTAGAAGCACTCTAAATGTTGCCATAAATGTGCACTAATACAACGCAGATCAGAAACACTTGCATGCTTATATTATACACTGCATGAACTTGTGTTAAGATTAATTCTGAAGATTAATAAAAGTTGTGCTGTCAGGAACAGCTGAAAAAAATTACTGATATGACCTAAAACAACATTCAACCAACCAAAGTTGTTGTTCTGTCCAGAGGCATGCAGTTATGAGACAGTGCATGAAACTAGACAAACCTTCAACAAGATAAAGCCAATATAACTTTCTCACACTGTGCAATACCTGCAGCAATGAGTGACCTTGATAACATCATCATAACTTCAATGTTTATTATACCATAATAACAGATAACCTGAGAAGATTTTACAAGTTTTAAGAGCTTTAAAGTGACACGTTAATTATGATAGGTGCAATCTTTTAAAGTTAAAATAACAAATGTCAGTTTTTATAAATAGATGTACAATTAAGACTAAAGAGACAGGTACAACATAAAAATATTTCCTTAAGACACCACGGACTAGAAAATATAGACATTACGGCTAGGTGCAACACTAAGACATTTAACCTGCATTTATAATGCTTATTTAAAGTGAACAATTAACCTAGTTTAGTTTGTCCTCATGTTAATTTTTTTTTTTTTGGCAACAATTTTTTTTCCAGATGTGACAACAGATGTTGCTGTCTTATGTAGTATTTGACAATAACTAAAGGGGGTTGAAGTGATATGAAATAACAAAGATTACTAAACATCCCACAGCATATCTGTAGGTTCCAATTCATTTTTGCATCTGTGAGGCCTAGAAAAGTCTAAACTAAAAGTCTAAAGGTCTGACATAAACACATCATTAGGCCTGACTGGGGTGCCAACCCAAAACTATTGAAATGATGACTTTGTGGTCATATCCACTAAGCCACATAATTTTACAAGTGGTTTCAGTGGCCAAGTGGTCTAAAGCATCAGCATACAATGGTTGACCTACTTTAGCAGATCTTATAGAATGTTTATATCAATATGTTTGCTGATGGGCACCCCAGTGTTCTTCTGCATCCTGAGCTCACTCTCCATATAAGTGACAGTCTTACTTGGGCATTAAACATGGCTTCAGAACACTGCAGATTTTTCCAAATTATTTGGAAACTTATGGGAACTACATCGTATATAATCATAAATACATAAAATAATTTAAATACAATAAGAACTGGGTACTGTATCTATTTACAAGCTCTTACTTAACAAATATAGTGTTGGTGACATAAAAGTGTTATATCAAATTTTAAATCTTACAAAGAGAAATTAACTTTCTATACTCTATTATGATGCAAATTGTATTACCTTGAGTCAATAATTCAAAACCTGCTATATATTACAACTTTTAACACTGTAAAGAGATCTGAAGCTTTGTAACAGGTTACTGACAAAACTGTACAATGTTTACAAAGTGTAGGTGCATGTACCCCAAGCTGTGAAGATTTTAACAAAAAAAATTACATTTCATTTGTGACTATGCATATATATTTATCAAATCCATTACTAAGAACACCCATGCATATATGTAACAAGTAATTTATCATAATTGTAAATCTGTCTGACAACAACACAGTATGGTACTTCAAAAAAAAAAAAAGATCTCAACAGAAAACTTTACAAAAAAAAAAAAAGAAATTTCACAAAAATCTTAAAGTCTATTAAATTGAAGTCTTTTAATACTGAGGTTACTTAGGTGCTATAATTATGTGTCATTACCTGTGAATAAAGCTGTAATTGGGTCTAATTTCTTTGTTGACATCATTTTCACCTCCAGGAACCCATTTTTCCTCAATTACAAACTCTGAAAATAAAAAAAATAAAAAAATTGAAACACACATTTATATACATACATCACACATTTAACAAAAATTGATCCCATATTTACATTTGAAAGTCCATTCTGTCTTAATACTGGTAACAAGTAACAAATTTGAAAATACAATTGTATATACCGGTATATATATATATTGGTACATGAATATATTCATATAGCATTTTATGAAAAACATAAAGTATACTGCCATCAATCTTGACAAGTTCAAACAAACTTTTAACAATGTCAAAAGCACTGAATTAAGTAGTTCTTGAGAAGATTACAGATAAAAAGTATAAAATTTTCTTATAATGTCCAATTTTAACCCTCCATTTTAACTCCCAACCATTTGAATGAATTACTTGTATTAACAGTTCAGCATTAAAATTTAAATACCAGTACTTTCAAAATTTTAAGGTGAGATTAAGAAAAAATGAAATAAAACATCTCTAGTACTTGAACTTAATACTGAGTTTGATTCAAAAATATATAGTTTACCATAATTAATAAATCTCATATTTTATGAATGTGAACTTTTAATGTTCTGTCTAACCTTCCCTATGCATAAATTTCTATATGTATATATCATTTTTCGGGGTATTTTTATTATTGTTAAAATTATGAGTAGAAACTCTGCCTCCTCAGACTGAGGCACATCCATTATGCTTCTTTATAATATGTCTCTGTTGCATTTAAAGTTTGGTATTTTTTTTTTTCAAATTATGTTATTGTAAAATTTTTAATTTGGCAATTTCATTTTATAAACCAATACAAGGTTGTAATAACATGTTATAACTTTATTCAAAAGACTTGAGCACATATACAATAGTTACAAAAAAAAAAACAACCCAGAATTTACCTCATAAAACACATATGATAAGAAAAATCTCACATTTACATTGTCGAACACATAATCTGTGTATCTTCTGATCAATGTCAATAACTCTTACCTCTGTTTACATGTGCATACAAATTTTCGGTGCATGATTTTAAATTTAAAACCAAAAATGAATAAAATTTAAACCAATTAATAAAACTGAGGGACAAAACAAACATGTATGTAAGGTAAGACACACCCCAATATATATCCTCAGAGTGTCCGACAACAATTACTCGACAACAATTATTCGGGGAGAAAAATTGTACCAATTTAGAAAATCATGCTTTTTCATATTTCAAAACTGTTAATGAAGATAGGGTTAATATTGGCATGTTTTACTTTTTAAGTACAACTGACCTTATCTATCAGATTTTTTTCAGGGACTATAACAACCAAGTGGTTTAACATGCTGTTACAGATCTGAGTACTTCTCATACTTTAGGTCCCAATCCCAACTTAGGCGGTATTCAAAATTGCTTGACTGAGGTCAGTGGTTTTCTACAGGTAAACCAGTTTCCTCCACCATTTCTGACCACCTGGATTTAAGTGAACTTCTCTTGACTGGGACTTTAAACACCATAAACCACACCCCATTCTACCCAGTATAAAGAAATATTTTTATAATACATGTAATACACATTTAAATGACAACAAATGTGATACAAGTAAAATGTACTTAAGTTGCTATAAACTGTCAACAGGGTGGTTCATAACTTAAAACCATACCTGAAATATTTTGTTTCTGTGTTTCTGAAGAGATATAAAAGTTTATTTTTTTTTTTAAATTCCATGCCATTTTTGTCCAATCATATCTTTTAAAGTGAACAATGCTGATGGGACAAGTGTTTACAGTTCTTTTATATGTAGAGTTGAATAATGGTGTTTTACACCTATTTCAAGGCACTTTTAGTTATAAAGAAGAAGTTATAATTAGTTTAGCGATGATGCCAATGTTCCAAGAAATAACCACTGTTTACAAGTTACAAATTACAAGTGAAGTGACAGAATCTACCAGAGTAGGAATCAGCCCTAGATGAGAGAGACATTGTAATCCGTAAATACATGCTTTATTAATCCACTTTGTTACAGAGACACACAGTTTTATATTTGTGGATCTGAAATAACAATCCACAAAATAAAACATTTCACCTGGATCTTACAGTAATTGATAAAGTTCCACTTAGTTTTTTAACAAACTTTAACACATAAAAATTAACGTTTTGATACTCCTATAACAATGTCACCAACACTGAAAACAAAGAAGTTGCTACGCAAGAAAGAAATTCAGCTTGAAAGCAACACTTGCAACTTTGATAACTCTGCAAATTTGTTTTCATATGGTCCAGAGTTTGGCCACTAGACTATTTGGCTTCAAAGACAATCAAAAATAGTTACATCAAATGGTCTATTGTTCTATGAAAAACATTTTACATAACTTGTGTGACAGTTGTCATGTAATTGGAATAGTAAACATCAACATTTGATACAGAAGATAGGGTAAGATTGGGTAAGGATGACCTTGACATTGTGTTCAGGTCGTAAGGTTTATCAACAAGTCTCCAAGGGAAACCATGTATTACCTGCATTTTGTTCAAGCAGATAACACTAAAACAAATTTACTGAATACTTTACTTTTTTTTCTAAAAACACAATCTGTAAAAAAAATCATTTAAATATTTAAACAAAAAATCAAAGTTTTATAAAATGGAAAGTTCATATATCTCAATATATCTAAAATCTGCAAATGTTGTACAAAACTTTGCATCAGGTTCATACATGAAAGCAATTACTTAGCTTACATCAAAGTTTTAAAACTTCTAAGTTTATACACATTATCTAAAATGGAAAAAGTAAACAAAATATTTCAAAACTTGTGAACAAAGTGAAGTTTTTAATATTTTCTTTATAATAACACCTGATATTTATATTGTAATAAACAATGGTAAACAATAACAATCAGCTAACTTCAAAACTAATTGTAGTCTACACAACTTCAAACAAACCAATATCTCTTCAAATTGGCATTTATTGTACCAGTAGACTCACTGCTATCAAGGTCTTTCAAAATTTAGACTTCATTCTTCTAATCAAAATATACCTGCTATATTTTAAATATCAACAAAGCAGTAATAATATTGGCAACCCATAAAAACATCAAAAGGAAATTTGTAAATACAATCGTTAAATAAATGAACAAATGCAGGCATTTAATACATGTATTACCTAACCCATTTTTTATCAGAGATCCAATTTCAAATTTGAATCAGTGAAACGTCTGAAACCACAAAAGAATGAGCTTATTGCTCACAAACAACTCTACCCATCTTCACAACAAAAATTTTGACAATTGAAATAATTCTAACATTAGACACAGACCACAACAAAATTTTAAAATTTTTTTTTTTGTTATTTTTTCCACTACAAAATTTATATATAAATTTTTCATCATTAAAACTAGTACACCAATCTCTTTAAAAAAATCAAACAAAAGAACATTATGTCAAGCAGCCATCTGGTAACTTTACATTTTTAAACAATGTGTTTCGGATTCTGATCACCCATTAAGAAAAAGCTACCCCCTTTTGTACCGCTCTCTCTCACTGGTTAATTTGACTATCATGCTGATGTGTCAATGGACCATTTTTACCATGTTTGATAACATCTAGAACAAACTGAAAGTTTGTTTGTTATGACCAGTTATTATTTCAAGTAGGTAGTTTTTTTCACATAAATCAGCATTTTATTTCTTCACCTGACAGGTATTGTTCCTGATAAATATTTTATTCATCTATCTAACAAATCTATAAAACACTTTTTTTTAACATCTATGTGTATGCAAAAAATAGACCAGAAATACCCAGTTTGTTTCTCCTTTACTTTGTAAGGATGAGACAAAAATTATGTTTGCATATATAAGAATGCTGTCAATGGGGTTATTTAGGTGGAAAAATAGACCCTATTGCAAGAGGTGAAAATTGTTTGTACTGTTTTTGGCTGTAATCTTCACAATGAGTTGAGTTGAGGTCAGTACTGTAATGATCCTACTCTAAGCACATGCTTTAAACTCTAAGGCCATACAGGCCCTTATTTTCTCCAAAACTGCGACAAAGAATCAACCTGGCTGGCACACATTTTTTTTTTCTCTTGTGGTTAATTGTCACCATTTGTTTGGTCACATTTTAGTGTTAATAACCACATGTATTTGATAACTTTTAATTCTTCATTTCTTCTAAATCAGGCAAAATGATGAATATTTCAAATTGATATGACTCTCCCCCCCCCCCTTTTTTTGTGAGAATTCAGATATATTTGCAGATTTTCAGAAGTATTTGTATTTGTATGCATTTGCATCTTTTTTCCATCTTCGTACTGAAAATATCTTTCCATTCTAGTTCTTAGAAGCACATCTTACATTCAACTAGTTAAATTTAACAAATATGCTATGGATTTCATTCATATACTGAACATGCTAGGTATTCAGAATTTACTTCAAACTTCGGATCATCCTCTGAACAATACTGGCCATGGTAAAGTTCTGACTGTACTAACAGAGGTTCTTTCTTAAGTCCAAATTTTCAAATTCCATAGTACATGTACAGAAGATATAACTAGTAAAATCACATAAAATCAAGGTCCTTTGATGTTTTTTTTTAATTAATAAGATCTATACTTTATTTATAAATTTGTCTAAATAAAGTTTTCAGTTTCCAATGTAGGTATCCATTCATTTTGGTAAAATACAACTTAAAATTATGTATAAATGTATATATATACAGGGTTACAAGAGATGAATGGATTTTGTTTTACATCACATCAGCTATTTCTCAGTTATTTGTGGCAACAAACATAAATTTCCAAATAAAAATTTTAAAAATATCTAGTAATTTCCTTAATTTTAAGTATCCATCAAAACTTGATCTACAAAAGAGGTACATGTAAGAAACTTTAACCAATACTATGGGTAATAAAGGTACTCGCATGTCATAACCTATATACACTAGTGTACCCATAATAATATTAAAAACCTATTACTTTACAAAATATATAGAATAAACTGTTTGTTAAAAATCTATGAGAAAGTGTCACTTTCACTTCCAATAAGGTCCTTTTTCTACATGTTTATATCACATATAATTAGTAAATTAGCCCACTACCCCACACAGTCTCAACATAAACCCTATCATTTTAAGGTCTCAAAACAATGTCATCTAAATCATGATCTAAAAGTTACATTCTAGTTTTACAATGTCTCTTAAGAAATTCAATACAAAATCGAATAAAAATTTGACATATTTCTGACAGCACATTTACCAAGAACAAACACTTTAAGATATTTAAGGGGAATTTTATCCCAATAGAAATTAAATCCTTTTTAATCATGCATAATTGACCACCAAATTAGGTGGATATACCTAAGAGAAATAATGCAGTGTGAATACAATAAATCCAAAAGCAAATAAAGGTTCACTTATAGCAATCTGCTAAAAATTGACAATACCCAGTAAACAGAAAGCTTGGTATGTCCATATCAGTTTTCTGTGACATAAAAATTGTAAAGGATCTGTCAGATGAAAAATGACATAACTATTATTAGAGACAGAATGAACAATATACTGTCTGAAACTGACACCAAATGGGGCATAAGACGTACCATGTTAAAACCAATGTGCACAAAAGGATTCACTTTTTGTAGAATGTTAAACCCATTAACTTTTGTCAACTACCATTTTGTTAAAGGAAAAATTGTTTTATAAAAAAAAAAAATTTTTTATACAATTTTTATATAAAATAATATATAAAAATATATATTAATTATTTTTAAGGGGGGGGCAAAAATCAAACAATATGACATATCATCAGCAAACATGCAAAAATGAAGCGTCTGTATAATAACTTTACACAGTATCCAACAAAACACTAAATCTGCTAAAGCTGATAAACCATGTGTCTCATTTTTAACTTTCACTTTTCATTTCATTCAATTTAACAGCATAAACTAATTACATATATTCAAAACTACTTACAGCTGTTCTATTTTTTAATTATCTTTTGGTTGCAGAATTTAAAGTTCTTTATTAATAAAGAAGACAGCAAATTCCAAAGACCTCAATGAAATTTTTAATGATTTCTTAATAGAAATGTTTATATTATATGATGCTGCAACACCTTAAGTTGTTTGCTGTATAAAAATGCTATAATTTTAATGTATTCCTTGTTTTGTTGTTTACACATTTTAGAACAATGACAAAAACGTTTATAAATACATGTTTTGTAATTATTTTGCACGTTACACATGTTATTTACTTGACTGAGTGAACTTGTTGGAATTTTAAATTTAAAAGATAATTTTAATTCATTCAAGTTGACAGTTCTTATTATAAGAACTCTGGCAAGGTGAAAACATAATCACATAATTTATTGTTTTAACAAAAGTGTGCACTATGCATGCACAATTGTACAATGCTGTCATATTGTATCATACACGTCATCTCTAAGTTAAATGAATATTTTGCAGCTTAAATTAATTGTAGAAAAGACGCATTGTTCTTAAACAATCAGTGAAAACTTAACGTCGTCGTTCAACTATCTGTAATATATATCAGACATCTTTTCTACAAAAATGTTTAAGTGAAACTGACATTTGGGAGGGGGGACCTTTGTAACTGAATGGTTCAAAACACAAACTTAAACATCACAACTTCTCTCATTTCCTAAGTTAAAATATTATGACAAATTTATTTACTGTAGAATCATTGATATTTGATGGGTAAAGGTTTTGTTGTTTTGCAATTATTAAAAAATTATTGATAGAAAATTTCTTGGAATGAAGTTTCATAAAAATAAATCCCATTGATCTTGGTTATCAAAAATTTTCATGCACCATATATTTCATGATTTTCACTTACCTACAAAAATAACATGATTTATTCCCCATCAATGTACCAGAGTTTGGGATTTTACAATGTGTGAATTTTGCATTTTCAAACATTCTAATGTCATTCAGAAGCAACAGCTTACTTATAACACTATAAGGATATTTGGTTAATTTAAACTAAAAATCAATGTAGAATTCCACTGAGAAATAACAGAAATTGAATTCCTCTATCTATAAAACAAATTACCATTAATCATCCACTGAAATTCTGGTTTCACCACGCTATATGTATTAATATATAATCAAAAACAATGGTACAGGTATTTGAACAATGACAAAAAACAGCACCAGACATTTACAATCTGGGTCATAAAAAACAGGTGATAACTTGATATGTTTAAAGAAAATATGTAAGTCAAACAAAATGAAAATAAAAACTTCAAAACTAGTCACATATAGAATACTTAATAAACTGTACACATGAGTGAAAACTGTAACATCCAACACAAAACCTCTATGACATCCTGATCTAGAGGCATACTGATATTGGGTACTGGGTACCTTGCCAGTAAAACCTAGTATATGTTGAGAAAATGACATATATATGAGAAAATGGCTTACAAGTATAAAATTGTTAGCAACATTTTACATACAGTTACTATACTTAGAACCATTTCAGCTTTATAAATCTGTTAATGATTTATAATTACTTTCACATGGATGTCCTATGGCTTACAGATTTAATATAAATATTTTGATGTTTACCAAACCGCTGGACATACAATCTGTTTGTGGTTACATTCATTAAGTACAAAGAGGACTGTTAAACTGGTAAACTGGTATATTGTATATATACAAGAGGATCTGTTTGCTCAACTCAATTTTAACATATGTGATATCAAATAAAACACAGACCAAACAATGTTTAAGTCAATATTTATATCAGTTAAAATGTTTTAACTGGAATTCAAACTCTATATAAATGGTATGATATACCTAGCACTACCATATTCCATAACACTTTAAACAGCACACTTGGCCTACAACAAATACTTGATTTATAGAATGCAGTTTACTTCCCAGTCTGTCAAGATTAAATATTTCACTGAGTATTAAAACATGGACAATTTGTCAGCTACATGTATTGCTGAAGTTTAATATAGTCTATGAAGTGTTTTTTAAGTCTTGCTTTTTTTGACACGCTTGCTTGTCTGGTGTGCAACACTGTCAGGGGATCCATTGTTACATACTTTCATTTCTAAATGCTTGTAAGTATGGCAACTGAACAGTCAGTCACTACTGTACCTATTCTTAACTTTGTTGCTCATTCTCACCTAATACACATACTTACAGAGCCAGAACTCTATATATTTCTTTTCTTACTTCTTTTAAAATTCTTCACTATAATTGATCAGAAATCATCATTTACTGTCCTTATTAATCTCCTATTCGGTCAGTAATCTTTAATGGGAATCTAGGTAATGCAGTGTAGTGGTTGATTTTGTCAGTCATTTTTGTGAACAAAGATAGTCTACATCAGACGGCTAACATTAAAACATAATAATAGATGACTTTTCTTTATATTATTTTCTCCCATTTATTTGGGGGAGATAGGGTTTGAGATACTGGTCTGTGTAACTCAAACCTTTTGTAATGGCTACAATTACTCTGAGTTAAGTATATCTGAATATTCAGAAAAAATCCACCAATCTTTCTACATAACAGTTGGTGAATTGAAATGAGACTATATGTATATACTAATACAATCAGCAGTCTGAAAAATAACCTATCTAAACAATTCAACCAGATCATCAAAAATATTTTAACAACAATCATGACTGACAACAGTTGCACTTTTCAGGCGAGGCAACATACCAGTATTGACAACAACAATGACATCATAGCCAACAACTTTTACACTTTTCAGTCATACCACACACCAGTATTGACAACAACAACCTTATAACCTTACAACCTCATGGCTGACAAGTCTTATACTTTTCAGACAAGAGACAACATTCTAGCATTGACAACAATTGCAGTATTAGTGCAAACAACTCTCGCATTTTTGAGGAGTGGCAAAAAATACCAGTATTGACAAAAACAATGAGTTCACAGCTGACAAGTCTTGCACTTTTTAGACAAGACAAACATACCAGTATTGACAGCGTTCACCTCATGGCTGACAACCTTTGCACTTTTCAGGATATACCACATACAAGTCATTTAACAGTTATCAATACATTTCATCATATTTTATTTTGATATTACATGCACAACCAGAAATAAATTCATATTTCTAGTTAAATACACACATAGAATTTAAATAGAGCTTAGCAGGGGCTGGCCTATTTGCAGGGGATATAAAAAAATAACTTATACCATTTACATTTGAATAGTTGCATCTCCAACAAACTTTATAGTAGGTAAGGAGTTTACACACAATCTACTAGAAAAGCCATGAATAACATTCATTTTATATAACAGATATGTTAAAGTAAGGTGTCATATGTATACAATAATACAGTAAATATTTAGGGATAGTCAATTTTGTTTTTTTTTTTTCCTCAATACCTGTCCTCTGATTTAACATGTAATTATTTCTGGAATAGGATAACTTTTACTGCTTTAGTCAAGAAAAATGTACTGAATAAAGTATGATCAAAAATGTTTCTGCTTTAAGTAATCACCCTTAATTTTAGAAGAAAAAAATAAATACAAACCATGTAGAAAAAAGTTACAAAAACCAAATCAAAATTCCAAATTTAATTTGCTGTCATTTTCTATGCAAGAGACTTATTGAATAATACCAACCTTTAGATGTCAATCTAACTTCAGTAATTTACAGGTCATGGTTTGAAGCACTTTTTAAATTAGATTTCAATTTTAGTCAATTTTAAACCCCCTGTTCTTTTTTGTATCTTAAAGCATATTTCTGTTGCTGGATTCTTTTCATGTTCAGTATGATTAACAGTATTGAAATTTTTAGCCCAGTCATCAATCAACCTTGTGGTACTCTTACATTTACAGTTCACTATGGTACTTCCAGTAACAAATTATCATTTTTCTAATTACGAAACAATTCCTAAATCTGAAAAAGAAGCAGGTAAGATTCAATTTCATGCTTCTGTCAGCGGACATTTGATTTTGATGAAGATAATCCTAAATTTCAATGGAATGACTCGGATATTTAAATGTGATGAGAAAAAAAGTCAACTTGTCCAAATAGAGACAAGTGCATGTGCACTGAAAAATAACAAGTGCAAAGTCATAAACTTTAACAAAAGCAAACAAAGACATAAAATGCCCAAATGCCCAAATAAAATCTTAAATTCTAAAAAACAAAACAAAACTACACACAATTTTCAAGACAGAAGCACTAAAATGCTAATCATCATCATGTAAAACATTTATTCTTTCATAATGAAGGACCTCTCAGGCCAAGTGGTCAGTCTCAGATGACACAAACCACAACATCTCTAAGTGCCTTGGTTAGAATCATTTCAGATAAAGGTCAGTGTTCTCCAAACAATATGTTTTCCTCTAAAACCTGAGAACTGACAACTTTGATAAAAGTGAAAACAATTTTGACTGAGGATTAAAACATCAATACATGTACATGTACTCTACTTCCTGATGACATATTCAGTGTTTTCTCCAGAGTGCGTTTCTTGCGTTTTTGATGCAATTTTTTTATGAATGGTGCAACTGGGTTTTGCTGTTGCATTATTTTTGACGCAATCATTTTTATAGATTGAAATCGGCTACTGTAAATAATATAAAAGGTGACGGGACTGAAAACGAAAGTACTGAGCGGAAATTCCGTATTGTCGTACCACATGACTATCGTACCATATTAAAGGAAGCTAATTATTAATACAGGAACTTGTCTATATTCTTAATCTTTGAAATGTTTGTATTGAACGCTAAATTTATATAGTCAATATAAGCGCTCTTTGCATCAGGCATAAAAGAAAAGACGAAACAATCTCGTTTGACAACGTTTTACAACTTGTGTCAAAGTCCTGCACGGAGCTCTGAATATGACCAGGCGGCATCTGGTAGTACCTTACTTGCCGACGACTCACAGTCAAATTAAAAAAAAACTTATGTAAATCGAGATCTTAATAAAATTTGGTTAAACAAATATCCTTTAATGATTTATGAAAATAATAAAATCATATGTAAAACAGGCATATCGGAAGGGGTGGATAATAATAACGAATGATAATGGTCTGTTGACTTGGGTTGATGGTAGAACATTCAGTAATTTCTGTTTTGGGATACTAGAACTGTCGCGATTTTACTGTTGCAAATATTACAGATATAAGTAGCATTTGAAATAAAACATTTAAACATAGACAAAGAGATTAATACAGACCCTCTAATTACAAACAAAATATTTCCTTTATTGTAAATTATTGAAAAATTTATTTTATTCCAAAAATTCATGACCCCTTCATTTTGAAAAATGACCCCCTCTTTTCATGTAAGGGGGTCATCAATGACCCCCTGTTTTAGTAAGCTGGAGAAAACACTGCATATTTATATCAATATTTCCTGCAAGCATGGAATCTGGTTTGGCCCCTAAATAGCTAATAAAATTAGCTAAAAAAAAATGGCTTTTTTTTTTTTTTTTTTTTTGAAAGACAGGCTAACCCTGTTACTTGTCTCAAAAAAATATCTTTCAAAGCATTTTGGAATTACAATCCTAAACTACATGTTAAGTTGATAAACATAATTTGTGGCATTTATTTATGCTCAGATTGTCTCATCTACATAATTATAAAATAAACATAAAATTGAAAATTCCTACAAGCAGTAACTACATTTTTTTAATTTCTGATTGTGAATACATATAGGTACATACTATTTAAATTCTGATCTCATTGTCATTACACAGAGTTTAAAAAAGTTTTGTTTCAAAATGATTGATTTATTGTTCAGGTGAGTTCACTTATCACCCACCAAAATACCAAAAACTATCAGAACTTTCCATGTCAAATGTTTCTTAAATGTTATTTTATAAAACACATTCAGAATTTAAAACTTTCTTAATTAATGAACAAATATGCACAAATGTAAAGGTAATAAAATTCAATCAATTAAAATTTCAATTTGCGTAATTAGAATAATGTTCTATTAAATTACAATTTAACCTTTAAAATGTTTCCAGTAATCAACAATATGATCCCTATAATTTATACTGCCAACAAAAGACTGTAACCCATCTAATCACATGAATAAAAGAATAACAGGTTTACCATCCCAAGATTAAAATTATGTCTGTAATATTACACAAATATACCACAATTAAAATCACATAAGTCTTCTTTAAAATGACCCTTCCCAGTGTAGCTTCATAATTCTAAAATATTTTCAAAATTGTAGTCTGGGGTATATTCTTGAGAAAAGAAATTTTGAGTTAAAACAGGTGTAACAAACTCCAAAATTGACAGGTGTTAATTATACACTGGTGTCAGAATATATAAGGTAAATTTAAATGAATAAATTGGTTAATAAAAGGAGTTTTCAACTTTGTATTGACTAAAACAGCCAGAATATTAGACAATAGAAAATATTTTTTTTTATTAACGGTATTTGAATTAGGCCCTAGTTGACCTATTAACCCTGTCCAATATGTTATATTTTTTTAATTTTAGAAAGGGTCACTCTCTACTCTCTCTCTCTTTCAAATCTAGTAACCTCCATTTTGTTGATGTAATCAACTTTCCATGGGGCTCTAAAGTGGGCAAGAGATCTATATTATTATCATCATTGGGCAAAATACTGTGTGTTAATTTAGACTATGGAACACCATATTTAAAAATACAAAAAGGCAGTTAACTGTCAGTTATGACAAGGACAGTGCATCTGGTACAAAAAAATCTATAATGTTTTATAACTTTAAAATATATAAACACCAGGTATAAAATATATATACCGGTAATGTATCATAACACTTAGTTTTAGGTCAGGTAAGGTAAAATTTACAGTTAAATTACAGTACAGGTACTCAAATATTTCAACATGTCATTTTATTTTAATTAAAAGTCGCCATTAATAAGAAATGGTTTTGACACCAACACTAAACTGTGGTATGATAAAAATTTGAAGTTGAAAACTTGTAATAAAAGGCTTTCATAAAGACAAAGATGATGATGATGATGATGATGGTGATGATGATGGTGTTGATGATGGTGATGGTTGTTGTGGTTGTACCATGGTGGTGGTGGTGTTGGTGGGGTGGCTTTGACGATTAGTATAGTAATCTGAAGGCTTTTATCCTAGTCTAAATTATTTAACTAATATCAAGACATCACCAGCTATAATTAACTTATATTATACCAGTAGCTAGGCTACTTTATCTGGTGATGGTAAATAGACAGAATCAACAGAAAACTAAAATCATTGCAATAATAGAAGAAAAAAATCATCAAGAACTTTAATACTATATGTAGAGAACACACAGTGGACAGGTCAGGTGTCAACTTTACATATTATCCTGCTTAAGAATGGTTTGTTCATAAATCAAGATGCCTAAAACAAGAATTTATCTTAATCTTCACGAAAGTACTTCCTTACTTATAAACATTATACTATAATTCTTATCTTATTTACATATATTTCAAATATAAAATTTAATTTTAAATAATGTACTTAGCAGTAATAAATTTATTTCCATTTTTAAAAGATACTAAATGAGATTCTTTGTATATATAAAATTATTGTGTCATGTCAGGCAGTATGATTTATGGGCTGATGATGAAAAATTCCTTTTTGTCTTATCAGATATTTTTACTTACAGGCAAGAAACAATTCAACAAAAGTTAAATCATATATATTGTCAATCAAAGTAAATATCTTATAGTGCATCTCCATACATCAAAAGCAACAACTTCTTTGATTCTTTTGGAGTTTTTGTTTTGTTTCCTGGTTTTCACAGATAAAATTTGACAATTAATGTAACAAATTTCGCAAAAAAAAAAAAAGTTAGAAATTGACATACTAGCATTTTGGGCAAAAAAGTTCTAAACTATGTGTTTCTGCATTTTTGTGTATCATATTTCAATTTTCTATGTTTTCCTAATCCAAAACCTGGTTAAAAATCTTGTGATAAAATTGCTAATTCCAACTGAAAGCTTTAAACAAAATATTTCAATTAAATTTTAAAGTATCTTTAGCTAACATTTTGATGTTTCAAAGATATTAAGATGTTTCCAAAAAAATATCTCATATTAAAAATTTATGCATTATACTGAAATAATTAACAAGAGTCAGTCCCCCTAATTAAAATATGTTAAAACACATTTTTATTTTTAATGGAAAATATAGATTTACAACCACTTTTAGCCAGTGTGTTAAAGAAAATGTACAAAAGGCGTAGTTTTACCTTCCTAAAATAATTTTTATAAGGTATGATTGATATATATGTATTTTTTAATTATGTGTAAATTGGTTTTATTATGTCTTAAAAGTGTCTCATAAGCCAAATATGGCTGGATTCTATAAGTAGTTTTATGTATTTTATGTTGTATATTTTATTGCATTTTATAGATTGTGACACTATAATAAAATATTTACTTACTTTATTAAAATATATTAAAATACAAAAATATATAATTAATATTTGCATGTTTACTAATGTATACTGCTGTATTTGTATTTATATTTTTATGTATATACATGTACATTGTATTCTCATTAATGTAACTTATAATTAGAGACATAAATAAAATTGAAATTTAAAAAAAGATACTTTCTGTGATGTATAAAATTTGTCTAAATGAAAAAAACTGAAAAAATCTTGATTTTAAAATATATATATATAACTGATGCAAAAAAATATTCAAATATTTAAATAAATAAATGAATAAAAAAGACAACTTAAAACTTCAAATCAGATTTCAAATTATAAATACAATTTTTACATTTACATATTAACTTTGGATGTAAACTTTATCGTTTCATCACTTTTAACAGTTGTCAAAACATTCGATTAATATTTACTTGATAAATGTTTCCTTAAAAGCTCGTTCCAGGTTACGCTGCAAAATACGTGCGACAAAAAAATTATACCCGACAGGTTGTCTCTCCGCATGTTTTTCCAAAAAAATATTTTTTCGGCAATATTCAACAATTGTTTTTTACTTTCATGACAATCTGACTGTGTTTTAAAACCTCTAAATCAAATGACAGTGTAGAACTTTTTTTTTTATTATTTTTTTAAATAAGCACCATGATCATTATATACTAAGCAAACATGATTTCATTTTCTATTCAGGTAAAAAATGTAAACGACAAGTAAATAAAGTTGATTTTTTTAAATATTTTCAACACTTTGTGTTAAATTTTTAGGTGTATATGTAAAATATATACAAACCGTCATAAACTCTGGTAAATAATCCAACTGATTATAAAAAATCACAACAGGTAATCAATAATCCATGTTGTTCATTTGTTGCACATTCGCCATTTTTAACTGATCACGTGATTACGCGGTGTGATATCGAGGCTGGTAAGCAAGGTGCGCTTTAACGTAATCATTCTAAAGTTTAGGCGGCAAAAAATTCACATAAGATTGGAAGTGAACGAGCGAGCACAATCTGTTAATGAAGTTTTATCTTAATATCTATTAAAATAAAAAAGAAACAAAATATTATAAAACAAACGACAGGATATAGAAGTTGCCGAAAAACTCTAGAACTATTTTCATGTAAGAAATTTCAATGGGCTTCTCCGGTTATTAGCGAACTTATAGTAGAAACTAAATCTAAGTTTAAGAAAAACGCACGCCGTGCACTTGTTATACAATTATAAGTTAGAAAATCACATAGGCGTCTTATCGTTTAATACAAAGTAGCACGTAACTCAATCTTGAATGATATATAATGTACATGTAAAAGTGTAGCAAACTACGGTTTTTCCTTTCGGAAGCATGTACGGCAAGTTAATACTTACTATATCTACATACGAAATTTCCAGTAATCTTATTTTCTGAGGCATCGAAACAATTTCCCCCCATATTCTTTTTTAAAGTCTTACACAAATATAGGCAACACGTGCAGCCTCTTATAAGTGTTTTAATACCGTGAGCCTACATCTTGAGGGATTTTGACTTGCTATTTCTAATATCCGATGTAAAGCTCATATTGTTTTTTATGGCATAAAAAAAAACTTTCTCTACATACTGTGTAAAAAATATTAACGGTTATTAATCTTTTTGGTCATTATCCTACTGGCTCCCTGATGCTTTGCTTTTTAAAATTTTAATCCGATTGCCGCTTTTTCCGAGTCTTTTAACATTGTATGAAAGGAGAACAATTTCATAAGAAAATTCAAGGTCTTTCGTTGAGCTTTCTGTCTTCAATTTGTTGCTGGTAGCTTGTCTCATTATTTCATAGTAATCAACTGTTTATAAGAGTAGCATCCAATTAAGCGGTAGTCGGCGACTATTGTATCCCGATTACGATATTGAATGGTTCTGCAAATCATAACTATGACATTAATTTTTTTCTAACCCGTTTTGTAAGATTGCAGACAGAATATTATCCATATTGAAATATGATTATGTAATATTTGACGTGACACATGATATAATTTCAAACAAGTAAATATTTTTGTCACATATTAAAAGGAGGTCGACGCTATGATGCACCACGCCGCTTAAGGCATCCCGATAAACTCATACATTTTGTTTTAAAACAATATAAGTATTGATTTAAGATTTACATGCAATTTGTGTATACAAGTACATACATGTATACTATAAGGACGACAGAGTTACCTACCTTAGTGTATTTTTTATCGTCTTAGATTTGATGCACACCTAATCACTAGTAATTTATTGTTGTTGTTGTTGTTGTTGTTGTTATTATTATTATTATTATTATTATTATTATTATTATTATTATTATTATTATTATTATCATCATCATCATCATCATTAGCAGATCTGGACATACTTTATGAAATCAATCACCCACTTGTTAGATGTCATTACCAATATAAGGGAAGTTGTTATAACAACTCATAAACTTATATAGATATTTATACCTTATAAGATTTTTCGTAAATGCTATCAAAGTCTTTTCAAAATCTAGATACGCATGTAACTAATGCGGATCTTTCTGTTCCTTGCAATTAAATGCGCTTTGTTGTTCCAGAGTGAATACAATATGTTTATCAATGCATTCAATCTCAGGCTTTTTCTTTAGTCTTATTGATGGGCTAAATTAACTTCATACAGAAGACTATCAATTTTGTTTCACCATTATAATAACCTATGATAAATTCTAACTTAAAGAGACTAGCATACTTCTACATTTATATTACAAAACAGACATGTGTTACACCATATCAGCTTTTATATTTCAACTCGTCAGACTCCTGTTTACTAGTACTTTAACAACGAGGCCTTCACACCATAACTGTGCGGTGTACAAGTTTGTTTTGTTTTCAGTTTAGAAACATCACGAAATACGTCAACAACAAGTTTGGTAACCAGCTTTCAATACTTAACAAGGGACGTATACGTGAATGGTTATTTATGTTCTGATGGCTTTAGCTGTTTCTTTTTATATAATTGATAACCAATCCTAAGAGATCCTGATTAAAATTTTGAAGCGTTATGCCCATCTTCCAAGTTGTTTCTCTTCCAGTCATCTACTTTTCAGATAAAAGCGGTATCATACCGTAAACTTCATTGTATGTACAGTATTGTCAAATTGTCATATGCTACTTTTGAATTGTATTATTTCATAAAATTCAAAAGTAGCAAATGACAGTTTTTCTATCGTGTGTATAATTTTGAATTCTTTTCGTAAAAATTCAAAATTCTACCGTAAGTCCCTCTAACAGATGACAGTTTTGGTTTTATAGTCTTATTTGTATAGTAAGACGATCTTTTTTTGTCCTTTCTTTCATAACCGCCTTAGTGGCTCATTGAAATCGGGTAGCATGTTGCCAAATAAAATTGGAGATACTGCTTCTTCGCCCGGCATTGTAAGAACAGGGATTCTACTTGTTCAACTGGTCTCAGGATATTGTGTCTAGGTGAGTATACTTATCTGCGGCTTATTGACTTGGTGAGCTAGCACCTTTTAAAGAATTTGCACCGAGTGCGACCGAGCTAGTAAAAAGCAGACCATAAAACTCGTATTTCTCACTCATACACGAACTTTTCTTATATTCTCTTATATTAATCGTTAGAGTATCAGCAAATAAACTTCTTAATTGATGAATTGCTGGTGCGACGTTAAACAACATTACACTGAACCATCCTACCAACTTTTCCTTCGTGTTGTTCTCGCTGATGGTTTCAATTTTTTCCCACTGATTCACATATAACGGAAGATTTTGAGTGGCATTAAGTCTTTCTGACATTTCACCGCACGAAAAGTTAAAAAGTACAGTTCATCGGATAAGGGGAAGTAACTCAAATAATCTTGCACATTATAATTTTGATAGTTTTCATTTATCCATTATTAGTTTAACATTTATTTATTTATTTATTTATTTATTTATTTATTTATTTATTTATTTATTTATTTATTATTATTTTTTATTTATTTATTTCACTTGGTTGCATCAAACAATTTGGAGGCTAATCATTAGCGATACGGTAGTTGGAAGCATTTCATTTATCGTTTGAGATATATAAAACAGGATCCTCTAAGTGTACTACTAAGTCATTATCAGTGCAACACTGGTGAAATTGAGGACGAGTTTAACTTTATTCTCGCCTTTTCTCTTTATTCAGACTTCCGTCAAGCGTATATTAAACGCTTTTATTGAACAAAACCTTCCATTTTCAAACTGGTCTACAGAATATTCGTCAGCTACGAAATTTGGAATTTTTTTAAAAAAGCTACACATAGAAGGGACAACTACCTGCTGTTCATGGCCGTCCATCCACAAATGTATTAAAATGTCTTAATTCTTCCCTTTAATTTATTAGCGTTTTGTTTAAAATTTATTGTATTGTTTTACTATATTTTTCACCATATGTCATCAGCGACATTTAAAACGGGGTTCGTTTTAAATGTCGCTGATCTGATGTCATACACTGTTATTTATTATAATGAACCGCCATACCATGATTGTATTCTAAAAGTATTATGTTACCTATAAGTGTATGCTTACGGAATAAATGAATTGATCAGTAACTCTAATTTTGACATTCATCAAAGATGACCTTCAGTCTTATTCAGTCTATTCTACATTTGGAATCAACCAAATATGGATTCTGACAAAATTCTAAAGAATTGCTTGAACATCTTATACTTAATACAGTGAAACTCCGTTCCTTGACAAAAAAAATCCTGTTTTCACAGGATCCGGTTTATCATACTAAGGTTATCCACTGGAGTTCATTGCCCTTGATATGAAGTAGCAGATCCATTTACGTTATCTCCCTTTTCGATGTGTCTGTCGTGTAGCCATGGGTAATACATGTACATGTTGTTTATTTGAAACAATAAACTTCAGATACAACGTGAAGTGATTTTTATCTCACCTGACCGAAAGGTCATGAGAGCTTATGGCATGGCGCGGCGTGCACGTATGTATGTGAGTGCGTGATTGCGTGTGTCATTAACACCTATTTTCGATTCTCTTTCAAAACTTCTGGACAGATTTCATTGACACTTGGTCAGATACATTTATTGGCTGGTGCAATTCAGATTTGTTCATGGCGTTGCCATGGCTACTAAAACTAGGTCAAGGTCCAAAACTCTCAAAAAATCTTCTCCAAAACTGTTGTTGTGATATTTGGCTTCTCTAGGGTCTTCAGCCTATAGTTTGTTTATTTCGTGAAATTTGGTCGAAAAACGGGTTACGCGTGTTTTTGCGGTTAATTTTTAAAAATTCGTAAAATGGCTTCAAATGGTTGTAACTTGACTTTTTCTTGAAATGTCCTTTAAAATAGGGTCAAGGTCACAAATCAAGATCATGACATAATTTCTGATTTATGCTGTTGAAAGCAATTTTCTTGCAAATTTTAAGAGATATATGAATTCAAATCATTATTAAAATGTTCAGCATGACAAAATTTAACAAGATACCAAGTTCTGTAACTATATGATAATCCATGTAGGAGTTGTTGCCCCTGAAATGTTATTTTTGGCTTTTAAATACTAAAATGTGCATTTGCTTGAAAACTATAAACTTTTTGTATAGACATGTATATGAGAATATTGTAAGTAATATATGATAATCATTTTGATATATGTTTCAAGGTCATGTGTTCAAAGGTCAAGATCATAGCTGCATAGGTGTACTGAATTTGTGAATTATCTTGAAAACTTTTATCTTATTATACAGACATGTATTTTAGAATATTGTAGGTATTGATATGACAATCATTTTTATATATGATTTAAGGTCATATGTTCAAAGTTGAAGGTCATAGCTGTAAAAGAAGACTGAAATTGTTAATTATCTTGAAAACTATGACTTTTTTGTACAAGCATGCATATGAGCATATTGTAGGTATTGATATGACAATCATATAGGGTTCAAAGTCATATGTTGCAAGGTCAAGGTCATAGCTGCATAAGTGTACTGAAATTGGAAATTATCTTGAAAACCACTAACTTTTTGTACAAGCATTTATATAAGAATATTGTAGGTATTGATATTACGATCATTTTGATATAAGGTTCAAGTTCATATGTTCAAAGGTCAAAATCATGGCTGCATAACCATATGGTTAATGATTTGGAAATTATTCATTATACTATTTAAATCATGCATATGAGCTATTTATAAATGAAATGTGACTAGACATTTCTGATTAATTATTGCAGGATTTCTTAACTTGAAGAATTTTGTAAAGTTTTTGTTATCATTAAGTTCTTTGTAAGTTTTCGGACATTTCATCAGGTTAGCGTTAAGGCCCATGGGCCTCTTGGTTTGGTAGGTTGCTTGTATTTTAAGTGTTTTTTAATTTCAAATAAACTATCATGAAATGATTAACGGGTGGGATCAGACATCATGTTTATGATGTATAATTGTCTCATTAAAATACTAAACTTGTATTACGACGTATATAATAAATAAAGTTATTATGGTAAGTAACGTGTACTTTATTACGAAAGCCTATTAGGCTCATGAATAAAAAAAATTAAAAGGCGTAATAACGCGAAATAAAGGCGTAATAACGCGAAATAAAGGCGTAATAACGCGAATTGAAAGGCGTAATAACGCGAAATAAAGGCGTAATAACGCGAATTAAAAGGCGTTATAACGCGAATTAAAAGGCATTATAACGCGAAATTAAAGTCGTTATAACGAGAATTGAAAGGCGTAATAATGCGAAGTAAAAGGCGTAATAACGCGAATTGAAAGGCGTTATAATGCGAAGTTAAAGGCGTTATAATGCGAAGTTAAAGGCGTTATAATGCCTTTTTGTCTATATATAGAGCAGTTTCTTCCCTTGAGAATCGTTTCTCTTCAAAGGTTAATATCCCTTTCCACAAACAGATTGATTTTAGTTTAAATTCTTTTAGACAGCCTAAAGCAAATGAAAGTGAATAAACCTTGATCTATCCACATTAACTAAGATAGACACAAATGTCATTTAATTACTATTAAAAGTTAATCAGGATCTAATTCATAAATAGCCATGTGTACAAATGACACTCTTTATGAAAAAAAACTTAAAAATCGACATATGGAATGGTTTCAGAAATAACTGTTCATTTCAGCGCAGGATCGGATGATGTACAGTTTTTTAAATTTTCATAAAAATTATACATATAAAAACTAATTACATTACATTTAATTGTATAGGACACACACACACACACACACACACACACACACACACACACACACACACACACACACACACACACACTTACTAATGTATGTAGTGGAATAGACCTTTAAACCCGGGACCTCCACATCATTATGGTAAGCAACTTGCGTCATAAAACGAAATAAGTGGTTTTAAGGCGAATTGAAAGTCGTAATAACGCGAACTGAAAGGCGTTATAACGTGAAATAAAGGCGAAATAAAGGCGTTATAACGCCTTTTAATTCGCGTTATTACGCCTTTATTTCGCGTTATCACTCCTAGTGTTGCAACATCGGTTAAAAATCATAATCGATCATCTGTTGGAATCGGTTGGTGCTTCTGATGCGTTTTTACCGATTATAATCGGTTGGGTTTTATTTTTTTTAATGTTATTCTTTTTGAATTAAAAAAAGCTATTAAATGAGTGGAATTTTTTGTGTTCTCTTTATTAAGATGTAGATATACACTCTACATTTACACAAACTCTAGCACTATATATTAGCACTGAACTAGCACATTTTTATTTACTCTTGCTTACTGTATATGCACCCATTGGTTCTAAGTAATCTTTTTACTTCGTAACATAAAATTTATGCATTTGGTCGGCTTACTACAGTTAATCATGGCGTCAGCCATGTGGCTTGTGAAAACCGGAATATGTTAGCGCTTTGTAAAACACGAATAGAAACGGCGTAACACGGATTCCGGAAATTTAAACGATGATCGATTATGAGAAAACATAATCGATAATCGCAATCGGGAGGCTTCAACACGCCGCTAATCGATTCTTTCCGATAATCGTTTCATCACTAATCACTCCTTCAATTCGCGTTATAACGCCTTTATTTCGCATTATAACGCCTTTCAATTCGCGTTATTACGCCTTTATTTCGCGTTAAAACGCCTTTATTTCGCGTTATTACGCCTTTAAATTCGCGTTAATACGCCTTTATTTCGCGTTATTACGCCTTTATTTCGCGTTATTACGCCTTTCAATTCGCGTTATTACGCCTTTTTTTCGCGTTATTACGCCTTTCAATTCGCGTTATTACGCCTTTATTTCGCGTTATTACGCCTTTTTTCGCGTTATTACGCCTTTCAATTCGCGTTATTACGCCTTTATTTCGCGTTATTACGCCTTTTTTCGCGTTATTACGGCCTTTATTTAGCGTTATTACGCCTTTATTTCGCTTTATTACGCCTATATTTCGCGTTATTATGCCTTTATTTCGCGTTATTACGCCTTTATTTTGCGTTATTACGCCTTTCAATTCGCGTTATTACGCCTTTCAATTCGCGTTATTACGCCTTTCAATTCGCGTTATTACGCCTTTATTTCGCGTTATAACGCCTTTCAATTCGCGTTATTACGCCTTTATTTAGCGTTATTACGCCTTTTTTTCGCGTTATAACGCCTTTCAATTCGCGTTTTTATGCCTTTATTTCGCGTTATTGCGCCTTTATTTCGCGTTATTACGCCTTTTTATTTTTTTTATTCATGAGCCTAATAGGCTTTCGTACTTTATTTACTGTAAAAGAGGATGAATTATTTTTCTAACTTTCCACCTTTATCCCACATTAAAAGAATGCCTTAACCAAATCATACACTTGATATTCGTTTGCAAAAACGGTAAGCCTAGTTATAAATATCTAGTGCTCAGCCGTTCTGGTAATACCAGACTGCAAACACACATCTACTGAAAATATCGTCAACAAAATCTTAGAGCATCCGGCCTCATTTCCCTGCTTGAAGTTCACTTTAATTTTAAACCGAATCAGTCCATTGTCAAAATGTTAACATTGCTTAGCATTGTGATTTAAACATGGACCTGTATGATTTAGACAAAGTAAACTGTTGTACGAAATTCAATGTCTTTTTCTCACCAATCCATACCACAATAATATAGAACGCATAAAAGTGTTTCATTATTGTCTATTTTTAAGACCCTGTTGCCAATTGCCTGTGGAATATAACTTTTTTTTTATTAATTATGTGGACTCAAGTCTTAGAGTTTCACTTATATCGATATACCACCAGTTATAGATATGGACGTATCATTTATATATATGAAAACTGTTAAACTTGCAGCCACATGCTGTAAATGCAATAATCATTAAATCTTTATAGGTAGTCTCACGTTATGAGAAACTTTAACATATCTATGATTTTAGATTAACCTCTTTAAGCAAATGAGCACTATCCATCGTAAGAGTTATCAATACATTTCATGAAAGTTTATTATGATAAAATGGGGGTGCAAGGTTGTAAATGGACTTATCCCAATAGCCTACCTACCCACAGTTGACAACGAGCCAAGTTAACGAGTCCGGATTCGCAAACGAGTCCCCATACATAAATTATTAATTTTCGTTCAAACTTGTCCTCATTTGATGTTTTTGATAATACTAACGTTATCGTCAAACTCAGTATACCTTTCTTCCAACACCGACATTTAATGTAAAAAATAAAGTCTGTTTGCAGATATAACAAATCTAGTGCTAAAAAACATGAATAGTTATTATTATTATTATTATAAATTAATTTGTTTTGTTTTGCTGTTGGTAAATTTATTTATTTATATATTTATTTTTGTTTGTTTATTTATTTATTTATTTATTTGTATTTATTTACACTGTGCTGAATATATAAATATACATATTTCGACATATGTCACAGCGACTGACGAAAAATAACAATGCGAAGTAATAAAATGTTAAACAAACCAGAGACACATTATGGGATTGAAAATAATTATCATGTGGAAATTTTATTTCAGTATAAAATGCTTTGATCCACATAGATAGTGTTTAAAATTAGTAGTTTTATGGTGCATATGTATAAACTAGTGCTGTCAAACGAGCGTGCACATATAATACAAATAAAATATAATTTAATTTTGCTGTAACACGTGATTGTTAAAATACACCTTTAAATTTAAAAATAACTCCCACGTTAGTAACACACACGTTTATACATCGGTTATACCGTATATATGATAAAACAAGAAATCTAGTTGAATCTTGTTATATTCAATATACAGGACTGGGACCAGTTCCTAACAGTTCAATACACTCTGATCAGTGATTGCTTAAAGTTTAACCTGATCAATATTGGTTATTGGCAATACTTATTGATTTCTGTATCGGAAATCAATCGAAGTCGCGTTTAATTCCATTTAAAGCATGTTTAACCATCTTGTACATGTTTGGGACATGAAACTCAATAAGATTCTTGTCAGGACAATGATTATTATGATCTCACGCCGTAATGGCAGATTGCCCATGTTCTTGCATAAACTGGTCAGAAAAACTTTTTATCTATAAATAAAGAAAATTGATAGAAAAGGACGAGGCATGTTCAGACAGACTCACGCTGGACGAGTTGATTTTAAAATATAGGTACAAAATTCCTTAAATGGAATGTCTCAGTGATGTTATAATTTATGTGCCTCTCGTGACATGTGTGTACAATGTTATCAATTTGATTAATTCTAAAATTCTACATATATACGATTTATGAAATTATACCATTCTTAAGAAGCAACTTAGTAAAGCGAATCCATGATAATAAGAAGTATTTTTGTTTATGTCAATGAGAAAACGTTTATATTAACTGTCGTGGCTAGATGCTAGATGTTGTATCAGTACCCAGTACCTAACTAGGCCCTTAAATAAACCGAGGCAAGAAATGAAGACACACACACACACACATATAGAAAAAATTAGTTTCCCAGTGTCCGGTAAAATATAATAAAATAAATAGATAAGTACAACACAATTTGTAAAGCATTAGCGCTTTCATTACATCTTTCGACGAAAGATGCGCTAATACTTTACAAAGTCGTGTTGTACTTATTTATTTATTATATATATATATATATATATATATATATATATATATATATATATATATATATATATATTAAAAGAATCTATCGCTCTGGTTGAGAGTTCCCTATCCGACACCATAAGTAGTGATTGATTCTATTTCGTGCACCACAAAATATACATGTTCTATTAAAAACCAAAATCGCATGTGTGTGTGTGTGTGTGTGTGTGTGTGTGTGTGTGTGTGTGTGTGTGTGTGTGTGTGTGTGTGTTGTGTGTGTGTTGGTTAATACTACAATTTTGTTAGTATGGAAGCCGGTACGTGCCACTTACAAAACATTTAACGTCGTATTTTCGACTTGCTATCATTACACACTATATACATATGATCATTTATCTGTATCTAATGGCGGATACAATAAGGGAATACTGCGTGTACTATTGACCAAATTCATAAAACGGACAAAACAATTTTTTGTTTTCTCTTATCATTTAAACAGTAAAATCATTCTTCACGTTAGCCAGTCCTTCACTTCATATTATTAATATCACGTATTATACGTCAAAACTTTGAAAACACTATTGTTACCAAAAATGGTTTTGGTGCTTAGACTATTATACTTATTGACAAATCACTACATCTCTCTGATGGTCCTCTAACCCAAATTTGTTAACAATTACATTGATAAAACTAGAAAAAGCTCACTAAACAAACATACTATTATAAAGTTTTGGTCAATTGCTCCGAAAGAATAAATCATGCATAAACACTATCGGTAAACACACCGCGAAACTCTATCGCAGAAAAATCACCATATTCAAGAAACCTTAAGGAAAAAGTAACAGTATAGCTAAAATAATTTACATGTACATGTAATTGGTACATCGTATGTACCGGGATTTAATTTGTTCAACGTATACGTATGCACCGGATAGCAATATATCTTGAAACAATTTAATTGGTTCAACGTATGTACCGGATAGCAATATATCTGGACAAATTAATTAGTTCAGCGTATGTACCGGATAGCAATATAGATAGAAACAAATTGATTGGTGCACAGTATGTACCGAATAGCAATAAAGCTAAAAACAATTTAATTGGTTCAACGTATGTACCGGATAGCTATATAGATAGAAACAATTTGATTGGCACACAGTATGTACCGGATAGCAATTTAGCTAAAACAATTTAATTGGTTCAACGTATGTACCGGATAGCAATATAGATAGAAACAATTTGATTGGTGCACATTTTGTACCGGATAGCAATATATCTAGAAACAATTTAATTGGTTTAACGTATGGACCGGGTAGTAATATAGCTAAACAATTTAATTGGTTCAACTTATGTACCACGTATCACTATAGCTAGAAGCAATTCCCGGATAGCAATCACGGTATGTTTTGGGTAACGTGGCTAGAAACAAATTGATTTGTTTATCGTATGTACCGGGTAACAATATAGCTATTCTAAACAATTTGATTGGTTCAACGTATGTACCGTGTAGCAATATAGCTAGAACCAGTTTCATTGGTTTAATGTATGTACCGGGTAGCAATATAGCTGCTAGAAACAATTTCATTGGTTCAAACTATGAACCGGTAGCAATATAGCAAAAAAAAAAAAAAAAAAAAAATTTGATTGGTACATCGTCTGTACCTGAGAACCGCATTAAAACAGTAATTAAGTTAGAATCAAAGAAAAAAAATCATGTTTAATTTTAGAGTTTTCTATGGGCTCACAAGCTGCGGAACTGTTGGTATCTTAAATTTTCACATCGGTGTGTGTGTGTGTGTGTGTGTGTGTGTGTGTGTGGAGTCCATGTGTAAACATTACGAAATAAACCAACAACCAATGAAGCACAGCTGGTACCAACTTTAGTACACGTATTCCAGATTGGTTTTTTGAAAAGATAGAACCTTATTCTTTATGAATTAGTATGTTTGATTAAATTTGGTGTTTGGTAACTGTTCTATTAAAGTATACATGTATATATTATAAAAACTGATGACAAGTTTTAATTACGTCGACAGAATACTTAAATTTAATTTACGGAAACGACTTCATCCGGATATTTTTATACTGTGACATTTTTATACTGTTAAATTTTTCCTAGGAAAGGTATAATTTGCATTGCACGTTACCTTTGTACTAAAAGTTAAAGGGAAAATCATAACATTTGTCACCGGATTTCAACAAAAAAAATGTGATAGAAAAGATAAAATGTTATGGGAATGTTAGTGATGGTTTTAGCTTGCATTGTACGTATGGATGACCTTGGTAACGTTATCGCTGTGTTCCCAACCTTGACAGTTTCTGGTTTACAGGTTAGTTGTGCATATAGTTGTTTACCAGATAAAACAATCTCAAATAAACCCAAATATAGTTTAGGGGTTACATAAGACTATCATAGAACTAAATTTTGCGAGTTTCATTGTCTAGAGCAATATTTTATATTTTTCTCTTATTTCAAAGTGATCTTCCATGTCACAAGTCTGTTCAATTAATGCTAAGCAATAGCATCTTTATTGCAGATAAACAACAAGGCCGTAACTAGGCCTTGGTTGTATATGAGGCAAACATATGATGCACCGAATGCGCCTATACGTGCCGAAAGCGCGTTTATAAAGGGGGGCCGGAAGCATGCCCCCCTCCGAAAATTTTTTAAATTTAAATTTTAAGCTAAATTCCTGCATTTTCCTGGCATTCCAAAGGCTAAAAGATGTGTATTTCATTCATGTATTTTGATATCATAATGGGGTTTTTACTGAAAATCTGAAAATAACATATTTGATGGTCCCAAAACCATAGAAGTCAAGTATAAAAGAAATAGAAGGAAATAATCTGAAAAACAGACTTAGTAGATAAAGCTCTAGGTGTAATATCGAAGCTTGAGCTAGCATCTCCGGTTGTATTGGATAAGTTCATCTTTGAGAATTTGTGGTAAATTCTTCAATGAGGCACCAAAGTGCCGTCACTAAAAGTGGCTTGACGTCCTTTATAAAAATTAAGTTCTGTCAATGGTATGGGTTAAACATGCTTTGTTGCATTTAAACCTTCCCTTAAAGCTTTTATTTTACATAAATGAAGAGAAAATTTTCATGGTTTCTTTTCTTTTTTTCTTGAATTTTTAGATTACATAGATAAAAAGACCAAGCAGAGCTATTTGTTTGTAGATGATACATTTAATCATGCAAAATTGCAATGAAAATGCCGACAGCCGAAGATTTTCATATAATAACTATGCGACACTGAATCAGACATACTGAAAAATTAATCTATTCATTTAATTCATTATCCTTTGAAATTTCCATTTAAACATCTTCGTTCACGGCTACGGGCTCGCGTTTTTTCAAGAAAATGTCCAGTTTCGATTGTTTTTTCGTTAACGAAGCCATAATGTACTTACTACCTTAGAATTCTGATAAACTGAAAGACTCATCATGTATAAAATTGGAAACGGATCAAATGTAACCAACAGAATACTCGGAACTGTGTACCATACCATGAATTAAATTATGTGAAAAACATTTTATGGCGATAACAAATTAAATTGGCTATTCATTAAATGAAGAAAAACATCTCAAGACTTTGTATTTTCTGTAATCCCTAAAATCTAAAATCGGTCAAAAAAAAAAAAAAAAAAAAAAAAAAAAAAAAAAAAATCAGCAAAATTCTAGGTGAGGCAACTGCCTCACTTGCCTCAATGGTAGTTATGGCCATGATTAAAGGCTAGCATTTGAGTGGCAAAAGTTGTGAACGTCGAGATGAAAATGGTTCTGGTGGTCTGAGTGTATTACAACGGAAGAAATTACACAGGAAGCAACAGCAGGATTAACACTTGTACTGATCACAAATATGCTTTAAATATCATTGCTTGTAACTGTATTTTTGAAGAATGCAAATGACTAAGACAGCCAGCAGACGAAAGAAAAACTTCCTAAACTCCATCGAAATGCAGGGGATTAACTTCATGAAAATAATTTAGTTTTGTGTACTTTGTTCTCAAGACGGTAGCAGAATGACTTCCTATTTGTTTGTTGTACGGGTACCGGTTGAAAAAGACCTGTCCAAAAACAACGAAAAAGAAGAATCGGTGAAAGAAAATGAAAAAGATTCACCGGTTGCTGAGGGCGATAGTAGACCCGATATTTCCGAGACTGATAGTAAACCTAAGCCTAAGGCGAAATTGAATGAGACTGAGGATAGTGAATCTTCAAAAAGTCCAAATAAAGAGAAACCTGTATTAGATAAGGAAACTGTAAAGCCAGATAAGACACGAACAGAAAGTGAACATGAAACAGTGGACGATGGAGTATATACTGGCGATAATGTTGTAAAAAATGAAGACGGAAATACAGAAAATGAAGATACTGTACCCGATAAAATCAAAGAATCACCTGGTGGCTCTGATGTTGATTGGGACTTTGGAAATGAAAAAACTGAAGAATATGAGAATGACACAGATAATAAAGATCAGTATGATTCAGGGGAAAATATTGAGGAAATTAATTCTGTAAAACCAGAAGCTGGTTTTGTTGATGTTGAATGGGACTTTGGAGATGAGACAGGGGAAGCAACTGCTGCAAATAAAAATGAAAAACCAGATGAAATTAATCGAAAGCTATCAGAAAAACTTGATGATTCTGTGGATAAAGAGGAAGACAAGATAAGCTTAAGTAGGTTTACTGTAGAACCAAGTTCTGATGTGGAGAAAACAGGCAGTGATGTAGAAAAAGAAAAACCTGATTTGAAAACAGAAATATCTAGTGATTCGAATAACCCAAAAAAGTTTGTTGTTGAAACCGTTTCTACCCCTGTTGCAAAGGATCTTAATGAAAATAAATTGCTTACAGACATTGGTCCCAAATTAGTCTCTGTAATTGAAACATCAAAGGAAAATCCTTATACTACAGTACCAGAAACGTTCATGTCCGATACAAAACCTGCTGAAATGATTAAGTCAAACACAATTTCTGTTAATAGTATACTGAAAGCACCAAGTTCAAAGAAATTGGAAGAAGAAGAAAAAAAAGCTGAAGTTGTTTTTTTCATACCAAAAGAACCTCTTGTAAAGGTGAAAATATATATGATATTTAAAAAATCTGTGTTTAACAATTTTTTAAAATAGGTATAAGGTGTAACTGATAATTGCATATTTATTATTGAAGGATCAACATTTTAATTTTTAATGAAAACTTTAAATGCATATATTTATTGTAATTTTTGATATAATTAGAATTAGATAATTACAAAATATTTCTGTAAATGCATTTATTCAGATGATGTTGAAATTAAATATTCAAACATCAGTATCTTTTTCTTGGACAATAAAATATTTAAATAAAACTTTATTGTCAACCACTCATATTTACAAGGCATAGCATGTTGTGTAATGCTAGTTAGCTCACCTGAGCAAATGCTCAAGGTGAGCTATTGTGATGGTAATTTGTCAGCCGTCCGTCATCTGTCGTCCGTAAACTTTTTCCATTTTAATCTTCTCCTCCAAAACTACTGGGTCAGATTTAATGAAACTTTGTGATAGTCATGCCTGGGTGAAGGTCTTTCAGATTTGCACAAATGAAGGAGTTATGTCCCCTTGGGGCCCCAGAAAGGGGAAAATAGTGAAAATCTTTAAAAATCTTCTCCTATGAACTTACAAGAGATATAACTAAGATATTTTAAGTACATGTATAACATTCTTAGGACACCTAGTTTCAAATTTGCACAAATCTTGCTGTGAGGCTCAAAATAGGCAAATAGCAAGGTACTTTAGGGGAAGTTACCAAAATTTGTATATTTGTGGATATATCTTGAAAAGTATTTACTTTTTGATATGATGATCATTTTGATATATGGTTCCAGGTCATACATTTAAAGGTCAAGGTCATAGGCTACATAAGACAACTGAAATTGTTAAATATCTTGAAAACTATCAACTTTTTGTATAGGCATATATATTTGAATATTGTAGGTATGATATGACAATGATTTTGAAATACAGTTTAAGGTCATAGGGTCAAAGGTCAAGGTCATAGCTACATAAGACAACTGAAATTGTTAATTATCTTGAAAACTATTAACTTTTTGTAAAAGCATGTATAATAGAATATTGTAGGTATTTATATTTGGAACATTTTGATATATGATTCAAGGTCATACATTAAAAGGTCAAGGTCATAGCTGCAAAGGAAGACAGAAATTGTTAGTTATCTTGAACACTATCAATTTTTTGTATAGGCATGTATATAAGAATATTGTAGGTTTTGATATGACAATCATTTTGATATATGATTCAAGGTCATACATTAAAAGGTCAAGGTCACAGCTGCATAAAGGGTTCTGAAATGGTTAATTATCTGTAAAACTATTAATTTTTGTATAGGCATGTATATTAGAATATTGTAGGTATTGATTTAACAATCATTATGATTCAAGGTCATATGTTCAAAGGTCAAGGTAAAAACTACATAATACAACTGAAATTGTTAATTATCTCGAAAACTTTTAACATTTATTGTATAGGCATGTATATTAGAATATTGTAGATATTTATATGACGATCATTAGCTCACCTGAGCAAATGCTCAAGGTGAACTATTGTGATTGTAATTTGTCCATCGTCCATCATCTGTCATCCGTAAACTTTTTACTTAAACAACTTCTTCTCCTAAACCACTTTACCAATTACAGTGAGACTTGGCGGGAATAATCCTTAGACCAAGTCTTTTCAAGTTTGTGAAAGTGGTTGACCTTTCAAGGTCACAGTGACCTGAAATAGTAAAATCTTTAAACAGCATCTTGTTTTATGTTCTTTTGCAACGCCCATTCATAATTAGGTCAAGATTAAAGGTCAAGCAAAAGTAATTTTTGAATTAAAGCATTTCAATATAAGATTAACAATCAGGTGAGTGTATCAGGCCCATTGGGTCTCTTGTTATTAAGTTATTAAAAAAAATTTTGAGATAGGAGAATCTATAAATAATATACATTTACTAGTACATGTACATGTAATTGCATTTACCATATAGGATTATTTATTTTATATTTCCACAGGTTGTTCTTGATATAGTTAGTGATTTTGGTATTGATAATGTGACAGTCAATAATACAGAAAATGACCAGTGTCATCAGGTATTTCACACTACTTAGAGCTTTTGTGAGAAACATTAGTTGATAAACTGTGCTTTTGTTGTGGTATAACATCTAGCAGTTAACAACTTCAGAGTTGCACCATCAAGCAGAACTTGCTATTTCTGGTTCTCTGATTCATACCTTCATTCTCAACTGTTTTCTTAGGCAGTGAAACAGCTGTTAATATTGAGCCTTTATGAGGATGGTGAAAAATATTGTTTTTCTTTTTGTTTTTCTTCTTCTTCTAAAAAGTGCATGTGCATTTAAAATTACTCTTGCATCATATTATTATATGTATCTTATATTGTTAAAATTATGGACAAGTTTTTTCTACATTATTTTTAGATCGTATTTGTGGATGAGGGTGGTGAGAGATGTGAAAATATCTTGAATAAGTTATCAGATGCTGGTATAGGAAAAAAGGTCCAGACATCAGTAAGGTAATAAAGATATTATTTTTAAAAAATACACTGTAGTATGGTTATATCACTCTAGTCAATAATACTGGAACATGAGTATTCTTAATACTGTACATGTATTTTGAATATTCTACCAAAATACCCTGTATGTTACCAGTGTGATCAGTGATAAAGTTAATAATTGAGTTATAAATTCTGTTGGTATTTTTTTGGTTGTACCACATACGTTGGTGCAGAACAGGTAACAGGATTTTCATTGGATATGAAATTACTGGTATACATGTATTATTATGACACAAGTTTATCTGTAAAAATAATGTCATTCTAGTAATCTGCAGTGAGGAGATGAGTAATGGTGTTTTGTGTCCAAGTCAAGATTTTGTTAATTTTATCAAGATGGTCAGTTTTGTCAATTCTGTAATGGTGGAGAAAACTGGAATGCCTCCCCCAACCAAAAAAAAAAGACCTTCAGCAAGCAAACTGACAAACTTTCTGACACTTGGATTTGCTTGAGCAGGATTTGAACCTAGACATTGAAAGACATGGTTATCCCTCAGTTCATGCTTTAGACAACTTGGTCACCAATGCCCTCTGTTACCTGATCCACAATGAAAATATTTTTCAAAATGTTAATTCAAATGTGAAACTCTGTTACATGAAACTCTTTTCACAAAATTTTAAAATAAGTAACCAGAAAGAGAGTTCAACAATAGGCACATGTTATCAAGACAAATGAGGGTATACAAATTGGTAAAATAATACATGTATGTTTATAACACTTCTGTTTGTAGTATTTACCAGTCTAAAATATTTAGAGGTGCTAAAGATGATCAATCAGATGAAGACTTTGATGATGACAAGTAAGTCAATCTTAACTTAAAATATTAGGTTGAATGAACTTCTACTGTTCTACTGTTTAAAAACATGCATAACTTTTTATTCAGTTGCTAAATTCTTAATGTTATTTCATCTACTTATATAAATGTGTGTGTGAAATAACAGACAAAATTTTCAGTCTTATGTAAATTGTTATCTTAAAATGCCTTGAAATCTTTTGTACATGCTAAGCATTTTTGTGGAGAGAGACTTTTGACTTATATAGTATATTCCTTTTTTATGCAGTGCCTTTATTATCTTGTCTATACCATTATCCTGAAATACTTTACAATTGTTAACAGTTTTTTCCATGAAGTGAAAGAGTATAGTAATGATGATGTAAATATTATGTACAGTAAATCCTGTGTATAAAGACCACCAATGGGACCTAAAAAATCTAGACTCAATATTGAACTTGGTATTGATATTTTTTAGGTAGAAATATGAACCAATGAGACCTAATGACATTGGTGTTATTGATCACGTGATCTTCAAAAAAGATGGTCAATATAACAAGTTTTACTGTATTACCTTTTTAAGCATTTTGATAACCAGTCTTTGTGTTAAGTTAAATGCTAAGTTTTAACTGAGGACATACAGCTCCATCAAAATAGTGGTGAAAAGACATAGAGCATTAATCCCCATACAAGAAATGCTAGTCAATAAGGGATTCTTTTAACAGAAAGAAAACATATTTTGTAATCTACAGGTTTGATGGTAATATGTAAGTGAAATCTATATGCTGTTGTTGTATAATTGTAATTCTGTGTTTATAGATATAATACATATTATAGGTAATATGTTAGGTAGTGGAAACTGTCTATTTAATTTACTTATTATTTAATGTATTGGGTATTTAAAGAAAAGAAAATGATAAAATTGTTGTAAAAGTGTTGATTTTACACATATTTATTGGTATATGCATGTTTTGGAAACTTTAATTAGAATGCGGCATATTGTTGCCTTGCATGCACTAATCTCTATACATTGTTTATATGTGATAAGTAAATGGCCTTGTTTAGGGTCTATACATTATACAAGAGGAATGCTTTGAATTAGATCTTTGTTGTGAATATATTTGTGTATGGTCCGTCAGTAGGTGTTAAAGCATCAGTTTGTTGCATGTTGTGTTAGTATCAAATAACAGTAATGTATCTCATTTGATTATGACAATAATTGTTTTTCATGATACACTTATAAAATTTCTTTTTCTTAAAACACATATGATTACAGAGACTGAGTAGAATAGTTACACAGTATATCACTGAGAATATAAAACTTTTCAGTCAGTGACTTGTAAATTTATCCCTGCCAGTGGAGTGAAGTAATGGAGTTTTACACTCTAGTCAAGATTCTCTCATTATCGAGGACTGTCCTTTTTTGGATGATGGGAAAAAAACTGGAGTACCCAGAGAAAACCAGTAGACCTTCAGCAAGTAAACTGTCAAACCTTGCACTATTGTCTGCCCAGTATAAATTGGTTGTTACTACTGTACAATCTGTGCAATTCATTTTCCAAAGTTCACTCTTATTAACCCATAATAAATGGAAAGCAACTCAATAAAATGTTATTTATCAGCATGGAGCATGCATGGAAGTTTTTAAGTATGTAATCAAGACAGAACATGTTTGCGCGAGAACATCAACAGATTCTGCAAAGAAAAGAACAAGAGGCCAACTGGGACAAATTGAGTCCAAGGATTCATTAAGGCATACCGGTAGTTAAGAAAAAAATACACTGTTTACAAATTGTACATAGAAAACCTAATGCAGCTTTAAGGGCATTATAAATATAAAACGTACATTATATAGAAAATTATATTCAAAGCTTAGAATTATGAGAACCTATTACTTAATTGATCTATATTGTTGTCAGAATGTGCTTTCACATTTTTTTATAGAATTAAGATTATTATATTAATTTGGTTTTCCTATCCTAAAAATGACTCATGTACACGGAATGTTTTATGTTTTAGGGAAGATGATGAAGAAAATGCCAAAAAAGAAAGTGAATTTAAAAAGTCTATCAAAGCACGGATGCTTGTCACTGAGGTAATACAGACAATCTTCTGAATGATATAAGTATTATTTTACACATCTATGTAAAAAGCTAAGTATACTCATATACATATATCCATTTAAAGCTAATCAAAATAGTTTTTATGGTAGGTAAAAGTTTTGAAAATTAATACTTTGAGTACTGTATAAGTACAGGTTTATTATTAATAGTAAAACGGAAGTAAAAGATATAAAAGTTCTGAAAAATGTGCATAACAGAACATGCCTCAATTTTTTTTTTTTTTTTTTTTTTTTTTTTTTTTTTTTTTTTTTTTTTTTTTTTTTTGCATCATCAAAACCCTCATCTCCTGTGGTTTGACATTAAGTTAAGTATTTATGATCAATGAGAATATATGATATAAATTTAAATACTTCATTGAATTTGCCTGGAATAGCTACAAGCAGTTATTGGCCATAATTACAATATGAAAAACAGTTCAGTTCATATATAATTATATTGATACAAAATCATGTAATCACAGACATTTAAAACTTTATGTAGCCTATTATTTTTATCTTTTCCACAAAAATGATCTTAGAAAAACTTATGAATATGTAATAATGAGTATTTGTGCAGTGGGCATGTAAATTTGTCAATATTTCCATAAGGTTATCAGTTAGTCAGAAAAAGGTAAAATCATCTGTTTTATAAATGAGTAGAGTGTGGAGTGGACTAAAGTTGTTTTATGCCCCAGTCAAGATTCTTTCATTTATTTTGAGGTTGTCAGTTTTTGGATGGTGAAGGAAACCGGAGTGCCAGGAGAAAACCACCAACCTTTGGCAAGGCGAACTGACAAACATTTTCACACTAGGATCTGTCCTGAGTGAAATTTGAACCCAGACAGTGAGAGACATTGTGATCCGTAAGCGCAAGCTTTAGACCACTTGGCCACTGAGACCCCTGGTTTTATTAATGAGATATATATATTTATTTTTTTCATAGGTTGTTGATTCTGTGAGGAGTAATGCAGAGTTTACATTTGATTACTTGTTACTTGTTATTCTTGCCAGGTATGTTGCTGCTTTATTGTTCCTGTGTAGTTTTCATAACACACTTATAATATTCATGAAATTTATTCTTGAAAAAGCAATGTTGTTCATCTTTTTATATATACATGCATTAGCTACCACTTTGCTTGTTTTTACATGTCTTAATTTTAGGAATTTGAACACTCTTCTTCAGACCTATCAAGTCTCTTCTTCGTTCATCAGTTAAGGAATAATAATAGGTACATATATCTTTATTTAAATAAAAAACTGGATTTATTTGAAAATAAAGCTACCATAGTTTCAGTTACAGGGATGTGATCATAATTAAAATAATTTCTGGTGTACAAAAGGTATTTTATAACCCAGTATAATTGTTTTTCCTTATATATTGCCTTACTTTAAGTGGGGGTGAGGGGTGGTAAAATTTATGTAGCATAGAAAAATTGTAGAAAATTATGTAGAACACTTGCTGAAAGAAAAAGTTTAAGCACAGAAATAAGTTTATTAACATATAATTTTTATTTCAGCATTATTTCTGGATTAGGATTGGTTGAAAATAGTTCTGTGATTTTGGTAGCCAGTATGCTTATTTCACCATTAATGGTAAGTATTTTCAGATACACATATGTACATATGCGTGTAAATTTATATATATACATACAATGAACACATTTTAAGTTAAGCCTTCAAAAGTTACATAGATAGGCTAACTTTATTTGATTTTTTTCCTCTTGACATTAAATAAAAATAACAATCAGACGAATGTTAATTAATTTTAAGAAATATCTATAAATGGTGTATACCTGGTATGTAAAAATATTTGGAAAGGTTGTTTATCTTGCTATATCTGCTCTTAGTCTTATTTAAAGATCTGGATTTTCACTTTAAAATATTGAGTTTTAAAAATGTTGCCATCTGTTCTTTGACCAACACTAATGAAACATTTTAACATCCCATTTACAAGGAACTAGTCTGAATATCTTGGCAAGTTGAAGTAAATTTTTTTCATTTTTGTTTTTATTAGCTCAACTGGCAATAGCCAGCTGAGCTTATGGCATGGCGAAGCATGCATGCGTGCATGTGTCCGTGCGTAAACTTTAATCTTCTCCTCAGAAACTACTGGACACATTTTAACCAAATTTGGTGTGCAAGGTCCCTGGGTGATGCAGATTAAAGTTTGCACAAATCAACTTCCTGCGACATCCAAGATGGTCGTCGTTACTTTAGATAACAAAAAGTGTTAAAATGGCTGATACACATTTATTTATCACCTGATTTAGTTCCAATTTGGTATATAGAAAGTAGATGCATAGCCATTTAACATATTTTACAGGTTTTTCAGAAACATATTTTATTGGGTTGCTATTAGCAGAATATTCAAATAAGGTGCTATATTTAGCCAATTCTTTGAAAATCTTCTCCTCAGAAACTACTGGACCTATTTGAACCTAATTTGGTGTGCAAGATCCCTAGCGGATGCACATTAAAGTTTGCACAATTCAACTTCCTGTGGCATCCAAGATGGCCGCCGTTACTATAAATAACAAAAAGTGTTAAAATGGCTGATACACATTTATTTATCAACTGATTTAGTTCCAATTTGGTATATAGAAAGTAGATGCATAGCCATTTAACATACATAACGTGTTTTTCAGAAACATATTTTATTGGGTCGCTATTAGCAGAATATTCAAATAAGGTGCTATATTTAGCCAATTCTTTGAAAATCTTCTCCTCAGAAACTACTGGACCTGTTTGAACTAATTTGGTGTGCAAGGTCCCTAGGTGATGCACATTAAAGTTTGCACAAATCAACTTCCTGCGGCATCCAAGATGGCAGCCGTTACTATAAATAACAAAAAGTGTTAAATGGCTGATACACTGTTTATTTATCAACTGATTTAGTTCCAATTTGGTATATAGAAAGTAGATGCATAGCCATTTAACATATTTACAGGTTTTTCAGAAACATATTTTATTCGGTCGCTATTAGCAGAATATTCAAATAAGGTGCTATATTTAGCCAATTCTTTGAAATTTTCTCAGAAACTACTTGATCTATTTGAATCAATTTGGTGTGCAAGGTTCCTAGGTGATGCACATTAAAGTTTGCGCAAATCAACTTCCTGTGGCATCCAAGATGGCCGCCGTTACTATAAATAGCAAAAAGTGTTAAATGGCTGATACACATTTATTTATCAACTGATTTAGTTCCAATTTGGTATATAGAAAGTAGTTGCATAGCCATTTAACATACATAACGTGTTTTTCAGAAACATTTTTTATTGGGTCGCTATTAGCAGAATATTCAAATAAGGTGCTATATTTAGCCATTTCTTTGAAATTTTCTCAGAAACTACTTGACCTATTTGAACCTAATTTGGTGTGCAAGGTCCCTAGGTGATGCAGATTAAAATTTGCACAAACTGTGGCATCCAAAATGGCCGCCGTTATTTTAAATAGCAAAAAGTAATGAATGGCTGATACACATTTATATATCATACAATTTGGTATATAGACAGTAGATGTAAAGCCATTTCACATACATATCATTTTTTCTGAAACATTTTAGCTCAACTGGCAATAGCTAGCAGCATGGCTGTCTGAAATTCACATGCAAATAAAGTGCCAGTTGAGCGATACAGGCCCTTTTGGGCCTCTTGTTTTAAAAGCAATAATAATGTAATAACATGTAATTTTTGTCTATTGTAGGGGCCGATTCTTGCTGGCACATTTGGAGCTGTGATAAAAAATAATTCTCTGCGTAATTTAGGTCTAAAATCAGAGTTTTTAGGATTATTTATTTGTATGTTTAGTGGTAAGTCATTACTTTGTGTATTTTTTAACATAATGTATTTGAATTTCATTCAACAAATATTACATCTTGCTACAGTAGTTTTAGAAACATGTGGCCAAATGGTTAGGTCTGCATAGTTGATGAATCAACTTCTCCAGGTTCCTGATGTGTACTGCAGCAATGCAAGGCATTTGATTTCACATTTTTCTTATACCCTAGCTGAAGAAATCAGTCACATATTTCAGATCATATTCTCATATTTAAATTTTAAAACAGCAAGTTCAGCTGATTTCATCCTAGAAATCTCCATAATTTTAGTGAATGATAAAAAAGTTTGTGATTAATTTTAGTGAAAAGAAGTATAATTGTCTCCCAACAGTAAAGGAATCTTGTGACTGCTGTTGATTGGTGGTTAGTTATTTTATTATATTTTATGTAAAATTAAATAAAGTCATTTTGCATGTAATAATATGTGACTTAGTTTGCCCATAAAATACAAGGAATCTTGGATAGATTTTTATCATACTCTATCAATGTTATCATGATCAACTTCAAAAACCATTGTTAAATGTTATGGCGAATGTTTAGTTGAATGTTGTAGGTCTGTATGCATGCTTTTTTCCTTCTCAACACTTTTATTGTTTTACAGGATTTTGTTTTGGACTGATGAGTGGGGGTGTTAGTTTGAATGGAGCTAATTGGGGAAGTACAGATATGTGGCCTACAAATGAAATGATGTCCAGGTAAGTTGTGTTGTTTTGTTTCCTTACAATTAAAGACAAAGTTTTTAAGGAATTTATTAAGTAGAACAATGTTTAAAGCAAGTAGTGAGAAAATCATAGGCACTGAAAATATTTTTACCAATTAGAAATAAACACAGTAGGCAAACTTTTAAAAATAAGAGGCAGCTAAAAACTTGTACATATAATGGATAATTAATATTCATAAAAAATTACTGTCTCGAAAATTATACAATAAATTATAGTTATATTGATACAATTATGTACAGATGTAGTATTTGAATTGATTAAATTTTTATTGGCAGCTACTAGCATAGTCACTGCAAGGCAAGACTTAGGTTTTTACTTTTAGTGTCCACTTTAGTTGCATATCATAATATTCAAAGTTTTCAAGTTAAAATAAGTTAAAAATTTGTAATAAAGAAACTGTGCAAGACTTCAGCTTCGTTTAAATTCTTGTCTTTCAAGACATCCACCTCCTTTAAATTCTTGTATTTTAAGACATCCACTTCCTTTAAATTCTTGTCTTTCAAGACATCCACTTCCTTTAAATTCTTGTCTTTCAAGACATCCACTTCCTTTAAATTCTTGTCTTTCAAGACATCCACTTCCTTTAAATTCTTGTATTTATACTTTTACTGAAGCACCAAAATATTTTTTTAAAATAAATTTCAGAGGAACATTAAGAAGTCTGTGGGTTGGTGTATTAATTGCTTTCCCATCAGGAGCTGGGGTAGCATTGTCTGTACTTGGAGGAAATACAGGGTCCCTAGTGGGCGTGGCTATATCTGCTTCATTGTTACCACCAGCTGTTAATGCAGTAAGACACATGTTCATGTATACTAAATGTATACAATTGACATGACATTAAAAACTTGATTTAATAATAAGATTATTTTGCTTAAGAAATGAACTAAGAATTTTATGTTAAAGAAAATGGTATTGCCAGGTGTATGAATTATATGCACTGTTTATTAGGAAAATTTTGTGTCAGTTAATTTTTTGTGAGAACTGACATTTCAAATTATTTGCATGCTTTTATTTTTACATTATTAGATAATGCGAATATACATTAAGTGAATCATATTTAAATTAGATATTGAGGAAAGTTTTGTTTTTGCATTCTGTAACTCTACAATTTATATTTGATGCCATTTCTTTGAAGACCAGAGTCATTATTGTAACTTTACATTTTAATACACGATATGGATTTCACCATGTTTTATTCTGTTTATCATATACTTGGCTACAGTATGACAAAACAATTTATCATGTAAACAATTGTTTGCTAGAATAGCATATGCTACCTCAGATGGGCTAATCTTCTATTGAATATGAGGAATTTCAAAAGGATAATTTTGTTCCGAAATGCTGGACTGATATCGATATCAGACTGGTGATACAGCTTCTCTGACTGGGCATGTGCAGTCTGTGATATGGATCGCATGAAATTAGCTATCAAAATATGTGGGAATTACATATTTTGTACAAAGTATATGATAAAAATTAACAATACACATTAGGTTTTTTGCTTTTGGAAAGAGTAATTGTCCAAATATCTGTCCATATCAGTAATCGCCTTTAAACAGATTTAGTTGAAATTAAATTAATGAATTATGATGTATGTCAAAGCTTTACATGTTTATGCAGACTATATAGGCAACATTCTTTACTATTTTAGGGTATGTTGTGGGCGTATGCATTACTAGCTGAAATAATGCCACCACCCACAGTACCTATAGATAATCAGGTAACTTTCCAGTTAAACTAAACTCTATACAGTGTGCTTAAATCTTTCTCTACAGTGGGTTTTCCAGCATACCACATGATCGGTTTTGTGTTTAATGTCACATGCATGTAAACATTTAATTTTCAAATTCCTAGGACAACATTTTTTTACAGAAAAACATCAATTTTTATTTCAATATCCAATTTAAAACAATAGTTTTGGCTTAATGTTTAGGGGAGGCCTTGATGGTGGTTGTTCAGAGCGTAAGGTTATGTATCACAGTGTTCTTCATGCTTAGTTTAAAATCACACTGAGTCATTCTGGCTGGTACTATTTTGATAAAGTTGTCAGTATGCTTCAGAAAGGTCAGTGGATTTCTTCAGGCACTCAGGTTTTCTACACCATCCCGTAATGAATAGAAAGAGAATCTTTACTGAGGTGCAAGAAATCCATCTATTCAAATGTTTAGAGGTATCAATTGGTATATTTGTAAACCTCATCATATCATAGCAGTTTTAATGATGCAAAATAAACATGAATTCTAAGAATATATATTAATATATATATATATATATATATATATTATGTCCAATCGGACAAAAAATCATAATCGATAATCGGAGAGGCATAATCGATCAATTAATCGATAATAATCAAAATTACTTAGTAACTGTACATCAGTATTCAGAAACAAATAAAGCTGAATATAAATACAGTATTCAGAAACAAATAAGGCTAAAAATAAATACTTTAATTGTAAAAGCCAAGTGTTCTTGCTTTGTGATTGTAAGTAAAGGCCAGATAGCTCGTTGCCCTGATAGACGCCAAAGCATCGCACTGTGTAAAAAGTGTCTGGATACAATATATTATCCAATCCTCGTCCGCCATTGTTATTTTTAGTAGCAAGACCCGGAAAGGAAACCGACTTTACTACAATCCGCAAACTACTTGCCGACGACGGCGATGATCGATTATTTATCTTGTTATCGATTATTAGGATCGCTGCCCTGACAACGACTGACAATCGATCATCGGCGATAATCGTGACATCACTAATATATATATATATATATATATATATATATATATATATATATATATATATATATATATATATAACATCTAATATCTTAACTTTAATACAATGTCTGAAATGATTAATATATAAGAGGAATTTTAACAATATATAAGCTAAGTGGAATAATCTATCATTTAATATTATCTGTACTGATATCCCTGATATTCATATTGTATTTCACTATTATTGACTACTGTGTTTGCTTTGTGACAATGAATCATGCAAAAATTTTTTAGAAAATCCAAATAACTTGAATTAAGTTTGGTATTTTTCACTTGCTTGAATCTAGTCATAACTGAAAATCACTATATGCATCTGAGATATGTGCATCTGAGATTTCCATAGAATATTTCTGTAGACTGGAAACTTTTTGCTGTTATGGGAATTTTGCATGTTGAAAGTGGAGATGTTTACACCAGAAGTGGCATTTTTGGTGATGCATTACTCCTAATACTCGAAAAAATTCACCATTTGCCTTGTTTTACAACATGTAAAATCTATCCCTGTAGCAGCAACCTTTTACTGTGTGAAGAAATATTTCGTGATAATCGCAGATGAGCCTTGCAATTTTTACTTATGACTAGACTCAAGTAAGTGAAAAAACTAAACTTAATTCAAGTTATTGGATTTTCTATGAAAATTAATCGTAATTTATTGTCTCAAATAAAGTGAATTTGAATTTATTATTGTAGAACATAACATTGAACAGAACAAGCTTAGCATGCCCAGAATTTGTTAACAACAAGTATGTACCAGTGTATAATTGTAATATGGCTACAGAAGCAGCATTTTTAGGATTGGTCAGCTTATCTTTGACTCTTATCAACATTCTGTGTATAATCCTTATAGCCATAGTGGTATTGAAGGTATGTTTGCTTATTTATACCCCTATATCTCACATTGCGATATCTATGGCTTAGTGTCTTTTCTTGAAAATAAAAGTGCAGTGAAATACAGATGTATAGTCTAGTCTTTGTACATGAGTAAAGCCCAACCCCCAAAAAATCAAAATAAAAAAAGATAAATAAAAAAGGGAATAATACATGAAGAAATTTTAAAACATAAACTTCATGAATCCCACATTATACAATACAGCTAGTGTTGTGAAGCACAAAACAGCTTTTGATATAACCGATAGAATGTCAGTAGGTAGTGTTTTTTTTTTCAGCTAAATATTTTACATCATTTAGATCTTAATTTGATTTATTTAGTTGCTTTAAAGCTTTGTTTAATTGCACATTTGTCCTATTAGAGAGATGCATCCTATTAGAGATGCTGGATATTTATAATTCTATTTAAAGGCAACGAAAATGTTAAAATTTTGATCATAAAAAACAAGTTTAGCATTGTACAGAAGTTTTAGTAGACATGGACATATTCCATTGTTAACATGTTTAATCATGCAAAAGCAGAAAATACTATAAAATTTTAACACCTGTTAAACAAACCAGAACAGAAGTACTTACAATACTTGTATTGTTCTGCCTTACAGATAAAAGAAGTGGCTCCTCAGGCATCAGTGTCTGATGAAACAAGAAAATTTTGGGCAGAAGATATCCAGGTTTGTGTAATTTATGTTGTACTGTTTGGGCATCTACAATAGCCAACTTACTTTGTTGATACTATGATAGCTCAGCAGATAAATGTTTTGTCCCATACTTGGATGGTCTCTAATTTATTCTTTAAAGATGGAAACTTAAAATTGAAATCTTTGTTGACTTTATTGTGCTAAGAACTCTACATTCAAATATGAAAATCAAAAGTTTTTTTAGAAGAGATATGAAACACATGTTCTGTGTCAAAGAAGGTGTTTAATGATATAAGTGTTATTGTCATAAGCATATTGCAACTTGACTATCACTGGTCATTTAAGCATGTGAGACAACCAATTCTACATCTATTTATTTTGTGTATGGGTATAATGGTTAAAATGAAAAGTAAATCTTCCAAACATTAGTTGTTTTATTAGTTTTCATTTGTTATGAAATTTATGGTGTGAATAAGTTATTACTTAGTTAAAATTTTCAAAAAAGTGTTGTTTTTTTTTTCAAACATGAACATGTGTTTTTATAAAATGATGTTCAGGAATTAATTTCCACAATCTAAGCTCTTTCAGCTCTCAACCAATTGATTAAATAATATAAATATATTTAAATGTACATTTTTATTATCTAATTTATTGCATTTTATCAAACTATAAATGGTCAGGTGGTATAAAAAGCCTGTTTGTGGATCACAGTACCCTTGACTGCTAGGTTTGAGGCCCACTAGGGGCAATTCTCAGTGTCACATTTTGTCATTCTACATTGGTGGTTTTTATCCCACTACCATTTCAGAATTGTTCCATTATAAATGAAGTAAGCTTGGCATGACACATTTACATCAGTTTAACTTATCATCAATCTAGAAACAAATTAAAATGGTATGCTTGTATATCCTAGTCATTATCGTGTGTATATGAAGCTTAATTCCATTTGAAATATACCATTTGCATTGGAGATATGGGCAATTGAGATCTCTTAGATGTTTAATTTCTTATTTTTTGAGAATAAAATTCATTTCTAGAACATTTACAGTGTGAATGTTTTAAGAGACCCCAACATTGCACATTTTCCCATGTTGAGCAAGGCTGTAACTTGACATAGGAATTAGTTGTGGCGAAACAAACTTTTTTTAAAAAGCCAAAATAGTCTTAATTGGCTGTTATTTACCCTTCTGTCACAAAAAATCTATTTGATAATACATGTATCTCTAATTCTTGTACATTGAATAGACAAGTCATACCCGGTAAGTTATAACAATTACAAATGTAATTCTTTATCTGCAAATTTATTTATTTATAGATTGCTAGAGAGTCTTATGCTACATCTAAAGGACCAATGTCTCTGACACTTGCACAACAAGCAAAAACATTAATGGATCAATGGAGAGTAAGTTTTGGATTTTTTAGATATACACTTTTTCTGTAAATTTATATATCAGGACTTGTACCTGTACAATGAAGTATGATTTCTATCAGATGTAACTAGCTTAATAATACTTTTCTTTTTTTTTCATCAGTAAGTTAGAATACATTTGTATTATTTTATAACTTTCAAAGAATATATCATCATAAATTATTTACTACAATGTACAATATATAATTTAAATCACATACAATGTATTTTGAATTTATTGTATTTCTGCATGTTACTAATACAGATAGATTTTTGTTAATGTTTCTTCAAATGCATCTTTTATATAAATTTTCATTAAAGTAAAGGTATTCTTATTTGAAATATCACTTGGAAAATTTGCATCATATTACTAAACAAGACTTTTTTCTAATGGCAGATCATATCAGTGTATACACTTATGCCATATTCATATTTATTTTTCTATTTAAATACTCTTAATATATATAACAGCATGAAAATGGACATGAACCAGTTCACACTCTTCACTTGAAGCAAATGATGGAAGTAAGTATAACGGGTTTACTGTATATATATGAAGGAAGATTCTGTACTACCTAACTTTAACAGGAACAGTTACACTACTTAAATAGTTAATAGTTAAATACACTATTCCCAAAACACATGGACACTGATTTACAAGAATTGATTCTTTTTAAGTGGCACTAGAATCTGGAACACTTTACCTCCGACAGTAGTTGTCAGCTAACTTGCTGAAGATCAGTGGTTTTCAGATTTCATCCATTATTCTTAAACTAAAGGCATCCATACAGTGTGAAAGAATCTTAACCCCACTCCACCTTACCATCCCTGAACTGTGTGCTTCAATATAAATGAAAGTATCTTGAATTGGGCTTAAACCTACATTACTCCTTTCCACTTTGGCTTCGCAGACTTATTGCCATTATACAAGTGAACAGATCTGCTTTGGGTTTCAAATTTCATTACTCCCGTCCACTTAAATGTTCAAGAACTAAGTGCCTGAACAGATCATGACTTGGGCATGAAACTTCATTTTTCCACTCTTCAAGAAAATTGTATTTGATTTCTGATAACTATTTAGAAATGACTTGATAAATGGGCTCAACATAAGTTTTAAAATTTGAGATACTATTTTCTCTCCTGGTGCATAGTATTAAGAGGATAGAGTATCAACTAGTTCAGTAGGTGTCACAATAATGTGACTGAGGGACTGATATGTTTGGGTGAGGGACTCTGACTCACATAAAAGTAACCCTGAGTATGTCCTAGTAAAAGACCATTTAAAACGTCTTACACAATCACGAACTTCTTCTTACATTAATCTTTAGAGAGTAATAAACTTTTTCTCAGTGCAGAAAAGCTTCAAAATTGCAGATGCAACATTAAAAAACTTTACAATCAACAAACCTGAACCAACCCTTTTAGGAAATTATTCCATATTGTTTTCAAAGTTTTTTAAATGTCTGCTGAAAATCCCTATTTTCTGTTTTTTTCTGGTACTTTTGATCAGTACACAGAACATATAAGAAAAATTCAATCAGAAATAATAATTCAAGAATCTGAATGATTTAAACAAGGACAATGTAGATGAGTACAACCGCTGGTATATTTGAGTAAATACAGTAAATAATTATTTAAAGCTGTGGCTTTTATGGAAGATGTTTAAATAAGTTTAGGGGCATTGCTGACTGAATTGTCCGAAGTGCTTGCTTATGGATCACAATGCCTTCTAGCATCTAGGTTCGAATCCCACTAGGACAGATCATGGTATGAAAAAGTTGTCAATTCACTTTTTGTTTTCTCACTGGCACTCTGGTTTACTTCACCTTTTTGGAACTGATTATCTTGATATAAGTGAATTACCCTTGACTTGGTGTAAAACACAATTCTTCCATGCAACACTGCTTTATTTTAAGTCAGTTATGGTTAGTGAAGTACCCTTGACTTGGTGTAAAACACAATTATTCCATGCAACTCTGCTTTATTTTAAGTCAGTTATGGTTAGTGAAGTACCCTTGACTTGGTGTAAAACACAATTATTCCATGCAACACTACTTTATTTTAAGTCAGTTATGGTTAGTGAAGTACCCTTGACTTGGTGTAAAACACAATTATTCCATGCAACTCTGCTTTATTTTAAGTCAGTTATGGTTAGATCTTCAAAGAAACACTTTTGTGCACATAAACACACATTACTAAATGTCTAAAAATGTATTAAGAATTGAAAATGTTTGATAAACCAGAAACATAGTTGATAGTGTAAAATAAAAAGCATACCATCTCTGGATTGATGAGATGTTCTTGTCAGTCACTATGGAATCTTCAACAAGAGTTATTTGAGTGAGAATGTTCTTTGATACTATAAATATCTGTTTGTACTTGTAGGAAGTGGAAAACTCTGAAGGAGTAAAAGAAGTATTGGGCAAAATATCCTTCAAAACAAAGGTGAGACATATACAGTATATTTATTACTGTTCTAATAGTTGTCAGTAAAACAATGATGTCGACAAAACATAAACATTTAAGTAACAAAGATGTATAGGAGTATGTTTCATTGTTGTTGAAAGAAATATTGACAGGAACTTTTTTGTATGTTACAATTGTCATTTTTGTTGTGGAAAAATGATTTCAGATCTCACAAGTCTGTCGAATTATTCTTTTTTTCATGTTTTTCTTTTGTAGATTTCCAGTTCAGTAAGGTTTCATTTGCTAATATTGGAAATATTTTAATTTTTAATGTAAAGACTGATGTAGCTTTTCTTTATTTTGGCATATAAGCTGTTTAAATTGCACAATTAGAGCAGAAGAAAGCTTAATAGTAACAATATTCTTGAATCTTGATTTATGTATTTTAGGAAAGTTTTTGCATTAATTTTGCTTTTGCTTTCTTTTTTATTTTCGCTTTAACGTGTAAGAGTTCTGTAATTCTGACTTCCTACCTTTGCTCTGACTCTTACCTGCTGTTTTGAAATTCAAAGAATCCAAATAAATTGAAATGTTGCTTTCTGGAAAATTAACCAAAGAATTTAACAGTTTGATTAAGGTTATTATCTGAACACCTTTTACATTAGTTTAAGTTTGCTGTAACAGATCACAGTGCTTTTTACTGCCTGGGTTCAAAGTTCATTTAGGCAGATCCAAGTTTGAGAAAGTTCACTTGCTAAAGGTTGGTGGTTTTCTCTAGGCACTCAATTTCCATTCACCATTTCAGAACTGGACACCACATATAAGCAAAGTATTCTTGACTGGGCAAAAAACATTACTCCACTCCACTTCACTCCCTACATTAGACATAACCATATAATTAATTATTGTCTGCTTTCATCTTGAAGAATTTAAAACACTCATTTTTAACAAAATTATGACATTGAAAAGCTTTAAAAATTCTCCTTGCAATGCTTATAAATTCTTAATTGGGATTTTAATATATTGCTGTTATTGAAAGTTTTCTGTATGAAGCTTACAATTTGCTTTAGATTTGATCATATGAATTTTTCCACCTGATAGAGTTTAAAGTTGTATAAATACCAAAAACAGGAAAATTTTAAAACATAAATTTCCACTGGAATTTAAGTGAGCATGTGTCTTCACATTTTTCATTTTAATTCGTTTCCTGTGAAATCTGACTCTCTTGTAAAGTACCGGTAAATTACCTGCCTGTCCAATATAATTTTTTTACAGTCGGAACAGATTTTTAGATTTTCAGTTGGGCTGTAATTTTTTAACATGAAATTTTATGGATTTTTTTTAGTTTTTGGTTTCATTTCATCCCATGTGCCACATTGACTTTCATATATCATAATGATCATTAACAAGTACTAATAAAATCTACATCTATAGATCACCACATAACTAACACAATCAGTTATTAAATATATGTATGTAGCAGGCTTAAAAGTCATACTAACATCTAATACTACTCTTTTAACATAAGCATAAAAAAGGATTTTATTTCTTTTTGTCAGTATCATGCATAGATGCTACATGTATAAGATTATGCAGCTTGAGTTTGCAAAAATCATTTGAAGAAAGCTTGGTTGTTTAGCTTCATTCTTTGCAATTCAATCTAGGTTTAAAATTCATTATGACTAATAATTAGGTGTGTGTGTGTGTGTGTGTGTGTGTGTGTGTGTGTGTGTGTGTGTGTGTGTGTTATCAGCTTCTTCATAGTTAAGTATTTTGTAATAGGCCCATAATTTACCACATACTATGCTAGGAATTGACATTTAGTAACATTGTTGTGACATGGAGCCAATAAACTTTATTTAGAAATTTATGGTTATGGAATAATTTGATAAATGCTGAGCTTGTGATTTACAAAAATACAAACTTGATACAAACTTTTTTGGGCCCCAAATTACAATGGAAAATGAAAATTTAAATTAAATGAAATTAAAGTTAGGGTCAGGACTATTTCTGTCAAAATGACACTTATAACTTTAGTGTTTGATTACTAATATTGTTAAAGTGAGTCTCATTAATATATGGGTCTTTTTTACATATTTTGTAAAATTTCTCCCTAGAAAAGTATAAGTGGATTCAAGAACAAATTTTATACATTTTACCATGGTTTGCACAATTAGTGAAAATATGAAGTTTGTTCTCTATAACCCTCTATATTTATATGAATATGTGTCACAAATGCTAAAAATAGTATAAAACAGGAAGATGAATAAAATTCTAAATTTTACTACATTAGAACACCAGAAGAACTATGTCATAAAATTCATTATAATATTTATTCTGGGCACTTTTGGCCTTGTTTAATTAAGTTTGATAGGTCATTTATATTTTCTTTGAATGACCATCACAGATTGTTGGCGACCTTTGAGTTCATCATCATTTACGGTAATTCATTAGTTCATTTCCAAATGACCATCCTGGTATTTAAGATTTGTTTAATATGTTTTACATGTGTTTATATGAAACCATTATAAATTTATGATTGCTGTTAAATTGTGAAGGAAGTATTGTAGATATGATTTTGAAAATTGTTCATGAATAAAAGTTACTAGATGTACATTTATTTATAGATCACTAAAATAACTGTTTTTGATTTCTAGATGCAACTTTATCTTCACAATCGGGATTAGAATATGGAAGAGCTATTGTAATACCTGTTGTGAGAGTCATAGCCATCCAGTGTTAAAGTTTTTGTTAAATTTTTGATGAAACAGTATAACAGTTTTTATTTTGAAATCTCTTAAAGGTAGAATAATTTATATGCAAACTTCCCTGTTTTTTTCAATGCTCTTTTATTTTTGTTCTTTCAAATTTTTGAAGTGGACAGAATTGAAACAAGTAAGTAAATAATAGCTCTGAAAAACAAGATGTTAAAATTGTATATTCTAATTAATTAAATTTTATAATTTTTTTTTCCAATTTTAGCCATTTTCTTCATCACTCAATAAAGATTTTCAAAGAGCCGAGGAAGATTATAGATTGTCATTTATATCGGATTATGACAAGGTATATAACACATTTCACGGGAATTCTGGAAGTACCATCATTTTAACACCGTCAGGTCTGGTACCAAGAAGATCATTTAGTTTTCACAAACACAAACCAAAATCAACAACAATGGATACTATTGATGAGACAACAGCTAGTGGAAATATATCTTTGAGAAGTAACTTGTATAACAGGAGGAAGAAAAGTGGACCTACATTAGATGGAGGATCAGGAGATAAAGATCCACTGATAGAAGATACACACATGTAGGGAAGGGGGTGGATAACTGATAGTACATAAAATTTATAAAGTTATTATAAGTGAAATTTACAATAATTTTTTTTAAATTCAGTATTCTTTAAAGTACAATGTATGTATAAACTAAACACAGTAAGAACTTCAAGGTTATAAATATTCTCATAGCCTCAGTCTTGATGTGGATGAAATAATCTTGATTAGATTTCACTCACTCACTTTCTATTGAATAATAAAGTAGTCCCTTCTTGTAAGGCCTCTTGCATTAGAGGTCAATCTCATAAATTATTATGCATGATAAAAAGCTGCTGTATACAATGCAGTTTATGTTTACATCTTTTGAGTGACTATTCCATCTGAACATCTTGTTGAGTGATTATCCCATCTGAACATCTTGTTGAGTGACTATCCCATCTGAACATCTTGTCAAGTGATTATTCCATCTAAATATATTGTTGGGTGATTTTACCATCTGAACATCTTGTTGAGTGACTATCCCATCTGAACATCTGGTTGAGTGACTATTCCATCTAAACATCTGGTTGAGTGACTATTCCATCTGAACATCTTATTGAGTGACTATCTCATCTGAACATCTTGTTGAGTGACTATCCTATCTGAACATCTTGTTGAGTGACTATCCCATCTGAACACCTCGTTGAGTGACTATTCCACCTGAACATCTTGTTTGGTGATTTTCCCATCTGAACATCTTGTTTGGTGACTATCCTATCTGAACATCTGGTTGAGTGACTATTCCATCTAAACATCTGGTTGAGTGACTATTCCATCTGAACATCTTCTTGAGTGACTATCTCATCTGAACATCTTGTTGGGTGACTATCCCATCTGAACATCTTGTTGAGTGACTATCTCATCTGAACATCTTATTGAGTAACTATCTCATCTGAACATCTTGTTGAGTGACTATCCCATCTGAACATCTTGTTGAGTGACTATCTCATCTGAACATCTTGTTTGGTGACTATTCCATCTGAACATCTTGTTGGGTGACTATCCCATCTGAACATCTTGTTGAGTGACTTTCCCATGTGAACATCTTGTTGATTGACTTTCCTATCTAAACATCTTGTTGGATGACTATTCCATCTGAACATCTTGTTGGGTGACTATCCCATCTGAACATCTTGTTGAGTGACTTTCCCATGTGAACATCTTGTTGATTGACTTTCCTATCTAAACATCTTGTTGGATGACTATTCCATCTGAACATCTTGTTGAGTGACTTTCCCATTTGAACATCTTGTTGAGTGATATTCCTATCTGAACACATTTACACTGCAGAAATAATTCATGTAGAGGTTTTAATGTAATAATTTGGGATTTAAGATTAAATTAAGAATTAAAGATATAATTACATTGTATACCAGGAATTAATAATTTCCCTGCATTTTTGTAATCCATTGTCAGAGCAGATCCATAACAGATTTTTTCCTTGTGACTGGTATACTATTGCAGAAAGGCAACCTTTATGTTATGTTTTTGTCCAAAGTTGTTCAATCACATGTATATCAGACAAAATAAAATTTGGTACAACTTACAGAGACTCTGTGTGTGTGTGTATGTGTGTGTGTGTGTGTGTGTGTGCTGGTACATTTTTATGATTTTATAAGTTTACAATATTTTCAAAAATCAATAGGTAATAATTGATTAATTTAAATGCTTTTTACTTCATATCACTTAGTCTTATTCAGTTTCACATCATTAGTTTTCATTTAAATTTTTAAATTTTGTTAATTATTAAATGCTAGTCGATGTTTAAACAAATCTCAATAGATTAAGGACACAACAATATCAAAATACAAGATGGCTTCATTAAATGATATCAGAAAACAAGTTAGATATTACTGGGGGTACATTTGTATTTCACCCATGAGTGCATTTATTGTTGACGAGCTTTATTTTATTTATTTATTTATTTTATTTTTATTTGATTTATTTTTATTTTTTTTTTTTTTTTGATTTTTTACGCACAAGATATAAAAGACACACTAATAAGTTGGAATCCTAAATCCTAAAAACCAAATGACTCATTAAACATAAACATTATGCTTTTTTTGTATGGTAAAAAATAATAATAGTCCATATATTTTCTGTTAGGATGCTAAACACATATTTTACATAGGATGATAAACAAATGTTTTTCATGGAATTCTTAACAAATGTTTTTCATGAAATGCTTAACAAATGTTTTCATGGAAGATTAAACACATTTTCCATGTAATGCTAAGCACAATATCCATTTGGTGCTATAGTTGTTTTTTCATAATGTACTTCAGCTAAACATGTGTTTTTATAGGGTGTCTTGCATGCTTGTTTTCCATGGCATGCTTAACATGTTTTCCATAGGGTGCTGAATATATATTTTGCATACAATGAATTTTGTTTTTTGTATTTGTTAAAAATTTATTAATGATACCTGTACATGTAGTGTATAAATTTGTCTTTTTTAAAACTGTTATTTGAATTTTACCCTTTTAATAAAGTGTGTTGAATTAAAAAAAAATTTTAATAAACAAAGTATTTTCTTTTAATTTTTTTAACCTGATTTTCAACTTTTGTATAATTAAAACATTGATATTTCCTTTATGCATTTTCATTCAAGTCACTTTTAAACAAGTATTTACATAGTACTTTATAAAATACTTTGTAGAATGCCAGAATTATTTTTTTATTTTTAAAAATAATGGAGAAAAATAAGAAATAATAGTTTACAAAAGTATTTGAAAGCTGCTGAAATTTTTAATCCATAATAACAATCATTGTATGGTCTTGAAATAAATGTGCTAGTATTTTTAGCTTGTCTGCAAGATAGCCTCTGATAGCAGAACTTTCAAAATAATGTGAGCCTCAAAATTTTGGCATGTATTTATTAATGTTTTGTTTTTTAATTACCACCTCTTGCTTTTTTCGGTTTGGAAAATTGCTTTTTTTTTTTTTTTTTTTTAAAATGAAAGTTCTGTGATATGTTTTGTTTTGGTCAACTTTTGAATGCTTTAGTCATTTTTCTGCAGGGAAACTACCTTTATTTAGTAGTACATGTAATTTAATGCAAACAAAATTACTGGTCTTTCATATTATTTATTTAACTACCTCTGATTTGTTTTAACATTCCTAAGTTGCAAATACATGTACATGTAAAAGGCATTTTTATATGAAACAAGACAATTTGTACTTATTTTACTTTACATCAAAATTACTTTGACTTGCATGTCTGTTTATTAATTTTGTATGTTTAAACTGTATTTTTTGTCATAGACAATCATAGACTTTTCACCATGTTTAAAATCACAAAAATAATCAAATAATATTTACAAACAAAAATCTTCTTGCTGCAATAGTAGCTATATTTCTTTCTGTTTTTTTTTTTTTTAAATTTTTATTAGTTCTTTAAAAAAAATTTTATGTTGTATAATATATTTTATTGTTATGACATCTGAAATTAATTATCATGATCATGACAGTAAATTTATGGATAACTCAAGGTACTGGTAACTAAACTTACATGTTTCTGTGGTAATGAGTTTATATTTTGTATCATTGAATTGTAAGAATGTGGTTTATCAGCATATAACATGTGTTATATGTATGATGATATAATACTCATTGAATTTACATAATATGTTTTCAAATAAAAATAAATAAATAAATAAATTTTTAAAAAATAATTAAATAAATAAATCAAATGAACAAATAAATAAATAAATAAATTTTAAAAAATAACTTATTAGTTAATGAAATTTTTTAAACGAAAAAAAAAATGACCTTAATCAAGCATAAATGCATTTCATTTCAACTGGCAAAAGTTGTGTAAAAACATGTAATTATGTGGTAGACTGTTGATTTGCATTTGATGGTATTAATAACATGTACTGTTATGTAAAACTTACCAATCAAATATTTAACTTGCTATGATTGTTCAGTTTTTATAACTGTCAGTGTCATTGTATTTTTGATAGCATTTTTTTTTTTAAAATTTAATGAAAATCTAATAAATGTGAATAAAGTTGCTATTGTTTCTTTGTTGAGCCCGTCATAACATAAAATTGTTGTCATGATTTAGGTCATTATTGCATCCTAAATAACTCTTCTGTTCCTTAAAAAATGTTGCTGCTATGGGAATTAACATGTTGAATATCAGTAAATAAATTCAGAATTTACATCTTAATTTTCATTTACAATTAGGATCAAGTAAAGTGAAAAATAGCAAATTTTGTTAATAAAATTCACATTACACTTCTACAAATGGTAGGTACCATTATTTTACAGTCAGTAAGATTACTGTCTATTTTTATTCATGATTATTCTTGTGTTGAAATTTTTTTTAGCATTTTCAGCTTGCCTGAGCCAATTCTCCAGGTGAGCTCTTCATTTCCTATTTTGTCTTTTGTTTATATCATCTATCATTAATAAACTTTTCATTGAATGACAGAATCAGGAAACCAATGACATAACAGGGATCACTCCTGATACAAGCCTTTACAAGTTTGTGTAGTACCGGTAAGTTGACCATGACCTTCATTTAAAATTATATTAACTGTAACATTTTATTCTTTAAATACTTCTCCTCATGACTTTAAAAATAAGAATCTTTAAGAATTTCATATATAACATCAGCACTTGAAGCCCAACCAAGTTTGTATAGCTTATTGACCTTAATCTACATTTAGGATGACAGTGTGACATGAAATAGTACAATCCTAAAATATCTTTGCCATCAAACTGAAAAGTTTATGTTTAGCATTATGGCATGTTGCCCTTTAAAGTTTGGTCAAACAGGTTGACTAAACTACTAGGTGTATAAAGCTTGTTGTTGTTCTTATTAAAATTATGATGTTATTATTTTGATTTTCACAACCGCAGCCAGTGAGAATTTAAGGCTCAGTTCATAAAAGAGGTCTCATTTCTAAATAAAATTAATTCTTTACTTTCAAATTCCAGAGTTAACATTGTTTTGCATTCAGTTGTCAGAAGTCTTGTCATGCATGACATTCAAATTCTAAAAACACCAAGAACAAATAGTTATGAGGTATGGTTACACAAGTCTTGTCATGCATGACATTTAAGTTCTAAGGTCCCCAAGCACAAATAGTTATAAGGTATGGTTACACAAGTCTCGTCATGCATGACATTTAAGTTCTAAGGTCCCCAAGCACAAAAAGGTATAAGGTATGGTTACACAAGTCTCGTCATGCATGACATTTAAGTTCTAAGAACACCAAGCACAAATAGTTATAAGGTATGGTTACACAAGTCTTGTCATGCATGACATTCAAATTCTAAGAACACCAAGCACAAAAAGTTATAAGGTATGGTTACACAAGTCTTGTCATGCATGACATTCAAATTCTAAGAACACCAAGCACAAATAGTTATGAGGTATGGTTACACAAGTCTTGTCATGCATGACATTCAAGTTCTAAGAACACCAAGCACAAATAGTTATAAGGTATGGTTACACAAGTCTTGTCAATGCATGACATTTAAGTTCTAAGGTACCCAAAGCACAACTAGTTATAAGGTATGGTTACACAAGTCTCGTCATGCATGACATTTAAGTTCTAAGAACACCAAGCACAACTAGTTATAAGTTATGGTTACACAAGTCTCGTCATGCATGACATTTAAGTTCTAAGAACACCAAGCACAAATAGTTATAAGGTATGGTTACACATGTCTTGGCATGCATGACATTCAAATTCTAAGAAAACCAAGCACAAATAGTTATAAGGTATGGTTACACAAGTCTCATCAGACATGACATTTAAGTTCTAAGAACCCCAAGCACAACGTGTCATAGTAGAGTATTCTACTGCAACAATGAAGGTAAAAAAAGCCATAAGTCATATTTATGGTTTCACTTGATAATATTTAAACCAGTATTGTCAATTAGAAACAAGCATGAACAATACACAACTTGTTTTGTACCAAAGTTGGTTTAAGTACATTGTATATAAAAATTGGGGCTTTTCTGATTTTTACTGTGACTGCTTATAATGACCTAAAAATCTGAAGTACCATGCCTGGAACACATTTTAGACAAATTAATCAGAAAAGACATTGATCATAAATTGTCCATTTTTGTTTAAATCTCATACATACATGTATTTTTAATAAAGCCATTTAACAAAAAAGGGATCCTTTGCCTGGCATCAATTGTTGGACGATTATTGCAATGTTTTACATGAAAGATTTGGAGCCATCAATATCATGATCTTTACAGACAAAATTAAATGAATAAATAATACATAAATAAAATGAATAAATATCTGTTCCATTCTGTGAAGGGAGATAACTCATTAAAGACTCCTATGTTGGCAAAAACTTATTTTGCCTATTTTATATTAGTTAAGTGCTTGTTTATTTGCTATCGTTTTTAAATTATCATTCTAACGTGATTTTTAAAATGGAAAAAATGTAGAAGCTCTTAAAAGTCAAATATGGATGTTATTATGTATAACATAAAATAAAGTGTAACTTTTTACTTGTTTTGTATAGTATTTTATACCATAAAAAAAGATATGTTGACTTGTTGTTATCTATGTAGTACAAAAAACATTTTTGGTATCACAGCTTTTATACAAAGCATTTTTTAATTCAAGACAATGAAAATTTTAACCTGTATAATTTATTTTTTAAAAAATGTTCAAATTTATGACAACCTGTTTTAGATAAAGTGTTTTTGAAGTCAGACAATGAAAGGTATAACCTGTATAATTTAAAAAGGTTAAATTTTTTAAAAGCACCAAGTGTCCTTAGCAGATAACACTTTGTATTTATTCATGTATACTAGAAAGCAATTGTATTTTTTAATAGAACAAGTTTTTTTTTAAATCAAGAAGGTATTTCAGTAATTAAGTAATAATTAAAAAAGTTGTGTTTTAAATGTATATTTTGAAATTCAGGCTTGATGACAAATCAGAAACAATGATGTAATGCCCTTTTATACTGTTTATAATTCCTTTACCATATTTTTTTGTAATGGTATGGTATTACACATTTTCAGATAGAGGTTAAACATCAAATTTGTATCAATTATTATTTTTAAAATAAATTTTTATGACATTGTTAAGCTTATTAAAAGTCAATCATGTAAAAGTTAAGACAATTTTATTGTTAATTGGATTCTTTTATTTTATTGTCATATTATTTATTAGCTATCTGTGGTAGTTTTGTGTTAGATAGATGTATAAGTATCAGTTAGATTTCTTTGAAAAATTTAGAAGCACATAAACATGTGTATAGTGTTTAGTTTTTTAGTTTCATGTTTGTTTGTGAAAAATAACTACACACTTATGATTATACCTACAACAGTATTCAGTACTGTAATACAAATCACTTTTTCTTTTAGACAAGATGATGTAGCTATGCAGTAGTTCAGCACTTCAGTGCTTTGTTTATTATTTTTATTGATCATAGACTTGGTAGATATTGTGATATTGTGTTCATCTATTGTCACTGCTGTTGTAGTCTAAGCTTCACAGTAAATTTTATTGTTTTGTAAGCATTTAATATCTAAATTATACCTCAGTCTTTGGGCACATGCATTTAAAAATAATGGCTGACTAGTTTCATGACAATCAATGTAATTTTTTTATTCTCAAGATCAAGATATTCAAATTTGTAATTCAGTTTCTTATGGTTAAAGAAATGTTTCAACCATGAGGGAAAATTTTTTTTATCAACTCTTGACATGGCAATGGAGCTACTAAAATCCGCCTTCCTAGCATATCCTTTCAGGTGAGACTCAAAACAAAGATAATATGTATCAGTGCAGGCTAAAGATGCATGTAGAGCTTAAGATCAGCCACCCATGGATGTTACAGAAAATGCTTAAAACTAGAAGTATTGAAATGGACTGAAAATTAAAATTAACTGTCAGTTTATATTTAACATAATGATACATGTATTGTGTCCTTTAAACCTAAAAAAAACAAATGTGATATTTTATTGTTATCAGTTAATATGTTTGATGTGTTTGTGAAATGTTTCTTTCTTAGATAAATTATTTATAACAGTATTAATAAAATCTTTTTCTTTTTATTTGAGAAAGCACATTTTAGCTCACCTGAGCTGAAAGCTTAGATGGGCTTTTGCGATCTATCCCCTTCCGCCGTCCGCCATGTGTCGTTCGTCATGTATAAACATTACATTTTAATCTTCTTCAAAACTACTGGGCCAAATTTGATGATATTTGAAAGTAATGATGCCTAGGTGAAGGCCTTTTAGATTTGCCCAAATGAAGGGGTTATGTCCCTTTGAGGCCCCATAAAAGGGAAAATAGTGAAAATCTTAAAAAATCTTCTCCTCTGACAAACAAGAGATATAGCTTAGATATTTCATGCATAACATCCTTAGGACACCTAATGTCAAATTTGTCCAAATGGAAGCTGTGGGGCTCAAACTGGGGAAATAGCAGGGTACTTAAGGGGGAAATTGCTATAAATCATATATTTGTCAATATATCTTAAAAACTTTTAACTTTTTGTATAGACATGTATATGAGAATATTGTAGGTACTGATATGACAATGATTTTGATATATTGCTCAAATTTTAAAGGTCAATGTCACAGCAGCAAAAAAAAGACTGAAATTGTTAATTAACTTGAAAACTATTAGCTTTTTGTATAGGCATGTATATTGGAATATTGTAGGTAATGACATGACATTTATTTTGATATATGGTTCAAGGTCATATGTTCAAAGGTCAAGGTCACAGCTGCAAAAGAAGTCTTAAATTGCTAATTATCTTGAAAACTGTAAGCTTTTTGTATAGGCATGTATATTGGAATATTGTAGGTAATGACATGACATTATTTTGATATATGGTTCAAGGTCATATGTTCAAAGGTCAAGGTCACAGCTGCAAAAGAAGTCTTAAATTGCTAATTATCTTGAAAACTAAGCTTTTTGTATAGGCATGAATATTTCATTATTGAAGGTTTTGACATGACAATCATTTTGATATATGGTTCAAGGTCATATTTTCAAAGGTCAAGGTCACAGCTGCAAAAGAAATCTTAAATTGCTAATTACCTTGAAAACTGTAAACTTTTGTGTAGGCATGTGTATAAGAATATTGTAGATTTTGATATGACAATCACTTTAATATATGGGTCAAGTTTATATGTTCAAAGGTCAAGGATATAGCTACATAAGTATAATGAAAAAGTTGATGATTTGGAAATTATTCATTTTGCAACAGTTACTACATGCATTTTAGCTACTTAAAATTGAAACATGAATATATATTTCTAATTGAGTATGGTGACAGTTCATCACTTAAAAACTTGGAAAGTTTCTGTACTGAATATATTGTCTATGGCACTTTACAAACAATTTTGGACATTTACTCAGGTGAGGGTTAAGGCCCATGGGCCTCTTGTTTACAGTTTAATTTTAACTGTTTATTTCAATAATATAGTTTTTACACCCATTAGCTTAATATTAAAGAGCAACTATGAAGAAATATGTAGCTGAATAATGTGTGCATGTTCTTAGACTTAGCATTATGATAAACATATGAAAAATGAACAAAACTGCATAAAAATACACTTGTACATGGAATATACATTAGACACACTTAGAGATCTTGACTTTGAACAGGCACCAGATACATGTATTATTCTATAAAAATTCTATGATAATGTGCCAAATGTTTAACACAATACTCTGCAATAAGTTATGAACTTATTTTAAATTATCTTTTAATAAATCCAGGAGCCATGGTGGCCTAAGTAGTCTAATGCTGTCATTTACAGATCACAGTGCCTCTCCCTTCCAACAGGGCAGTTCTTAGTGAGAGAAAGTGTCAGTTTGCTTGCTAAAAGTTTTGTTCTGTTTCCTTTATGATCCCCAGACTGACCACCTTAATATTACTGAAAAATTCTTGACTGGTGTGTAAAGCACTAAAACTCAATTCTGCACCAGTCTTGAAATGATTGCGATGTCTTTGAAAAAAAATTCTCACCATCACAGTTCTGTTACATTTTTTTCACAATGGTATGACATCTGTAACTCAAAATCAAGGACTTGACAACAACCAGTGCAACCAAAAACATGAACCATATAATTATTATGCACAGAGCCAGATCAAGGGTAACATAACTCTAAAGTGTCTAGCCATAAATGTGTTTCTCTTGCTGTTTTGTACATGAACAAGAGTATTAATCTGTATAGCAAACCAAAGACACATATAATGTTGTTATATTATCTATTGGCTCTGTTTCTTCTGATTTTTAAATTGTTACAATATGAAGATGTAACTGACTAAAGGTTATTCTACTCTAAAGTTGGGGCATTGACCTGAGTGTCGGTTAATGTAGGTTAATACACCCAGCATTATATAAAATTTAGTGGTTTGACTATCAGAAAGACATAACATAACACCATACTCTGTGATTACTAGAACTATTATATGTATATGAAAATATATATGTTTCTAAGAGAGTCTGGTTTCTCTTAGAAGGTTTTGATAAAAAAAATTCTAAAACTATACCATTTTTTAACATAACAGAAAAAAGATACATGTTTATGTTTATAATAAAATCTTCTATAGATACCAATTACTAACAAAAGAGAAAGCAAATAGAACACAAATTCATAATGCTATAACTCTCTTATTCCCTCTTCATTCAATATTGATGCTGTTACAAAATTGTAATTTTTAAATTGAAATTTATAACAAATATTGGTATTCTAAGTTCTCCATTATAATTACTCTTTAATTTTGATATTACCAGCAGATTGTTGAGATACCTGCACAATTATAGTATATCTTGGTCATTTGTATCTGTAAAACAAAATATCACAGTCTAACATTCTATCCCTAACTTAGATTTTTCATAATTTTAGTAAAAGATGACAGTCGTTGATAGTGAAGGTGTTTTAATTCCCTTATTAAGTATCCCCCTTCCAAGTATTGATATCATCCAATTTTCTTCCTCACATAAAATAAGAAATCAATTCAGGAGTGTCACATTTGTGTCAAAACACCAATGAAAGGACAATAAATAATATTTTTTTAAAACTTAGAACTTATTTTTCAAATGTCACAGAATTCTTAATTATTTTTTTTTAAAATGGGTGTTTAATGTTTTTATACATTGTTTCTTAGAATATATTATGTCTTAAATATGTGGACAGTTTCAAAGAATCAGTAATGTCTTTGTGAATCTTAAAGTAGCATACTTATTGGTTGTAGAAAATTATTAACATTTGACACATTTTAAAAATTTAATGAGAAGTTTTAAAGATGATCTGAAATTGCTGGATCCAATTCTATTCAGTATTTTGATTTTTTTTTATAACAAGAGGCCCATGAGCCTTAACACTTATGGATATAAGGATATGTATGAGGATATGTCTCAAACGTTTGCAAAGTACAATAGACAGCAATAGTAAATAGAGAAACTATTCAAGTTTTCTGAAGTTTGGAACCCACTTCCACAAACCTTAATCAGAAATATCTAGTCGTAGTCTATTTATAAATAGCTAAAATGCATGTTGTAACTAAAGTACAATGGATAAATTACAAATGATTAACCATTTCAGTATAGTTATGACCTTTACCTTTAAATCCATAACCTAAAACCATTTATCAAAATTACAGTAATATCAATTCTATTATATAATATTCTAATATACATGCCTATACAAAAACTTTATAGTTTTCAAATAATTCACAATTTTTGTATTTTATGCAGCTATGACCTTTGAACCATATAGCAAAATGATCGCTACATCAATGTCTACAATATTCTAATATACAGTGTACATGCTTATTGGAAAAAGAGTTGATAGTTCTCAAGATAAAAAACAATTTTAGTCTTTTTATGTAGCTGTGACCTTGACCTTTAAACCTATGACTTTCTATCATATAAGTAAATAATTGTCATATCAATACCTACAAAATTATAATATAAATACCTATACAAAAATTTTATTGTTTTATAAAGATATTTAGCAATTTATGTTCTTTTATGCAGCTATGACCTTGACCTTTGAACATATGACCTTGAACCATATATCAAAATGATCGTCATGCCATTCCTACAATATTTCAAATACATGCTTGGACAAAAAATAGTGTTCACGATAATTACAAATTTTAATATTATGAAGGAGTTGTGACTTTGACCTTGATTCTTATATCAAAATGATCATTTTATCAATACCTACAACATTCTAATGTACATGCCTATACAAAAATGACACTTTTCCTGATATATTGACAAATTTACTATTTTAACAACTCGGGTGAGTGAAAAACCTGGACGCTATCCATATGGCATACATATGCATGTGTGTACGTGTCTTATAATTGTCTAATGACTAAATTTTATTGGCAATGAAGTAAGAAATTTTATTGCCCTGTATCTAAAACCACCGATTCTAATCCCCCTTCTCAAACAATTTTAACCTAATTGGGACCATATTATCTGTTAAAGAAGTACCGGTACATGATTTTAGCTCACCTGACCGAAAGGTTGTGTGAGCTCATGGTATGGTGCTGCTTGTGTGTGTGTGTGTGTGTGTGTGTGTGTGTGTGTGTGTGTGTGTGTGTGTGTGTTGTGTTGTGTGTGTGTGAATGTGTGTGTGTGTGCGTGCGTGCGTGTGTGCGTGTGTGTGTGTGTGTGTGTGTGTGTGCACGCATCGTTAACACTTATTTTTGACTTCTGCTCCAAAACTGCTGGGCAGATTTTAATGATACTTGGTCAGAAGCATATTTAAGCCAGTCGCAATTCAAATTTGTTCATAGCGTTGCCATGTCTACCAAAACTAGGTCAAGGTGACCTAGGGGTCCAAAAATCTTCTCCGAAATTGATGATGGGAGAAAAATCTGGTGTAATATATTTGGCTTCTCTAGTGTCTCAAGCCAATAAAGTTTGTACATTTCATGAAATAGGTCGAAAATGGGTTATGGGTTTTTGTGTTTAATTAAAAAATTTTCGTAACATGGCTTCAAATTGTTATAACTTGACAATTTGAACAGATAATGACACGGGGTTTTCAGTTTTGACTTTTTCTTGAAATGACCTTTAAAATGGGGTCAAGATCACCTAATAGGCAATTTTCTATATGAAATCAAAACAATGATAAAATGCTCAGCATGACAAAATTTAACAAGGTACAAATTTTGGAGGCAATTTGCTGCAGAGGTTACCCTAAACAGCAAGCAGAGACCACTCTTTATTAATCAACAAAGGTGTACCACAAGGATCCATACTGGGGCTCCTCCTATTTAAGGTTTTCATGAACGATATTTTTTACTTTATCAAAAAAGGAACCTTATATAATTATGCAGATGACAATACATTATCTTTTGCTCATTCAAATTATAATGTTTTAATTGATACTTTAGAAGAAGAAAGTCTTGTTTTAATAGATTGGTTAAGATAAACTGTATGCAGGCTAACCCTGACAGGTTTCAGGCACTGGTAGTTGGTAATAGAACTCATAACAAAAATCCAATATTTAATATAGAATCTTCCACAATTCCATGTGATGATATTGTAAATCTTCTTGGCATAAATATTGATTACCAGTTAAACTTTGATAGTCATATAAGAAGCTTGTGCCGTAAAGCGTCACAGCAGCTAAATGTTCTTAAACGTATTTGATCATGTCTCTCTCGGCATTACAACTTATAATTTTTCACAGTTTTATTTTATCGAATTTCAATTTTGCCCTTTGACTTGGCATTTTTGTTCTAAAACAAATACAAAAGTTCGAAAAAATTCAAGAGCGGGCACTTCCGTTTAATTTACAGTGACTATGACAGCTCATACGAACAGCTTCTGAATATTGCCAATGTTCCCTCTCTTCATATCAGAAGTATGAGAACAATGGCAACCGAAACATTTAAAATACTATATAAATTAGCTCCTCTTTGTCTTCATGATTTGGTTCAGTTTAAAAATAGTAATTACAGCTTCAAGTATTCTAACATTGTAGATTTGCCCCGTGTAAGAACAACAAACTTTATTAAACAGTCATTCAGGTATAGTGCAGCAACTCTTTGGAACGACTTAACAGAACATATCAGATCACAAGGAAATTTTAATCAATTTAAAAATCTTTTACAATCTTGCAATTGAAATGGTAAAATGTGTAATTGTACAGCATGTTCTTTTAATTAAAGTGACTGATATTGTCTAGTATGTCTTTTACCTTATGTTTTCCTTTTATTGTGCTTTTGCTTATTATGCTTAACTGCTTTTAGTGCTTTTGCTAATTATGCTTAACTGCTTTAGTGCTTAGTTTCAGTATTTTAATTCTTTCAATACTTTATGTTTTTTATTTGCCATGTATGTTTTGTGCCTGATGCATGTTTATTTGTATTTGCATGTGTCGGTCAACAGCTCTATAAAGACTTTAAATAAAACTTATCTTATCTTTACAAGTGAAACAAACTAACGTGACCAGCATACATGGCAGAAGCAACTTCAATCTACTTGTTCAAATCCAGACTGAATGGTTGCTACTTTCCCAACAAATTTAAACCTAGTTTTTACTCTGTCTGCAACATAAATTATGACACTAAAAACATACAGTATATATATATATATACATATGTGTGTGTGTGTGTGTGTGTGTGTGTGTGTGTGTGTGCATAAGTTTTCAACAATTATGAAACATGAAAATGTCATCAGACCCGGAAAGAAAAAAGTTGTCTGAGAAGAATTAAGAAATTGATAGATTTGTCAACAGAAGCAGTACTGCTTATGTTGTACATAAGATTCAATAAGAAACAATATTTAGTAACACACTACTTATTAAGTCGTGCATCAGTCTGTGCATACCTGGATAATCTTTCACAAACACACGCATAATTAACCATCTAGAAAATAAAAAAACAGCGACATTTAAAACGTTTAAAATGTCGCTGTAAAGTTAGACGACAAAATTTAACTTGACGTACTTTGATTTGCATTCACACAATACTGATATACTTATAAATGCTGTCACGGTACTTGACACGAAATCATAAGGACTGCTATGTTTGTGTTCTTTTATTACAACGACATTTTAAACTTTTAAAATGTCTCTGTTTATTCTTATTATTATTATTCTTAATTCAATCTATAGAACAAAAATATCTGTTTTTAACTACATAGCCATTTTAATCACGGTTTGTAAACAGAATGAATAGTCTGGATCTGTCGTGAAACTACGTTATTTATAGGCTAAAGATAACTCATTAATCTGATTGGATATTTAGCCATGGAAGTGACGTTAAATTCTAGAAGACTCTAGAATGTTCGGGAAACCCCTAGAACGGAAGTATAAATATTAGCAACCGCCATTTGGATCTTCAAACATATATTAACGCAAGAAGAGAATAGACGCGGCTTCAAGCCTACGGGCAACTTATACATTTACACACTTTTGAAGTTGTTACTTGCTTAAAAACTTACACATGACTATGGGAAAGGATTATTACAAAATTTTGGGGATTTCGAAGGGTGCAAAAGACGATGACATCAAAAAGGCTTATCGAAAAATGGCCCTGAAATATCATCCAGACAAAAACAAGTCTCCAGGAGCCGAGGAAAAGTTCAAAGAGATAGCAGAGGCTTACGAAGTATTAAGTGATCCAAAAAAGAAGGAAATATTTGATAAATATGGAGAGGAAGGTTTGAAGGGAGGAATGGGTGGTGGCGGCGGTGGTGGGGGTAGCAACGGTGGCTATACCTACACTTTCAGCGGTAACCCCCACGATACGTTCCGCATGTTTTTCGGGGACGAAAATCCATTCGAAAGTTTCTTTAGTTTTGGAGGGCCGTCAGGACAACCAGGTGGTCATCGTATGTTTTTTACTCAAGGTGGCGGTGGTCATGAAGACATGGACGTTGACGATGATCCCTTTTCACACTTTGGTCGCTCTGGTCCATCCGGTATGCATGGGTTTGGCCATGGAGGGGGAATGCCAGGTAGGAAACGTCAAGATTCAGCAGTAGTTCGTGATTTGCAAGTTTCATTGGAGGACATTTACAAAGGAACAACTAAAAAACTGAAAATTACACGAAAAGTTTTAAGCCAAGATGGTAGATCCACAAGAATGGAAGACAAAATATTGACAATTGATATAAAACCAGGTTGGAAAGCTGGTACAAAAATAACATTTCCTAAAGAAGGAGACCAAACACCAAATAATATACCTGCAGATGTAGTTTTTGTGATTAAAGATAAACCTCATCCAGTGTTTAAACGAGATGGAAGTGACATCAGATATAAAGTCAAGTTGCCTCTAAAAGATGTAAGTATTCAGTTGTTGCTTTAAAAAATGATTTCCTATTATTATTATTATTATTATTATTATACTATTTCATTATATATTTGAATTCTATAATATATAATGAATATAAAATTTTATTGAATTTAAATTTTTAAAAATCTTAGCTTTCAGTGGTTTTGGGGATTAAAACTATGACCTGCATTGGATGTTAATGGGTTTTGGCCCCTCTTTTCAGGTTGGCTTAATTTTTGGGCACAGCTCCTATGGGGCTATTGCACATATGTCAAAGAGCATAAAAGATGTTAACATTAATTGGCCATTTAGATGAACATCTGTAATAAAACTGACCGATTGGGGAAACAAAATTATTTTGTTAATATATTTAAAAAATGTTTTTCTTTACTATTTTTCAGGCTTTATGTGGTTGCACTTTACAGATTCCTACAATAGATGATAGAAAGATACCATTAAGATTAACAGAAGTTATCAAGCCAAACAGCTCAAAACGCATTCAAGGAGAAGGACTACCTCTACCTAAAACTCCAACTAAACGAGGAGATTTAATTATAGAATTTGACATATCATTTCCAAAGACATTAACTCAATCAACTAAAGAAATTTTAGCAGATTGTCTACCTAGGCACTGATTATTTGGAATATTACAATTGAAAAGATACTGTTGTTATCTTTTGTGAAAAATCAATAATATTTATTATTAATGGTGCTCACCTAATGAAAGAAAAGTGATTTTTTTTTAGATTACGAATGTAGGAAGCTTAAGGATTTGCATTATTTTTGAAAGTTTTTGTTGATTTCAGTCAATGCACGCTGAGAGGTACAGATTTTTGTGCAATGTACTAGAAGTACTGACCTCATTATCAACTAAATTTGTGCTTTTGTAGGATTTTTACGAGTTTTGATTTAAAACATTCGTATTTCAGAAGATAGTACAGGGAAATGACCTGATTACAACTTGAACAGTGTGTTGTAGTGTATTGGCTGTAAGGAAGATATATGATCTGTATATTTGGCTTATCTTTGTGTGTATTGCCTCAAGTGATAATAAAGAAGATACACAAGACTGGATGTATGCCAGACTGTATATTTGTCTGTTTCATAGATAAGTAATGACAGCCTGATGTAAATATGACTGAGTCATCAAATACATCTATCTAGTCTTGTGTTGAAATGCTCACTTTTATAAGAAATTTGAAAGAACCTTAACATCAGATAGGTGTTATCACAAATTTATACCATGTCGATAAGTGATGAATCATGATTTATAATAAATCTAAAAATGTATGTTTAATGTTCCATTTGGTCTTTAAATTTTATATGACCCAGTTTAAAATGTATGGACATAACTCTAAAAAACTTGGTTAACAGTATCTCTTAATTAGTTTTCAGTAAAATATTATGTCGATAAGTGATGAATCATGATTTATAATAAATCTAAAAATGTATGTTTAATGTTCCATTTGGTCTTTAAATTTTATATGACCCAGTTTAAAATGTATGGACATAACTCTAAAAAACTTGGTTAACAGTATCTCTTAATTAGTTTTCAGTAAAATATTGTATGAATTTAAAAACTATTTTAGTCTACTGTTTCAATAATTTAAGAAAATGAGAGCTTATTTATATTTTTTAAATGATTATAACACTTAGTTTCTTGTAATTTATTTTAGATGATACTTGTTAAGTAGACATTAATATCTCTTAGCTTTAACAGAAGCTGTTAATTTTTTAAAAGGATACTTTATCAAGAGAAAATTATTTTGTTATATTCATGTTGATTATTTTGCTGCTGGGTATAAGATTACAGAGTACGTGGAATGTTTCTTGTTAGTGTGCATGATTTGTGTGCATGATATTTATGTCCAAGACTAAATGATGTTGAATGATGCATGTAGTGTGTGGGCAGATTGTTGTGAATGTGTGGTGCAGTATGAGAGATTTTTATTGTAAGGGAGTGTAAAGAATACTATAAATAAAATGTTATTGTTGACAGTTTGTATTTTGTCTTATTTTTAACATCCTGATTACGTCAAAAGATTTAATACTTGACATAATTACAGGTACATGTAGGTGTAATGGGATTAAGTATATCTATGACGGTATTTTCAAACCAAATTAATTTTTCAAATGTACAAATTGTGCTAGAATTAAGGAGTGAAATGGCTCTGTCAAGATTGGCATTTGGCATGTGAAAATTGTCAATTTAAGGATGGAAGGAGGGGGACCAAAGTACCTGGTATAAACGTCTGATGAGTGACAAAACTACGTTCCATTTGGGATCCAGACCTAAACAACAAGTAGCTGTAGTTTGTAATTCCTTTAGATTTTTTGGTCATTGCCAAGGTCCCAATTAAATTTTTCTGAAGTGACAAGTTTGGTTTTAAATTATCAGTATTAAATTGGTATTAAATATTGAGATAAGGAAACAAATTATTGAAACTGGTATAACCCAAAATGATCATCATGAAAATACCTACAATATTCTAATTAAATATACATGCCTTTATAAAAAGATATTTTTTAAGACATAGTGACAAATACATGTATATGATTTTTAGCAATTTCCGCATTTTGAGCCCACGGCTACCATTTGTGCAAATCAAACTAAATGACCTAAGATGTTATAAGTAACTAAGGTATATCTCTTGTACATTCAGAGGACAGAGGAAATTTTTCACTATTTTCCCCCGATGGGGCCCCAAGGGTACATAACTCCTTAATTTGTGCCAATCTAAAAGGGTTTCACTCAGGCATAATGGTTACCAAGTTGCATTAAATTTGGCAAAGTGGTTTTGGAGAAGATTAACATGTAAAAAGTTTACGCACGGTGGACGAAGATGGATTGCAATAGCTCAACTGAGCTTTCAGCTCCAGTGAGCTAAAAATTGTCAAAATATTGTGTAGCAGTCAACCAATCTTGTATGATTTATGGTTCAAGGTCATTTTCAAAGGTCAAGGTCACAGCTGCAAAAGAAGCTTTAAATTGCTAATTATCTTGAAAACTATTAACTTTTTGTATTGCCATGTATAGGTATTGACATGACAATCATTTCGACATATGGTTCAAGGTCATATCCGCATAGGAAGACTTAAATTGTTAATTATCTTGAAAACTATTAAATATCCATAGGCATGTATATTAGAAAATTATAGATATCAACATGACCATCATTTTGATATATGGTTCAAGGTCAAATGTTTAAAGGTCAAGGACATAGCTGCATAAGTATACTGAAATTGGTTAATGATTTGGAAATTATTCATTGCACTACAGTTACTTAATGCATATTAGCTGCTTATAAATGAAATGTGACTGGAAATTTTTGGTAAAGTTTTGTGGGATAAAATTTCTTGAGAAAACTTGTAAAGTTTTTGTACTTGATATGTTGTCTATTGCACTTTGCAAACAATTTTGGTGAGCATTAAGGCCCATGGGTCTCTTGTTTTTGAATATGCCTTGTTAGTGACAAAATGTAAAGAGTTGCTCAATACATGCATGTACTTAATTTTATATAAACTATAACATTCTTGAATATCATTCCTAACCCTATCGAGACATAAGACAAACATTTAAACATAAAAGATATCTGATGGTTCACAAAATTTAGTTCGACAATTTGGAGAAAATGTAACAAGTTTTTTCTCATAAATTTTTAGCATGCCTTTAAAATACTAGGTGGAACCAAAACTAATGCAAAACTGTTGATATTGGAATCTAGTCAATAAAATTTAAAATTTGATAATTTAAAAAAAAAAAAAGAAGTATATGTTTTTGTAAATTAAAACGAAGACCATGGACCTCAAACCTGTCACCTTAGACTATAGGTCTTTTAATTCACAAGATGTTCATAGCCTTTACTACTTGAAGTCACTGGCCAATAAATATTTTTAAGATTCATGATAAATTGGTTCTTGAGAAATTAATTAAATGTTTGACTACTTGGGTCACTGTGACCTTGATTGAGGGGTAAGGTCAATGTCTTGACAAATATGAGGAGAGCTCGGGCCTGGCAACATCCCTACCAAGTCATTTTTGTGAAAAGTTAATGGATGCAAGACAAAAAATCATTTGAATACTTTACCTATAGCATTTCCTCAGGTAAACTAATAAATTGCTACTTCTGTATTTTGATTAAGGGAATCTCAATGATAGAATATTTTTCTGTATTTGACGATGGTCTAACCCACTGCAGAGATAACTATCTTTGCTCAATGCTTACTGTTGTCTGTGGTTTTCATATTTCTCAAACTTGTACTTATTTCATAACTTATGTTATATGTGACTTGATTTTTGCCCTATGTTTAATCTGTTAATGGACACTTACATAGAAACCTGAAATCAGAAAAAAAAATGGATAAAATTTATAATACCTGTTAAATCTTGATGTGCCATATGTGCATATTTCGGGAAATCATTCCTCATCAGTGACACTGGGGGCCAAAAGTTTGATAGATAAAAAACAGTTGAAAAATAATTAATCCAAAGTTTCAAAATTATATAAATTTAAATCCAGCTTAGGAATGCTTTGCATGAGGGAACAAACCTAAGTTTTGAATAAATTTTGAAAAACCAAGACAGAATGCTTTGCATAAGGGAGCAAACCTCAGATTTGAATAAATTTTAAAAACAAAGACGGCTGAAAAATTTTCTAAATGGTACATTTTCTGACAACACAAAACTAATCCTGGTTTTACTACCAAGCTAGGTGATATTTAGAAAGAGATATGGTTATGGTGCCTAACAATACCTATGAATGCCAAAGGACTGGAAGACCATGATGGCCTAAATGCAGGTTTGATGAAACATCATTTGCTAGATGCATGATCCCTGGGCCAAATACATGCATTACTTAAATTATATAAATAGGCTATGGTATTTTATTGGGGAAAACACCATCAAATTTGAGGTAGATGACAAAGAACTCCCCAAGGCTTAAACACATAATCACATACATGATGAAGTGAGCTAAATTTAACATTGTTAATTTTAGAAATGAATTTATCACTTTGTTCACAGTCAGGTTTCAAAGACAACAGTATACATGTACATTATATGTGATGTTCTTGGATAAAGTACAATAACATATATAACTCCTCATGATTCACTAATTGGTTTTCCATCTTAGTTTACACATGTATACAGATGGATAATTTGTATAGTAGAAGGTACAAATGATGCATCTTAATACAACATGAACTTATTTTAAAATTTGTGTGAAGAGCTTTAAGTCATTTAATGAGTCAAACTAAAATCATACTTGAAAAATTTAAAGGTAACATCATACTCAAAAAGTTTATAGTAACATTGCATTCATAAAGCTTTATTTACAGATGAAGAGACCAAATGACAATAAAATTTGATACAACAATCATCTTTAAAACTAGTATGAAGACCTGTGTTTAAAGTCCCCTTGCTTCACTTCTGTACCAGTATAAAGACTTTTGGGCCACACCAAATTAATTTTTAGTTCTACGGATAATTTTGAAAAATAAAATGTAGGCAATTGACCAATAAAAATTAAAAAGTATTTTTTTCTAAAACACATTTTTCTTCAGGCGAACAAAATTTGAACCTGGCAAGTGACTAAACAAATGCACAAAAAGATCATTATTGCAGATAAAGACAAAAAAGTTAAAAATATTTTTAACTGATAAAAGCAAAGAATATGCTGTTCTGGCAAACTCCTATCCAATATAACAAATAATAAATCAACAAAGAACTGTTTAATAGTAAAACACTGGACAAAAGTTGCCCTGATATTGTTAAATTTACACTGAATGCAGCAAAGATTTTGCAGAAAATGGATGTGGGATTTAACTGGAAATTTTTCACAGGGGGAAAATAATTTGAAAATGAAATTGATTTTTTTTTAATTTTAAATTTTAGAGATGAGCTGGTCCTATGAACTACATACTAATTTGTCATGGCCTTAAGTCCCTTTGCTTCAGCTAACCAGGTCCTTATATAAAGTTCACCTGTCTATCAAGAACATATTTCTTAGGGTCCTTGAATGGTCTTTATATACAGTTTTTACTGTATTAACTTCAAAAACATACATTTATTTGCTTTGTCATTTGAATTGTGGATTGACTTTTAGTATACATAACACTTTGTTATATCCTTTATTTCATTTTCTAACCTACAATTGAATGTGGTCTTGACTTTATATTTAATAAATATAGACATCAATATATAATGTAAATACTTATCCTATTTTCTGATTGAGTTTTTAATTGTTCCGCACCAATAATAAAATGACAAGAACAGTAATCTCTTTTATGAAGTCTTTGGTATAAATTTGCTGTGGATTAAATCGGAAATTTAGTCAGATTAAAATACCTGGTACATGCTATCAGCAATTGTCAAAAATGTTGCTAATGCTAGGTTACAGAAGAGGTATATATAAAAGTGTGAAAAGGTTTGTCACTTTTGCTGTTGAAGTTATGTGGTTTTTTTTTGTTCGTTTGTTTTTTCATGAATTAAACTTTCACAAAAAAAGTCCAATAACAATTTATATGGCATGACAGGAAGACATTTCTTTTAAATGAGTCTCAAAAAGTATATAATTTTTTAGACATTATGTTAATGGTGTTTAGACTAAATTCATCAACATTTGTATGCTTGATAACAGTTTTTCGAGCATGAAATTATAATATATATATATTACATTTAAATACCACCTATTTTTGCAATATTATCTATGTATTGTCTTTCCACTAAGTCTGAGAAAAATTCACCAAAATCTACTAACAATGCATATCCATGTTAAAACTAACAACATCAGTCTACTCACTGAGCGCTTTACTCAGGGTTGTGATAAATGGTAATTAGAAGTATGTCCAGTGTCTAAACAGCACACTTTTCAAGCCAAAAAGGTTAATTTTTTACACATGTTGACCTAACAAATACAAAATGTATTTTAAGAAAAGCTCTAAAAATTCTTTCAAAATACCTGGTACATGTTCTTTATGTATTAATGTGTTTGCAACAAAAAAATTGCAAAATTTTGGTAAAAAATCAAAGATTGGTATTATTTACTTACAAGTTCTTGAAACTAGTTGTGACTGAAAATTACTTCTATACACATCTACAATAATCAATATAGCTGTACTATGTACCACTGTTTTACATGAAGAAAACAGTCATGTCAATACTGGCAGTGATTGCCTTGATTATGTTACATCAAGTTCAATTAGGATTCAAGCAGGCAGTTAGAGGTGCTGTGGTCAGTAAGAATGCTTCAGGATCTGCCAGAATGGGATTCAAACCTCAGCAGTTAGAGGTGTTGTGGTCAGTAAGAATGCTTCAGGATCTGCCAGAATGGTATTCAAACCTCAGCAGTTAGAGGTGTTGTGGTCAGTAAGCAAACACTTTAGGATCTGCCAGAATGGAATTCACACCTAAGCAGTCAGAGGTATTGTGGTCATTAAGAATGCTTCAGGATCTGCCAGAATGGGATTCACACCTAAGCAGTCAGAGGTATTGTGGTCAGTAAGCAAACACTTTAGGATCTGCCAGAATGGAATTCACACCTAGGCTGTTAAAGGTGTTGTGGACTGTAAGCAAACACTCTAGGACCTGCCAGAATGGAATTCACACCTAGGCTGTTAAAGGTGTTGTGGTCAGTAAGCAAACACTTTAGGATCTGCCAGAATGGAATTCACACCTAGGCTGTTAAAGGTGTTGTGGTCAGTAAGCAAACACTCTAGGACCTGCCAAAATGGAATTCACACCTAGGCTGTTAAAGGTGTTGTGGTCAGTCAGCAAACACTTTAGGATCTGCCAGAATGGAATTCACAACTAGGCTGTTAAAGGTGTTGTGGTCAGTAAGCAAACATTTTAGGACCTGCCAGAATGGGATTCAAACCTCAGCAGTTAAAGGTATTGTGGTCAGTAAGCAAACACTTTAGGACCTGCCAAAATGGGATTCAAACCTCAGCAGTTAAAGGTATTGTGGTCAGTAAGGAAACACTTTAGGACCTGCCAGAATGGGATTCAAACCTAGGCAGTTAGAGGTTTTGTGGTCAGTAAGCATGCTTCAGGATATCCCAGAATGGAATTCACACCTAGGCTGTTAAAGGTGTTGTGGTCAGTAAGCAAACACTTTAGGATCTGCCAGAATGGAATTCACACCTAGGCTGTTAAAGATGTTGTGGTCAGTAAGCAAACACTTTAGGATCTGCCAAAATGGAATTCACACCTAGGCTATTAAAGGTGTTGTGGTCAGTCGACAAACACTTTAGGATCTGCCAGAATGGGATTCACACCTAGGCTGTTAAAGGTGTTGTGGTTGGTCAGTAAGCAAACGCTTTAGGATCTGCCAAAATGGAATTCACACCTAGGCTGTTAAAGGTGTTGTGGTCAGTCGACAAACACTTTAGGATCTGCTGGAATGGAATTCACACCTAGGCTGTTAAAGGTGTTGTGGTTGGTCAGTAAGCAAACGCTTTAGGACCTGCCAGAATGGGATTCAAACCTAGGCAGTTAGAGGTATTGTGGTCAGTAAGCAAACACTTTAGGATCTGCCAGAATGTTATTCAAACCTCGGCAGTTAGAGGTTTTGTGGTCAGTAAGCATGCTTCAGGATCTGCCAGAATGGGATTCAAACCTCAGCAGTTAGAGGTGTTGTGGTCAGTAAGCAAACACTTTAGGATATGCCGGAATGGGATTCAAACCTCGGCAGTGAGAGGTGTTGTGGTCAGTAGGCATGCTTCAGGATATGCCAGAATGGGATTCAAACCTCAGCAGTTAGAGGTGTTGTGGTCAGTAAGCAAACACTTTAGGATCTGCCAGAATCGGATTCAAACCTCGGCAGTTAGAGGTGTTGTGGTCAGTAAGCATGCTTCAGGATCTGCCAGAACAGGATTCAAACCTTAGCAGTTAGAGGTATTGTGGTCAGGAAGCAAACACTTTAGGATCTGCCGGAATGGGATTCAAACCTTGGCAGTGAGAGGTGTTGTGGTCAGTAAGCAAACACTTTAGGATCTGCCAGAATGGGATTCAAACCTCGGCAGTTAGAGGTGTTGTGGTCAGTAAGTATGCTTTAGGACCTCCCAGAATGGAATTCACACCTAGGCTGTTAAAGGTGTTGTTGTCAGTAAGCAAACACTTTAGGATCTGCCAGAATGGAATTCACACCTAGGCTGTTAAAGGTGTTGTGGTCAGTAAGCAAACACTCTAGGACCTGCCAAAATGGAATTCACACCTAGGCTGTTAAAGGTGTTGTGGTCAGTCAGCAAACACTTTAGGATCTGCCAGAATGGAATTCACACCTAGGCTGTTAAAGGTGTTGTGGTGGATCAGTAAGCAAACACTTTAGGACCTGCCAGAATGGGATTCAAACCTCGGCAGTTAGAGGTGTTGTGGTCAGTAAGCATGCTTCAGGATCTGCCAGAACGGGATTCAAACCTTAGCAGTTAGAGGTGTTGTGGTCAGGAAGCAAACACTTTAGGATCTGCCAGAATGGGTTTCAAACCTCGGCAGTTAGAGGTATTGTGGTCAGGAAGCAAACACTTTAGGATCTGCCAGAATGGGTTTCAAACCTCGGCAGTTAGAGGTGTTGTGGTCAGTAAGCAAACACTTTAGGATCTGCCAGAATGGGATTCAAACAGCGGCAGTTAGAGATGTTGTGGTCAGTAAGCAAACACTTTAGGATCTGCCAGAATGGAATTCACACCTAGGCTGTTAAAGGTGTTGTGGTCAGTAAGCAAACACTTTAGGATCTGCCATAATGGGATTCAAACCTCGGCAGTTAGAGGTGTTGTGGTCAGTTAGCATGCTTCAGGATCTGCCAGAATGAGATTCAAACATAGGCAGTTAGGGATGCTTTTGCCAGTCAGCATGCTTTAGAATCTGTCAGATTGGATTCAAACTTGGTGTTGTGATCAGTAAGCACACCTAAGATAACTTCACTGCCCAGTCCAAATAAGTGAAAAATATTGAACTTCAGATAAGTTTACAAAAAATTTTATAGAAATTATGCAAAATTTACAATCATACAAAGATGATAAGATTTTTTATATACTCTGGATTCAATGTTTTACTGGTTCTTCTGCACGTTGTTATGAAACATATAAAACATTGTATTCCAATGAAAACGAAAACACAACAAAAACTTTTCAATTTGTAAAAAAATGTCATGATGTTTATTTATTATAAATAGAAATGAAAATATGTACAATATATATGAGTTTATACTAAATGTATAAACAATGCTTTGTTCTTGCTGTAGGTAGGTTTTTTCGTGGGATTCATCTGTATCATTAGTTAAAAACCTTTTTAAAAGAATTTTGCAGCCCTCTTTATTGTTTTCTATAAAACTTTTTATGCAACAAAGTTATACAATCATTGTGAATTTTTGACAAGGCCCTACAGTATATGTACACACTGGATATACAAGCTATATTTGATGATTTGCTGATCTACCTGCAATGGTGTACAGAACCACTTTTACACTTTATTGTTAATTCTCTAGAAATTTGTTTTAGTAACAAATCATTTATAAAATTGCTGTCAATTCAAGCGTTTAGCCACAAACACAAAACAAGACCCATTTTTAACCTCTGCACATTTGTTTGTGATATTCCTAGCTATGAGATTAAGTTCTTATATATCATCATGAAATACAAGTTGTTATTGGCAGTGATAACAAAACTGACATGATCATCTGTCACATGTTAACTAAAGTCCACATGATTTTGATTCAATTTGTCCTTCATCATCAAACACTTGATACTTTTTCACTTAGTATCAGGTCCAATTTTTTTAAAATGAACACAATTACAAGCACAAAACATTAACAAAGGCTTCATTATGTTATGTTCCATCCTGGCTTACATCTGCTTGGTCAGTTTCACCTTGATTTTGAATATAAACTTGTTGACCTCCAGGTAACTGCTGTATTTGAAAAACAGACTGAAAACAAGAGGAGATTAAATAAACTTTATATTTGTACATTGTATATTTAAATTACTGTATAATTTTATAAATTTAAAAAATAAAAACGTCCTGATAAGATCCTGGAATATTGTTACTTGTACAATTAAATGTACAAAATACATGTATATAATTCGTTCATTATAGAGAATCAGGAACCCTTCTAGATATGTCGGTTAAGAAACCACTGGAAACATGGAAACAAACTAATGTGTATTGATATGTTTTATTGTGTAGCTATCTACAAAGTTCAAAATGTTGTAAGTGTGCTGAACTGTGATAATTTGAAAATAAATTTTATTGGCTGACTCACCTTTGTCCAAAACCGATAGGTTAAATTATTGAAATGCTGGTTGCTATGTGGACTGTATTATGTTTAGATGGTGTAGGAAATTGATGGACTTACCTGTGTTCCAAATTGTGATTGGTTAGATTGTGTAGCCGTCTGTACAGTTTGAATGGCTGGCTGTTGTGATGACTGTATTATGATTGGTTGGTTAGACTGTTTCCCTTGGAGTTGCATTTGTATAGCTTGTAACTGTTGTGGAGTTAACTGGATCTAAAAAGTATAGAATAAATGATTTAGATTTGATAATGCCAGTAACGTGCTTCACACAATCTTATACTTTAGTATACTGATAGTTCGTGCCCATTTAAACCTAGAGGTTTTTCAATTAATGATCACAAAGTAATAAATGTTATAATGATGTCAAACATCTGGGCAAGACTGTTAGGTAACATCAGAGTATTTAAGTAACTACTTACTAAAAATACATACAAGAGACCATTCTAATACCATTCTCAAGATCTTTAAAATCTCATTATAATGCCCCTTAAATACCTTTGTCAACTCAATGGTTTTTGCTACTTCTATTTTTTCCTTTGTTACAGTATTGTTCTTGAACAGTCTCAATTTACTACCTTAAAACAAAATCTGACTAAACAAATTATGGCAGTAAAAAATGTTTGAATGTAAATACAAAACTACCAAAAATATTTTTGATGTCAAATCTGTCCTTAATATAAGATGATTTTGGTAATCACATCATTTCACAAGACAGGTCATGTGACAAGACCATGTATAAATCATATTTATGAATACAAAACAGACCTCTCTATGCTGTAATGACTGGCTGATAGACTTGTGTCTGCTAGGATAAACATCTTGATTACATATTTATTGTTATTAATACTGTCCTATATTTATATAAATGGTATTTATACATACTGGTACATTTTGGACCTCTCCTGATGCTGTGATGACTTGTTGATAGACCTGTGTTTGTTGTGGTTGTTGAGCCTGTTGTTGTATCTGGACTTGTGGTGCCTGTGGTGTGACTGCCTGTGTTTGTATAACCTGTGGTGCTGTTTGTATCTGACTAACTGTCTGCTGTATTTGTGGTGCCTGAATCTGAATAATCTGTGGTTGTTGTGCGGCCTAAAAATAAACGTTTATATAAATTCAGTCTAAGAAAGACTTTTTTAAAACAAAAATTAGCCCAGTGTAGATGTCCATGTCAAGTTAAGTTCACCTCAGAAATAACAAATATCTTCATGTCAACATCATGCTTGCTACAGAATATAAAATGTGGTCTTAAAACCCTTAAGGTGGACAAAATTCAAAGAGACAAATGTGAAATCTAAACAAAATCAAATTCTAGCAAAAAATCAGAGAACATAACAATGAAAATAAATTGCAATACTAAACAAAGACAGCATTAACTGTGTAGCATTATAAAATTTTTAAAATTCCAAGACATTTATAAACTACTTTCTGTAATGTCTTTTACAAAATTTTAGCTGCTGTGGTCATGATCAAAGATGAAAAAAAAAACAAAACAAAACAAAACAAAACAAAACAAAGCAAAACAAAACAAAACAAAACAAAAAAAAAAAAAAAACAAAAACAAAACCAAGCATAGGGATTTAATTAAATGAATTTCTGGTATTTAACACCAAAACTAGAAACAATATAGGGAACTTACTGTGACAGTGTTACTGGCTGCTGGGATTGTAGCTGTTTGTGTCTGTACCTGAAATGGTTGTTGTTGTATAATCTGACCACCTATAAAAATCAATTACAAGTAAACAAAAGTTTTGTGTTAACAAACATTACAGTATATCTATACACTTATCAAATAGACATCCTTAAATTCTAGTAAACGATGAATAAAAAAAAATCTTCCATAAACATTTATATAGCTTATTAGAGGTCAGTGAAAAAATTGCCTATAAAATAACAATAATAATAATAATTTTTAGCTCAACTGGCTAAAGCCAGATGAGCTTATGGCATGATGTGTGCGTGCATGTGTGCGTCCGTCCGTTAACAGGAAAAACTCAGAAACTATAGGGCCAATTTTAACAAAACTTTGCAGGAATGATCCCTAGGATGAAAATTTATACAATTGGTTTCCATGGCAACCAAAAGTAGGTCACAGCGATCTAGAATGCAAAAAACCTAAAATAAGCTTCTTCTCTGAAACCATAGGTTATATGCAAAATCTGATGTGATATTTAGCTTCTAGACACCCTTAAACATATAGGTTGTACATTTCATGAAATTCTGTCAAAAACTAGGTTACGCGTTTTTTGCGTTTTTCTGTCATACTTCGTAAAAAGTGAAAATAAGGCTTATAATGAGATATCAACTTTGAAAATCTTCTCCACTGAAACCATGAAGCCTTCAGCTTTCATATTTGGCAGTTAATATCAGCTTGAGCCCCTTAACCAAGTTTGTACAAATGGTGGCCCCCGGTCTATTTTTGGCCCCACCCCAGGGGTCCATAAACTGCATATGCATATATGGCTTATAATGGAAAATCAACTTTGAAAATCTTCTTCTCTGAAACCATGAAGCTTTAAGCTTTCATATTTGGCAGTTAATATAAGCTTGAGGCCCTTTACCAAATTTGTACAAATGGTGGCCCCCGGTCCATTTTCGGCCCAACCCCAGGGGTCCATATATCTGCATATGCATATATGGCTTATAATGAGATATCAACTTTGAAAATCTTTTTCTCTGAAACCATGCAGCTTTAAGCTTTCATATTTGGCAGTTAATATCATCTTGAGCCCCTTTACCAAGTTTGTACAAATGGTGGCCCTCTGTCCATTTTCGGCCCCACCCCAGGGGTCCATTTATCTGCATATGCATATATGGCTTATAATGAGATATCAACTTTGAAAATCTTCTTCTCTGAAATCATGAAGCTTTAAACTTTCATATTTGGCAGTTAATATCAGCTTGAGCCCCTTAACCAAGTTTGTACAAATGGTGGCCCCCGGTCTATTTTTGGCCCCACCCCAGGGGTCCATAAACTGCATATGCATATATGGCTTATAATGGAAAATCAACTTTGAAAATCTTCTTCTCTGAAACCATGAAGCTTTAAGCTTTCATATTTGGCAGTTAATATAAGCTTGAGGCCCTTTACCAAATTTGTACAAATGGTGGCCCTCGGTCCATTTTCGGCCCAACCTCAGGGGTCCATATATCTGCATATGCATATATGGCTTATAATGAGATATCAACTTTGAAAATCTTTTTCTCTGAAACCATGCAGCTTTTAGCTTTCATATTTGGCAGTTAATATCAGCTTGAGGCTCTTTACCAAGTTTGTACAAATGGTGACCCCTGGTCCATTTTTGGCCCCACCCCAGGGGTCCATATATCTGCATATGCATATATGGCTCATAGTGGAAAATCAACTTTGAAAATCTTCTTCTCTGAAACCATGAAGCCTTAAGCTTTCATATTTGGCAGTTAATATCATCTTGAGACCCTTTACCAAGTTTTTACAAATGGTGGCCCTCGGTCCATTTTCGGCCCCACCCAGGGGTCCATATATCTGCATATGCATATATGGCTTAAAATGAGATATCAACTTTGACAATCTTCTTCTCTGAAATCATGAAGCTTTAAGCTTTCATATTTGGCAGTTAATATCAGCTTGAGGCCCTCTACCAAGTTTGTACAAATGGTGGCCCCTGGTCCATTTTTGGCCCCACCCCAGAGGTTCATATATCTGCATATGCATATATTGGAAATCAAGTTTAAAAATTTTCCTCTCTGAAACTGTAAGGCCTACAGCTTTTATATTTGGCATTTAATATCAGCTAAAGTCCCTTTACCAGGTTTGTACAAATGGTGGCCCCTGGGCCATTTTTGGTCCCACCCCAAGGGCTAATATATCTGCATATGCATATATGGGAAATCAAATTTAAAAATCTTCTTCTCTGAAACTGTAAGGCTTTCACAATAAGCTCAATTCCCTTTACCAGGTTTGTACAAATAAAGGCCTCTGGGCCATTTTTGGTCCCACCCAGGGGCGCATATATCTATATATACTTATATGGGAAGTCAAATTTAAAAATATTCTTTTCTGAAACTGTAAGGCCTACAGCTTTTATATTTAGCATTTTACATCAGCTCAAGTCCCTGTACCGAGTTTATATAAATGGAGGCACAAGAACCATTTTTGTCAGTTGAGCTCCATAGGCCCTTTTGGGCCTCTTGTTTTTTTTACTTCTTCTATGGTCTTTAAAAATTTCCCTAACAGAATACCCTTCATTACCAACGTGAGTATTTGCAATGACTATATGAATTGAAAAAGTAAAGTGTGCAAAAATAAAATATCATAAGTTATGAATAGCAAGAGTTTGCATAATTGATTACAAAAACTCATTTTACATATTGGTGGTTGGTTCAATTTTGCAATATTTATATCTAATAAAATTTAAGATCATAGAGATATTATGATGTTGCTAATGTTATAGGTTACCTGGTATTTGTATTGTTTGTTGTGCTGCTGGTTGTACTTGTTGTACACTTTGTGTTGTTGTTTGTTGTTGCTGTTGTTGCTGCTGCTGCTGTTGAGCTGCTTGTTGTTGTGCCAGTTGTAGATAGTACTGTATTTGATCAGGTAACATGGAGGCATTTCTAGAACTGTCTTCCTATAAAAAGTATACAAATGGTTTTAACTCTCAATATTTAAGCAGTTAAAATGGATCTAAATGATTAATTACTTTAAATTTTATTCAACATTCAGACAACATACCAGTATGTGTGATACTGTAACTACCTTCAATCCAAAGATTGCAGGTTAAAATCTTAGCAATGCTAGGAAAATTTATAAGGTGACGTTAATATCCTGTCCATCCAAATACTTGTGTCCTTCAAGTAAGATCTCAAAAGAATGATGACCTATTGGCTGATCAGGATTACAAAACTAAATAAACATGCTCTCATAACCATAGGTCTGTAAATTCACTTGTAGCTGGTGAAGTATCTATATCAGTGAAAACAAGTTGGGATGTAAAATAATTGCATTCACTTTAGTAAAAAAAAAAATAAAATGCATCACAACCCTTGCCAGCAACACTACTCCAAACAAAAATATCAGTAGACTAATTTGTGTTGAGAGAAAATCAATTAATGACGATATTCCACTAACTGAGTTTCTCAACAAGAAAAGTCTGTAATGTAAGGGAAATAACTCTGTAAAATTGTGAAACAGCACTAATGTCGGTCATTATTTTTGTCTGAATGTAAGTAAATGCAACTAAACAAGTTACTAATCTTATCATGTTTCTAACAGGTGAAACTTATTTTACAGTTGAAGCTTAAATAACAAAAGTATCGGGGAAAATATTTCTAAACCAGCTAACAAAACTTACAGGTCTTTTAGATGGTTTTAGTTCATCTCTTGGTACAATGTCAATAAGGAAATCAAACTGGTCATATTTTGTGATCGCCATGGCAATATCATTTCTCTGTAAATAAATACACATTTGTAACTGTTATTGTTTTTAGAAGTGTGATTATTTATCATATGTACAATGGAATAAAATAAATAAATAAATAAAAATGTTTTAAAGTAAATAATCATGAAAACAGAAACTTTTTTCTTATTATTTTAAAAGTTCTTATATGTTGTAGATATAAATGTTCCTGTTTCACAGTGTGGGTGAAAGTTCATTGAGACACATGGTCAGTTACAAAGACAACAAATAAGCAGAACAATAACGTCACATGCTTTAATGTTTACCATTTATTGCACTTTAACTCGAGAAGATTCATTGTAAAAACCAGTCCTGATGACCGTAGCATAGCTACCAAAACATGTAGACCAGATAATAAAGTTTACCATTAATTGTTTCATCATGTGTTGAGATTATAATAAAATACATGTACATGAATTTATGACAAACTTAGTAAGTTTAACTTGTATATTTTGTGATCGCCATGACAAAAACATTTTGTTACTGATGAAATTATTTATAAATTAAACTGGTCATATTTTGTGATTGCCATAGCAATAAAAATTCCCTATAAATAACTATGTGCTTCTGATAAAATATTGATGACAAAATGAGGAAATACATGTACTCATATTTTTTTATTCCCATGACAACTTAATTTGTTACAAGTAAAACATTAGCAATTAATGACTCCAGAAAATGTGTATTTCTTCGTTTAAATATGTTCAAAAACAAAAAAATAACAAAGAACAATTTGTAAATTTATTTTACCGTAGAAAATTTAATGAATTAATGTAGGGGAGACAACTCCATCGATTGACGAGAAGAATCACATTTAAAGTAAATATTTGTTACTGTATGTAACTTCAATCAATTTCATCCTACCTGTAAAGTTCTGCGTTTGTTATCTTCTGTGTGTATCCAAGCTCTTAATGACAATTCACTGATAAATATTTCTGCTGCTTTAGCAAATAACACTGGAGCTTCTTGGCTAATCATCTGTTTAAAATAAGAGTTTTTTAAAATGTACATAAATGAAAAAGTATGTTGATCTTTAAATGTAATTTAACATCATTTCCTATTTAATAATTTAATACATGTACCACTATGTGGTTAAGCTTGGAATACATAGTTCATCTAGCAGTTTTACTCCTGTGATGTGAACATCTTGATAAATGGTCATGTAGCTCAGTCCTGCATCCTGCTAGTATAAGGGACCCTGTGTTTAAACAAGGATTTTATGACTGCATTTTCCCTTCCTGTTTTTATTGGGTCCCATGGTTCCATGAGAAATCTCATACAGATTCAAGATTCACTCAAATAGAATTTTATATGGCCAAAGTGCCAGTCTACTTTTGAGGGTCATTAAGAATAGGGATTGAACCTAGAACCACCAGCAGAACTATAGTCATGCATGTGTTCTACCAACTGAATATTGTTAATAACTAGTAATACATATAAATGTCACACTGCTTCTAGCTGCATGTTGTGGAACAAATTTGAAAACTTATTTGAAGTGTATAATTGTTAAGTTGATAACAGCAGAAAAGCAATGCTCATATCTACAGTCCACTAAATTGCTGTAATGAGAAAAAAACAAACATTGTACCTTTAAATCTTCATCTAGTTTCAGTCTATTATACCAAACCATTTAAGGAAAAAAAAAACACACGCACACACACACACATGCCAGCACTAAAACATCTGTAATAAATAAATAATTACAACTACAAGTAATATATGAATATAGCCTTTAGTATTTGATACCATTACACTGTACCTTTACATCTTCATCTAGTTTCATTATCTTCTTTATTCTTGCTAGAGGTAATTCTTGTTGCTTAAAATTATCCTAAAATTTAAAAAAATCAATCAAAATAGACACTCAACAACTCATTTTATTTAAAAAAAAGTCTGAAAAAGGAATCTAATGGAACATTATATAATGACCTCCCCAATCCCCTTTGGTGTGGAGCAATAAGTACATATAGTTAATTAAGGAGAGATAATTCTTGTACTATAAACAAAATGAATGCATATATAGGTATCCTTAAATTCATCATTGTTTTTTTTAGACTGAACTATAATTTAACTTGACATGTATTTTGTTATATTGGTGCTAAACAATAAGCAAATTTAAATAAAAACCCTTTGGTCTTGTTATCATTTGGATACCACAAGGGATCACAAAAATTTGTCAATGAAATGTGATAATCATACTGTTTGGCAGGATATAAAAATTAAGTTTTTATTGTAAACTCTGTTTGACATTAAAAAAGATAAATATGACAATGGATAACTGTCAAAGGTTAACTTATAGGAATCCTTTAAATGGTGCAGCTCTGATATTTTTCAAGCCAAGTCCACAATGTTACAAGAACGGTTACTTTTAATACTAGTAAACTTACATGTTTTAATTTTCTTATTTCTTCCATGGTTTTTGGCCAGAATTCTGATAACATCATAGCTGCCTCACCACTCACAGTGACCCCTACTGGGGACCCTGAGGTGGCTTGAAACTGATCTGTCATACTATTTAACCTGAAAATAAATCAAGTTAAAACTGTCAAAATAATAAAACAGGCATCTAGACATATCATATATTTTTCTGTTTTTAAACATTTAAACCCTGTCTAAACAGATGTGTACATGTTCTCATAGTTTTACATTTTTCAAAAAAAAAAATGTTAAGATTGATTGATTGATTTAATGGGATTTTACATCCCAATAAAGAATATTTCACTTATATCAAGACATCACAAGCTATAGGTGAAGTGACAGAAATTTTGACCTTTACAGTATGGTTAGGGCAATGTGCAAAGTTCTTTAATGTGCCACACCTGCCATGACACAGGGCATTAGGTTTTACAGGGCTCATCCGAAAGACACTGTGACTTTCATTTCTAAAAGATGAGTGCTTGGAGAAAGAACAGTCACTACTAATTTTTAGTCTTGGTCAAACCGGGTCAGGGTTTGAACCCTCAACCTCCCACATATAAAGCAAGCAATCTACCAACTGAGCTACTGTAGTGATGAAAATATTATGCAATAAAACGTTATGAAACATTCAAGTAAGAAAAAGTATTTCTTTGATGTTAAAGAGATTAAATGAGAAGACTGATCCATATACATGTACATGTAGTTGTGCCTTTCAAAACAGAGGATAAGTATCTAGTCAAAAGTCTCTCATGTCAATACATTTATATGCAAGTAAGAAAAGTCCATTTATGGACCAAAGGTAGTTAGGTACACATAAAAATAGTCACTATACATGCATACAATCTGAGCAGAAGAAAGTTTTATAATTTCTGCAGATTATTCAGTATACATTTAATTTTGACACAGCAATTAAAAACAATATTTTATTTCTTTTTAAAAATTTACACACTTAACTACATTAAATAAGCACACAGAGTTAATTCTATTTTGTTAATAATTTTCAATTCTATTGCTAGTAAAACTACTTACTGTGCATCTCTTAAGGTATTGCTTAAAAATTTGAAAATTTGAGAGAGGGAGAGAGAGAGGGAGAGAGAGAGAGAGAGAGAGAGAGAGAGAGAGAGAGAGAGAATTTTTTACAGAATATGGGAGATTGGAAATTACTGCCCTTGTTCTTTAACAAATGTATAATATTGAGACTAGGAGGTAATTCTGATAACCATTATAGTTTGAATTATTTTTACTTACACCTCTTTTCTAAATGTGGCTGACTTAATAAGCTGTTTCATTAGTCTTGGGATATACTTAGTATATTGAGTGAACATATTTACAGTAGTTGGCTTATGACCAGAAATCTTTTTGTCCCCCGCCGCAACGCGGAGCAGGGACATAGAAATACCAGGCATCCGTCCGTCCGTGTGTCCGTGTTTCCGTCCGTCACACTTTTTTGTAAGCACTCTCATGCCTACAAATTTTGACGGATTTTCATTAAATTTATACCAAATGCTTATACCACTATTGCCTTGGTCAAGTTCGAAAATCAGCATTGGTCGATACTTTTTCTTGGAGTTATGGGACTTTGACCACAATAATGACTCTGTTTTATCCAAAAATTGACCTTGTAAGCGCTCTCATGCCTACAAATTTTGACGGATTTTCATTAAATTTATACCAAATGTTTATACCACTAATACTTTGGTCAAGTTCGAAAATCAGCATTGGTCGATACTTTTTATTGGAGTTATGGGACCTTGAACACAATAATGACTCTGTTTTATCCAAAAATTGACCTTGTAAGCGCTCTCATTGCCTACAAATTTTGACGGATTTTCATTAAATTTATACCAAATGTTTATACCACTATTACCTTGGTCAAGTTCGAAAATCAGCATTGGTCGATACTTTTTGTTGGAGTTATGGGACTTTGTGACCTTGTAAGCGCTCTCATGCCTACAAATTTTGACAGATTTTCATTAAATTTATACCAAATGTTTATACCACTTTTACCTTGGTCAAGTTCGAAAATCAGCATTGGTCGATACTTTTTGTTGGAGTTATTGGACTTTGACCACAATAATGACTCTGTTTTATCCAAAAATTGACCTTGTAAGCGCTCTCATGCCTACAAATTTTGACGGATTTTCATTAAATTTATACCAAATGTTTATACCACTATTACCTTTGTCAAGTTCCTAAAATCAGCATTGGTCATTACTTTTTGTTGGAGTTATGGGACTTTGTGACCTTGTAAGCGCTCTCATACCTACAAATTTTGACGGATTTACATGAAATTTATACCAAATGTTTATACCACTAATACCTTGGTCAAGTTCCTAAATCAGCCTTGGTCGATACTTTTTGTTGGAGTTATGGGACTTTGACCACAATAATTACTTCATTATATCAAAAACTGACTCATGCCTACAATCAGGCAACTCATTTTCATGGGAACAATCCTGACCAGATAATTGACAACAGATGACGAGGCATCATCTTGTGTTTTTCCTGTCCCCTATTCTGACCATTTTCTTACATGTATATCTCTGCAATAAGGTATGTGATTTTATACAGTATGTAAACCAGAGTATGAAACTTGAATATGATTTTTAAACAAAAACTGTACAGTGATTGTCTCGTACATTTTAGATAAACTTATATATGTTAATAGGTATTTGTTTGATTTTAGATTGTAGTATTTTGGATATATTTGCGACAGGAAAAATAGAAAAAAATGGGTGGTGGGGGTAAAAAAAATGTTCCTCCCAACCTCCCCACACATTTAATTCTGGAACAGCCCTGAATGTTTGAAAAAATTGCAATTTCGTATACAGTATAGTAGTATACTGCTTGACCGGCGGGGGACCCAGGAATTCTATTCTTGTTTTTAAAGAAAAAATCAGACTCCCAGTTCATTTTTTTTAACAAAAATGAAAAGATGGACCACTTTAATATTAACTTTACCAGTAATTTGACAAGGGATTAATCAAGATTTATATCAACTAACTTTATACTTATCATGTTTCCTTTGTGCTGCAGAATCAAAGCTTGTTATGATAATATAATGTAAGTTTTCAGGTAAGTAATGTATATGTGTGTTACAATTAAGATTATTGCAAGTTGATTAAAATCATCAATTTTTACTGATTGATGGTTTGATCATGTAAGACATGGAGAAATAATAATTTTTTGAAGTTAAAAATTTCATCAATATCACTCCATGCAACACAAAGGGTTTACATAGATCTTTTAGAACAATTAAATTTTAAATAAATTAATTGAATTGAAATTTAAATTTCATTGTTCTTTTACATCGAAATAGACGAATCTGACAGTTTCTTGTATGCCGTATTTGAATATTTCATCGTATTATTCTACTTTTTTCCCCTCACGAGTGCCTCAAAAATTATTTTAACACGATATCAAAATGGCCACTACAAGCAAACTATAATATTTAATCGAAAGTATAAAGTTGTATCATCCTGTGATTTTTAAAGTCGCGGGAAAAATTACACTATTTCCAATGATAATTGAGAACTTATTGGCTTCATTGAGTGGAGGACAGTCAAAGATTGGACCAATAAATTGGTCAGGAATCTACACCCAATCAACTACTGACCTTCCCACCAATGAGAACAAAGTAGATTTGTTTCAGGAGCAGCATGCGAGAAACCAGTCGAACACGACTGTAACGTAAATCTAAATCATTAAAAATCAACAGTTGGAAAATTTAAAACATATACCTTCTTGTAAATGATTAAACAAAGCTTTGTCGAAATAAATTGTGGAATTTTCTGTCTTGAGGAAGCAAATATGGCGGAATCTGATTGGCTATGAATTGCACTGCGCAGTCTCTATTCACACTTCCGGCTACACTGTCAACACGAAACACCTGCTGCTAAAAAATATTGATATTTGACGCTTTTGTTTTTAGCTCTTTTACGCAGAAACAAGATATGCAGGTAATTCGCTGAGAATAAAATTAATTTTTTATGAAGATAGTAACCCCCAAAAATCTTTTGAGTAAAAGTCAGGGGAGAAGGTTGTGTTATGTTGTTCAAGTATGCTAAATTAGTAGGATATATTATCTCCGCTCAGAAATTTTGCATCATCACATGAAAATATAATTTCATATTGCATGTAACAAAAGTATTAGATTTCTTAATTTTTTTTTACTGAAGCTTTTGTTGCACAATGGCGATTATTAAATATAGAACAGTAGAAAAAAATGTCAAACACATTACTTTACCAGTAGTGAGAGCAGTGATAGAATATTGTGGCTCTGCTTAGGAACCATGCCACTCACAACAAACATGAAAGAATCCAATGAAAAGCAGTTCCTAACACCTGTATCATATATCATAATGCCAACAGTGTATCTGAGATGATATAAACATCAAACATGCCACTATTACAACCAGCAGCATTTAAAACTTTAAATGTCTTTTTACTGCATAGGCTATGAGCAAGAGTTGTCTGATATATAAGATAACTAGCCAACTACAGGTAAAGATGTATGTAGACATACTTGTCAAATTGAGCAATGTTTGTACCAATACAGAGTTTAGAATTGTGCTAAAAAATTAGACACATGCAATTTATCTAGTATTGATTATATCACCGATAATTATTAGTAATATAGTGTATCTGTACAACGTACATTGGCATTATATACTAAAGTTAAACATAGTCTGAATTTCCTCTGTCCCTAACACACTTTATGCCTGACGGCTGTGTGTCAAGTCAGAATAATTTCTATATCAAAAACCCATGATTTTCCAATACCAACTGATGTTGGAAGGTAAACTGCCTCACTTCCCTTCAGACTAAAAATATAAGTGGAACTGTAGAAAAGTTACTAAGCTCAATTGATAGGTTGACGATTGGTCTTCCAAAATATTGAAATATTTCAGGATGTCATCACCACTGGTTTGAGACTCGGATTAGTTCCTTCAGTGTTGATGTTTGTAGGCATTGTTTTTCATTTTCAAAACAAGACTTCTTGGCCTTGCAATACTTTTACATTCAAATATTATTGAAGATAAATCGCTCGCCTGACGTGATCGAGGTTGGTAATTTCTACAGTACCACTAATAATTTTAGTCTGCAGCAAAATGAGGCGGCGCCCCTTCCAACACTAGTTGGTATTGGAAAATCACAGGTTTTTGATATAAAAATTGTTCGACCCTACACTCAGCCTTCAGGTATAAAGTGTGTTAGGGTCAAAGGAAATTTGGACTATGTTAAACACTGTTTTTGGAGTTAAATTATGATTTCAAACATAATGGTTCAAGTACAGTGAATTGTTTCAATATGTATCTATAGTAATCCATGTAAAATGTGCTTAAGGTTAAAATACATTTAAAATTTAATCGGAGATTTTCATTACACAATGATATGTATGTCTCTGATTTAATGGATGTTCATGTTATGCAATGGTGAGTGCTCTTGCTCTTATTGCCAAATGCAACACAGGTTTGATTCATTGTCATGTCTGAAAAAGTATAGATCACCAATTGGAACACATGGTTTTTCACTAGGTCTTATAGTTTTCCTCAGTCGGTAAGATATCCCACAAGTGCAAAAAAGCAGGTTCATTGAGCTAAATGAATATACAAGTAAGTTGTAATAACTTGTTAAAAAATCAATGTAAAATAAATAAAATTTTATGTTTTAGTTATATAATGAAGATATTGTTTTATTGCAGAAAGAGAAAAAACAATTAGATAATGCACTTGATGCATTGATACAGAGAGTTCAGGATATGAAAAACTCCATAGCAGCTTTTCTTGCTAAATTAGAGAATGAATATCAGCATATGAATTGGTAAAGTATAAAATATCAGTGACAATCAAAGTTACTTAATTTGAACAGTAAAGACAGGATTTTGGTATAGTCCTTTGTTTGATACATAGACAGTTAAAAACTTTGCCTAACTTGCTAGTGACATATTTAGCCTTTAAGAAACATAAGAAAAACTGTAGATGTGATTTTGTTGATCCAAATTGATTTCTAGGTTGAGACTAAACACCAATGTCCCTTATCCTAGTACATGTAGACATGGCCAATAAAAAAAAAACAAAAAAAAACAAAAAAACCGCACACTGCTTAATCCATAATTGTGGTAAATAGGTATTTTTTCAGCAATTTTTTTTTTAAGTTGGTTACATCTTGATATTAGTCTGAGTCATAAAAATGTCTTTCATACACTCATTATCAAATACTAGTACAATGTGTTTGAATCAGATTCAGGATGTATGAAGGTACATGTATAAAATATTTTATAGTGGATTTGGAGAATTCTGTTATTATTGTTAAAATTAATGTTTGTGATGTCTGTGTGGATTTTCCAGAGATTATTGAATTCTTATTTATTTTAAACTTACCTGAGCTGAAAGCTCAGATGAGGCTGAGCTATTGCTATCCATCTTCGACCATTGTGTGTCGTCCGTCATGCATAAACTTTTTACATTTTCATCTTTTCCTCTAAAACCACCAGGCCAAATTTAATGAAACTTTGTAACTATCATGCCTGGGTGAAGCCCTTTCAGATTTGCACAAATAAAGGAGTTATGTCCCTTTGGGGCCCAATAAGGAGGGAAATTGTGAAAAACTTTAAAAATCTTCTCCTCTGAATGTGCAAGAGATATACCTTAGTTATTTCAATTATAACATTCTTAGGTCATCTAGTTTTAGATTTGCACAAATGGTAGCCATGCGGTTCAAAATGGGGAAATGACAAGGCACTTAATGGGGAAATTGCTAAAAATTATATATTTGTCACTATATCTTGAAAACTATTAACATTTTGTATAGTCATGCATAATAGAATATTGTAGGTATTGACATGACAATCATTTTGATATGGTTCAAGGTCATATGTACAAAGGTCAAGGTCATATCAGCATAGGAAGATTTAAATTGCTAATTATCTCGAAAACTATTAACTTTTTGTATAGGCATGCACATTAGAATATTGTAGGTATTGACATGACAATCATTTCGATATATGGTTCAAGGTCATATGTTTAAAGGTCAAGGACATAGCTGCATAAGTATACTTAAATTGGTTAATGATTTGGAAAATATTTATTGCACTACAGTTACTTCATGCATATAGCTGCTTATTAATGAAATGCGACTGGGTATGGTATTTCTGATTAAGTTTTGTGGGAGTTCTTAACTTGAGAAAACTTGTAAAGTTTCTGTACTTGATATATTGTCAGTTGCACTTTGCAAACAATTTTGGATATATCCTCAGGTGAGCGTTAAGGCCCATGGCCCTCTTGTTTAATTTTTAACATGTTGGAATAAATTAATTTGTAGAAATACATATGTACCACCATGAGTACAAGTGTCACCATCCAATATTTTATGACAAACTGTCAAAGTTGTTAATGGACAAAATCAGATGTACAGGTGAACTTTGTTGTTTTCTGATAGTCTTTGTTTAATTTCAGGCCATCTATACTAGATAATTTTGCATTATTGTCAGGACAACTGAACTCATTAGGAAGGTTGTTGAAAAATGATAAAATTCCACCACTGAGAAGTCATATATTGTTGCCACTTTGTCTTTCACCTGACAGAGACCCAGAATTAGAGGTAAAAAGATTTTTTTCAGCAAATTTGATGTTTAATTTGGCACCCATTCCAATTCTTATTTTTAGCTTGTCTGTATGAAGAAAAAAAACAGCGTATGTCATACCCCTTGTACAAGTGTCAGTGTTAAAAGTGTTGTTGATATTTAATGGAATAAACATATTCTGACAGCCCTTGTTATATAAATTAATAAAAGTACACATACAAATCATATTGCTTGTCACATTGAAAAAAAAGTATTTAATATTTATTAATTTAAAGCTGCATTAAGTTTTTCAATTTTCTGAATTTTTTGGGTTTTTTTTTTTCAAAAAATATGTTTTTAAAAAATAAATAACTTCTAATCAGGATCGTGAGATTCATTTTTAGCTGTGAGCTGAAAGCTCAGATGAGCTATTGCTATCCATCTTCGTCCGTCGTGCGTCGTGCGTAAACTTTTTACATTTTAATCTTCTCCAAAACCACTGGGCCAAATTTAATGAAACTTGGTAACCATCATGCCTGGATGAAGCTCTTTCAGATTTGCACAAATGAAGGAGTTATGTCCCCTTGGGGCCCCATAAGGGGGGGAAATAGTGAAAAACTTTAAAAATCTTCTCCTCTGAATCTACAAGAGGTATACCTTAGTTATTTCATTTATAACATCCTTAGGTCATCTTTTTTCAGATTTGCACAAATGGTAGCCATGGGACTCAAAATGGGGAAATAATGAGGCACTGAGTGGGGAATTTGATAAAAATTATATATTTGTCACTATATCTTGAAAACTATTAACTTTATGTATAGGCATGTATATTAGAATATTGTAGGTATTGACATGACGATCATTTTGATATATAGTTCAAGGTCATATGTTGAAAGGTCAAGGTCACAGCTGCAAAAGAAGACTTAAATTGCTAAATATCTTGAAAACTATTAACTTTATGTATAGGCATGTATATTAGAATATTGTAGGTATTGACATGACGATCATTTTGATATATAGTTCAAGGTCATATGTTGAAAGGTCAAGGTCACAGCTGCAAAAGAAGACTTAAATTGCTAAATATCTTGAAAACTATTCACATTTTGTATAGGCATGTATATTAGAATATTGTAGGTATTGACATGACGATCATTTTGATATATGGTTCAAGGTCATTTGTTGAAAGGTCAAGGTCACAGCTGCAAAAGAAGACTTAAATTGCTAATTATCTTGAAAACTATGAAACTTTTGTATAGGCATGTATATTAGCATATTGTAGGTATTGACATATCGATCATTTTGATATATGGTTCGAGGTCATATGTTGAAAGGTCAAGGTCACAGCTGCAAAAGAATACTTAAATTGCTAATTATCTTGAAAACTATCACTTTTTGTATAGGCATGTATATTAGAATATTGTAGGTATTGACATGACGATCATTTTGATATATGGTTCAAGGTCATATGTTGAAATGTCAAGGTCACAGCTGCAAAAGAAGACTAAAATTGCCAATAATCTTGAAAACTATCAACTTTTTGTATAGGCATGTATATTAGAATATTGTAGTTATTGACATGACAATCATTTTGATATATGGTTCAAGGTCATATGTTGAAAGGTCAAGGTCACAGCTGCAAAAAAAGACTTAAATTGCTAAATATCTTGAAAACTATTAACTTTTTGTATAGGGATGTATTTTAGAATATTGTAGGTATTGACATGACAATCATATATATTTTGAGGTCATATATGTTCAAAGGTCAAGGACATAGCTGCACAAGTATACTGAAATTGATTTATGATTTGGAAATTATTCATTGCACTACAGTTACTTCATGCATATTATATAAGCTATTTATAAATGAAATGTGAGTGGATATATTTCTGATAAAGTTTTGTGGGAGTTCTTAACTTGAGAAAACTTTTAAAGTTTCTGTACTTAATATATTGTCTATTGCACTTTGCAAACTGCATTGGACAATATCTTCAGGTGAGCGTTAAGGCCCATGGGCCTCTTGTCTAAAATTTCATTCCTTTTAGCTGTAAATAAACGGAATCCTCTAACCAGTTGGTCGATGTTTATTGATGATTAAATTACTTGGGAGCGTGTACACGGATGTACGGAAACTCCAATAAATTGAAAGTGAAACCTGACAAATTTTATTAATTGTCCATCATTAATATCCAGATGTATTCGGAATGCTGTTATGTACCCCTTACTAAGGCACAAATGACAAATTCAATGAAGTTCTATGTTTAATTTATCGTATTTCACCGTTTTGTAAGTTGTGTTTAAATGACCCATTTTTGATGACGTAACCATGTTCTAGTATGAGATCCTACATGCTACATCTTGCTGGGAAATTATTGTTGTTTCTTTATTTATTGAAGCTTTTATTGTTGAACCAAATGTAACATTGTTGATTAGGAATATCATTAATTAGATCAGCACCGTTTTAATTTTTTTCCTTGGAAAACTTAATGCAGCTTTAAAATCAGTCTACTGAATAGGCTGAAATCATCATTTGAAATTTCTTTCTGAATCATCAACATATAATACTAGTTTAATTTGTGTTCCTGAATAAAACAGTACTAGAAAAACATATGACCAATATAATATTTAGTCCATAATACAAATCTGTTCTCTCAGTATCTTCTGTGAAACACCTTGGTGTGTTTTGTGTGTAAATGGAAGACGACTGTTTTGACCCTTATAAGCCATTACAAAGTTGTACTTTGAAAAGAAATGAAACTTTAAAAAGTCAAAAATTAAACAATTTTGAATGGTTATTTTGTAAAACTAGCTCAAGTCTCTGCACCATTTGGCTCATAACTTTATTGGTTGCTATGAAATTCCTCAAGAATTAAAGAAACGAAAACAGTTCAGTTGCTATTCTCTGTGTATTAGAACTTTAATATTTCAGTATTTTGGAGTTGAAACTATAGTATTAAGGGTGAAATTGAAACCCTTTCTGCAAATTTACATGTCATCTCTTATCTGACAAGTTAGATATTCAATCAGCAGTAACAGCTTCACCAATCAAAACAACTGAAACTTAAATTTTTAACTCTATCATAAAGTGAGTTATATGTGTTTGACTACTGATCTTTGAGCGTTGTCTGAAACATCTGATAATTATTTAAATGGTTTTTTTTCCCACAGAAATTAACAGAAGGAAGAGTGTTTGCATTTAATCATGAAGTAGTACCAGATTATCTTAGAACAAAACCAGAACCAGACGTGGAAGATAGAATTCAGTCATTGACCGGAAAATCACCGGGACTTACACCAGAGTTAGCACAGGTTAAAACTTTACACTATAAGTGAATGATGACATTAACAGTAACATTGTAGCAAAAACAATAATTCTATTTATAAATTACAAAATAACATACATGTACCAATATTTGAAAATACATACGCATTTAGAAACAATTAGTATATTATATATTCCATTCATTTTTACCCGTCTTCGAAACATTTTGGCATATAGATTATCAGTTTTAAGTTAATGTAATGAGGAGATTTGCTAAACAATTACAGCTTTTATTCATTCTCCCAGAAACCTCTCAGAATTCTTAACATATAGGCTTTGTATTTACTGTTATAATTATGTGTGCTACAAAATCCAGTTACATTATTTCATTAATGTGAATCAAAGGAACCTTATCAGAAGGTGTTGTCACTTGTTTCTTCATAAACAGAGAAAATCTTAAGTTTGTATCTAAAGAATATCATTATGTGGGATTATGTTAGATTAGAGAAATATCTATTTTACATAAAAATGGTAAAAATGGTAGCTAATTAAAATTCCTGTTTTGTTGAAAAATGTTTCAGTAAATATTTTAACTTTACTTACAATACTAGACAACAATATAAGCCATAGGCTTTAGACATATTTCAACTGAATTTGCTGTAATAATGGTTCCATTTGCAGTATAACTTGCATAATGGAATGTATATTTGTTGCAGAGCAATTTTGGTAATTTTGTTTGAATAATTTAATAATTTTATTTCAGAAACAACTTAATAATTTGAATAAAATTACCAGTAATATATTAGATATAATAAATAATCAAAGAGAAGATTGGGAAAGTGATGCAAGTAAGTTACAAAGTAGTAATATTTAATTTAAGTGAATGGAGTTAAATGTCCAAATCAAGATTAATGAAGACGCTTACTTAAAATTTATTTTGACCAATGCCTTCTGCTTTGGGCATTTGCAGCAAGCATTCTATATTTTAATTAGCATAAGAAAGACATGTGTCTTTCATTTTTTATTGCCAATTGGGCCACAAAGAGCAGAATATGGAAAAAAATCCTATTGTCCTTCTTAGTCGCAACATGTGATCAGCATGAATTTGTAATTTCCTAGTACAGAAGAAAAGTCGTGATTAGATATTATGTCAAAGAATGTCACTAAACAGCTTATCTGTCTTTTTTGCTTTCTGAAATCTAATTAAGGTGAAGAGACTTCAGAGAAATCTTATAGATCCATTTTAGTTGTTAAATTTACAAATTTTTACTAAAAATGCATATTCTAAAGTTATACACAGTATGCATAGAAGTTTGGTACAATGATGTACACAGTAGTTTGTATAACTTAGTTTGTAAAAGGTGGATATATAATCATACTAAGCATATTTTTGTTCCTGTCTTTATTGTTATGTATTATACAGTATTTACAATTGACTGTTGGCATTTATTGTGGACAATTGATCTCTAAGTACGAGTGAAACCAGCCTATCTCTGCTTTGCTGAAAGTGTTCTATTCAATTACAGTTGCTAAATTTTTGGTTTATTTTTCTAGATAAAAGCACTTTATCACAGACTTCTTCTATTACTGATACACATACACTACTTGCTGCATCTCTGTATGGTAAAGGTTTGAAGACAGCAAGAAGACAAGACTCAAATCCTCAGTCAGCCATGCCTGGTCAACAACCGCAACAACAACAAATGCAACAGAAACCTCAAGGTAGGCACTATATAAGCTTACGTTAAAGTTAACCTGTTTCCAGCTTATTGGCTCATCTTGGCCCTCTTGAATTGAATGCCAACACATCAAAAAGTTAACTCCTTGCATTTCTACTGGTACCAGAATATTAATCATCTATTTTAAGGGGAACAGTGTATTATATGCTTGCTTAAGGACAATTACAGACTCACCCCAGACCAACAAACAATGAATCACGAATCACCAACCTTAACCACTCTGCCATACATTTTACTGTGCATTAAACATGACAATGCTGTTAAACAACATATTTTTGTTATGCACATTATACAGTCTTAGACAACCTAAGAATGTCATCTTTGCAGACATGAAAGGTTAAAAAATGTTATGATTGCCATAAGTCATAATCAGATCATGCCATAATTCTAATTCAACTTGTCAGAAACAGCTGATAAATGAATTCAATGTTTAGTAAATATGTTTTCATCAAGGAATCAGAAAAACAAATTGCTGTGTTAAAAAAAACTATCTACACTATTCAAATTTTTACACATTATTGTGATATTTTTTCTTGATTAGTGCTGAAAGTGAAGACTTAAGCAGAAATATAAGGACAAGAAATGCTTGTCTCTAGCTCTGTGATTACCATATGATATATGTAAATACTTATCAGCTTCCTGTTAATTTGCATGTTTTATTGTTTTTTTTCAGGTGGCATAGGGAAAGTTCCTAGTACTATTAAGACCAATATTAAACAAGGAGCTACACCACATCCTTATCAACGACCTTGAGCTGTATATTTAAACATATTTCAATTTTGTTTGTATTGAAAGAATCTGTTTGTGTGACTGGATGAATCTAAAGGGAGAGGATAGTGCTTTTTGTTATAATTAAAACATCTAAACAATTTGTTATTTTGTATTAAATATTATAATGACATTATCAGACTAATGTCTGTATTAGGTTTATTTTTTTATCTGAACTTACAACTAAGAGGTAAGCATACTGCCGTTTGTAAAGGTATTTATGGCAATAACAGTTAACTGTTGGGCATTTATCTCAAATGTTAGCTGCAAAATTTCTCAAAGCATCATTGCAAAATACCAGTACATCAAACTTTAGAACTAGCGTCCTACCTGTTATTAAGTTGTTCATGTTTTGCTATATTTTGATTAGTATTGTACATTATCTGTAAGATTGATTGATTGGTTGATTTAATGGGGTTTTACTTTACTTATATCAAGACCATCACAAGCTATAGTTGAAGTGGCAGAAATTTTGAATTTTGCAGTGCGCTTAGGGCAATGTGCAGGGAGGGTTCTATAACATGCCGTGCTGCCTTGATATGGGGCATCAGTTTTTAAGGTCTCATTTGAAAGACCATCGTCTCTCATCCGAAAGACCCCGTGGCTTTTACATGTATTTATAAATGCTGAATGCTTTGGTGGAAGAATGGTCACTACCAATTTTCAAGTCTTAGTCAAACCCAGCTGGGGTTAGAACCCTCGACCTCCCACGTACGAAGCGAGCGCTCTACCAACTGAGCTACCATAGTGGTGTTATCTGTAAGAGATGTACATGTACTTGCATTTGAAGGTTACCAGTTTTGCTGTAAAAATGTGTAATGAAATTTAAATGCAGGATCAACATTGACCTCAGTGTTAATGCCTATCCTTAGAAGACCTCCGATCTCTTCCTAACAAATGATAATAGCGTGTCATACTGTAGAATCATTTATATTCCTTGGGATAAAAATTTCATGGTTTTGAAATAAAAAATAATTTTGTTTGGAGAAAATTTTGTCACTTTTTGAAAATAAATCATACTGGGGATCTTGTTAATTTAAAAAAAAATATCGACTGTTCAATTTCATGGTTTTCAATAACTGATGGAAATAGCGAAATTTAATCCCCCAATAATTTTTGTGATTTTAATCTAAATTTAATGTATGAAAAAATTATATTACAATGGTCTATTGTTAATTGGCCAATGCTGGATATACTGACAATACGGCATCCAGTAGTATGGCTGTTTCGACCAGTACTGGATGTACTTGCAATATGACATCAAATGGTATAGGAGCATTATACCAATGCCACTCTACAAACTGAGCTACTGTAGAGGTCTTGTCTTTATATATGAGCAGGAAAATATTATTGGAATGACCCTACAAATATACTAGTATTTTAAAAACAACACTAAATAAGCTTTATCATTATATCCAGTGACTAACCAAACACTGGATATCATTTTGTCATTACATCCAGTGACTCTAACCACACACCTGGATATCATTTTGTCATTACATCCAGTGACTCTAACCACACACCTTGATATCCTTTTGTCATTACATCCAGCGACTCTAACCACACACCTGGATATCCTTTTGTCATTACATTCCGTGACTCTAACTAAACACATAAATATCATTTTATCATCATATCCATTGACATTACTCGTGTAAAGTCATCTGTAAGAACGACTTTTTATTCATGATTTGAATGTTTATTTTTTTATATATAAAAACATCCATTTGTACATAGGACAAAATGTAATATCTATTTTTTGTAATAAAAAAGTGAAATTTACAAATACACAATTATATTCGATGCGTATAAATGTTTGCTATTATTTTTGGCGAGTGTCCAACTAATCAAAACGCACATAACGCAGCAAGACTGAAATTAACAACTTTTCTCATGAACTTGAAAGATTACAATATCACAACATTTAAATATCGAAAATCAAATATTGGATGGTGGAGAAACCGAACTGTACACAGAAAATCTCCTAATGTAAAGGATACACGCAAAGCTAAAAGACCATCTGTACCTAGTTTCACAATCATTCACTCAACTCAAATATTCCCATTTCTCTCTCATCAGTATTTTCAAATTTTTAAGTTTTATTAGACAATGTTTTGTTCAACAAATCTACACTAAACAATTTAAACATGACACGTTTGAAATTCAATTTTAACTGTGTAATGTCTTAAATATTGACTTGAAATATTCCCTAATCTCTAAACTTTTATGCATCCACAACGTTGCACGTAATTTTTTTTATTGTTACATGAATTACAATAAAAACAGCGTAGAAACATCTATGAACAGCTAAAATTATGATTAAATATAAATTACGTAATTGAATAACGATGCCCAAAGATTTTTAACAACATCGATATTGCTCAAATTAGCTAAATTAATAACTAAAGTATAGCACTGGAGCATATTTCTAAGAAATGTTTTATATTATAACTCCACCTCAATTGAAACAATATTAATCCTCTATATTTATACTTGATCTATCACAGTAAATTCCCCGTTAGTTGAACTCGTCCTCCGTTGTTGTATTACTTTCATAAGCGACATTCTGTAGTGTCATTTGTGACAGACTTTTACCCATTCTTGTAAAATCGTTGGTTTTTAGATTGGTCTTGCAATAGCGATACAAACTGTAAAAAACAATAAAGGAGCTAAATAACACATACACGCAGACAGTAATTAAATGGCTTTCCACCTTATTAATAGATTTGTAAGTCTTGTCTCGAGTCCAACATAGAAGTATTTGATGTTGTAATGATGTTTCACGTCGCATCAATTATTTTCAGCTATTCGCGACGAGAGCAAGGTTAGTAATGTCTATGGATAAATCTCAGAACAATGTCGTGTATGCGTGAGATGTGTGTTATGGCCTGTCGTGTACTAGCACGCACTTAGGACGCCTTTTTGGTAAGGTGCTAGCTCACCGAGTCAGCATGCCGCAAACAAGCATGACACTCCCCCAGTTTATTATTCTGGCACCGGATGAACCTGTCGATACTCTGTCTTTAATGCCGAACGCCAGCGAGGAAGCAGTATCTCAAATTTTAAGGTCATATATGGCCGTGCAAGGATTCAAAGCTACGGTCTCCCGCTCTCTACCACCGCGGATGCTCTACCACTGAGTCACCGGGGCGGTCACATAAATAGGTGATTTTCTTTGAAAAAACATTAGGCGTGATTAGATACGAGTCAAATGACGTCATTTGATCATCTGATGTTATAATTACCAACGGCGACGTCTTATTCTCGAACGTCAAACTGAACAGAAAACTTATATTCATGTATCTGGGTACAAAATTTGAAATTTCTGAAGAGACTTACAGAAATGCTCGATGACATTGACGTTACCAGTAGCGATTTCTTTATTAAAGACTAAGTCATTTCTATAAAGCTGTACATGTGTATTTGAAAATGGTTATGGTTGTATCTAGCAAGGATTAGGTTCATTTACAGAACGCACGGCAACATTTTACCTGGCAGAATACTAAGTTGTCACTGCCGTTAAGTAATTCGCCATGAATTAATACTAATTCTCCCTGAAAGATTAGTATTTCGCCATGGCAGAAAACTAATTCTCAAAGGCAGAAAATTTAGACGATGTCCCTATTCGCTATCGTATTTTCTTGAGCTCAATGAGTAAGTATATCTATAGCATATGGATTATCATAGACTTGTGAAACATCAAAATGAATGGCATTCGGGGGGAAAATTTCTGAAAACATTCAGTCCTTTTACGTCAAAGGGACATCGAAACAAGTGTGAATAGTACATGTACTAAAAGTGCTTAATAAGACCACTTACAATATAGCTGCAGCAGTTAGTACATCAAGTATAAGTACGCTACAAATAACAAGAACGATCATCAACTTACAATATAGCTGAAGCAGTTAGTACAGCAAGTATAAGTACGTCACAAATAACAAGAACGATCATCAACTTACAATATAGCTGCAGCAGTTAGTACAGCAAGTATAAGTACGTCACAAATAACAAGAACGATCATCAACTTACAATATAGCTGCACCAGTTAGTACAACAAGTATAAGTACGCCACAAATAACAAGAACGATCATCATACTTACAATATAGCTGCACCAGTTAGTACAACAAGTATAAGTACGCCATAAATAACAAGAACGATCATCAACTTACAATATAGCTGCATCAGTTAGTACAGCAAGTATAAGTACGCCACAAATAACAAGAACGATCATCAACTTACAATATAGCTGCACCAGTTAGTACAGCAAGTATAAGTACGCCACAAATAACAAGAACGATCATCAACTTACAATATAGCTGCAGCAGTTAGTACAACAAGTATAAGTACGCCACAAATAACAAGAACGATCATCTCTGTGTTTGTCTTCTGCTCACAATTTTCTTCTTGACAGATTTTTGTCTGACCTGGAATGTAGTAAATAATTCAAAAATAAATAAATAAATGAATTAAATTAATTACGTACTTAATTAATCAAATAGTAGTAAATATGAATTTACTGGTAAAGAACTGTATACATTAATAATAATAATAATAATAATAACTTAATGTAATAATCATAATAAATAAATCTATATTGGTAACAGATTTATGATGAAATACATGTGTATATAAAAGAAGTGTGACTACATAAAAAGTAAATTAAAATTTGAAATTCGATTGACAACAACTTAACAAGTTGTCCACTATTGTCATATCATAGCAATATATGTAAAAGATAAAAAGGCAATAGGTACATGAAACAATGTTCAGTTGAAAAAAAAAACAGGAACACACAAAATAACAAACGAGGATAATAATAATAATAATAATAATAATAATAAATTAATTAGCATTTATTACACAATTCTTTGTTTAATATTTAGTAAATCTGAATAAACAATTTGTTATAAATCTATTGAATATTATCATGATATTTGAATGTTATAACAGATTTTTTGAATTATAAGACAAGAAATTAAATTTTAACTGATATTTTACCTTGGGCTGAAGATCTGCTATCTATCCTTTTGACTGTTTTGAACTTTATCCGTTTTCCTTTCTGGCCACTGTCTTTCCCCTTAGCTGAAGTATTCAAAGAAGCTTGTTTACCTAAACTGCCTACAAGGTTTTTCGATGGTTTAAGTTTCGATGGTCTCCTTTTAGGGTGAATAAGATCATTTTTCCTTTTTATACACAAAGATCCTACACCTTTTGGGTTTTTTGTGGGATTGCCTAACGGAATTTTACTTGGGGGTCTATTTTTGGAATTGTCTGTAGGTATATTTTTTTTTTTATTTGTTACACTTCCTGATGAACTGTTGCTTGTCTGTGTGCTTTGTCGTTTTTCATTTGTTTCACTATTAAGTGTCTTATTTGGTCGGATTATTACAGGTATAACACTCGGGCGAATCTTTGTTTGAGATCCTGTTGGTCTGACACCAAGAATAGTATTTGGTTCATTTACTGGCGGTTTCCTTAATTCTCTTGGTGATGGTGTAACACCCGGAGTACTATTTACTTTTAGTATTTGAATCACAGGAGTTGTACTTGCTGGTCTCATTCCTTTTGGTCTAAATCCAACAGTGTTATTTGGTCTAATTACTAGGGGACTAAATCCAGCAGTGTTATTTGGTCTAATTACTGGGGGACTAAATCCAGCAGTGTTATTTGGTCTAATTACTGGGGATCTTAATCCAGCAGTAATATTTGGTCTAATTACCTGGGGACTAAATCCAGCAGTGTTATTTGGTCTAATTACAGGGGGTCTTAACCCAGCAGTGTTATTTGGTCTAATTACTCGGGAACTAAATCCAGCATTGTTATTTGGTCTAATTACTTGGGAACTAAATCCAGCATTGTTATTTGGTTTAATTATTGGGGGTCTAAATCCAGAAGTGTTATTGGTCTAATTATTGGGGGTCTAAATTCAGAAGTGTTATTTGGTTAATTACTGGGGGTCTTAATCCAGCAGTAATATTTGGTCTAATTATTGGGGTTCTAAATCCAGCAGTGATATTTGGTCTAATTATTGGGGTTCTAAATCCAGCAGTAATATTTGGTCTAATTATTGGGGTTCTAAATCCAGCAGTGATATTTGGTCTAATTATTGGGGTTCTAAATCCAGCAGTGATATTTTGTCTAATTATTGGGGGTCTAAATCCAGCAGTGATATTTGGTCTAATTATTGGGGGTCTTAATCCAGCAGTGATATTTGGTCTAATAACGGGGGGTCTTAATCCAGCAGAGTTATTCGGTCTTATACCTAGGGGTCTAAATCCAGCAGTGTTATTAGGTCTAATTACTGGGGCTCTAAATCCAGCAGTGTTATTTGGCCTAATTACTGGTGGTCTTAATCCAGCAGTGTTATTTGGTCTAATTACTGGGGGTCTAAATCCAGCAGTGATATTTGGTCTAATTACAGGGGGTCTTAATCCAGCAGTGTTATTTGGCCTAATTACTGGTGGTCTTAATCCAGCAGTGATATTTGGTCTAATTATTGGGGGTCTAAATCCAGCAGTGTTATTACGTCTTATTACGGGGGGTCTTAATCCAGCAGTGTTATTTGGTCTAATTCCTGGGGGTCTAAATCCAGCAGTGATATTTGGTCTACTAATTGCCGGGAGTCTAAAGCCTACCGTGCTATTTAGTATAGTTCCTGGTTGTCTTAAACCAATACTAGTAGAAAGGTTTTGTCTTCTTCCCTGGGTTTCAATAGGCTTTTGCGTATTTGGTTGTGCTGCTGTTGGTTTTTTACCGTTTACATGGTTATTTTTTGGTTTGCCAAAAGAAGAACCATTTTCCGAAACTGCATGTAACATTTCTTTGTCCTGTAGATTATTGCCACTCTGAGGTAACGCCGTGCTTTCCATTCTTGCAGCAGGTGTTTTGTTTCCATCACCTTTAGCAATAAATCATAGAAACAAAAGAAAATTTAATATGTGTTAAGAGACCATTGGTTGTAAAAAAAATGATTAGAAGCCTTAAAAGCTCTTTAGATTAAACACTGGTTAACATATTTAATTTTACCGAAACCTTGATGATGTCTACCTCGAGAGCGGGGGGGAAAATTTGAAAATTTGATATACTGCTTCCTTGTATTGGGTTCGGCATTATGACGACACAGAATCGAATTGTCAACGCGTTGTCGGGATATAACTGGATAATTGGTAGGCTTGTCTGCGGCATATTGACTCTATGAGCTAGCACGTTTTAAGCCACGCTTTTTTTTTTCTAGCATGCACGAGGCAAACTGTAATGTAACTTGTAATCGTCAAGCATACACAAACCTTAGAAAATAATGAACTTAATCTCTTCGCCAATAGCTAAAAAATTGCTGTTGTGACGTTAAACAACATGACAATCAAACAAACAATATCCGTCTAAAATAGACAGATTAATCAATAGTAGGTTGTGGACTACATACAGTTATGTCTGTATCTTGTCTTGTGTTCATTTTAAAGTACTGACATTTACTGTGACTATGACAAAGCACGCGTTTTTAGTCTTGGAAGCTTTAAAGAAGAAAAAATAGAAATTACTATTATAAATGTGATCAGTTATTACAAGAAATGGGTGGCTCAAATCTACCCGAACGGTTACGAATTCTAAACTCCTGTGTACTATACACGCATTAGGTATTGGTATCGGAAAAGGTAACTTCACCTGTTTAAACCTTATCCCCAATATAAGAAACATGGTAGATATTCAGGGAGACCCTCTTGCTTGCCTTTTATAATTTTATCAAAAATATTTTTTTTTAAGTTTGCAATTTTTGTTGAATTTTAGAAAAAAAAAATTGAATATCATTCTATTAAGCTTAAAATGAAATACAATTAAAGTTACAGAAATAATTAATAAAGGGATTGACCCAGGCTAAACTGTTTTTGTTTTCTGATTTTAATGTTAAATCACCTTGTTTTTGAAGGTTCGAAAGTGCATGTCGATTTTAAGTGGCACATGTGTGGCCTTCAATAAATGATCATTCTTTTAAATTACCATATTATTATAGTAGATTGACTCCTTTTAGTGTTGCAATTTAAGCGTAAGATAAGAATTGAGGAATAATGAGTAAATGATGTTTTACACACGTCGTAACTTTTTTCACTTAAATGTGGTGGCGGTCGTTTCTGGGATTGTGAAGAGAACCGATGTGGCGGCATAGAAAACTGTCAACCTTAGGCATGCGAACCGAAAAACTTTCTCACACAACTTGGGCCTACCCGACGCATTCGCGATTACCATACAATATTTCTGTAAAAAGGATATTATTGTTGCTATGGGGATTTTACATTACCTTTGGCTAGGCTTCCAAATATACAAACGAAGGTTAAAACAAGAAGTCTCCAAAACTCCATTTTCCTTCGAAGGACTTCAACAGATGTTTACATTAGAATACTGGATGAAGGATAAAAAATATTATTTGACCGCCACAATGGCCGAAGTTTACCCGATGTCAAGGATAAGTAATTTTACTTATTTTGTTAATGAGAGATTAAGTGACAAATGCCGCTTTTCAAATTTTGATAATCACGCTGAGCTTTGTATTGTGATGTCTCAGCTTAAAGATGTCATTAAACACGATTTAACTGTCTAACATAGTTCATTTTATTCTTATGTCTTCGGGTAGGTTCTATCCGGTTTTTAACCTTTCCCGTTTATTTTGTTTTACCGGACATGTATGTTAATTATCTAGAGACAACAAAACAAAAAACGTGAGAGCAACATTGTTATATATAGAATAATAATAATATTAACACATTTTTTTTTTACTTAATTAAGTTTAATAATCAGTTTTTCTAATATTTAGTCATCATAATTGTCATTTATCATTATTATTCATTATTATTATTATTATTCATTTATTTATTTTTTGTTTGTTTTATGAACTTTTCATTGTTTCGTGTTTTTTTTGGATGTGTTGGTTATTGTCACGTGCTACTCTCTCTTGATTACCTTTTGCGTGGAGCTGCATGTTTACACACCGGTAGAGGCAAAAGTGAAGTCCTAAACATATCAATCATTAAATCATGGTTTAAATATTTTATTTTAATTTTATTTTTACTTGCATTGTAAGATCTTTGCTTGTAAATACACCTAAAAATCCATTATTTCTGAAACAAGCTTATCATTATTAATTTTGTTTACCTACAAGAAAAAACATTATTGAATCGCACGAACAAGCTTTCGTAACCATGAAAATACATGTTCCGTTCGTTTTTTTGTGGTGTCAAATATTTCTTGTTTCTTTCGTTTTTTGTGGTGTCAAATATTTCTTGTTTCTTTCGGTTTTTTGTATTGTCAAATATTTCTTGTTTCGTTCGTTTGATGTGGTGTCAAATATTTTTTGTTTGGTGTCAAATGTTTCTTGTTCCGTTCGTTTGTTGTGGGTGGTGTCAAATATTTCTTGTTTTGATCGTTTATTGTGGTGTCAAATGTTTGTTGTTTCTTATGTTGTTTGCGGTGTCACTTACGTGACACGGGCAAACGAAAAGCCAATATGAACCTGCCAATATATGTTTTGTCCTTTAAGTCGTATTTCAGTATGTGCTTCAAATTCGAAAGTGACACCCTTTTTCCAAACTTCCAATTGTTTGCTAACGTAATATCTAACTCGCTTTTATATTTATAAAAAGACAGTATAAAGTAATAAATATCAACTTATAGAGAGCAAAAATTACTGTAAAAGAATTATTGCATGAAAGAAATATTTAAATGTCTTAATTTGTGGCATTGTCTATATATATATATATATATATATATATATATATATATATATATATATATATATATATATATATATATATATGTGTGTGTGTGTGTGTGTGTGGGTGTGTGTGTGTGTGTGTGTGTGTGTGTGTTTCTTTCATATATGAGGTGGTAATCTATTTAACATCATAAATGAATATCTTCGTCATGTGAAAATCACAAAGCAATTATGTAATATACCTGACTGGAGTATTGTGGGTTTGTACAAAACAATAAAGATATGTCCTCTAAACGTGAGTAGAACATAATCAGTCACCTATAGGTTATTATGTATGCCTATAGAGTGCATGTAATTTTACCCCAGTACTTATAAAACAAATTAAATTCTGTCGCAATGCAGACTGAATAATGCAATGTTCACCGCTGTCAAATCTGAGTATTGTGTAAAAAAAAAAAAAAAAAAAAAAAAAAAAAAAAAAAAAAAAGGTTTGAGAAAAATAAAATTCTCTAACGATGTTGAAAATCTTTATAAGGTCATAGTACGTATTAATTTAGCTCATAACTCGCATGGTGTTAATGTATCCCAGTTTAAGCTAATGTTATTCATAATCCTTTTGCTAGTTAACCTATAGTTTCCTAGTACTTTAATAGATGATAATGGTTAAATTTGCTGAATAAAACGAAAGAAGGATAATTATAATAAAATTAATAATAACATGAATAATAATAATAATATTAATGATTTATTGAGAGAATGATTATTATTTTGGTTTTTTATATTTATTGTTTGAAGACGTTAACCTTTCCGAAGCATGTGGTGTCAATTTTGATATTTCATAATCGAATAATTGTGTTTTTCACATGTAATTTCGTTTTTGATCTTTCTATGCTTTAAATACGGTCTCTCTCTCTCTCTCTCTCTCTCTCTCTCTCTCTGTTTTACAGATATGTAATCAGTGTTTATGTTTAATTAGTTTAGGAACCAAATCAGAAAAAAAGAATAGTTCAAAATGCTACATAACATTTTTTTCCGAATTGATATTTATTAAACGTGTGTAAATTTACCTGTAACAAGTTATTAGATTATGTCCAATGATAGCTAAACGTGTACGGATATTTTAGCTCCGAGAATAATTTAACCAAACATTTGCTACTTTGAAAAAGGTGTATTTGCACGATTTAAGGATCATGTGTTAGTACTTAAACCAACCACTGGATATCATTATATACCGTGCCCGTACAAAGTAGGGAGTTTTGTTTTCAGTGGTGATATTTTCCTTGTTGCCTTGTTTGTATCTTTGTTTTGTTATTTAATATTCTTTGTTGTCTTGATTGTTGCCAAGTACGAGTTTAAACTACTAATGACTTTTTCCTTTTTATAAAAAACTTTATTATTGCCTTTCCGTAATCAGAGTGCAAAACTTACCTAGCTTACTTATAAGCTATTTATTTATTTATCTGGATAGTGTTGCACGTCGCTGCCAGTATGGCTAGACTCTGGAAATGCTTATTTTTACAGTTGTTTTGAGCCCCAGTCAAAATTCTTTCCTGTCTGTTCAGAAACTGTGTAGGAAACCAAAGTGCTTGGAGAAAACAGTTGTATTTCGGCAAGCTAAACAGAAAACCTTTTTCAAACTAGGATCTGTTCCGTCTATGATTCGAAACTAGACAGATGTTGAGAAAAGCTGCAATCTGTAAGAGTATCGAGCAAATGAAGAGTCATTCGTCCCTGAACTTGAACACCATTATATCCTCTAAGCGCTTTTGCTACATATATTTTGCACAGGTACTTGGGGACGGGTAACCCCCCACCCCCCTCTCGTCCCGGGTAATTGTTTTCTGGACAATTAATAAAATTATCTCGACTTTTTTACTTTTAAATATTTCTTGGTGATGTATCAACTATAATACAACACTTTTTACCCGAGTACGATCCGTTTTAAGAAAGTCAAAAAAATCGACCATATCACATCATAAAAAAGACAAGGTATCTCACTTCTTGTGAAAAAATTTCCACCTCGCGAGGGAATCCCTTTTTTATGATGTGATACATCACCAAGAAATATTTAAAAGTAAAAAAGTCGAGATAATTTTATTAATTGTCCAGAAAACAAATACCCGGGACGAGGGGGGAGGGGTGGGTGGGTTACCCGTCCCCAAGTACCTGTGATATTTTGGTTCGAACCCTGTCGCAGTCAAGCTTGGAAACAGATAGTGGTTTTTTTTTCGTTAAGCATTCAGCATTCAAATAAAAATCACTGGCCCCGGTTTAACAATCATTCCTTAACTAAGATTTTCCTTAAATCTGGCAAATTTGAAACCTGAATAATTTTGTTAATTGTTGATGTTAAGAAATTAAATGTGTCATTTTTAAGATCACTTCAAGCTTGCAACATCTGTATTTTGTTTTATCACAAATGATTGTATGTAACCTAGAAATAGATTGCTAAAATTTGCTACATTTAGGTTAAGGAATATCTTAGTTAAGGAATGATTGTGAAACCGGGGCCTGGTTCTTAGGGAGAGACCTTAAAACCCGATGCTACTTGTCAGAGTATGTCTGGCTTCAAAATACTCCCGGCACATTGACCCAAGCGCAAGACAAAGGGAAAGAATCTGTCACTTCACCTATACCTGGTGTCGTCTCAATATAAATGGAACGTATAAGTCTAATCCATCAATTAATCAGCATGTGTTGTTTGTAATTTTTTATATAAATTTTTACATAAACCTAATGCTCGATTTTCTCTTCACTGGACATGTGAACTTAAACAGAGAAGTGAAAGGACAACATCAGCTTATACACTAAATATTTATTGTAAAATTTTAACCTTGAATTTTTAAGAACAAGTCGTTTCAATTTGAATACTAAATAAGCTTTAATATAAAGTACATCATTAAACAGTTACTCTGTATTGTTATTATTCAATTATACCGTTAGTAAACTCTCTCTCTCTCTCTCTCTCTCTCTCTCTCTCTCTCTCTCTCTCTCTCTCTCTCCGTGTGGTTTTGGTATTGACCAGTATGTGTATATGTCATTATAAACACTAATTCATTAGAACAAACAAATAAATACTTTCATATTTTACACACTGTTTTCAGTATAGTGTAATCACTCACTTTGTTTTTTTATTCGTTTCTTTCCGAATTTTCAGTTTAAACAAAAAAATTCATAATTTTAAAAAAAGTGGGGAAAAAATATTTACAATACGATGATCACACACGCTGTTCGCGAAATTGGAATAGAAGTCTTCAACAGAAACACTTCATTTTGAATTCCGTGTTGATGTCAAAAGACTCTTCTCTTCCGGTTACATGGAACAAAAACATTTGTATTTCTTGGTGTGTTCGTGCAAGATGCGTTCTGTAGCTTATTCTTTTGGTGGTATGTCTTTTGACGGAGTTTCGCCGTAGATCATATTCTGCACAAGAACTGGTGGTTTTTCGTCAAATTTTTCAAAAGGAATCTTGGAATTTCTCGCCCCTCTACATTTTTTGAAGATCCTTAAAAGAAGAACAACAGAAAATGCTAAATTTAAGATTTCAAAAGCGTGTCATTTATTCTTATATATATCTATGATATAATATACTAGTATATAATTTTTTTTGGTAAATAAAATATTAAAAAATTATAATATGACAAATTTTAACTTGCAATTTTTTAAAACAATTATGAACGTTGATTACAAAGGTATGACTATCATTTTTAAAAATTAAATTCTGACATTGCATAGTTTCAAACGTCTGAAAATAGATTAAGTTTCCTAATTTTACAAAGGGAACAACCAAGGATTGTTTGATTTTAGAAAAAAATCGGAGTAATCCACATTCAGGGTCTGTGTTATACCGAACCGATTAAATACCAACAATACATTTATTTTATTAATATTATATTCTATATCTATGTGAAATGAATTTGTTTTTTAAATTAGCAAAAATTCCTAATTTTCATCATTTGAAAAATGTTTTCTGTATATGACAGAACAGAAGAGTTGCACACTAAACACTGGTAATTTATTAAATTTGGTTATTTTTGTGTAAACAAACCCTAGATTGGACTAACCGAAAGAAAAAAAGAATTAATTTTTATGAAGTGTTTTTATTAAGTGGTTAAAATCAGATAAGGAATAAATTTAGATCTGCTGTTGAAAAACAAACCAAAATAAGAAAAAAAGAAAAGAAACAATACTTAATTGTTAAAACATTTGACAAGTCCATTCGTTTGCTACAAAGAAGCATAAATGAGTATAGAAGTTTGACTTACAGGAAACCAACTCCTAGAACTGTGAGTAGAAGTATAACTCCTACGGCGATTGGCACGACAAGCTTAACCACTTTTTCTTTTCTTCCGTGTTCTTCGCATTTTTCACCATCGGCACATTCTTTTCTCTGCCCTAAAATATAAAAAATTCACCCAGGTAATAGACCAACAATAAAATAATAATAATAATTGTATTTACTTATACAGTGTATTATTATTATATCTTTTTCAAAAAAAAAAAAATAAATAAAAATAAATAAAAAAAAAAAAAAAAAAAAAAAAAAAAACACTTTTAACTCCCAATGTTAAATTTGTTTATGTTTTATCTTTTAATTGTATTTGTTAATCTTTTTTTTTTTTTACAAAGTTTCATTCATGTACAAATTCTGGAGTTGTAATAACATATGCATTCGTATGGTTAAATTATAATTTCTGTAATTTTTGGATATTATTTAATTCATTTGCTTGAAAAGGATTTGCGCTAATTTAGTATATTCTTGATGAATTTAATAAATCTCTTTAAAATGATAAATTTTAAGAAATGGAAAATGTATATGGTAATGACATCATTTTTATGGGCTATAGCTTGTTGCGGAATAACATTCTGTACCAACAACACACATAACATTAGGATGAGAGAGAGAGAGAGAGAGAGAGAGAGAGAGAGAGAGAGAGAGAGAGAGAGAGATACCTTGTGCTGCAGCTATACTATTTTCATCGTTATTATTGTCAAAATTGGGTGATTTTGTATGGTCTCCATGATGTGGTGGTTTGGTGCGATTGTGATGTGGGTGATGTCCTACGTGGTGGCGATGGTGGCGTTTATAGTGATTTGGTGGATGTTCATCGTGGTTTGATGAATGTTCACCGTGATTTGGTCGATGTTCATCGTGGTTTGATGAATGTTCACCGTGATTTGGTCGATGTTCATCTTGGTTTGATGAATGTCCACCGTGATTTGGTCGATGTTCATCGTGGTTTGATGAATGTCCACCGTGATGGTGATCTCCTGATTCGTTTGGTGAATGCTCGAGCTCTGCGCTTTCCCCTTCGTTCAAGCCACTGTTCTCAGAACTCGTGCCGGATGGCGCACCTTGAGAAGAAATGTTAAAAGCTGAAAACTATATTTCTTTATAAGAGTAGGAAAAATAATCAATAAAGCAGGGGTAGATATGAATTTTAGCAATTAACTTATTCTTAAACATAATTTTACTTTACGTAAATCAATCGAGAAAGAAAAAATATGAAATACATAATAATCAATTGCTTAAAATTATATAATGATAAATTAATTACCTTGTGCCAAAAGCACAAAAAGCCCAAAAACCAGACAAACAACCAAAGTCTTCATGTCTGCAGCTAGTCAAAAATTCAAGTGGTAAGTTACCAGAAATGTGACTAATATATATCCAGGGTATGACAGTCTCTGGACGTGTGCCAAGAAAATAATCGTGCTGTTTAAACAACAAAACAATACCAAACAAAAAAACGCTAAAACAAGTAGAGCGAGGATAGAATGTAACTACACATGCAAACAAGGTTCTACTGTGCTTTAAACTTTAAATAAAAAATTAAATCGTGATTAAAAATCTATAAATAGATTACGGTGTCCCACTTTGTATCACCCAGGGTATCCTTGGATGATTATGCATGTTTTAGTCCACGTGATGCATACATAGATTGATTTCATTGACAGAGACAATTATTTTTTAGTCATATGATAAAGATATAAATATCTAAACTTTAAACACGAATAAGGCACCTGATAAAATTCCGAATACTGGTCATAATAGTATTTTGAAATATTAATTTAAACATGGAACATAATTAAACATTTAATAATAGAATTTAAACAAGCAAGAGCTATGTTGAGAAAAACATCAATGCACTTACCAGCAAAGTTGTAAATGGGTTTTGTGGAGACCCCAAATACAGTAAAACCTGCTATAGCGACGACATCTACATAAAACTTAATTTTTCAACTAAATTGAACCTTTATATAAATACCACCTGATTATAAAGTCCCAATTCCCGAGGTCACTTGAGTGGTCTTTATATACAGGTTTTTATGTATTTGTCCCCTGATGCTATGAAACAGTGATGTATGAATGTAAGAAAATAATTGTTAATGAATTGACGTACAAGAATATCCATGGCATAAATAATTATCATGTAGCTTAAAACGAAAGGGAAGTTACTGAAAATCACTTTAATTTGTGAGTATATAATATCACTTTTCGGTTTACTTGGAATTAGATCTGTGAATGGATATATTTGAATTTCAGACCTTGCATTATTTTTCCCATAAGATGTTAATCTACTTATATCAAAAAGGAGAAAAATATCTGGAAAATGGACTTAGCAGAAATTTGCATCAAAGTTGATTTGTTGCTTCAGACACGTCTTAAATTGCACGGAAACCCAATTTCAATCGGACAAATGGCTTCTCTTTAAATGCACGGAAACCGAATTTGTATTTACCTTAACCTCTGACCCGGTGATCTGATTTGCAATCACATCCAATGTCTCATCACAAAAAATAAGTGGACCAAGTTTGAGATCAATCGGACAATCGGTGGGTCTTTAAATGCACAGAAACTAAATTTCTATTTATAGTAACTGTAACCTTGACCTTTGACTTATTGATCTGATTTTCAATAAGAAATAAAAAAAAAATAAATGTTATGAATCAGTCCTGCGTACAAGCCATAAAAATCTACCGATTTTGAGCAAGGATCTTATGTCATTACAATTACTTTTCACCTCCTTCAAAACTTAAAAGATGCAATGTTATATGCTCATTTGTAAATAGATGAAAACCACAAATGTTTAAATCAAATTTAAAGTCTCTTCTACTATGGATGATCATTCAATATCGATAGATATCCTTTCAGTTCTTTAAATGATCGTTTTGAAAATTAATTTAAAATTGAAACGAAAGTTAAAATTACATTTCCTCAGGTAAAAATTCATATTTTTACTGATCATTTAATTAGTGGGTTGGATAACTAAACATTTATTATTTTATTAATTACATAACACTAAAAAGGTGAATTTTCAGCGATTTATTTAGGACTTATCTGTAGGACTGGAATATGTAGACAGATATTGGAAAGTGGAAAGATTTTTTTTTCTCTTTCATACAGCTAAGATTGAACCAAAAGGCAGGATTTTTGCCATTTTTTTTTTAAATTTCACGGGGAAGCATGCCCCGGAAACCCCTTCTTGGATCCGCCTCTGATAATATAACGACAGTTTTCAAATCATCAGGATCATATTCGACCGCCAAAAGTAAAAAATCGCGTTAAATATTAAAATGTACAATTTGACGTTTGACGTTTAATGGGAAAGTTACATGATAATTAAAAAAAGAAAATTGTTACATGTAAAGAATGCATATCAAATGTTAAAAAAATTGTTGCTACATGTAACAGCAAACTTTAAACTTGATGTAAAAATGCTAAATAAAGTTAATAGTAAGAAGAAAAAAGGTGATATATGTTAAAACAATTAACTCTCATAACGACTCCTAAGTTCCAGATAGAGTAAAAGATTTTAGAACCACGCCTCATTGATTTTATGATATCATCACCGAGTGATAATGCTGTCGAACCCTTATATGTAGTAACTTTGCTATATGTAGTAGCATCGCTATATATAGTAACTTCGCTATATCTAATAACTTCGCTATATGTAGTAACTTCGCTATATGTAGTAACTTCGTTATATATAGTAACTTCGCTATATGTAATAACTTCGCTATATGTAGTAACTTCGTTATATATAGTAACTTCGCTATATGTAGTAACTTCGCTATATGTAGTAACAAACGAACGTCAAATCACGGTAGTAAGAGCACGTTATATGTATAAAATTATACATAGTAACAAAAAGTATACGTTAAATGTAGTAATTTTATGACTACAATATATGTAGTAAATACCTCATGTCTAATGTAGGCGTGAATACTTCTCTGAACTCTAATCTTGTTTTAAATGTCAATGTTTTTTAATGCGGGGTAACAACGGGGAGTTTTGGTTTGAAAAATAATAGTGTTATCAGGTATTTTGATGGTATTTTCTCGATTTTTCATTAACATAATGAATTTTTTAGAATATTGGATATAAATAATATATATAAAAATTGAATATCAACGATAAATGTGTTGTTATTTGTGGACTATATTTCAGTCGAAAATCGGTTGCACCTGTGTGGCCCCATTTCAATTTGCAGAGAAGTTTGGAGTAAAAGATTGCTGGCTAAATGTTGGAAGTGAAATTTGTGAATCTGAAACGGGAAGGGGGGAACTGTAGCTGAGGGATAATTTTCAATGCCAAGCATTTGGGTTTCGAATCTGTGATATGTGAGTAGACAGGGATTTACCGAGATATTTCTTCTGGAATGTCGACATTGTTAGGTTGAGATTCACTCTAACATAATGTGCCGAGCTTCATACTCGGTATCATTCAAATGTAGACAGCAAAGCAGTGAGAAGTATACTTATTCTTTACGGCAGGTGTGGTGCAAATATCTCTCAAAGTTTAGAAGATTATCGTTTTAAGGTTAGCAAGAAGTTGTGTAGTACTTAAACCATGTATTGTACTTTTGAGGAGTTCCTATTATATCCCTTGTAAATTGATTAAAAGCATGTAGATGATTTTTCAGTTTTTCCGATCAACAAACACAGCATGTGAAACGGACAATTTTCACTGGATGTGACATACATGCGTGAATCTAATTCCAATTGAAATTTACATCACTTGAAATTTACATCCCGCGAGACACAAAATTGATTGACAAGATGTACTATTACACGTGTCTCAAAATAATAGGGTATATATCAGCTTTGTCAAGGTAGGAAGAATTTTTTAAAGATCCGATTGTTCAAAAAATTTTGTGGTTTGATGGTTTTGACTGATCTGTTGTCTGTTCTTTCAACAGGCCATCAAAAACACCACTCTGTCTCTCACAATGTCAATATTACGATGAATATCAGCCAGGTGCCTATATATGTTATTAAAATATTATTTTATTAATTTCTTTGATTTTACTTTGTAATATCTCGTAAATGTGTTTTTCAGTCTTGTCTCGAATGTAAACAAATGTGACGTGACAGTCCTGTTTGTTTACCTACGATAATATAGTTCCGGATTGTGTATTGCATTTTATATGTATTCATACACGGAGTGACAAAATTTTTCGGCATTCATTGTCAGTAGTAATTACAACGTCTCTCAAGCTTGCAGCTATGGGAATTTCACAAGGCAAATGAAAATATATATTTATAACAAGACCAACTGTCATGTGCAGAACTTTGTAATTTAACCCTAAAGAAAAATTTGAAATTCTGCATATGTCACTCTATTCTACTTCTAATATACACCACACCTTACTTCATTTGTCAATGACAAATGATATCATTAGCATGTTTAAGGCAGAGTCACTTCAAAATATCGCAAAGGCTTATTGTTCTATTTGTCTATATATATATATATATATATATATATATATATATATATATATATATATATATATATATATATATTGTTATGACGATATAATCGAGATTGTTTGCACAAATAACCAGAGAGAGAGAGAGAGAGAGTATTAAATGGCAGTGTCTCCAGTGAATTATTCAGAAGTTAGAATACTAGCCACGTCACTAATTACGTTGTAAGAGATTTGACTGCACACATTAGACAGATTATTTTTTTCATAATGTAATGGTGTAAAAATGGATGTATTTTGATATAAATAAGGAAAGTTGATCATGAAAAAGGATTTAGCAAAGTTCATTAATTTTGAAGTAAAGTTTTAATTTCTATTATTAAAATATCATTTGGCTAAGTTTTATTAAATAATTGTAAAGTCAAAATTGTTATATAAAGTTTCAAACATATAAAGTTACTAGTTTTCTTTAGTATTTTTAAGTAAAATTTTGCTAAGCAATTTGTTTTTACAAAAATAAACTTTATCCAGCCTGTAATTAGTTAAGACGGAAACGTATAGATTTTCTGATGTTCAAATTTAGTAATCAATAAATAAACTCGGGACGTAAGGTGATTTCAACGTTTAAGCCAAATGGAAAATTTAGAAATACTAGTATGTGTCAATTAACGCGCACAAACCTTTGTATTGAGTTAATTTTCATATTTGTTAAGCAATTAAGCAGGAAATGTCAATTAATGTTGAGCCACGCTAATCACGCGTCAAGACTGTCCAGGGTCGCTTTATAATATGTGTCCAGGCCGTCCATGTGAGGTTGGAAATAAATGTTTGGTAAAATGCGACCTTGACTTATCTTTTTAAGGTTTGTTAAATTCGTGTCTAAAATCTTAATTCAAATGATGGGAAATATTTAGTTTAAAACAGTATTTAAATAAATTGTGTTTTAATAAATTAAAATCATTATTGGTAAATGAACTTAATAATAATAATAATAACAATAGTTTATTCTAATTCTATTTAAATAAATTCAAATGTTTCTTATACTTAATAATTGGGAGACACTCAGTTTGATTTTATTATTGTACGCGTTTCATTTCAATTGTATATCACGTTTTCATTTTATATTGTTCAAAAATTATTCTAACGAAAAGTAATTTTATTTGAATATTATACTGTATATGAGACTTACGATGTGAGGTTGTAAATAAATGTTTGGTAAAATGCGACTTGGACTTATCTTTTTAAGATCTAAGATGCAAAAATAAAAGCGAGTATCATGAGCTAAATTCCCCAGTAAAGAGTTCGAACCCGAGCAGCGGCGGTCGCAGTCAGAAGTCGCAGTATGTTGTGTTACCACGTGATCAATTCCCCGATATGAAGTAAAACACCAGCAGGTACAATCGACAGTGGAATTCACAGCACAATATTAAGCTGCAGACCATAACGTCATAAATTGAAAACTAGTCAAGTTATAATGGTGAAATCAGAAATCACTAAGTTTCACCAAACTTAAAAATTGTCTGTTGATATTTTTCAAGTCAAGGGCGAATGAATACTAGCAAGCAAACACATTTCCTATACATATCTATAATCAATGTATTTTTTTTCTGCTGGTACACATTTTGTGTTGCCTAAATTGTTATAATTTTTTTTTTTTTTTTTTGGATAAATATTGATGTTCGGTTTGGTACACCCGTGTGCATATCTAAAGAAAACCAACAAACGGTTCAGTGTCCTACCACATGTAAAATATGTTTGATTACAATGAAGTTTATTATAACCATTAAAAAATTTAATGATTTGTTACTTGTACAAATTGCAAGTAGCGAACCAAGAAACGAACACACAACCCTATTTTTACCGAACAATTTCAATCTCTGACCATCACTCTTAAAATATCCGATATAAACTTATTGTGTTAAAAAGAAAAATGTCAGAATGTTAAACTTCTGAAATTGATTTTTAAAACCGTCAATAGTTTTCAAAATTAGCATATTTTCAGTAGTGAGTTGAAAAACTAGCAGAATTACTGTAAGTCATTTTGCTCTGCTAGAAGGTTCTGTCTTCTTTGAATGCAATCGCCAACTTAATGTAATCAACGATTCACATATTTTCCATTTGTTAATTAAATAAATACAAGGCAATATTGTCAAAACTACAAAATTTTATTTCAAAACAAACATTTAAAATTCATTTGCAACGCGTTGATATAAAATCAACCAGTAACAAACAGTATGTAAGTTATGATCTGCGCTAGTGCTGTGAAATATCTGTATTAAAAAAATTCTAAAAATATATTTTACCATTATTTGTTATTACGATCCGTGTGATTTATTTTCTTAAGTTCGCTCTTTTAGTCCATAATAAACGGAAATCTTAAATGCTTTGGACAACTTGATAATATGTAAATTATCAACTTGGAGCATGTAAGTAAACAATGGCGCTGACAGAAAGAAAACGTGTTCGTGCGAGAATGAAAACAGATTCTGAAAAATGCACAATGACCAACTGGGACAAGCTGAATCCAATAATGTTATTTATCCCTTCATGCAGTCATAAATATTTTTTATCAACTTGTGTGTTTATTAACCACATTGCTGTATCCATCATCAGAAATCAGGCTTCTTTGCTGTGTTTGTTGATGTTGCATCTTTTTCGATAAAGAATCATGTGATCAATGTTCTACAATAAGATCCTTGAAAGATCTAACTAGCAGTAGGTTTCCCGCGAATTTCAACGTAAGTTTTATCATTGGACCATTTTTCATGAGAGCTTAAAAAATAAACCTTTTTATGACGAATAGGAAAACTCAATGCAACTTTAAATGTCCAGGTGCTAGTCTAAAATTCGTGAACCGTCTCAATTAACTAGTGAAAATTATCTGAAGATTCAAGAATTATGTTCTTCCAATAAAGTAAAATTCTTTAAATTTTTTGGAACTGATATTTGGACATGAAGATTTCTTTTTATGAATAAGTAAAATCGTTGTAAACAACCTACACAAAACATCAAAATCTCTCTCTCTCTCTCTCTCTCTCTCTCTCTCTCTCTCTCTCAGGATCACAGTACTTAACTTTATGTACATCTTAAATGCATGTAGTTATAAATACAAACAATCGCAATAAATTAAAGACAAAAATTCACATTGAGACAGATGCGGCATTAGAAATATGCCCTAAAGTACCTAACTTAACTTATGCATTGAACTGTGTAACCATTCTACAAAATTCAGACAACTAATCATCGCGTTTATGAATTTATCTAGTACTTCTCGTATGGAGGCGGTGGTGATGTCGGTGTTGGTTGTGGCAGAGATGGGACTATGATTGGTCCATCTAGCGGCGGTTTGGTGGTGGATTCATTTTGTATAGCTACCACGTAATTCTCGGCCCTTCTGGCGACTTTCTTTTCTTGTAAGTTGGTAACGGAATCACTGACTTGTTTTCTTCTGTTATTCCACTTACAAAAACTGAAAATCAAGTACAGGATTTGAGATAAAGCAAACAGAGAACTTTTAATCGGTGATCCATGGTAATATGCCGGTGAATATTGGATCTGGTTTTCTATAAACGGCTTTGTTACTATAACATATTGTAAGTCAAATTGTCTAATGAAAATTTTACGATCAAGAATTGTAATCTTACACCGAAATTTTTTTTGAATAAGTTGAAAACATGTATTTGATATTACAAAGGTTTTTATTGATATTAAAAAGTGGCGTCGAAGGCAATTACGCAACAAATACAAAAAACAATTTGTTAAGTTATAGGAAATATTTCAATAAAACATTTCAGACTGGCTAAAAAGATAACTAAAACCATTTTGTTTAAGACATAATGACCTAAAAAATCATCGTCATCATAATCATCCCTGCATAATAATCATCATCATCATCCCTGTTTCATCATCGTCATCATCATCCCTGCATCATCATCATCAGCATCATCATCATCATCATCCCTGCATCATCATCATCATCCCTACATCATCGTCATCATTTGATTGTTACATCATACATCATTTCTGAAGAATTTTTTGTACCATGAGGGTATGAAGAGTATCAGGATGACGCAATACCTCATGGTAGACAAAAGTAAAATTCCATTTCTTATATATACAATCTCTAAAAGACACGAAATACTTGAGCGTTTCTATCAGGATGATATCTACACCTACTACTGGCGGTTGGAAAAATCGTTTTGTTTGAAGAGCATTGGCTCTGACAGACAGAAAACTCCGCCTTCTTAGTCAATCATCTCTGATATGACAGTCATGAAGCTCCGCCAATATCCATTGACACTTCGTCTTAAAATTTTTTCATAAATTACTATAAAATTTTAATTAAATTTTCACAGAAAAATGGAATTTGTAAGCATTTTAAATGATCTTTACGTTTTTTTTTCTTTTTTTTTTTTTTGGGGGGGGGGTGTATTGTTTAGAATTAAGCAATTATAATATCAGTATTGGCTTATGCATTTGACAATTTGCTGTGCTCTGTACATTGGTTATGCCTACAATCATAATAACGTTTCACGTTGCTAATGTAAACAAAACCTGGAAGAAATTATGCTCACAAATTGACAGATGCCACACGATTTCTTTATAATCTTAACAACAAAATGTTGACGGAATCGATAACTAAAAACGGGTCCTAACCGTACGAACATACTCTTATATGTCGTGTTTTGACGTTTGACAATTTGATTGTTTGACCTTGACCTATGACCATCAGCTTCTGCAACATTATTACATATTCATTATAGCTTATAGATATCATTTGTACCCAGTATGTGATGATTCATTACTACATAAAAAACATCAAAAACTTTAACATAAAACTTAACAGTGTTATTGTTTGACCTTGACCTTTGGCCTTCAGCGTCTGCAATTTTATCACAAATTCTTTTTGGCATCTGAACGAAGTAAGTGATAATTCATTACTTACAACATGAAAACTTCAACATTAAAAAACTTAAACATAAAACTTTAACAATGTGATTTTTTTTACCTTGACATTGGGCCTTCAGCCTCAGCAAATTTTATGGCTTAAGAGTCTCATGTCATTTGCACCAAGTGATAATTCATTATTCAAAACATGAAAAACATTATTAAATAAACTTTAACATTGGACTCTGAAGCTCACGCTGACTCTAACGCTCAGGTGCTGGGGTATGAGATAAGCTAAAAAAAAATAATCATGCAGTACTTAACACAGGTAAAGAATCACGAGTCAAATCAAATCGAAAAGTAAGTTTAAAGATCACTACGACTTCCTAATCTAAACGAAAATTTATCGACAATTTGCAATGATAAACTTACCATACACCACCAACCAAACAGGTCACGACAACCAGAACGGCAATCGCGGCGCCAATGAAGACCATCGGACGTTTTCTACTACATCTCGTGATGCCCTTATCGTCCTTGTCTTTATGGTTACAATCGTCGTCGTCTTCATTCTTCTTGTCGTCTTCATCGTATTTTCCTAAATATAAACAAATGATAATAATATTAATAATAGTATTAATAAAATTATATATATATTATGTTAGATGATATAATAATTTTGCATGTGTACTTGTGACGGCGAATACCGTAATTTTAAATGCGCGATTTCTCAGTTGGTACAAAAAGTAGCAGGGATTTATAGTTTTTTATTGAGTGTTGCTTAACTAATTTATACTTTTATCAAGTGATACTTAGAACGCATCACTTCACAATTAAATGAAGCACATAACATATCAAAATTATAAATCTTTTATTTCACTTAATTTTCCAATTTATCTAATTTTTATAGTGACACGATGTAGTGGTTGGTGGGGAGACAAAAATATGTTCACACATTTTCACACATAATAAATTGAACCAAATTGTCAAATTACATTTTCGTTTTATTTTAGGCAAGGATGAATGAATAATATATTTGCGAAAACATGGCATATTTTGAAATATATCTCAACGCATTTTATTGAAAGTTTTCGGGACATTGTGATACTCACCGTCGTGTTTTTCATGGTGTTCACTGTGTTCTTCGCCAGAATCCGGTTCCGCTGCTTTAGGTGGCGGCTGGTCTGTATGAGCTTTTAATAAAGAATAATAAAAATATCAATAGCTCTATATTTTCATTATCAGAGGTCTCAGAATCGGTTAGTCTCGTCCTGTCTCGTCCTGTCTTGTCTTGTATTATTTACTTTGATATTGTTGCGCGTGCAGGATGTCATGTACAGTTTTTACAGGTTTTTAATTGCAAATTTCCCAGAATAAAAGATTAACGCAATATAAACGCCATTGTTGCTGTCTCTACAGAGCTCTACATTACATTGAGAAGCAGGGTTTCTTGTTTATGAGTAAAACATTTGTTATTCAAAAAAATTATTTAGAAATATACTAGTATGAATATTTAACTAAAACAATTTCACTATTGGGGTTATATTCAGGCGATTTACGATAGATACGCATTCATTGACTTTGATAGTGTGTGTGTGTTTATTTTTAAAAATTTGTATTTTTCAAAACCGAAGAAACAAACTCTCTCTCTCTCTCTCTCTCTCTCTCTCTCTCTCTCTCTCTCTCTCTCTCTCTCTCTCTTTAATGCGAATTTTGGCGACGTTTTTGAAGTCATGTTTACAAACTTGACTAATTGTCAAGATTAATGTCTGAAGGGTTTAAAAACATTGAACATATTACGTAATTGGCAATTTAGCAAATATACCTTTGTTCAAATATTTAATTAACAAAACGAATGTCAAAACAACACACCAAAATAATACGAATAATATTTTTCAATAATAATAATAATAATAATAATAATTTGTACTTTCGAAAGCTACCAAAATTTTACAACGGCAAATTATCAAGTTTAGGAGATCTGTTTCAACAAGTGCGACAAATACAAAAAGGCATTCAGGGCTTATTTTCCGTCGCAAAGGTCTCAAAAGTTAAAAAGATAGAAAATTTATTTAATTCAATATGCTTGTAGTTCTTTAATAATGGTTGCAACAACTGTACAGTGGTCTAGGACAGTTACGTTAGTTAAGGCACGTATTAAGCTGCGTGTTGCATTAACAAATTTGCAAGTGGGCTTTACATGCGAATAGTGTTTGTACCCAAGTTTCCCGTCTTAAGAATTAAGACTAAATAATTTTGATTAAAAGTTACCTAACTATTTTGATCGAATACAAAACAAATTTAATCAAAATTTAGTCGAGGGATCAAGAATTCGTGATTAAATCAAAGTTTTTAAATGGGTGATAATATAATTTTACTTCAATGCATAGATCTCTTTGTGTATGGAGAAAGGTCTTCAACATTTAAGCTGCTGCGTTTTCATAACTGCAAAGCATTAAAATGAACAACTTTACAAGGTCTAAGAATTGGATAAAGTTGGCTTTAAACATTTACTAAAAGATCTTGTTAAAATTGAATCCTTATTTCTCATGTTGAACTAAAGATTCTTTGTAAACAGTTATGTCAGATTTTTTGGAAAAAAGGATATCTTAAATTTAATGTATTGCGTTATTAATTAATAATATTTTCATTTGCCGTGTGAAATTCTCATTTCTTCAAGCTTGAGAGCTTTTGCATTCATATCTGTCGTGGTTTTTGCGTCTACTGGACTCCTCCTGTATGTGTTATATTAAGAAATGTTTTCAGTCTTTTGCATTCATATTGACAATGAAAATCATTTTAAAACAGTTCAATTGTTAAATAGTTTGACCATTTTTGAATATTTACTGTTTGTGCCACTGCATTTGTGACAGTTAATAATGCATAACTTCTATAGAAAATCCATGTTTATCACCTTTTGCCTATTCGAGTCTAATCGTAACTGAAAATCCACTATGCTCATCCGCGATTTTACATGTTGAAATTCAAAAATAAAATTCGTGATTCGTCACCTAACACACCACTTTCGGTGTAAACATTGTTTACATGTAAAATCCCCGTAGCATCAACAGTTTCCTTTTCTACAGAAATAGTTTGTGGTAAACGCGGTTATGACGTGATTATCAGTTACTACTAGACTCAAGTAAGTGAAAAATACCAAACTTAATTCAAGTTAATTGAATATTTATAAATGAAAATTAGCCATAAATTGGTGGTTTTCAGGCTACGGGTACTCCGGTTTTACCCACAATTCCTAAAGTCGAATCGATGTAAGTTAACAAACTATGACTGGGTCGTGAAAACGATAACTCTACATGGTTAATAGATTCTTAACGGTAAAATTAAAGTGCAGATGAAATAAACTTAAATTTAAGATTTCATTAAGAATTTAAAAAAAAAGTTTTATAAAAATATAATTCACTGTTAATATTCAAACAAATTCAAAATTAAAGATGTTTAAAATTCTGATCAGCTTTTCAGAATCACGTATGTCGATTTTTACATTTATAATCTGTTTACTAATGTATTAAAACCCGACATACGTGTAGCCGATTATAAATTTCTTATTTTTTAATTTATATTCTAAAACATTATTTAAATCAATATTCGCTTTTTGTGGTAATAATTCGGAGTGGTAAAATGTTTGTATTAAAAAAAATAACTTAAAATAATTTTGCACTTAATGATCCGATCTTCTAATAAAAGAGCGCATAAGCATGTAGGGTTAACAAATACTAGCCGTGTGCTCAGGCAGATGTCAAAAATACGCCCCTTGTAAAATGTAAAGGCGTTCAATGGTATCAAACGGTATCACAGTATAACATTGTATCAAAAGGTATCACAGTATAACATTGTATCAAAAGGTATCACAGTGTAACATTGTATCAAAAGGTATCACAGTATAACATTGTATCAAAAGGTATCACAGTATAAAATTCTAAATGTTAAGCATCCAATAATTCATCAATGTGTATAGGTATACGTCACACACACACACACACACACACACACACACACACACTATATATATATATATATATATATATATATATATATATATATATATATATATATATATATATATATTGGACTCAATGTTTAAGTAGCCGAAGTTTCACCAGTATCGAAAAGTATTGTTGTAAAAGAAGAAGAAGAAGATTGCAGAGCGACTATACTCCTTTGTCGTGAAAACATAAATAGATTGCAAGAGCGACTACCCTCCTTTTTCATGAAAAAAGTAGATTGCAAGAGTGACTATCCCCTTTTTCATAAAAAAGTAGATTGTAAGAGCGACTATCCCCCTTTTCATGAAAGAGTCGGTTATAAAAGTGACTATCCCCCTTTTCATGAGAAGATGTAGGTTAAAAGAGCGACTTTCCCCTTTTTATGAAAAAAAAGCAGATTGCAAAAGCGACTATCCCCTTTTTTATGAGAAATTAAGCAGGTTGCAAGAGCGACTATACCCTTTGTAATGAGAATATAAATAGGTTGCAAGAGCGACTTTCACCCTTTTTCATGAAAAAATAAGTAAATTGCCTTTTTCACAAGAATACAAATAGGTTGCAATAGTGACTTTCCCTTTTTTAATGAAAAATAAGTAGATTGCAAGAGCGACTATCCCCTTTGTAATGAGAATATAAATAGGTTGCAAGAGCGGCTTTCCCCCTTTTCATGAAAAAAATAAGTAGATTTCCTTTTTCACAAGAATACAAATAGGTTGCAATAGTGACTTTCCCTTTTTTCATGAAAAAATAAGTAGATTGCAAGAGCGACTATCCCCTTTGTAATGAGAATATAAATAGGTTGCAAGAGCGGTTTTCCCCCTTTTCATGAAAAAAATAAGTAGATTTCCTTTTTCACAAGAATAAAAATAGATTGCAAGAGCGACTTCCCCCCTTTTCATGAAAAAATAAGTAGATTGCAAGAGCTACTATCCCCCTTTTTATAAGATTATAAATAGGTTGCAAGAGTGACTGTATAACATATAACAGTTAATTTGTATTAAAAACAATAGTTTCCTCTCGTTATCTATATAAACTTTACATTTTGAATTCTTTTAAGAAATAATTGGTTATAAAATTATAATTTCATTGTTCATTTCCACAGCAGTATACTTACAGAGACATAAACAAAACGAATCATTGTGTGGGGGAATACAAAACTGGTTAGTTACCTACCGGTTAAATTACGTATAAAGCTGTACACAGGGTTTATTATGTCGATTTTTTCCATTTAAATTAAAAAATTCTAGTTACAAAAATACTTGTACAAGTCATGATTCAAGGTAATTACTGTAACTGATACCTATATTATAACTGGGTTATGTAATCACCGTCAAATTTATAGAACACAAGTGGACGAAATTGTTCAGGGAGGTATTCTCTGGTTTATGACAATTTCAATTTCAATTCTTTATTCACTGGGCCACATATGTGGTACATCAGGTGATAATACAACATACATAAAATTAACATGACATAATAACAAACCGAGCATGACAAAGATTACATATTAAGTTTCTATATAATATTAGATTATCTATGGTTATTTAAAGTTTTATATATGATTTTCAAAAACACTGAAATATTTTCTAATACTCTTTTGTTACAATACGTCAACAAACCTTGAAGTTTTTCTATATCAGGGTACTTTATATAATACATTGGTATATATTTAATCCGATAGGTTTGAAAAAAAATCGCATTGAAATAAATAATGCATTTCATCTCCAAATCCAGAGGTACATTGAGAACAATTTCTTTCATTTCTGTTTAACCCAGACCATCTTCCAGTTTCAACCGGAAAGTTCATATTGCTAGTCCTCAATTTACAAATCCAAAAGACAGAAGAGGTATTAAGCTTAATAAAATAATCTTCACATTTAAAATCCTTCATAAACATATTATAAAATTTACCTTTAGAAAAGTTTTGTAAACTGCTTGACCAAGATTGTACAAACTGATCACATACAGACTGTTTAACAATTGATTTCACCAATTAATAGGTACAACGTCCAAAAACATACCATTTTTACATTAATCTCTATCTCCATTGGGTACCTTCCAAGTTCACCATATACCATATAATTTGGAGTACTATCTCTTAATATCATAATTTTCTTACAGAACTGCACATGTAATTTTTTAATAATTTTGCCATTTTTAAAGCTCCAAACTTCTGATCCATAGGTAACAATAGGTACAATCATAGTATCTAAAAAGTTTTAATTTCAAATCAACAGGAAGTGAAATGTTTCTAATTTTTCTTAGTACAGCATACATTGCTTTCTGTGCCTGATCAACTAATTTTTTTCTTGCAACTGTAAATTTTCCGTAATTAAAACATACACCAAGATAACAGTAGTTTTCAACAATATCTAACATTAAACCATTAAAATTAAAACATTTGGTGTTTTACTTTTTTTTTTACAAAATACAACCACTTTTGTTTTTTTAGTATTTGCCTTTAATTTCCACATGTTACAATAATCAGAAAAATGTCTAATGCATTATGTAAACCCTCAGCTGATTCAGAAAGTAATACTGTGTCATCTGCGTACAGCAGAACAAGAAAATACAATAGTACATAAACCATCTGCACCATTTTGAATCAAAAAATTTTCAAGGTCATTTAAATATAAAGAGAATAAGAAGGGGGACAAATTCTCCCCTTGTCTAACTTTGACATTACATGTAAAAAATTCTGATGCGTCACAGACAAATGAGGCGTGCTTGTCTGGCTGTAATATAAAATGAATCAATTTGACAAAGATAAAATAAATAATTATGATATTAAATGTAAAATTTTATGTCTTTTGAGATCATATTTTAATCTTTTTGATCACATAAAATTGAGGTTTCAATAGTAAAGTGTCATGAACAATTTTTTTTTTAATTCTCTATATTAGAATTACAGATTTTTAAAATATTTCTTTCGATTGAAAATGAAAATTCTACACATAACAAAGTGGTCTGAAACGCCGTTTTACGTATAAGTTCAAATCTCGATGGGTAGATCTTCAAGTAAAAAAGTAAAAATGAGAGTTTCCGTTTACTTGCCGGTGTAAAGAATTGAATCCTAATTTCTTTTTCAACGTTAAATATTGCACAGCGGGTGGTTTTTTTTTTTCGTTGAAAGTTGGGATCAATTTAATTTTATCTACCACCATCACTAAAAATGGTGAAAAATGATTTAAAAAATCGCTATATTTTGCAAATTTGTCAATCGATTTTACTCAACACATCCGTAATAATTTGTAACACACACACACACACACACACACACACACACACACACACACACACATATATATATATATATATATATATATATATATATATATATATATATATATATATATATATATATAACAAGCAAATTCAAAGACAAATACCTTCTTATTTACGGAAAAATAATAACTGCTATCTAATTAAAGATTCAGTCGTAATGTTGCCATGGGAACAAAACTCACCCCTAATGCAAGTTCCGTAAATACATTAATACATTATATTAATAAATAAATAATGATAATGTGTATTTATACAACGTCATCAAATACGAATAAAATGGTTTTAATGGTATTTAAATTTTGAAAAGACTTTTTGTATCCTCCACAAAAAATTTAATTTGGACTGAAATGGCCTATACAAAAATGAAATCAAGCCATTTTGAACATTTCTGTTAAAAATATTTTTTTAAATATTTAACATAAAATAATATGGATATGGGGTGCATAAAGAATTCTCACTCACATTTCCAATTTCTTCTAATCTTCGGATCAATATTAACACGTTTTCCCTTTTTTCCTTTAGGATATTGATAAATAACAACAAAATTTTAATTTTCAGCCTTACTGGGGATTGATATCAAAATCCTTTGTAAACTTGTTCTCTCGTTTTGCATTTAACTGATTTAAAAGATGAAATACAATAATCTTAAATATACATTTTTTAAATAAAGCACCCTAAAAGAAAAAGCTACGATTAGAATGAGAATAATCATACCTTGTTCCGAGTAATAAATACAACATATTACAAGTACCAGTACTAATACCAGTTTCCTCATCTTGTACAGTCCGTCTCCGTGTCCACTGTACCTCAACAATTAAAAATCTGACAGGTTTTCTTTGACAAGTTCTATATTTATATGTTATATATCACGAGGTTAGTATATTGATTTACTTGGAACCATTCCATATACGTGATACTTTGCCGTTATACCTGAATGCAGGTAAATATGTATAACAGAATGTATAATGTAGGTCATCTTATAGAACATGAGGTAATATTATTTTAAATTAAGCCAGTCACATGAGCCAATCAATACACTAATCATGATAAATGTAAAAAAGATATTTATGTACTTAATGAAAGACTATTTAGATGTCTGTAGATAGTTTAAAAAATCAAATATAGATTTGTCTTGAAGTTCAGATGTTCTTAAATTATCCTGGGTAAACCAGTCGAATCCGTACTCTAATGTCGAACTCCAGGCGAGGAAGTTGTATGTCAAATTTTTAAGTCTTATGTATAACCTGACCGGAGTTCGATCCCCTAACCTCCCGCTTTCGATACAACTTTCAAATTGTCTGTTACCTATTAAACAACAATTTTTGGAGTCCGCCTCTTCAATATAAGCTTTGATTTTGATCTTCAAAAAATGCGGTTTTATCATTGATATGCCCCTAAAATTATAGCGTGTATCTATTCAATTATTACATTTTTTAAAAACATAGAAATCTACACAAACAAAACATGAGAATTTCTAAAAACATAGAAATCTACAAACAAAACATGAGAATTTCTCAAAAACATAGATATTAACAAACAATACGTGAGAATTTCACAAAAAACAGAGGTTTACAAACAAAACATGAGAATTTCTCAAAAACATAGAAATCTAAAAACAAAACATGACAATTTCTCAAAAACATAGAAGTCTAAAAACAAAACATGACAATTTCTCGAAACATAGAAATCTACAAACAAAACATGAGAATTTCTCAAAAACATAGAAATCTAGAAACAAAATATGAATATTTTTAAAAGACAAAGAAATCTCGAAACAAAATACATGTATGAGAATTTCTCAAAAACATAAAAATCTAGAAACAAAACATGAGAATTTCTCAAAAACATTGGGATTAACAAACAAAGAATGAGAATTTCTAAAAAACATAGAAATCTAAAAACAAAACATGAGAATTTCTCAAAACATAGAAATTACAAACAAAACATGAGAATTTCTCGAAACATAAAAATCTAAAAAAACATGAGAATTTCTCGAAACATAGAAATCTACAAATGAAACATGAGATTCTCGAAACAGAAATTACAAACAAAACATGAGAATTTCTCAAAAACATAGAAATCTAGAAACAAAACATGAGAATTTGTCAAAACATAGAAATCTAGAAAGAAAACATGAGAATTTCTCAAAAACAAAGAAATCAAGAAACAAAATATGAGAATTTCTCAAAAAACAAAGAAATCTACAAACAAAACCTGAGAATATTTCAAAGACATAGAAATCTAAAAACAAAATATGAGAATTTCTCAAAAAAATAGAAATCTAAAAACAAAACATGAGAATTTCTCAAAAACATTGGAATTACAAACAAAACATGAGAATTTCTCGAAACATAGAAATCTACAAATGAAACATGAGATTCTCGAAACAGAAATTACAAACAAAACATGAGAATTTCTCAAAAACATAGAAATCTACACAAAAAACATGAGAATATTTCAAAGACATAGAAATCTAAAAACAAAACATTGGGATCTCTCAAAAACATAAAAATTAACAAATCCTTTAAAACATAGTAAACGCAAGAAAAAAACAGCATCTAAATTCATGAACAAAACACGAGGATTTAACAAAAGAATTGGGGTCACAAACAAAATATTCATAAAAAAATTCACCAATAAAAAAGGATTCACAAAAACATGAAAAATGCTAATAAAAAAACAGGGATACCAAGAATACCAAATGAATGAATGAATGAATGAATGAATGAATGACTTACTGAATTAATGAAAGAGTCCGTCAAAGATGCAGCAACATCTGGCCGAAATGTGACTGTAACAAGCAAGGCAAATGTTTCTAAAGTCAGAAAAATACTAGTACATGTTGTAATTAAAAGTGATGGCAGATATACGTTTGGTGAAAATGCTTAAGCTGTTGGCATATCGCTATCGCCGGTGCATTTAATTTTGAAGCGTATTTTTGAAGTACGAATGTAGATGCCAGATGTGTCCCGCATACATTGACAGATGACCAACAACGGGTACGAGTACTTACGGCTAAGTAATGCTCAAATTGTTGCCCAAGTATAATCAAAGTCAATTTGCAAACATTTTTGCTGGTGACGAAACATGGAATCACTATTTCGAACCAATAAGAAACAAGCAAATTCATAAAATTTATGTCCCCTGCTTTCAAATAAAATAGACTTCTGTAATTGTAATGATAAATGAGGGGTAATATGAACAGTCCTAGCAGAAAATGCAAAAAGGGAAATTGGAACTATGGTATCGTTTGTTTGTCTCCCTTTCGGTGAAAGCAGGGGACAAAAATCTTGAACAGTTAACTTTTAAATGACCGGAAACCGATTTTCTATTTATATTCACAGTGACCTTGACCTTTGGTCTAGTGACTAGAAAATCACCCCAAGCGAGATCTTGTCATAAGCTACCTCTGTGCCAAGTTTCATTAAAAAATCTTGAACGGTTAAGGTAGTAGACCTCAGTCGTGATAAGGCCGGATGGGGGACGGTCAAAAGTAGTGCATATAAAAAACTCAGGGGTCTTTACTTAGACCCTGCTCATTTAAATTTGTTAATAGATAGCACTTTGCAATTTTGCCAGGGTGAGAGCTTCTGAGGTTTGCTAAAGAATTAAGCTGAGTTGGATGACTATCGCACTATATTTCCAGCGTAAGGACTTGAGCCGCACAATGCACTTCCTATGCCTGGACCACATTTTGCATGTAAACATTGCCATGTGCTTTTAGCATGATTGACACATTTTCCAAATTTCTGAAAAAATGAATCAGACAAGGTATTGATTTTTTTTGAAAAAGAAAAAAAGTAATATTTGAGGATTCAGGGACAATATGTGCCAATATATGTAGTTCGGGGTTTGTTGACCATCAGATTCTATGAAAATGGTCTATTTTGAGGTAAAATTTTACAATTTTCTGTGTGGTTGCCATGGTAACAAAATGTTTGCTAAACTTGTTAAAATTTGCATTTGGGTCATAAATTCAGTATAGAAATAGTGCTTGAATTCTTCTGATTTTAAAAAGTATCAACATTTCTGGTGTTACTTTAAAAATTATTGAAATATGGGTGCATAACACTAAAGGTGGTATGACCAAAATTGGGCAATTTTGGCTGTCATTTCATGACTGAGGTCTGCTACCATAAGAAAAGAGACAAAAACATGTAAAATCACTAATTTAATGAAAAATGTCTGCTTTCAACTTGTTTTATGTTGTTGAATTACAGTGGGTTTGGAAAAATGCAGAATGAACTCATTTGCAATGTTTTTCAATGTATGAGGTCAAAGGTCAGTTTAAGTGCAAAAAGGTCAAATTGCCTAATTTATGTATGTAAGGCTTAAAATGAGATGTTTTGAACAATTTTTCTGTTATTTTATGTAATTTTCCTGAAAAATTTGTGAGAATACAATTGTTTTATATGTTAAAACATCAAAACTCCATGGAAACTGTATCAGCATGAACAAACCTACCAGTTTTTCCATCTGAATGAATTTCAGTTTGTGCTCTGTTTGATATTATGTATCATCATAAGAAGCAAAACCATTGCTAAAACTTTTGCCAACTGCATAAATCTAATTTATACATTTAATAATTATCACTTTTAACTACATAATTCTTTATAAAATTCAAATTTTGATATATCATAAAACCAGTGACATCTTACTTTGCCATAATCATGCAAAAAGCACAATTTTAAGTGTCTAAATAATGGATATCGAGAGTTATCTCCCTTTATTTCTATGATGCTGTTAATTTTTTTGGATTTTTAATGAAAAACAAGAGAATTTTAGTAGATAATGTTATAAAATTTCAAAACTTTATGAAATATTTCATAGTTAATTCATCCATTGCAAATTCTAATTGATTTAGTTCAGTCTGTTCTATACTTTTTACTCATTTTAATGCTCATTTTGTGCGAGTTTGCAAAATTGCCATCAATTTGGCAAATAATTAGTTTTTTATTGCCAAAGTTTGCTATGTACATTTAACATAGGATAACCAGGAATGCATCTTTTCATTTACTTTTAAGCTTTAAACTATTTGTCAACAGCATTTTAACTCAAATGTACATAATCAGTTTGGCAAAAATTGCAAAAATTAGCCCAAATGAGTGTAAATTGGCCACATTATGGAATGCATGCCTATGAATTGATTGTAGCCAATTTTGACAATTTTTGCAAATACCAGCATAGTGTTGCATAGCGTTTGATTCGTAATATTGTCTTCTGTCAGAAAATAAAGTAAAATTATGAGTTTTGAAATTTGCATTAGCCTTATGGTAGTAGACCTCAGTCGTGATAAGGCCGGATGGGGGACGGTCAAAAGTAGTGCATATAAAAAACTCAGGGGTCTTTACTTAGACCCTGCTCATTTAAATTTGTTAATAGATAGCACTTTGCAATTTTGCCAGGGTGAGAGCTTCTGAGGTTTGCTAAAGAATTAAGCTGAGTTGGATGACTATCGCACTATATTTCCAGCGTAAGGACTTGAGCCGCACAATGCACTTCCTATGCCTGGACCACATTTTGCATGTAAACATTGCCATGTGCTTTTAGCATGATTGACACATTTTCCAAATTTCTGAAAAAATGAATCAGACAAGGTATTGATTTTTTTTGAAAAAGAAAAAAAGTAATATTTGAGGATTCAGGGACAATATGTGCCAATATATGTAGTTCGGGGTTTGTTGACCATCAGATTCTATGAAAATGGTCTATTTTGAGGTAAAATTTTACAATTTTCTGTGTGGTTGCCATGGTAACAAAATGTTTGCTAAACTTGTTAAAATTTGCATTTGGGTCATAAATTCAGTATAGAAATAGTGCTTGAATTCTTCTGATTTTAAAAAGTATCAACATTTCTGGTGTTACTTTAAAAATTATTGAAATATGGGTGCATAACACTAAAGGTGGTATGACCAAAATTGGGCAATTTTGGCTGTCATTTCATGACTGAGGTCTGCTACCATAAGAAAAGAGACAAAAACATGTAAAATCACTAATTTAATGAAAAATGTCTGCTTTCAACTTGTTTTATGTTGTTGAATTACAGTGGGTTTGGAAAAATGCAGAATGAACTCATTTGCAATGTTTTTCAATGTATGAGGTCAAAGGTCAGTTTAAGTGCAAAAAGGTCAAATTGCCTAATTTATGTATGTAAGGCTTAAAATGAGATGTTTTGAACAATTTTTCTGTTATTTTATGTAATTTTCCTGAAAAATTTGTGAGAATACAATTGTTTTATATGTTAAAACATCAAAACTCCATGGAAACTGTATCAGCATGAACAAACCTACCAGTTTTTCCATCTGAATGAATTTCAGTTTGTGCTCTGTTTGATATTATGTATCATCATAAGAAGCAAAACCATTGCTAAAACTTTTGCCAACTGCATAAATCTAATTTATACATTTAATAATTATCACTTTTAACTACATAATTCTTTATAAAATTCAAATTTTGATATATCATAAAACCAGTGACATCTTACTTTGCCATAATCATGCAAAAAGCACAATTTTAAGTGTCTAAATAATGGATATCGAGAGTTATCTCCCTTTATTTCTATGATGCTGTTAATTTTTTTGGATTTTTAATGAAAAACAAGAGAATTTTAGTAGATAATGTTATAAAATTTCAAAACTTTATGAAATATTTCATAGTTAATTCATCCATTGCAAATTCTAATTGATTTAGTTCAGTCTGTTCTATACTTTTTACTCATTTTAATGCTCATTTTGTGCGAGTTTGCAAAATTGCCATCAATTTGGCAAATAATTAGTTTTTTATTGCCAAAGTTTGCTATGTACATTTAACATAGGATAACCAGGAATGCATCTTTTCATTTACTTTTAAGCTTTAAACTATTTGTCAACAGCATTTTAACTCAAATGTACATAATCAGTTTGGCAAAAATTGCAAAAATTAGCCCAAATGAGTGTAAATTGGCCACATTATGGAATGCATGCCTATGAATTGATTGTAGCCAATTTTGACAATTTTTGCAAATACCAGCATAGTGTTGCATAGCGTTTGATTCGTAATATTGTCTTCTGTCAGAAAATAAAGTAAAATTATGAGTTTTGAAATTTGCATTAGCCTATAAGAAAAGAGACAAAACCATGTAAAATCACTAATTTAATGAAAAATGTCTGCTTTCAACTTGTTTTATGTTGTTGAATTACAGTGGGTTCGGAAAAATGCAGAATGAACTCATTTGCAATGTTTTTCAATGTATGAGGTCAAAGGTCAGTTTAAGTGCATAAAGGTCAAATTGCCTAATTTATGTATGTAAGGCTTAAAATTAGATGTTTTAAACAATTTTTCTGTTATTTTATGTAATTTTCCTGAAAAATTTGTGAGAATACAATTGTTTTATATGTTAAAACATCAAAACTCCATGGAAACTGTATCAGCATGAACAAACCTACCAGTTTTTCCATCTGAATGAATTTCAGTTTGTGCTCTGTTTGATATTATGTATCATCATAAGAAGCAAAACCATTGCTAAAACTTTTGCCAACTGCATAAATCTAATTTATACATTTAATAATTATCACTTTTAACTACATAATTCTTTATAAAATTCAAATTTTGATATATCATAAAACCAGTGACATCTTACTTTGCCATAATCATGCAAAAAGCACAATTTTAAGTGTCTAAATAATGGATATCGAGAGTTATCTCCCTTTATTTCTATGATGCTGTTAATTTTTTTGGATTTTTAATGAAAAACAAGAGAATTTTAGTAGATAATGTTATAAAATTTCAAAACTTTATGAAATATTTCATAGTTAATTCATCCATTGCAAATTCTAATTGATTTAGTTCAGTCTGTTCTATACTTTTTACTCATTTTAATGCTCATTTTGTGCGAGTTTGCAAAATTGCCATCAATTTGGCAAATAATTAGTTTTTTATTGCCAAAGTTTGCTATGTACATTTAACATAGGATAACCAGGAATGCATCTTTTCATTTACTTTTAAGCTTTAAACTATTTGTCAACAGCATTTTAACTCAAATGTACATAATCAGTTTGGCAAAAATTGCAAAAATTAGCCCAAATGAGTGTAAATTGGCCACATTATGGAATGCATGCCTATGAATTGATTGTAGCCAATTTTGACAATTTTTGCAAATACCAGCATAGTGTTGCATAGCGTTTGATTCGTAATATTGTCTTCTGTCAGAAAATAAAGTAAAATTATGAGTTTTGAAATTTGCATTAGCCTTATGGTAGTAGACCTCAGTCGTGATAAGGCCGGATGGGGGACGGTCAAAAGTAGTGCATATAAAAAACTCAGGGGTCTTTACTTAGACCCTGCTCATTTAAATTTGTTAATAGATAGCACTTTGCAATTTTGCCAGGGTGAGAGCTTCTGAGGTTTGCTAAAGAATTAAGCTGAGTTGGATGACTATCGCACTATATTTCCAGCGTAAGGACTTGAGCCGCACAATGCACTTCCTATGCCTGGACCACATTTTGCATGTAAACATTGCCATGTGCTTTTAGCATGATTGACACATTTTCCAAATTTCTGAAAAAATGAATCAGACAAGGTATTGATTTTTTTTGAAAAAGAAAAAAAGTAATATTTGAGGATTCAGGGACAATATGTGCCAATATATGTAGTTCGGGGTTTGTTGACCATCAGATTCTATGAAAATGGTCTATTTTGAGGTAAAATTTTACAATTTTCTGTGTGGTTGCCATGGTAACAAAATGTTTGCTAAACTTGTTAAAATTTGCATTTGGGTCATAAATTCAGTATAGAAATAGTGCTTGAATTCTTCTGATTTTAAAAAGTATCAACATTTCTGGTGTTACTTTAAAAATTATTGAAATATGGGTGCATAACACTAAAGGTGGTATGACCAAAATTGGGCAATTTTGGCTGTCATTTCATGACTGAGGTCTGCTACCATAAGAAAAGAGACAAAAACATGTAAAATCACTAATTTAATGAAAAATGTCTGCTTTCAACTTGTTTTATGTTGTTGAATTACAGTGGGTTTGGAAAAATGCAGAATGAACTCATTTGCAATGTTTTTCAATGTATGAGGTCAAAGGTCAGTTTAAGTGCAAAAAGGTCAAATTGCCTAATTTATGTATGTAAGGCTTAAAATGAGATGTTTTGAACAATTTTTCTGTTATTTTATGTAATTTTCCTGAAAAATTTGTGAGAATACAATTGTTTTATATGTTAAAACATCAAAACTCCATGGAAACTGTATCAGCATGAACAAACCTACCAGTTTTTCCATCTGAATGAATTTCAGTTTGTGCTCTGTTTGATATTATGTATCATCATAAGAAGCAAAACCATTGCTAAAACTTTTGCCAACTGCATAAATCTAATTTATACATTTAATAATTATCACTTTTAACTACATAATTCTTTATAAAATTCAAATTTTGATATATCATAAAACCAGTGACATCTTACTTTGCCATAATCATGCAAAAAGCACAATTTTAAGTGTCTAAATAATGGATATCGAGAGTTATCTCCCTTTATTTCTATGATGCTGTTAATTTTTTTGGATTTTTAATGAAAAACAAGAGAATTTTAGTAGATAATGTTATAAAATTTCAAAACTTTATGAAATATTTCATAGTTAATTCATCCATTGCAAATTCTAATTGATTTAGTTCAGTCTGTTCTATACTTTTTACTCATTTTAATGCTCATTTTGTGCGAGTTTGCAAAATTGCCATCAATTTGGCAAATAATTAGTTTTTTATTGCCAAAGTTTGCTATGTACATTTAACATAGGATAACCAGGAATGCATCTTTTCATTTACTTTTAAGCTTTAAACTATTTGTCAACAGCATTTTAACTCAAATGTACATAATCAGTTTGGCAAAAATTGCAAAAATTAGCCCAAATGAGTGTAAATTGGCCACATTATGGAATGCATGCCTATGAATTGATTGTAGCCAATTTTGACAATTTTTGCAAATACCAGCATAGTGTTGCATAGCGTTTGATTCGTAATATTGTCTTCTGTCAGAAAATAAAGTAAAATTATGAGTTTTGAAATTTGCATTAGCCTTATGGTAGTAGACCTCAGTCGTGATAAGGCCGGATGGGGGACGGTCAAAAGTAGTGCATATAAAAAACTCAGGGGTCTTTACTTAGACCCTGCTCATTTAAATTTGTTAATAGATAGCACTTTGCAATTTTGCCAGGGTGAGAGCTTCTGAGGTTTGCTAAAGAATTAAGCTGAGTTGGATGACTATCGCACTATATTTCCAGCGTAAGGACTTGAGCCGCACAATGCACTTCCTATGCCTGGACCACATTTTGCATGTAAACATTGCCATGTGCTTTTAGCATGATTGACACATTTTCCAAATTTCTGAAAAAATGAATCAGACAAGGTATTGATTTTTTTTGAAAAAGAAAAAAAGTAATATTTGAGGATTCAGGGACAATATGTGCCAATATATGTAGTTCGGGGTTTGTTGACCATCAGATTCTATGAAAATGGTCTATTTTGAGGTAAAATTTTACAATTTTCTGTGTGGTTGCCATGGTAACAAAATGTTTGCTAAACTTGTTAAAATTTGCATTTGGGTCATAAATTCAGTATAGAAATAGTGCTTGAATTCTTCTGATTTTAAAAAGTATCAACATTTCTGGTGTTACTTTAAAAATTATTGAAATATGGGTGCATAACACTAAAGGTGGTATGACCAAAATTGGGCAATTTTGGCTGTCATTTCATGACTGAGGTCTGCTACCTAAACTTTAAATGACCGGAAACCGATTTTCTATTTATAGTCATAGTGATCTTGACCTTTGGCCTAGTGACCCGAAATTCAATCCCAAGAGAGCTCCTGTCATAAGCTACCACGTGTCAAGTTTCATTAAAAATCTTTTATTGTAAACCAAAATGGAAACCAAACGTGACGGACGGAATGACGGACAAACGGAAAACCCCATCTTAATGTCCCCCCTTTCGGTGAAAGCGGGGGACAAAAATAAATCAAAATATTGTTAACTAAACACGATAGAAAACCAGTAGTTGCCAAAAGAAGCCTAAGCACAAAAAAGGTTCTTAATTGCAAATTCTTCTTATGTGATACTATAGCCGTGCAAATTCCGATACCAACGGGGAAAATGTTACAGATCGGTATTACCGAGATGTTATACTAAAAAAGCTCCAGAAATATTATCTTAAACGACTCCCTTTGAAGTCGTACAAGTTTACCGTCTTGCCACACACACACACACACACACACACACACACACACACACACCATCCTCTCCAGATCTAGCCCTTTCGATTTTTTCCAGTTTCTAAAACATCTGGTCATCGTTACAAGTCCCGACAAGCCCTTGGCTTAGACGTCAGTCAGTGCCTCAGAGGTCTACCTTATATAGCGTACCGTCAGGCATTTCAGAAATAAATTCGAAAATTGAAATTTGGTATTTATTTCAAACCGCGGAGAATACTTTGAAGGGAAGTGATGTTCATTTGACTATTTATGCCGAATGCTTTTGAGATAACGTACAATACACATTACATACTCGTATCGAACAACACTCGTACATTTACAATCCCTTCACTCTATCGGGTCGAAGATTTCACTTAGTCTTGCATGTCCTATTTGTTTTCGGGACATTAAAGCCTTGTTTATACATGCGTTATATCACTTCTGTCTATAAGACTACCAAAAGATGCCCAATTTCTTACTTTCAGTTTCAAATTCAACTCTAATGCTTATTGGAAATTCCGTAGTGACTTATTACAGATAAATAAAAGCTGAAGAAGAGAAGATAAAGTTTTTGAAAATATCTGGTCCATATCAAATTTATAACATTATAGTTTTAAAATTGAAAATCATGAAAATGTTCTTACAGAAAAGAAAAAATGCAGGGTGGGACCGGGGATCGACAGACTGAGCACTATACTATCAAGTTTATGCCAACGATAATGTAAAAGATGTTACGATTGGACAGTGTGATGTGAGGCCTTCCAAACTACTTCTATTGACGTCACTGTAAAATGATGTCACTTTCCTCGCTACCTGACGACGGTGTTTACATTTACCGCGAGTAGTAAGCAGAAACAACACGTTTTTAATCTACGTTGAAAAAACTACATAATAGTTAATATTTACTTAAAGAATACTTGGTCAGTTAAAATGGCTGGAGGTAAGACATAAAATTTATTTGAAAAACAATTCGTATAAACTTTATTCTAAAAAAATCCGGTTCTAACATGGATTGAATTTGACGTATCATCAGCATTCACTGGATAGCTTAGTTGGTAGAATACTTATACGGCCTATAGTGTGGAGGTTCTGGAAATTAAGTACATTTATATTTAAAATACAAACTTGCATATTTTTTCATTATGGTAAATAATATTGAAATAACCGTCACAATCAAGTTAAAATATTGTTTTGTTGAATCAGACAAAGTTTTGGTAATTCTTTAAATATTACTTTCGTCAGTGACGGATCCAAAATGTTATGAAAGAGGAAGGGTTGAAAAATTTATCGTGAGATATTGCAAACGTCGAAGGCTCAAGCCCCGAGCCCAGTGAAGATTTTTTTTTCTGTTAGGTGTCCAGGGAGCATAGTCCCCGTTGAAAAAATAATTATTTGACGCCTGTTGGCCACATTATTACTCTTTCTCTCTCTAGATTATTAAAGGGGGGGGGGGGTTGCAACCCCCCCCCTCCCCTGAATCTGCAATTGTCCTTGAAATTTTCATGAAAACTCTCTCCAAAACATCCCAGGAGCTTCGTAGGCCAAATGGTCTATTTACTTATCAAAGTGTCATCGTCACGAAAATTCTAGTAGGACAGATCCTTTGTTTTTCAGTTTGGCCGCCGAATGTCGATGGTTTTCTACGGCTTCCTAAAAATCTTGAATAGGTCATAAAACACTAATGCATGCTGCTCCTGAGTCTGTGCCCTCCAAAGGCTCAGAAGCAGCAAATGCAAAAAATCATGCCTGAAATAGTCTTAAAAAGTGGTTAAAAAAGATCATGATAAATAATTATAATGTGACGGTATTTTATTCTTGTTTTAAATAATAACAAAATACGTCAGGTTCGTTGAATTATATATATTACTATTTCATACTAATTTGTTTCACATTCTACAAAATAAAAATACAAAACAATCCTTACAATACAAAAATACAATTCAATAAAAATACATATTAAAAACCAAAAATAACCCGATTGATCACTGTTATACTCATTTGCATAAAGAGGCGTAACTCTATGTACAAAAATATTATTTAACAGCGGAATTCATGCCGTCGGTACTTTAATCAAAAATAACACTATTGAAACTGGATTTAAGTTACAGAATATCATAATTATTGTTGGTAAAATGTAGTTTGAAATATTAATAGAACATTATTCTATAACCAATGAAAATGATTAAATATTAAAAAATAAGAAACCTGTAGCAAAAATACGTAACGCTTAACTTGAAATTGTTGTAAGTTTATGAAAATATAAAACGAGAAAAAAATGTGTATTACCTAGATGTGGTCCAGAATGCGATCTGACCCGACATGGTGACTTTAATAAACATGGTCTGTAGCCTAAAACACAAATATATTGCAAGTATGTATTTTTACTTACAATTAGGGATTTATAAAAATGAGAAAATAAACACCATAGAAACTGATTACGTTACTAGGTTACAATAAACTGACATGTGCGATATATACACTGTTCTAACTTTTTAACCAGTTTTGTAATTAAATATTTATGGGAGTTTTAATTTATTATTTTTACCATTATTTAGTTTTAAGATATTTATTTATACACTTTCTCACTTGTTAAAATATTAATATAGGTATTAAAATAACATATATATAGATCTGGGCGTGGCAACTAAAAAATTACAGAAACTGATGAACATGAACCAAGATAATATAGAAATTACTATAAATAAAATATAAATGAATGAAATAATAATGAATAGACTGATAAGTAAGTGAAGTAATGAATGAGACATACCTTTCTGAAGAAAGTAACTTCGCATAAGTTATATGACAGAAAAACTGACTAAACGTCTGTTACAGTGCAGAATAGTTTAGGGAATGAAAAGAATACAAGTTGCGCCAAAGAACTGACCAGTATGTAGCAATAACCAATAAAATTTAAGAACCAAACTGACCAAACCGGTTATACAATGTGACGTAAGAAAATATTGACTGATAATGATTGACAGGTGAATTTAAAGTTACATACACAAGACAGTCACAGTGCAAGAGCACTAAGATTACTAGACAACATCACTAACATTACAATTAACAACACAAACAAAACAGTTTATAAAATAAAACTTAATTAAATAAAACTTAATTAAACTTAATTATAGTTTAGAATATGATCCCCCCATACAATACCCTATATACCCTATATAGGTATTACTACCACACTCCCCCCCCCCCAGCAGAAAATGATGTCCTCACCATTAATCCTTGTCTGTTAATAGATAAATGAATACCTTCGACATCTCACTTGAAATATCGTTGAATATTCCAGACTGCACCATGTTCTTCAAATAATCAGCTTTCTTCATCCATTCTGGTTCAATAACATTTGCTGTCTTAGATAAATTTGTTTTGTTGGTCGATGTCTTGGCATCAGACAAGTCATAATCTGTCCTCAAACGTTCTGGTAATCGGACATTCTCCCTTCTTGGTCTAGAAAAAGTAGATGATGGTATTTCCTTTGGTGCTGTTTCTGTGTTAGGTTGATGAAGTTGATATTGTGCTGACTAATCTTCTCCTGAGTCTCGGTTTAGGAATTGGCTTAGGTGTTTCATCCATTAAGAGAGATACAATGGGTAATAGATGATTTCTATGTAATGTTCTTGATCTCCCTTCTCCATTTTCTTTCTTCACTATGAACACTGGTATGTCTGGGTTTGGCTGCTTTAAGACTTAGTATGGATCTGACTCCCAATTGTTGGCTAACTTATGTTTTCCCTCATGAGCCAGAATCCTAACCAGCACTCTATCACCAGGGTTGATCACTGCTTTTCTTATCTTACCATCATATTGATGTTTCTGTCTATCTCTGGCTTTCTTGCCTGCTGATGTGGCTAGTTCATAAGAAGTTTTAAATCTTTCTTTTAAAGATGTAATATATTGGCTTAAAGGCTGAGGCTTCTCATTAATATCAATGCCAAAAGCTATATCTACAGGTAAGCGTGGTTCTCGGCCAAACATAAGCAGATATGGTGTTTGCCCAGTACTCCCATGCCTTATGCTGTTATAAGCATGAACCATAGCTGCAACATGACTCTTCTAATCCTGTTTTTTATTTATATCTAAAGTAGCAAGCATGTTAATAAGCGTGTTGTTGAATCTTTTGCACATTCCATTTCCTTGTGGGTGATAAGGTGTTGTCCTAGATTTGTTAATTCCTGTGAGTTGACAAAGTTCTTTTATTAATTTTCCTTCAAAATTTTCTCCTTGGTCTGAATGAATTCGTTTTGGCAAGCCGTAGTGTACAACAAAATTGTTTAAAAAAAAAGTTTCAGCTGTATTCCTGGCTGTTTGGTTTTTAGTTGGATAAGCTTGGGCATAACGTGTAAAATGGTCTGTAATCACGAGTATATTCTGAATTCCTCCTTTTGATGGTTCTAATGACAAATAATCTTAACATACAAGTTCCAAAGGTTGAGTAGTTTGTATATTGACTAAAGGTGCTCTGATATTAGTAGACGTTTTCCTGTAAATACAATTTTGACAATGTTCAATATATCCCTCCACAGTTTGTGACAAAACTGGCCAATAAAATCTGTCTCGCAGAATTGAAAGAGCCCTGTCCCTGCCTGGATGTCTCATATCATTATGCAATTGTTGTAAGATATCTGGTATAAATGTTGTTTGTACCACCAGTTGTTTACGGTTTTCATTGTTTATATCGATTACTTCTCTTATTGAAATCCCTTTAAATAGTTTTAACTGTCTAAAATTCCATATAAGAGCATTATGAGCTGGTACATGTTGATCAACATTTGGTTTAACTCCATCTCTGACAGCTTTTATCCATATCTTCAATACTGGATCATCAGTTTGAGCGTTCCTCCAGTCCTTGTTTGTATACATTAGAGTATCCTGACCTGGTAAATCAATGTCATCATTGTCATCAATCACTGAACTGTTGTTACACAAACATTCCACATATGGCTGAGTATCTTAAACATGACAGATGGCCCTAACAGATTCTGAGGGAATCTCTTCTGTGTCATGATTTGATAATCCTGGTGTTCTGGATAATGCATCTGCATCTAAGTTTTGCTTTCCAGTTCTGTACTTGATAGAAAAATTGAAATTGGATAGAGCTGCCAACCACCGGTGTCCTGTGGCATCTTATTTTGCACTTGTCAAAACGTAGATCAAGGGGTTATTGTCAGTGACCACAACAAAACTGTTTCCTTTGAGATAATCACTGAATTTCTCACTAACTGCCCACTTTAGTGCTAAGAACTCCAACTTAAATGCTGAGTAGTTTCTTTCTGACTTACTTAAACCTCTACTGGCATAAATGACAACACTTTGTACACCATCTTGGGTCTGATAAAGTACAGCACCTAATCCAAGTGAGCTAGCATCTGTAAAAACGTGACGGTATTTTATTCTTGTTTTAAATAATAACAAAATACCGTCACAATAATATCTAAACGTACGAGAAGATATTCAACCATTTAGTCACTAAAATTAGGGCTTCTATAGGTTTAAGTTGTGCATCATGCATTTATTGAAATTGTTGGCTTTTATACCAAGATTAAATTAGAAGTAAGAAATTGAAAGCTATATTGACATCACTCCCTCTTTCATTTTTATAACATTATCAAGGATTGTTGGATCGTCGTTTGACAAAACAAGGCTTGTTTGGTTTTAGCTTTTTCAAAGGAGCATCTTTTGCGATAAACAGAATAAACCTTACAAGATTTTTCACGCCAATAGACATCATATATTAACACTGCTCAATGTTTGTCTTCGGTTGTAAGCCTTATTGTGATTCCCCACCCAAAGGTGGGGAGTCATATTGTTTTCGTTCTGTTTCTTCTTCTTCTTCTTTTTCTTCTTCTTCTTCTTCTTCTTCTTCTTCTTCTTCTTCTTATTATTATTTTTATAATTTTTTTTCCTTAAAATTGTCCGGTGCAGAATTTGGAAACGGTTTGATGGGTTTCGGTGAAATTTGGTACCAATAATCTGCTATCTTGGTAGATAAGAATAAATGATCAAATTTTTTTCTATCTCGACGGCTCAGCGGTCGGTGCGTGTAAATTGCGTAATTTAATTCCAAACATCTTTCTGTCCAATACGTACAAAGATAGATAACTCTTACAGAATCATCTTTCTTATTCAGTTTCTCAGATATATGAGCGCCCGATAAAAATGGGTAATCTGAATTAATGTATAAAGTTAAGCACTAAACAAAAATGATTGAATGTTAATGAACTACATGTTAATTAAGTGATTAACCTCTTTCTCACATACATAATTTGTTCTTAATAAATTCTCAGTTACTATGTATTAAATTGTTAAAAATATATCAAATTTTTATCGGCACTGCCAAACAAGTTAAACACATCATTCAATCTCGTTCTAAATTTTAGGATAGGTTCCTGCACCATTAAAGTTTTACATCCATGGGTATTTATTGGGTGAGGGACAGGAAGATGGGGTCTTAAAAACAAAAATCACAAATTTTTCCTTAAACACTGTGCCATAAAACCATATATAGGGCTTTGTCATAACTCATAAACTAATGAGATCCCCATTCCTATAGTATATATTTTCTGGTTCCTAATGATAAAATGAAAAGAATGACACTAACCAAAGACACCTAAAGTCCTTTCCCACTGAAGGGTAGGGCTGGGTTGTGCTAAGTTAATTTTAAACTATTGAAATCCCCACCCCTAATTTATGTATTTTCTGGTTCCTTATGAAAAGTTGAATAGAGTGATATTAATAAAGGGCACCTAAGGTCATTTCCCACTGTGGGTGGTGCTATGTACATGTATAGCTTTTAAATATTTAAAATCCTTTCCACTCATCTGTATATTTTCTTGTTCATTATTGACTTTTGAAAAGAGTGATAAAAACCTCGAGGAAATCATTTTCAAGAGAGGGTAGGGGTGGGAAGCCAGAATTCTTAACACCCACCCTCAGTCAAGAAACACTAACTTGTGGCATACTTGATTTCATTTCTTAAGGCAAGTTTACAGGATTAAATTCCTATTCAAAGAATTGTAAACAAATTTAATAGCATTATTACATGTTTTGATATGGATAATTGCTTTAATCTCTTTGTCAATTATCCATTAATATGTAGGTTATGGCTACTTCACAGTCATGACACACGTCAATCAAATTTGTTGGTTAAACACCTCACAGTTCGTGAAATAGATTTGCTATCAATCAAAGTTGCTAATAGAATTGCCAAATAAATGGATAGGACCTATGTCAGAAGACAGAACGCATGATTCTGATCTATTAAACTTGTATTATTTACATACATTTCGAATTATAAATTTATACATGCAGATTCGGACTCCCGTGATCAATTGGTTTTTTTTAACAAAAAACATTGTTGCAACAATGAGGTATGAGGGAATGAAAATATATATTAAAATGAATACTACTCGAATTATAATTGTACAATTTGATGTTAACTTTAAATTTACTTGTCTTCCGCCCTTTCTCTTAGTCAGCTTTCGATTACTAGTAATGGATACTATCAATCCATCTCGAGATCAGTCCATCAGCAGGTGTATATTTTAGACACTATATAGATTATGGATGGTGGGGAATCATACGTAACTGGTATCCCAGTTACAATCTCTAGTTTTATCATAAATATCTATAGACTCCAGAATTAGACAATGCAATTAAAGCATTTATATCACATAAGATATACATATTTTTTTCAATTCTAAAATATTTATATACCAAAGGAGACGATTAAGTGGTAGTGCGTTTTTTCATTATCCCCAAATTTCAATGCCAGTGCATCATTCTCCTTTAACAAAATTTCTCAAAACAGGGGATAAAATATAAAAGTTTTAGTAATCAGAATATGTTTGATGGAGAGGAATGTGCTTTATGTGTATTAATTAAAAACATGGTTAAAAATTTTCGTATTTATTTTGAAGTAAAACGGAATGTAGTATTCTGAAATCTATGTTTCAACACAAGGTTTTTTTCAGCTCACCTGGCAAAGCCGCTGTTAGCATATGGCAATTGTAAGCGTGCGTGCGTCCGTGCGTGCGTCTGTGCGTGAGTAAACTTAAATCTTCTCCTCTGAAACTAATTGGCCAATTTAAATGAGATTTGGTATGGAAGGTCCTTAGTTCTTAAAGGTTAAAAATTTTATCCGACAATTCTATGGAATCCAAGACTAGCTGTCGTTACTATAAATAGCAAAAACCTATAAAGTGCCATTACGCGTTCATCTATGTACTGATTTTGTTGAAAATAAAAAAATTGAAAGTAAATGTCAAGGGATAAAACATATTTAATGGGGTTTTCTGTAAAATTTTTCGTTAGCGCAATAATTATATAATATGCAAATAAGGTGTATTTGAACCTACATCTTTGAAAATCTTTTTATCTGAAAGAACATGGCCAATTGAAAGGAAATTTTTGATAGATATATCTTGAAATATATGAAAATAAAGATATTGCTGGTGAGTTTGTCTATGTTTAAATAATTGGATATGCTTGTATATAAAGAAGAAAAAGCCAAAAACGAAATTAAACGTGTGCCAGGTGAGCGATACAGGCCCTATTGTGCCTCTTGTTAATTTTAAATATTGCAAACTATTTCAATTTAATACTATCTTTCGGATGGTAAAAGTATAAATATCATTTTAACAAATTTTAAATTTTGATTTCTATAGGCGGATGCCTCTGATTATTGAGAATCATCCATTTCAATACCATACTATCATATCTTAACCGAATCTTTCACATATTTGTTTAGCAATTCATCTAAAGTACTAAATTATCACATAGTTATAATATAAATAAAACAAACATACCTGTCCTTGTCCATATCATAATCCAAAAAAAAACAAAGTAAAAACTTTGCAAACTGGCAAAATATGTTATACACGTGAACTTCCATCAAGGATCCTATAACATTTTACTTTATATTGTGTCATGGTCAATTTTTGATTTTTTTTTAAAATAATACATTCAAATGTATCACATGACAATTGTAAAGAAAACAAATCGATTTATGTTATTTTTTTTTAAATTTTGACCTATAATATACTGGTTATACTGTAGTGCTAGTGGGCGTCTAGTCAGTTGTATTGAAGGGCACTTTGTGACATATTGAAGACTTCATGTTGACTGACTAGATGAACATCTTCAATTAATCCGTAGACTAGAGGGTTTTTATCGGTTATTAATGACTAGTTTTTGCTAATGTCATTTACCACTTTTTGAATGTATTTTTATGATTAAATTCAAAAAGTGGAATATGACACTAAAACCTTAACTCTTTTCTTCATTTCATGCAGACATTTTAACGGGATTTTTTAATTGAAATATAAGTACTATATTATCATATGATTATCAGAGCCATTCACATCTCACCATTCATCCTGTTATTAAGTTTAACAGAAACTGCAATTTTGGATTCAAAAGTAAAACTTATGTAAAAACTCACGAAAATTTTTTTTTGCTAACTGCCTGAAATGTATTTGTTATTGATTGACAACGAATATTCACGTTGAGGTCATGGTAATAATAATAATAATAATAATAATAATAATAATAATAATAATAATAATAATAATAGATAGATAGATAGATAGATAGATAGATCTGTAAATTTTTCTGCTTTTTATAACAAAAATGTTACAAAATAGTACCAAGGGTAAATTCAAGACAATTTCAACAAAATAAGGTTAAAACGGTTTATTTATTCAGGTCTAAATAATAGAAATATTCCGTTAAGCGATACACTTTAAAATTTGTTATTCAAATATTACAATATAATCAGCGTTAGTTTACGAAACTTTTTTTTTTATTTCATTTGCATCTCACCTGAAATTCACTCTCTTCTCACTCTCTTATATGAATCGAATAACAAACAACAACGGCATTGTCCGAGATGTTGCGATTGAACGTAAACATTCGATGAGTATCGAATAATCACTTTTACTGACGTCATTGTAATATGATGTCACTTCCTCACTACATGACAACAATGTTTACATTTGCCGCGAATCAGTAGCAAAGACAACACGCTTTTTTCATCTGCGAGTATAAAATCAGCTTATTTTGATAGTTTGGAGAATTATTTGTCTGCGTTTAAAATGTCGGGAGGTAAGACATAAACACCGGACATCTGTAAAAATTTGTTTTATCCAAAATCTAAAAACAATTTAGCGTTTGACATCGATTTTATCAGTCTGTGTACTGTTAAAATTTATAGACCCCGTAAAATAATATCATTTTTTCATTTGTTTAATCATGTTTTATGCTAATTTCAGAATATAACATGGATCCACTATCCTCTGGAGATCCTTAGGATTATCTTGGTAACAAAAGAGTTAGTCAAAGTAGAACAAGTCTGTAACAAGAATTTCCCAACATTGCCGGAAGGAGAGATAGAAAAAGTTACACAGGACATTCTCCTTCAGATTAACAAGAATCAAATCATGGCCGGTGAACCAGATTTAAGATTTTTGCCAGGCCGTGTGGTGGAAGAGAAATTCTTGAAAGAGGTAATTAACCATTTTATCCACACCACTTGATTTCATTTTGTTTAAAATAAAATGCCCGTTTAAGAATGAATTTTGAAATGTTGGTTTCTTTATATCGCCTTCTGGAACACCATCTATCAGTGAAAAACACTCCTAAAATGCAAAAGATCCGAGTGATATCGAAAGTCTGTTGGACGAACCTGGTGCTTAGCCTCCAAAAATATTGATCTAGTTCTCTGATTATTGGTTGTGTTCTGTATGTGGTAATTGTTTTGGACTAATTCACAAGGATTAGATTATAAGTAGTATATAACTTAATAAGTGATTATGTGACTTTTACAGGTTATGGACATTAAACGCTGCTTTGAGGATATAGAGAAAGCAGAGACAGCAGCTACTAAGAAACCACAGCCTCGCATTGAAGTTCTTCCAGGTAGGTATATTAAAATAATCAATAAATTAACTTATTGGATCTTTGGTTTTAAAGACAAAATTTATGTTTATAAATAGTCAATAAGCATTGAGAGTTTCTAAACTGACTAAGCTGACCTTGTAAGTGAATTAATGATTAATGAACAACTTTGCATGTAGAGTTTTTATTGCTTATTATAAAAAGCGCATTAGTATTAATAAAAAGTCAGGGGAAAAATACAGCATGATATTCAGAAGAATTTTTCTCTCGTGTATTAACAATATTTGTAGACATAAAAAACATTTGAAGTAATTTAAACTTTAATATTATGTTCTCCAGGTTTTATATGTACTCAATAAAACAATTTGGTAACTAGTTTTCAATAGTACCACACAAATGAATAAAGTTTTATTATAATATCCCTGTATCCGTCTTAATCAGGAAAAAATATAACTCCGTGAAATCATATACAGGCTTATGTCCTTATGACCCAACCTTGATTAATCTATCAAATGTCAAGATAAATATATTTGCATTAACGATGGTGAGGTACCATTTGAAATTTCTACCATTTCACTGTACCGTTGGAAATTTCTACTAGTCCACTGTACAGTTTGAAATACCATTTCCCTGTACCAGTTTGAAATACCATATCCCGGTACCGTTAGAAATTTCTACCTTTTCACTGTACATATCGTTTAAAATTTCAACTATTTCACTGTACCTTTAAAAATTTCTACTATTTCACTGTACCGTTAGAAATTTCTACCATTTCACTGTAACGTTGGAAATTTCTATCATTTCACTGTACATACCGTTAGAAATTTCTACCATTTCACTGTATCGTTAAAAATTTCAACCATTTCACTGTGCCGTTAAAAATTTCTACCATTTCATTGTACCGTTTAAAATTTCTACCATTTCACTGTACCGTTGGAAATATTGCACCATTTTATATACACCATACTAGAAAAAGAAATAAAAACCAATCGTATATAACTTGCTATTTTCCGTTATTTTAGAAACCATGGATCAGACTGTTGATAGCTATTTTTCCCTCAGAGATAAAGATTTAGATTTAGAAGAATTCCCAATAGTAACTGTAAAAGACTACAAACCAAGCTGTGTGGACTTTTCATACTTATTTAAATACATGAGTACAAACAAACCCAGAGAAAGAAAACTATCAGACAAAGGTAAACATCAACCCGATAGAGAGAGAGAGAGAGAGAAGAGAGAGAGAGAGAGAGAGAGAGAGAGAGAGAGAGAGAGAGAGAGTTTTGTTTAAAGCCCGCATCAGCGTTATTGCAGCTATTCGCGGCTAAAGAATGTTAAAAATATACCAATATATAAAAATAAAATTTATGTAAAACTAAATAGAATAGATTCTAAAGCAACTACTAAACTGATAAAAACCAGTATTATCACAGATAAGTTATCATAAAAGACTGGATAATAAATGATAAAAATCATATTTTATTGAACAATTTTATTTCCCAAAGGAATTTTAAAATTTGATGTCCATGGACATTAATAAAAAGATCTTGCATCGATGATGCTGAATAAAAAGTATCCCTTGTAGGAGCAAAGTCAACACAGTCCAGCAAAATGTGCTGGACAGATTGTTGACTTTGACAAGGGACACTAGGGGAGGTTGATCTCTCTTTGAAATAAAAGAATGAGTACAATAACTGTGGCCGATTCTACAGCGTCTAAGGACAACACCCTCATGCCTACTTTATTGAGACAAAGGTGTAAATCCTAGACAAGGTTGTACAGAGTGTAACTTATTATGTATGTTCCTGTCTATTCCAATGATCTGACCAAAGACCATTGATATAAGCATATATCAATGACCTTAGATCTGTATAAGGAATGAAACAGAGTGTAATATCTTAGATAAAGCTGCCTTAGCAGCTGAATCGGCTTTTTCGTTACCTTTAATACCAACATGACTAGGTAACCAACAGAAATTTATTATTTTATTAAAATCTGAAACTGCATATGTTATTAAAGTGTGCAGTTCCAGAATTTCACGAATTAGAGGGTGATATAATTTCACGCTCTTTATTGCCCGGAGTACAGATAAAGAGTGTGAACATATAATAAAATTGTTATGAGGCGATTTTGAAATATATTGTAAAGCAAGAATTATTGCTTTAGTCTCAGCTGTTAATACAGAACTTTCATTGGGAATACGAATACTAATTATTTCAGAGAGAGAGAGAGAGAGAGAGAGAGAGAGAGAGAGAGAGAGGCTTTGCCTTGTTCTTGTGTCACATAATCAACTACAACTTATTGTAACAACACATTTCAATGCATCGGATTTTTTTTTAAAATAATAACTCTTAAACACTATTAATTTACCCATTAGTCATGGAACATACCTTCGGGGCTGTAAAAAATATTTGCTTGTTTAAGAGTTGTCGAACTAAGTTATTAGCCTGCATTTTGTTTGACTGTTTTTAAAATTATTGCTTTTAAAAAGAAAACGGAAAAGGTAGTCGGCACACACAAGTCACACTTACCTTTAAATTTACAATTTTTTATTATAGATTTAGCAACAACAACAACAACAGCCAATAAATGCCAAAATGAATTAGGAAAAGTGAAGCCCACCTCTGTTGGAAATATTGGTAAGGACATCCTTTATTCTTGTTGTCCTGATTCGGAATAAATCAGGGAGTTTGTTTTTTGATAATAAGCAGTCTGTGTGTGTCTATATCATTATCTATTATCTCTATTATCTTTGATATTATAATTATTTCACAGCACAGTTCCTTCACTAGCAACTTCAGCAAATTTTTCCCAATAAAACAGTGATTGGTTTTAAAAAGTAAATATGATTCTATTTCAATCAATCCAGATAAATACAATCATTGCTATCGACTTTAACTTAAGCTGGGTAATTCATTATATTTTTGCGCAATTACCATTTGCGCTGATAAATGCACGCCTTCACATGCATGTAAAATCCACATGTTCAAAACACGTACACGCTATAGTTTACAATTTAAACACACCTTATATACTTTTACTCGCGCATTATTGCTCAATGTTTGATAATTGAAAACGCGTGAAAATGCTTTATTGTTATGATTTATATTTGCAGATATTAAGAAAGAAACAAAACAGAAATGGAGACCACATAATTTGATTTCAAGACTTTTTCGGAAGCAATCTTATTAATTTGTGACACAAACATAGACTTTTTAAACATTTTGAATTATGTATTTGAAAATCAAATTTATTATTTTATTTTTTTTAATTTTCAAAACATGATTGTATGTATATATATGATCCGGTGTGTGTGTGTATGTGTGTGTGTGTGTGTGTGTGTGTGTTAATACGTTGATATTTTGCTTAACTTATGTTAGTATATAAACACGTCAGTTTTATGTATGAGAATAATGAAGAAATTAAAACAACTTATATTTACAATTTATGATAAGCAAAACAATAATTTTGAAGTATAATTATTACAACGTCTTTCGAAACTTGACTTTTCTAAACATAATTTTTATTGGTTTATTTGTTCACTTTTTAATTTTAATTTTTTTATCAAATTAAAAACTTTATTTCATTGTATTATTTTTTTTAAATACCGTTGATCTGAAGGATCGTGATTCCCTGAGAGGACATATCTGTTTTATTTTATTGAATTTTTCTTATTTATTTGATGACATTTTATTTATTTTACATCAACCAATGTACGATAGTTTGCCAACATGTGCATTATTTTTTATTAATATACATGTACTAGTATAGTTAAAAGTCTGGTTAGATATTATTACTCTTCATCGAATTTAATATCTACAAAACTTCTGGAAATAATATTATGATGTCAGTTGCACTTTACATCAACATTTCATTTCGTTCAACCAAACAGTTTAAATTAGTTCATTTTTTAAAAATCCTTTTTAGAATCCTGTTTTTTTTTCAATATTTTCCGAGTACTGTTCATATTTCATTTTTTTTTAAATTTTTGTTTTATTTAATTTACAATATCACTGTTTTAGTCAGAATTTATTGACTTCTCATGGCAGCATGCATAAAAGAGAAATTCAGTTTATTTCTATTTCTATTTATGTATTTATCATTTTATTCATTTACCATTTCGTGTGTGTGTGTGTGTGTGTGTGTGTGTGTGTGTGTGTGGCTATACGTGTATTTTTGTAATAAATGGTGTCTGAATGTGTATGCATCAGAATATTATAAATACATATTTATTTATTTATTTGTATATAGTTATTATAAAACAAGAAATCAAATGTTTTAAACAATCATGAATCAATCAAAATATCAGAATATAAAAAAATCAAAATGCTGCAAATATAGAACTCTGCTCATCTTATATCGGTATTTGTTGTTTTTATATGGTGTTACGGTGATTATTTGCTGTGACATTACAAATGTCAATTTAGCAATAGAGTTTGTTATTCTTGTTTGAAATCTTTCATTTTGTGCCCAGAAAAAAAAATTGACGTCAGAGAGCTGGCGTTGCAACGACGAACAATGGATTATTAGGTGACTTTACAGTTCATACGAATGTTCTAATCGCGTCGCGAATATTTTAGAATCTGTTTACAATCCTAAATAGAAGCTAAGTCGGGGAGGTAACCAGTAAACATGTTTAAACAATTACAATATTCTAACTTTTTCTGACAAATATAAATAAGAAAATTTTAATCTTTAGATTTGCAAATATCTATAAAATGGTACAAATCGGCTAGTCATATTGCTATGTTTAACCTGATTCAGTAACCGCGCTGGTAAAAGAAGAACAATGCGCTAATTTTTGAAATTCTATGTAAAATGAGACATTTTGAATTAGCACATGATAATTATATAATAATAAGTACATGATGGAAGCATTAAAGTAAAAGGAACATAAAATAAAAGAATGTGTTCAAATTAATTGTCAAAAAAAATCATTTCGAAGAATTTATAGACCCTTAACAGCAAAAACGGGGAAATTTATCGAATATTGAAAACTAGCATTAATATCTCGCCATAGTCAATGTCAAACATTACACTAAGAAAACATTTTTACTAAATTCAGAATAACCGAACACACATTAAGTTTCCAGGGGAAAGCAGGTTGTGCTTCTTTTGTTCTGAAGAATATTTTCAATTTCTGTTCCATTTTTAACTTCAATGAACCTCCTAAAGAATAACTTCTTAACAATATCTCCACAGAAATAACAATATCTCCACAGAAATAACAATATCTCCACAGATATAACAATATCTCCATAGATATAACAATATCTCCACAGATATAACAATATCTCCACAGATATAACAATATCTCCACAGTTATAACAATATCTCCACAGTTATAACAATATCTCCACAGATATAATAATATCTCCACAGATATAACAATATCTCCACAGATATAACAATATCTCCACAGAAATAACAATATCTCCACAGATATAATAATATCTCCACAGATATAACAATATCTCCACATATATAACAATATCTCCACAGAAATAACAATATCTCCACAGATATAACAATACCTCCACATATATGCCCATTTTTTCGATTAAATGTGACTCGGGCTTTCCATATGTACGGTACTAAACAATAATCACACGTTGTTATATGGTAGGTTGAATTTTGTTTTACGTCACACAAGCAATTTTTCAGCTATTCGTGACAAGATTTTTTTTATTAATCTGAAGGATAAATCTTAACACAGGTCCATGTGGGGCATGAGTATGCAAGTGTTTCTGATCTGCACTGTATTAGTGAACACTTATGACAACCTTAAGAGTGCTTGTACACTTGCTCACAATGTCACAGAAAACGATCATAGACCAATTAGTCTGTCATACTGTTACTGAGCCTACCAGTACAAGTTGAAACCTGTCTCACTTGCGGTCGACCGTGGTCGAAACCACAGCGGTTAGATGCTTTTAGTTTGAAAGCTAACCCCAAAATAATAATGCGTGTTTCAAATTGTAACTGCACTATTATTTGCTCTTGTTTATTACTTTGTAGCACATATGTAATATCTTTATTTATGGATGAAATTTGTGTTATACCAGACCTAATAGATTTTAATGCTGATAAATAAATAAATAAATAAAATAAGGATGGCTAGGTTTGGGTCAGCATAGATCTTGGATAGTGGTTTGCAGCAGGCTAGCTTTAAATGTCTTATTGTACACGACCTATTCGACTAGCCAGCTTTGAAACTCCGGTGAGATTGTTGGTATTTTATTTGTTTTCTCAAATGGGGTTTCTGCTCTCATTATCTGACATAAGACTTTCAGACATAAACAACAGACCCTCCGGAGGAGAATACCATTAGTTAGCACCTTTACCTCCAAGACGTTTGCAAAGCCGAAACAGGCGATTCAACAATAAATTGCCAAATGGACTTCAGATGCTGGATACCAGAACTATTTCATTTTTTTAATTTAAGAAGTATAAAGTCTAACTTCACACTTCATTCATCCTGTTGGGTTGTCTGATCTATTGATGCTATGCTTCGGGCGCTTCATTTTGGCCTTCAAGTTGAGATTGGGAATTGTAATCGTCATAAACAATCGTTAAAGGTCTGAAATGGTTTATTTTATTTTATTTATTTATTTATTTTATTATTATTATTTTTTTTTTTGTAAAAATTTTCTTATCTCATATCCTGCTATCATTGACTAATGCTTGACTAGACAAACCAACTTGTCTGTTTGTGCAAACGCACGAGGTAAACATGTTTATAACATCCTAATTTCATCGCTCTCTCTATATATAAAATTACTTTTGGTGTCATTTATACAACTATGGAAGATTTTAAATGACTAAAAGCAAACAATTAATATAATTTCCATAAGCAAAATTTTATTTTTCATAAAATAAAATATTCAATATTCAAAAAATGGAAGAATGAGTCTCAAAAAGCCGAGCGATCCGCCTATAGGAAAAATGCCAAGAAATAAGGTTACACCTTTGTATCCCAATATCGACTCGAGGCCAAATGCAAATTAATTTTAGGCTAACGTGCCTATATAAAACTTAACGTAATAAAGACATCTCAATATTGTTACTGAAAAAAAACCTTAATATGAAAATATGTCATTGGTCGTTTTCTCACTATTATTACCCGTGATTGTGAAGAGTAAAATTCAAATTACACGATTTTCGACTGTGCAGCGCCTACATGTCAAAGATAAGAGTTTCGTATTTTACATGCTTTATAATGTTGCTTTGTATACCTTAATCTTGTATGAGAAACGCATGCGTATTGACCAGTGGCCTGATAAATTATCATAACGTTGTTAGATATATACATGACATTGTATTGAAACTAGTTTCAATGATGTGTTCAGATCACCAGCGCGTAATTTTATTGGGTTATTTGTTGCAGAAGCATATACACTGCGTTTAAGTAAGAAAAAATAATGTAAAATGAAAAAAAAATACTTTAAAATATATTAAAAGAAATAAAAAGAAAACGGACGACATATAAGATTAGATCCCAGGACTTTGAGGTTATCATTTCCTACGTCCTACCACACAGCCAGCGTAGATGGTATTGGAATCGTTTGCTAGCTAATATCAAGTATGTATATTGTTTGGGGCGATTAAGGGGTAATGTGTTTTATCCTTATCCCCAAATTTCAATGCCAGCGCATACCTCTCCATCAATAAAAATTTGCAGAATAGAAGATAAAATATAGAAGTTTTGGTAGTCAAAATATCTTTGATGGAGGGGAATGCGCTCTATGTGTATTAATTGAAAAACACTGTTATTTCAATAAAATTTTCGTATTTGTATGGATGTATGCGGAATGCATTATTCTGAAACGTATTTTTAAACACATAATGTAATGTTTTATCAAACTTTTAATATTCAAAACCGTTTCGTTTTTGGTACTCTTTTTTGGATATTTAAAGTGTAAATATTATTTTAACAAATTTAAAATTATGAATTCTATAGGCGGATGTCTCGGCTTTATGAGAATCATCCTTTAAAAAATTTTGCATACGACATCAATATGTAATTAGGTTCTGGATGCCAATACTAGGAGACGAAATATTAGCCGACTCTATTTTTGGTTTTATATGCTTGAAGCCAAAAAAAAAAAAAAAAAAAAAAAAACAACATAAACAACAAAAAGATGTACATGTTGTATCATCCAATCATTATTATTTCAATATATGTATAGTTTTTCTTTCTGTTCTAAATAAGATTGTTAAAGAATAAAATAATAGTTCAAACGTGTAACATTAAAACATAGACAAGAAATAAGCAGATTTTAGCCAGCATTGGCAAAATTCTGCTGGCTAAAATTGACAATTGGTAGGGTAATCACTAAATGTGTTTAAAAAAACGAAATCTTTTAAAAATAAAGTTTCGGAACGAAGGTTTGCGAAAAAAGATCATTTAATGATTTTTTGAAAACAATTACACACGCAGGCTTTATAAACGATGACAAGATGTTAAGCTTCACTAAAAATAAACATCGTTTAGGTTTTTTTTATTATTTTTTTTTTAAAAATTCTATTATTATTAATCAAATTTATATTAATTATTGTTATAATTATTTATATTATTATTATTATTATTTTTTTTTTTAATAATCAAAAATAAATAAATAAATAATGATAAAAGAATTTATCCAAACATGTTTCAAAAATATTAATGAAGTTTTAGTGAACTATGAAAAATCGATCAGGTGCCCATTCACATCAAACATCTACTAGAGTTATGGTTCTTCGTGCAGAAGACGACTTCCGGTTCACAGTGACAGAAGTCTGGTAATCTTATGGTCTGACAACGATGAGAATATGACAGATTGTGTGGTGATCTGAGTTGATTAAATCGTAGTTTGTTTATTCCAGTAAACCATCTACCAACACCAACAGGGATATGTCCCTCAAAGTAAGTAACACATGTTTGAAATGAATTTTTTTACGGTTTTCCAGGCGTTCTTGATCATCATTATTGATGGACCAGACTGGAATTTAATCATGTTTCATGTCTTGTTCTATCAACATTTGCAAAAGAAATTTTACAAACCAAAGCATGGGTCATATAAAAACTAAAGAGATGCACATGTACATTTAAGCTTAAGCCTCAACAGATGCAGCATATTGAAACTGTGTAAGCTAGTAGTCTAGTATAGTTTACCACAAACTTGGTTACTTCCAGATTGACTAAACTCCCATTATGCCATCAATTCATATACCGGTATGTAAATCATAGGAATTGAACTTGTAATTGTGAAATGTACAGGTGATGGACATTTTATAAGGTAAAAATGTCATAGTTAATGGATATGAAAAGAATTATTTATATCTTTATGGTATTTACTACCATATATTTATGAAAATACTGGTATTTTGTTAAATGTTTTTATGTCTTTATACTTTTTATGGTCCATTTCACAGAAAAAGTACCCTGGAGCATGTGTGTTTGAAAAAATCATTCATCTATCAAAAAGGATAATTAAATCAAATATAAACATCAGAACTGGTCATGTGAATATACCTTAAACAATTATGTGTTTATTTAAATTCTGATAATAACTGGTATTAAAAGGGGAAATTCACCAGAGTGAAGATAGACAAGGAAAATATGTTTCCAAGTTCACCTGTGTGAAAAATACACAAATACAGCATTAACTTGTATATGTATATCTTTAACTTTGTGTTGCCAACTTTCTTACCCACAACCTAGGTAGCTCAGTGGTAGTGGGTCCACCTCCACTGCGGTAGCTCAGTTGGTAGGGTGTTTACTCTGTAAGTGGAAGGTCTTGGATTCAAACCCTGACCGGGTCTAACCCAAGACTTGAAAGTGAGTAGTGACTGTTCTTTCGCCAAGCACTCGGCATAACAAAATGAAAGTCATGGTTCTTTTGGATGGGAACTTAAAATAAACAAGGTCCCATGTTACGATAAAAAACCCTGCTGTATAATGTCATCAGCGCAACGCACAGGCAAAATTTCTGCACTTTCGCCTATAGCTGGTGACGTCTCGATATAAGTGAAATATTCTTGACTGGGACGTTAAGCACCATTACTCAACTTAACTCAACTCCACCTCAAAAGGGAGGTCATGGATTGGGTCATACATAAGAATTTTTGATATTGTTTCCTTTTCTGGCACTTGGCATTAGGAGGATAGAGTATTGACGTTTACCCAGTGTCAAAATAATAGTGGAATGGTATGCTTGTCTGTGGCATACTGACTTTGTGAGCTAGCACCTTACCAAAAAGTTGCCCTGAGTGCGCTCTAGTACATGGCAGATTATAATGCAGACTTGTACATCTCTTAGACTTTTTATTAGATTAATGCAACTAGAGATTAATAAGCTTGCTCTCATCACAATTAGCTGAAAATTGCTGATGTGATGTTTAACAAAATATCAACATCAACAAAAAAAACAACTATCTGACATCTTGGTCATTAGATCTAATAGATCATGAACATTTGCTTGTCTTTCATAGGAGAAACTAGATCAAATATTAGATCCTTTTTAACTAGAACATATTCATCATATCACAAAACATAAGTATATTGACTAAAATGAATATACTAGTAAACATGATTTGCCATATTTACTTGCATTACAAGTTTTCATCTTTCATGCATACACAGAGTCTAGTCTAGTCAGGCCAGAATCATTTCTCATTTGGATTACAGAAATACACAATTAATTTATTAGTCATTGGAATTGGGCAAGTGACTCAAGTAAGAGACTACTAAACCTTTTTTGATTAATTCTCAGATAAAATTAAAAGTTAAGGTTTTAAATGTTTGTATGAGAAATTGTCTTGAAAATGTCTCTGTATTTAATTCATGTCATTCAGATATTCTTGAATTTTTAACTTCTGTGCAAAACATCAAGAATGACCCAGGTAGATTTTCCAAAACTCAGATTATTAAATATCCAGTATCACTCACTTTTGCAACTTAAAAATCACTGTAAGTGATCATCATTATCTGTAATATTGTGTATTATAGATCTGGTCTAGGTTCACAAAACTTGACAAGAAAATAGATATCTACAACCCATATTTGATAAATTTATAGAATTTAAGAAAAGTTATAGAAAAAGGTTCATTTCAAGTATACCTGATAAAATGTGAAAACTGTTGAAAAGCAATATACCATATGTACCAGCAAGTAAAATTCACATAAAATACAATAAAGTATTTTATTATCTCACATTTTATGGCAATTTGACTCCTGTCATTTATGATGTACCAGTATAAACCTTATCATTATAAGGAGTTGCATCAGTTAGACAATATCTTGATAGTATCCACAATACATTACTTATACCAACAGATTAAAACAGTATGAACTACCTTGCCTAATTTATTGAATTTCAGATTAAAACCATCACATTCTGAGAGAATCATATTGATTTAAAACAATCAGAATGATTACTAGATGTATTAGATCCTTCCTGGATTACTGTGTTTTATTGATTGAGTTTCTTAATACAGTAGATCATGTCTGAACTGAAAATTATTCAGACTGGTAATTTTGTTCAGATAAGACAGATATTGCCTTTAAACAAGCTAATTTATTAAACAATACACATCAAATGGTACATCTTATGCAGTTTAATGTACAGTTTTAGAGAGGTTTTGTTTTAATCAGATCTAGATGATAAATTTGATTGTTGACTTTAAAAATTAAAATATGCTATCACAGTCATTAGGTACAGCTCTACCTGTATCAATTGGTTATGGATGCATTAAAACTACCGGTAAGTAGAGTTTAGAGTTATAAATAGCTTTTTACATGCAAATAAGGTTCTGATAATTTAGTAGCTCCACCTTTTCATAATCCATTGAGCTTATAGATTCAACAAGGCAAGCGAGTCAACAGTAACTTCCTCTTTTATAAACAACAAAAGACATTCAGTCTTGAAAACTAACTTTTAAGAGTGTGAGTTGACTAGATTTAAAAATGTGCTAAAAATTTAGAGCAGGTATATCATTCCCAGAAGTAATTTTGAAGGACGAGTTTGATTGGAAATGAATACATTTGTTATACTTCTTATTTTTGTAGAAGGAAACACCATCAGATCAACAGCTTCACCTAGCAGCATTACAGGGTAACCTGGCACAACTGAAAAGGGTTCTTGATAGTGGTAAAGTCCATGTAGATTGTAAAGACAAGGTTAGTATACATGTATATTTATGTATAACATACTATTTTGTTAATGACCAGACCTTTTTTCCAGATATCAAGAACATTTTTGATTGAATATAAATATGTTTATACTCTTGGATCAAGCAATTGTTTTGATTGTTTGTTTGTTTGTGTAACTTTCATTGATACATCCATATCTAAGTTTAAGGTTTCAATATTTAGAATATTTGTTCCTTTATATCACTAGAGGAATGTTAATCTGTTGTTTGGCCCACTTTGCAAAAATGGCTGGTATAGACTAGTGTTTCCTTAGAAAATTCCTTTAGCTATCGTGGAGCAAGGGATAGGGAAATACCATCTGTCTGCCTTTACATGCATTTGTTTGTCCAACATGTATTTTGTGCATCAAACTTTCTTTATGAGGATAAAACTTATACTTTTCAAATATTACAGACTGTTTTAGCAGTTTACTACATAATTTTATGATACTGTGCTGCTTCAGTTAATTTTTGGAGAGTTATACCCCGAATATTCAATATTGGTAAAAAGCATTTTGCTTACTTTATGCAGATAACATCTGAGGCCTGTTCATTTTACCAGTTGCTATCCACTGCACTGGCACATGCAATTTTTATTCTATTGAATGGGTGCAAGCAATCACTAAGTCACCATAATCATTCAGATGCTTTAAAAGTAATCTTCCTTAAATTTGGACACAAACACTTGACTGTAATAATATATATGTAATTATATACTGTAAAAATGCTTAAAATAATTAACTCATGTCATTGTTGACAAGCAGCGCTTAGAGCATGAATGAGTTTTTCAGTTAGAAAGAATCTAATCTAAATTGATGTATCATTCTCCAGCTTCAATATTGTTATTTAGTTTCACAAAATCTCTTTATTTATTTTACTATATCTTCCTTGACAATGTGGGGATAGAGATACTTGCATAATTGTGAGTTTTTTATTTTTTGATACATATATTAGTTCTTATGAAAATATTCTTGTTTTGTTTTATCAATTACTTTTGTCTTTTTTTTCAGGAAGGAACTACCCCTTTGATTTTAGCAGCTGCTAATAACCATATTGACTGTGTCAAAGAGTTGTTGAAACAAGGGGCAGATCCATCTGCTAGAAGATTGGTATGTTATCTCCCTTTGTACGAAGTTTCTTGTTTACACTTTACAAGCAAATTCTTCAATATTTGATCTGAAATTAAGTGTATTTTAATGATAGGTGTAATAGAACTTCCAAAAAATAGGATTTTTTATACCAGTGATAATTTAGTCACTAAAATGGTTTGAGTTTTAGAGTTTGAAAAAAATTGACACCTGGCAATTGCCAGATAAAAGAGTTCATATAATCCTTGCTCTTTTGCAGTTTATTTTAACAACCAGTCTGTTAAATATATGTCTTCTAACACACACACACACACACACACACACAGATATCACTCTTATTAGATGTGTTGCATCAAATATTAATAAGAGTGATGACCCTTAATTTTTCAGATATAATTAATGTTGATTGATTCCAAAATAAATGAATTCTAAAGTAGTAAAACTATGTACTAAAAACCATATAACTAATAACCGATAACTGCACTTGATTTATGAATATTTTTATATAAATTTTTTTTTTTTTCAGACTGGAACATGTGCTCTGTTTTTTGCAGCACAAGGTGGATTTTTAGACATAGTAAAGGTTTTGTTAGATAGTGGTGCACCAGTTGAGCTTTCAAGTTATGTAAGTAGGTGTAATAGCAAAACATTTAGACAGTCTTATTTCCTGCTGAAGATGAAACTTTATGTTTGCCTTTGATACTGTCAGTTTTAGGATTGCTTAAGATCTGTTATATTCATGCCAAGAATTAAATTCACCTTGACCATTTATGGCTTAATACATTTGTATAAAAACATTTTCTTCAAAGAATGACTAAGAACTCTTTATTTTAAAAAGTTGTTCATAATTTAAGATATTTCTGTATATACCATATTATTATTGTTGAAGTGAAACAGAATTCTGTTTGTCAAGATTAATTCACAAGAAACATAATTTTTGTGTTAATCTCTCCCAGATACAAATAATAGTTTTACTTAGAACAAGTAATACATGTTATAAGGCACCTTTAAATTGAAACACCTGTAAAATCAGTTTTGCAAATAAATCTCCATCATCTGATGAGTTAAATAAATTACTGTAAAATTAACTGTGACAAATTATAAAAACTAAGTAACAAGTGCCTGTCTTGATATTGGCTGACTGAGTAAAGTGTTGGTTTATGGATCACAGCACTTGTCACTACTCTTGAGTTGACCATAAACACCACTACGAGACCTGTTTTTTATTAAATTGTCATTTTTAAAAAATTTACAGGATGGAGGTACAGCTCTGTTTGTTGCTTGTCAGTGTAATCATCAAGAGGTCGTAGAAGAATTACTCAATCGTGATGCTGACATTCATTCCCAGATGGTAGATGGTGCTTCTCCACTTTTCATTACAGCACAGAATGGTCATTTGAAACTTATGAAATATCTTTTAACAAAAGGTGCAGATGTTAACATGAAGAGACAGGTAGGATATTTCAGCATTATTGATTCCATGGAATTCAGTTTGTTTATTTCTATACATGTATATATTTTATATGTACAGTAGTCTGAGTACACTTTTATTTAGTACCTGTACATACATCATATTAAGTACCTGTACCTACATCATATTTAGTACCTGTACATACATCATATTTATACCTTGACCCTCAACATCACAATTCCCACCACCACTATCCCCACCACATATAAGTTGAAGCATAGTGAATACCTAAAACGTTTTCTACCACAAAGTGGGTATCGTATACAGCTTCTGGTATGCGTTCAAGTTTCATTTCTATGGTCATTTCACAAGGTCAAATAAAGCAATATGAGTGACAGAATTCAGGTAAAAGTATTCAAAAAGATTTTTAAAACTATATAATTCTAACAAGATTTGGGTTTTTTAATGACATTCTGACACATGACTTACCTCTAACACTTAAGTGGTTTTAAGGATGGTGGAAGGACTAAGTTATTTTGCCTGACATTCACAAATTTAGTTCAGTATGTATTTTTATTCCATTTCAGATTTTTAATGATGATTTTGTTGCTGTCTTTATTAGTATCTAAACTTGCTGAATGTACTTATTAACTTCAGTTTTATTGTAAAATATGTTAACCTTTCTTTTTACATTAAAAGGATCAGGCAACACCATTATGGATAGCGTCACAGATGGGTCATGCAGCAATTGTAAAAGAATTGCTAGCTAATAATGCAGATATAGAAGCAGTAAGGGAGGTAAGTCTTGACTTTTACATCTTCAGTTCAAACCTAGTATGTGGTCTTCAGTCAATCATTAATTATGTTGAATGTTATTTGTGTTTAATTTCATGTTTGGTTTATGAATTGTGCATATGAAGTGAATTTTATGTCTTTTGATAAATTCTCAAAATATTGAAAAATTTTTATTAAAATTAAATCTACACAACACCATTTACTCACAATTTTACAGTGAAAAAACAAAAAGTGATGATTTGTTTTACATTGCTTACTCCCTACTTCTGTAATAATACACAAGTTTTTAGTTTTGAAATGAATACTGTAATATTTAATTAAATCCTAATCTTTTCTTATTGTTGTACATATTTTTTAAATAGGATGGAGCTACGCCACTATTTAAAGCCTGTCATAAAGGACATTTAGAAGTTGTAGAACAGTTGTTACGGCATAACCCAAATATGGGACTCCTAAAGGTAAATGTGTTTATTTTACTAGAACTAGATACACTAACAAAAATATTTACTGCTTATTCATGTTTACTTTTTCACAGTCGTTAAAATCTCAGAAGCTAGCTTTTGTTCTATGGTAAATATGAAAATTTGACTGTAACTATCAGCACTTGGAAAATAAAAATTTTATTGGAGAACTAACCTTCAGAAACTGTGTTCTGTGAATATTGTTGTTAACCTGTTTTTAGCTCACCTGAGCACAAAGTGCTCAAGTGAGCTATTGTGGTGGGTCATTGTCCGGTGTGCGTCGTGCGTCGTGCGACGTGCGTCGTGCGTCAACTTTTGATTGTTAACACTCCTGAGGCCACAATTTAAGTGCAATCTTAATCAAACTTTCTCAGAATGATCCTCTTGACAAAAGCTAGCTCAAGTTCATATATGGGCCATGTTGGGTCAATAAGTAGGTCACTAGGTCGAATTGTAATAAAACCTTGTTAACACTCCTGAGGACCCAATTTTAGTCCAATCTTCATCAAACTTAGTCAGAATGATGCTCTTGACAAAAGCTAGCTCAGGTTTGTATATGGGCCATGTTGGGTCAATAAGTAGGTCACTAGGTCAAATTGTAGAAAAACCTTGTTAACACTCCTGATGACCCAATTTTAGTCCAATCTTCATCAAACTTAGTCAGAATGATGCTCTTGACAAAAGCTAGCTCAAGTTCGTATATGGGCCATGTTGGGTCAATAAATAGGTCACTAGGTCAAATTGTAGAAAAATCTTGTTAACACTCCTGAGGACCCAATTTTAGTCCAATCTTCATCAAACTTAGTCAGAATGATCATCTTGACAAAAGCTAGCTCAAGTTCGTATATGGGCCATGTTGGTTCAATAAGTAGGTCACTAGGTCAAATTGTAGAAAAACCTTGTTAACACTCCTGAGGACCCAGTGTTAGTCCAATCTTCATCAAACTTAGTCAGAATGATCTTCTTGACAAAAGCTAGCTCAAGTTGGTATATGGGCCATGTTGGTTCAATAAGTAGGTCACTAGGTCAAATTGTAGAAAAACCTTGTTAACACTCCTGAGGACCCAATTTTAGTCCAATCTTCATCAAACTTAGTCAGAATGATCTTCTTGACAAAAGCTAGCTCAAGATTATATATGGGCCATGTTGGGTCAATAAGTAGGTCACTAGGTCAAATTGTAGAAAAACCTTGTTAACACTCCTGAGGCCTCAATTTTAGTCCATTCTTCATCAAACTTAGTTAGAATAATCTTCTTGACAAAAGCTAGCGCAAGTTTGTATATTGGCCATGTTGGATCAATAAGTAGGTCACTAGGTCGAATTGAAATAAAATGTTGTTAACACTCCTGAGGACCCAGTTTTAGTCCAATCTTCATCAAACTTAGTCAGAATGATCATCTTGACAAAAGCTAGCTCAAGTTGGTATATGGGCCATGTTGGGTCACTAAGTAGATCTCTAGGTCGGATTGTAATAAAACCTTGTTAACACTCCTGAGGACCCAATTTTAGTCCAATCTTCATCAAACTTAGTCAGAATGATGCTCTTGACAAAAGCTAGCTCAAGTTTGTATATGGGCCATGTTGGGTCAATAAGTAGGTCACTAGGTCAAATTGTAGAAAAAACCTTGTTAACACTCCTGATGACCCAATTTTAGTCCAATCTTCATCAAACTTAGAATGATGCTCTTGACAAAAGCTAGCTAAAGTTTGTATATGGGCCATGTTGGATCAATAAGTAGGTCACTAGGTCAAATTGTAAAAAAGAAAACCTTGTTAACACTCCTGAGGACCCAATTTTAGTCCAATCTTCTTCAAACTTAGTCAAAATAAACTTCTTGACAAAAGCTAGCTCAAGTTCGTATATGGGCCATGTTGGGTCAATAGTAGATCACTAGGTCGGATTGTAATAAAACCTTGGTAACACTCCTGAGGACCCAATTTTAGTCCAATCTTCATCAAACTTAGCAGAATGATGCTCTTGACAAAAGCTAGTTCAAGTTCGTATATGGGCCATGTTGGGTCAATGAGTAGGTCACTAGGTCAGATTGTAGAAAAACCTTGTAAACACTCCTGATGACCCAATTTTAGTCCCATCTTCATCAAACTTAGAATGATGCTCTTGACAAAAGCTAGCTCAAGTTCATATATGGGCCATGTTGGGTCTATAAGTAGGTCACTAGGTCATATTGTAAGAAAACCTTGTTAACACTCCTGAGGCCCCAATTTTAGTTCAATCTTCATCAAACTTAGTCAGAATGATGCTCTTGACAAAAGCTAGCTTGAGTTTGTATATGGACTATGTTGGGTCAATGAGTAGGTCACTAGGTCGAATTATATAAAAACCTTGTTAACACATATGAGGGGATCCATTTTAGACCAATCTATCAAACTGTCTCAGAATGATGCTCTTGACAAAAGCTAGCTCAAGTTTATATATGGGTCATTTTGTGTCAATAAGTAGGTCACTAGCTGGAAATAGAGGAATAAAAATCTCTTTTAAGAATAGAAGCTCCAGTTTGCCAAAATCAAGCTGAGTGTACATCATTTTCAGGTGAGCGTCCAGGGCCTTCATGGCCCTCTTGTTTCAACTATCAGTAAGATACTGCCATTTTCAATTTAAGGTCTGAATTGGATTTTAAGAATAAGATCCTGGTTTTGAATACAAATTATATTCACATGTTTGATTGTTGGTACTTTTAGAAAATATGTCTCATCATAAACATTTAAATATTTTATATTTTTAATTTACATGTACTTTAAACAAAAGATATTGAGACAATTTATAAAATTATTGTGAAATACCTACTTCTGCCTGAACAATCGGTGACAATGAATAATGATATTTAGTGTTTAGGGTTTTTATCTCTTTGTTTTGTTATTTTTCAGAATGGTGAAACCCCTCTACATGCAGCAGCATTATTTGGTCATTTGAAGGTTATAAAACTTTTGATGTCTTACAATGTGGACACTAAAATCAAAAACAAGGTAAACTTATTGTCTCTTCTGGTATCAGGTCAATTCGCCCCCAATTCTTGCAAATTCGCCCCCATGTCAAATCGCCCCTTCAAATTCGCCCCCACTACTTGAAAATTCGCCCCCACTTCTTGAAAGTTATCCCCCAACTTTTATTGAGATTTTACCTTTTTTTTTTTTTTTTTTTTTTTTTTCACTTTTTTTTGATTATTATTAATTTTATTTTACCTCAAATATGACAAATTAACACTGTTAACATATTATTTGTAAATATGCATTGTGTGTGTTGCAATTTATGTCAAGTATTCATAATGCCTTTACAGAATTCACACATAAGACAGCCCAGGTGTGTTGTGATTACTGTAATAATTTATGTTGAAATGGTGATTATCAAAAGTCCTTTGTACGATTATGATAAAATCACAACAGTGGGTACAGAAAAAAGAAAATATTTAGTGTTTGTAAAAGATCACATCAGAGCAGAGTATTGATAGATTACATTGTTTAGGGAAATCATTAAAAAAAACATCATTTTTAACACACCACGCGCACCTTACGAAACCATTTCTCTATGTCTGGTAACATCAAATGCATACGATGAGACTTCTGTTTATACATAGGTGTAGAATTGCTATTTACCTCTAACCACCAACTGTCCACAGTTTCAACTTGGACAAATATATGGAACTATTAGACGGTACTAGACGATAGCTGTGTTTGTATGGATAATATCTTTAATTAATCAGTAAAAACTTTTCTTAAGTGAAATATTGCTACCGTCCACTACCGTCTAGTAGCCTCCAGTCTTTAGAGTTGAGTTGAGTAATGGTGTTTAACTCCAAAGTCAAAAGTATTTCACTTATAATGAGACGTCACCAGCTATCATAATGTTGAGTGCTTCACGGTCTTGGACCATAGGGTTCGAAATCACGCATTTAGACCTACTACCTCTGTCGCTGATGGAGAGCACAGGTACCAGGGGAATTAACTTTAGCACGTTATCATAAATCAACTCATAAGTCATTAATACAAAATGAAGTTTAGATAAAAATGGGGGCGAATTTGTTGAAAGTGGGGGCGAATTTGCTCAAAGTGGGGGCAATTTTGAACGGGGGGATTTTGACATGGGGGCGAATTTGTTGAAAGTGGGGGCAAATTTACCGTGGGGCGAATTGACTTGAATTCTCTCTTCTTAGCTCATCCAAGTAACTGATTAAAGATAAAAAAATTTTGACAATTTTTTTGATTGTCCCTCTTTTGTAAACTTAAGTACTAAGGTACTTTTTCAGAACAACTTAACCAGTGAAAATTAAACCTTTCATGGGTGTTCTCAGTCTGAATTTTTAATGGTTGACTTTTATTCGAAGTCACTGAGACCTTAAACAATTGAATTTTTAAACATCTAGAAATGTTTGAAATTATATATTGAATTGTTGCATGATCTAATTTAGCCATCAATAATTTTTTTTGAAAATATAAGTCTTCAAAGCATAATACATGTATTGACTTAATTATCATTATGTGTTAACAGGAAGGTAAAACAGCTGCAGAACTAGCACATGAAGCAGGATATGACTACATTACTAAGTTTATTGAGAGTTATCAAACAAGTACAGAGAGGAGGAGTAGTACACCAAATGGATCTACTTCCTAATTATATCTAGGCACACCTTACTACTAATACTGTTGTATTTATTTTTTGACATCACACGCAAATATACATGTATATACAAATACATACCGCTGTTTTGCATTTCCGAAAATTAGCATATCATTTCCGAAGATTTTTTTTTTCATTTCCGAAACTTTTAGTATATCATTTCCGAAAGTTTTTTTATTGCATTTCCGAAAATTAGTATTGCATTTCCGAAAACTAATATTTAATACCTATACCTCTTCCGTTAGCCAGGCTAAACCTGTTGCCCCCTGCTCACCACGGGGAGGTGGAAGTAGGATTTCGAGCAGGAAATGTTTGTAAAAGTCTTTTAATATCTTCTGGCAGCACTAAAAGTCATGTATATTTACACTGGAGTTAAAAACAGTCTTAAAATCCTTAAAAATCCTTTAAAATCCTTAAAAGTCTTTTAATATCTTCTGGCAGCACTAAAAGTCATGTATATTTACACTGGAGTTAAAAACAGTCTTAAAATCCTTAAAAATCTGTTACAGCTGAAAACTTGTATCCAAGTGCCGAAATGTAATTCAGTCTTGAGATAGATCCAGTCCTGAAGTCATTATATTTGTCAATGCTGTATCGCAGTCTTTCTGTTTCAGCTCTTCTCACCAAAGCTTCGTTGTTCAATGAGCGCATCTTTACATAGGTTGTCGTTTGTATTTGCTTTAACACATCCAAAAATACGAAGATATTAGGGTGACTGGTGTAAAATTGTCCATTAAAGTGAGAATGAAAGGCCTCAGGTCCATTATTTGTTCTCTTATTTCTTTCATCTGGTACAGCTGCCCACATTAATGGAGGGTATGATGATGTTTCTGCCACGTACCCGTCTAATATGTAATCAGCAAACTGGTGACATCTGTTGTCATTTGGTGCATCTCCCATGATGTCCTCCACAAAGCTATCCTCTATTGAATCTGGAGTGAGAAATGGTAAACCGAAAAACCTGGAAAATAAAGATATTATCATGTTATTCTTATTATTTTTTTTTATTATTTCTATTATCCTTTGTATAAATAATAAATAAGGATGTCATTTTCTTTGTTCTTCTTCTTATTATTATTTTAAGATCCTTTGTATAAATAACTAACCTGGTAAGCCATTTGCCGATCTCACAACTCTTGTCTTTGTATTCTGTACTGAGTCCTAGTTTCTGTATGCGTCTCCACCAATTCTGTCCTAAATGGAACCTACAGCAGTCAATCAATGTAGTGGGAAATGCTACCCGAATGGCATTATGCATAGATCTTTCAAAATCAATGTGAATGACACGAGGCTGAATTTCAAATCCTTTCTGTAAGCAACAGTTCTGTATAAATGACCACATCTGCTTATAACACTCTTCGGATTTTGATGGTAGAAGAGCAAACAACAATGGTACGTAGTTTCCATTCTTACAGCCATGAATGCTGTACAGCTGATAAAAGTACTTGGGGCAACATTTAAATGTGCCGTCAATAAATAATTCTTCCATGTCACGGATACAATCAAGATTCTGGTCAGTAGAAAATATAACAATACCAGTGTCTTTGTCATTCACTTTGACGAAGTTCTCATCTTTATTTGTTTTAACATCCATTTGATCTATGGTTGATTGAATGTCTTCTCTGCTTTTTGGAAGTTTGGGTTGCAGTTTTCTCCTCTCTCTGTACAGTGCAAGAGATGCATTTTTGATATCTTTGGGTTCCAAGTGACTTTCTTGTAAAGTTTTAAGTTCATTTCGAACCACTGTAGACGGACGTTTAGATACATCGCCAGAATTTTTTCGAGATCTCACACGTAGTTGTTTGGCCTCAGATTTTCTGTCAGATGGGTTATATTCACAGACATGTTGATTTTTTGTCCTTATAATGGCTACTCCTTCAGCATCTGTTGTTATGGACTTTGTGCATTTCTTATCCACGCTGCATATATAAACAACATCACCACTTTTAAGAATATTTATCTTCCTATATGTGTAACCATCCACAATAATAGCTTTCTTGCCTCTGTTAGTTTCCGTATGTATTATCTCCATGTTTTCTCAACTACATGTACGTAAGACAGATATTTGAAATTTTGTGAGCTAAAAGTGACCAGAGATCAACTCACAACAAGTCAAAGGTTAAAGTAATTAAAGGTTACCTGGTTTTTACCTATGTTATTGCGCAGGTAATCATGAAGTGTTAATTAAAAGTTTCGGAAAAGAAATTTACTATTATTTCGGAAATGAAAAAAAAATATTTTCGGATATGAAATATTAAAATTTCCTAAAATTTTCGGAAATGCAATACGGCCATACATACATACACAAAATGTATTTAAATGTGTATATAATTATATTGACACATATATACATGTTTATAAAAACTAAATCATTGATATTGATATACTTTAAGCAAGTTAAGTACTTATTTACAAATTCCAATGGTTAAATAAAATTTACATATTGTATCTACTTCATTTGTATTTGAATAGTTTAGATATAGTCATGGTTTCAAAACTAGTAATTTTAAACTAAACGAGATTACCAAGTGTGAGTATATTAACCATTTATTCTGCTCAAAAATTTAAATGAAATTTAATTTCATTTATAAAACTTGCTTATATGAATGGTCAGAAATTAGTGTTATAGAATCAAATGATGTATAAAGAATTTTTTGCAAAGCCTGGTTATTTCAATTATAAATATTTGATATCAAGAGTAACAATGATTAATCCCATTTTATTGAACACATTTACTCTCAGATTTTAAAATCAATATTTTCATTATTTTTTATTGTCTTGAATCAAGTCTTACCAACATAAATGTGATACTTAGAATAAATATAACAGTAAATTAAAAAACAGTATACCAAACTTCTGATATGACAAAAAATTATAGAGATAAAAATAGGCAATAAGAATAATAATTATTTGTCATATTCATTTTTAAGTAACTGTGATTATTCATATTGTGTATTACGCAAAAAATCAACATTTTATGTATTGATTTTTGTTTTTGGTATAAAACGCTTTTATTGTTTAAATGAAAGTTTTTGAATGAATGATGTCTTTTTTTGTGCATTTGATATTAAAAATATCAGGCTCTGTATTTTTTATGGTTATATGCATATGTGTATGTAATTCATTGCAACTGGATGCTTCGTAAATTTCTTTTTTTTTATGCAACAATTTTTGATGTTTTTGACATTTTATGCTACCAGTATACTGATAGTTGTTGATAAGCATTCTGGAGGATTTAATTTGATCTGCATTTTGGAATGAAAACACATTGTTTGCAAAATCTTAAATTCTTTTTTTATTGAAGTAAAAGTTTAGAAGTATTAAAAACAGAAATATTTATTTATATAAAGTAAAAGTACAACATAAAAACAAAATCTGGATTGAATTGGACAGTCAGGAAAGGTTCACAGTAAAAAATATCATAATTTTGTCTACTTTCTTCTTTTTTTAATATTAATATTATAAGGAAAAAAATTAAAAGCTATCGGGTATTTTAAAATTTATTATCTTGAATTTGTTTAGCGAATGCCAAAATATATTTAACATGTGCCTTTAGTGTTGTGATAAAAATTAAGTGTTTATACAGATGTGACATATTTGATCTGATAAAAGGTAAATAGTAACAGCAAAAAGCAATTTTCAGAAAAAATAATATTGGTGCAAGCATAAAGAAATTAGGGACATGATGCCTACAGATAATTGAGTGGCTTGGTAAAAAAAAAATTACATGTGTTTTTCTTTCTTTGTACTAAGAGTATGATAATGTACATGCATTGTATATACATGTACATATATAAATCTGTTGCAATAGCATTCATATTGTTTTGTCATTACAAGAAATTGAACACACACATGCCTATAGTAAATTTCTAGAGATCAAGATATATTAATTTTCCTGACATTTACATTAAATAAAAATGTACAAACAGTAGTAATTTTATAGGCATACATGTAACTCTCTCAAATTATTTTGTTGCTTTGGATTTACAGTTTAAAAACTTTTATTTGCTAGGGCATCATATTCCTAATTACTAGATAAGCAACAAAACCTGTATCAAGAAATAATTATCTTTGACACACAGTTAGCCTGTTGGCTTTTGGGGAGATGTTCCCAGAATTGTCTTTCACATGTCAATAAAGATGTCTGAATATGAAATATTAAAGATTAGATGAGGTCAAGTATAGTTTTGCTTGAGCTTAATGCAAAATTATTTTTGTTTCATATATGTCTCTATTTTTATAGTGTTGGGTTGTTAATAGTATTTCAAAACATGAACTGCAAATTTTGTTTCGTGTATGTTGAAATTGGGTTGTTATTAATACATTGTGTTTCAAAATGTGAGTCGCTAATTCTGTTTCATGTATATTGAAATGTCATTATTTTGTTCTGCAGTAAATATGGAAGTAGTACACACTGTATAAATAAAGTATTGCTAATGTGTGTTTATTTAGCCAGTCTTTTATATAAGTAAAGTCAATTTTAGACCAAACTTATGGCTACAATATGCTCCTAAAACTTAACTACTGTACTTAAAACTTTCTTGCATACCCCTTAGTTGCTTTGCTTCAACCATATACATGTATTTTATTTTTTTAAAACATGATTGTTACAGCCTGTTTTAAACACCCACATTCCTTTCCAACTTGCTCACACCATAATATTATCTTTTTTTTTTTTTATTTTTTTTTTTTTTTTAATACAAAATATGCATCTTTTCAATATTAACTTGTTATATATAAAAAATTAAAAAATTTTCATTTAAGGTATTTTGTTACACTTGATTTGAAATGGTTATTTCCTTTGGCCATTTTAATACAAGTGACATATGTACAGAAAAAAAACTTATGCCATTCCTTTGAAAAATTTTCAACATCATATATTGAAGATTTTAGTCAATGATTTTGGGTGGACTAGATTTGCAGTATTTGCTGATATTTTGACAGTTGTTGTTTGTAAACATTTGGTAAGAAATTGACTACTTCTTATATATAAATTTCTTATATATCCATTTCTCGTCTACATGTTAGCAGGTCATTCATGTTTTGTTCAGTTATAGTTCTGTTTATTGGTGTTACACAGCATAATCTGGTGCATAAATGTAAAAATCTTGACAATATTACCCCACTCCATTTTTTATTTCCTGGTGCAAATATAAAAGTGTTGATAAGTTACTGCTGGTGCAAATATAAAAGTGTTGATAAGTTACTGCTGATGTGTGTGTGTGTATTCCATGTTCATAAATATTATGATTTTTATACATAAAACTTTGTGATATCTGGATACTTATTGTGTGATTTTGATAGTTGTGTGTATAAAAACGTGTGTGATACCAATGTTTATTACATAGCCAGTTCATTCATGCTAGATGCAGTTTATTTATTTATTTATTTTTTTTGGTATGATAATGCTTGCTGACTATATGAGTGCTTGTGTTTTTTTTACTAGATATAAAAAAAAGTTAGGACAATTGTGTAAGTGTTAGGGTCTTTGAAGGAGATGCCATACTGATTTCAAACTTCTGCAATGCAAACTTAAGTTTGTTTTCTTTGTTAAAAAATATGAAATTTAAAAAAAAACATTCTGTTTTATAAGATAGAATAGTATTGTTGATCCTGCAGCTTGTGTTGTTGGAATTGTTTGGTCATTACATTTATAAATTTTATAAATAGGTTTAAAGGATTTTTATCCTTAGAGGCAGTTCAGAACTTGGGTGTGACCTTGAAAGAAGAAAGGTCCTACTACAGAGAAGGCTTGTTAATTTATATCATTAACAGGGTGCCCACTTCCTATAAAATCCTATTAATTCCTATAAAATAGGCAATTCCTATATTTTTCCTATATTTTCTCAAAAAGACCTAAAATTCCTATATATTTCACACTATTCCTATATTTTCTGGGATGTTTTTGTTTCTATTTGTGTTAGGACTTTTTGTGTTCACTCACACAAAGCAGTGACAGGGGTTGTATACATCATTTTTAGTTTTTCTAAGAAATCATTGGAATGTCTTGAATTGACATGCACATTGAAAAAAGAATTCCTATAAAAAATAAAGAAGAGAGGCTTGAACATGGAATGGCTGTGAGGGGTGGAGGAGGCCATTGTAGTCGTCAGTGATGTATAAAATCCCAAAATTTCTTTCAGTTTAGCAATTCAATGTTTTGAAAATTCCTATATTTTTCCTTTATTTTCAGTCAGATTCCTATAAATTTCCTATTTTTTGGAAGAAAAATTCCTGTATTCCTATATTTTTGATAAAGAAAGTGGGTGGGCACCCTGCATTAAAATTGTTTTGGCTAATTAAAACTTACATCAAGGTAGAAAATGATGTTTTCAATCACTATGGCATGTCATATCTTTGACCAATCAGTTACTTGTTTTTGTATGTGGATAATTGAACATGTTTATATATAAGGATGTACATTTTTAAAACCTTTTTTAAAAACAATTTTTACAATGTTTACCCAGGTTTTCTGTTACCTTAGCTATTAATGATATTGAGTGATTTCTACATGGATTTTTTTGTCATGGATGTTTATGTGGTTCAGTTGAATTACATGTATATATGTGTGCTATATATAAGTTTGAAAACATATGTATCTAATAGATAAAACAAAGTTATTATGGAAAAAAACAATGAATTTTCTAAAAAATGGGTATTTTGAAATTTACTGATAATTATTGAAGTCCTAAATTTTTTAGATATTAGGCATTTTTAAATATTATAGATTAATTTTCCAATCTTTAAAATAGAAATAACAATAATTGTGGTAATCTTAGAACTCAAAAATTCTTACAATATGGGGGAGGCACATGACCACATGACCAGATTCATGATTCAGTAATCAAGCTTAAAGGCCCATATTAACCTGCATGTTATGTGTATGAGCAGGGCATTTATTTTACAAGTCTAGTCCACCATGCTGCCAAACAAAAAGGTACTTAAAATATGCTTTGGGTTAAGCTTGCTATGGTCTGATCATTGTCCAAAGGCAAGTAATTTACAAGTATTGTCCCAGTCATTGAAAATTTTAATACGCTAACAACCCTTTCTATAGTTTGTATTTAAAAAGCTTGTTTTTCTGGAATAAGTTAATCACAGACGTTTGAAAGTCTTGTTGCTGTTATTTAAATCATTTTAAAAGTTAATGAAGCTGCTCTCAGGTGAATATGAAATATGTGGTTTTGTTCCATTCTGATTAAAGGTTCCTTTTATTCATATACACCATGATGGTTTTTTTTCATCCTCAATATATTTTTTTTACATCCTTTATTAATGATAGATACTTGACAATCCAAGATTATATAGACCCCACCGATCTAAATATTTACTTACCAGTATATACTATATGTATATGTGGTCAATACATCTGATCAAGCCAATATCAAAACACCATAATATTTAAATAATAATGATGTGGGTTCTCTAAAGGTGGTCAGAAATATTATATTCAGGTTATGCAATTTGGATGTCTTTCTTTATGGATTGCGAGTTCTTGTTTTTGATTTAACAAGTATCACATTATGTTTTTTGCAACCATAGTTTAGTTTTCAGACTCTCGAAGATTTTCCCAAATTTCAGAGAGATCCTCATTTTGTATATCTTGATTTTGAAATATGGACTTGTATAAACCTGATAATAATATATATTTTGGAGGCAAAAACAGATCACTGCAATAAATTAAAAAGAAATATGTAAAGTATTTTTTTGTTTTTTTGTTTAATACCAATCATTTTCAGTAATGACTCATATTTGTATTGTGTTGCATTGTGTATTTTGAGATGGTTAGCAAGAAGTTATTCCTCTTCCAAAAACATGTTAAGACTTTCTATATGAGAATAATTGGTAGGTGCTTTTATATCAGTTAGATTAATAGTAAAGTGCAATATAATTATATGTATGCCAGTGATTTATCATCAGAGTGGAACTAGTGACTATTAGAATTTTGTTTTTAGTCATGAGTTTATAGATTACTTGAAATGAGATTTAGAGTTTGGTTGTTTCTATAATATAACTAACAGGGCTTATTTAGACTTAAAAATGGAGTTTTAAGATGAAAAGTAGTTCAGTACATATTCATATACAAGACAAAAACACTTTGTTTTTAAAAGTGAAATTAAAATATGTAATTGTTTATAACTTCATACATATAAGTTTTTGAAATTGTGCTTACATTTTACTGTAAATGTTTTTTCCATGGCTCCGACCCATACTCAGTCATTTGACTGTAGATGTGATATGAAGTGTAGTACATTAGTTTTTCAAAAATCTCTGGACCTCTAGGGTCTAACAATTTGGTATATGTCTTTTGTATAGAAGACTAGTACTGTACTCTACTGTATTTTTTACAATAAAGTCAGTACATGTTTTGCGTTCTTCAGGATAGATAATAGTCAAGGTAGTTGTTTATATGATATATACCTTATATTACGGGTTTTATGATATAATTTATTGGTTTGTTATTTACAAAATATGCAAATAAGATATGTTTAAAATCCAGTTCTACCATGAAGTTTGTGTATATGTTTCCAATCATGATATAGTCGATAACAACAGTCCCATTGTATATGTGGCTACCATTTTTTTTTCAAGGAATGTAGAGCCCCAATCTTTTGTAAGAGGAGTGACATCCCCTTTAGAGGATAATAATAATGTAGCAATTTGCAATGTTACATGCATTTCAAGGGGCCACTTACTGATTTGATGTTTATTTCATGGGTCTTTTAAAAAGGATATAGGGTGTACTATGGCAAACAGTTTGCCAAAGCAAGTAAGTTAGTCCCCATTAGGGCCCAAATACTTTTGGGATTTTCCAGTATTCTAAATACTGGGTATTCAAATTATATAAAACATGGTAGAACTTGCATACACTAGGTAAGCAATGAGCAATGGAAGAAGAGAGGGGAAATATATATACATGTATATATCCATCATATTTTGTTGATATATACAAAAATGCATTTACAACATTATATCCCACCGATATATTCTTTGTTATAATAAATATAAAAATATTTTATACTATATGTATTATCATAGATTTGCTTATACAGGAATTAGTGAAGAAGTATGGTGATATATTTATGTTCTCGGTGAAATTATTGAAATCATGATATATCTAAAACATGTCATATGATTGAAATGATCTTGTGACTTTGATTGTAGGCTCTTGATAGTTTTATTCAGATGAATTACATCACCAGAATTTTATGTTGCAGTTCAACTTTCTCTTTGTTTAAATTATAAATTCCCGTGTTCAGCCAGATTGTGGCTTATGATTGCAACAGTTCTAAGAAAGGGAAAAACTTAATGAAACAACAAAAATTAGGTGATTTTGATTTAAAATCAATATTTTAGGCACTTAAATTGGAAGTATATTTGTTTTTGTAATATAACAAATCAGTACTGTATATTTGTGCTTAATTTTTGGTTTTTGAAAATTGACTTTATGCAAGCAAATTTCAATTAATTATTTGCATGGTTAAAAATGTGATTTTTGAAAGAATCTTAAATATGGCTAAGAGATGCTAGTAATGACTGAAGTGAGATTATATTTATTAAATAAAAATTGATATTTTTAATCTGTATAAAGACTAAAATGATTATTAATCAATACAAAATAGATCTGATGAAAATATAACTGCTAAGTTGAGAATAATTTAATATATTGGCTTGTATTTAATTTTATTGTTTATATTACATGATTAATAATTGTATTGTTAATTTTTTTCTGTTACTAAAATCAGCAACATTTACTATAGTAATGTATTCATTGTGGCTGCTAAATTAAATAAATTATGATATACAAATATACAAATGTAATAATGTAATAGTTAAATAACATATTATGTAAATGTAAAGGCTTATAAATTTGGTATTTCACCTCATTAATTTTTTTAATATCTCTCAAGGTTGTTTGCCTTTTTTTTTTTTTTTTTTTTTTTTTTGAATACTTTAAAGATTTTTTAAAGCATCTATAAGTATTTATGATTTTCTCAGAGATCGTTTGTAAATTTTTGGATACCATACTTTTTTTATTTAACTAAAATGTCATGAAATTCCCATTTTTTTTCCTTCTCCCTATTTTGCCTTTTTTCTCTTAATATTGAAAATTTCCTAGAGTTACTTTTTCACAGCATATTTTCAAGATAGGAAAATATTAAGTCCTTAAGTTTAAGTTTTCAATTCAAGAAGCAAAATTAAACCATTTACTTTATACAAATACAATATAACCAAGAAATTTGCTATAAAAAATAAACATCCAAGGAAGATTGTTTTTCCACAAAAGATCATCTGCATATAGTATCCAATTAGTGAAATTTTGATGTTTAATAATGGGGAGGGGAGGGAAGGTTTACAAATGATTTCTACAAGAAATGCCATGATGTATTACTTTTGTTAAGGTTTTACAGTTTAGTACCACACTCAGAAAAAAATTACACTTAAGAAAAATCATATGTTTAGTTTAAAATTGTTTTTGATTATATATTATTTATAAAGGGAGAAGGTGTTTGAATGTTACTTATTTACAATGATGATAATTATGATGACAGTTAATGTTTTCCACGGAAAATTATCTGTAAATGGATAGTTTTAGCTTAAAGGAAAATTGAATGATGGTGATTCCAACTTTAAAAAAATAAATTACAAGCATGCAAAACATAGTTGGTCTTTCTATTTTAGAACATAGATTTAGTTTATAAATGAGCTTTGGAATCTTATTCTCAGGATTTGATTGAACTGTCTTGTACAGAATTTTGAATTTTTACAAAAATAAATATTCAAATGTGCAGAATTTTGAATATTTCTTTTTGTAAAATTTAAAATTCTGCACACGACAGTACAATTAAAGTCAGGTTGCAACTAAATAAAATGCACTTGGTAAATGCTAGAGCCAACACCAAGATCATGCTACAACAAAAAGCTTGAAAAATTGGGGAAATATACAGTAATTACATATGAACAAATGAAAAGATAGTAAACTGGTGATAGTAAATACATATATTCTGAATTAATACATGCATCTGTTAACAATACTTATATAAGAGGTTCTGAAAAATGATTCAGATGGACCAATCAATTAACCAAACAGCTTCCAATCTCCGGTTTGAGTCACGATAATTTTCAACTTGTCAATCAGTTTAATCTTCATTTCAAATAAGTACATCAAAGAATCTTCAATCCTAAGTGCATTAAAGCAAGTGATTAGATACCCCTAGCCTTGCGAATCGAGTAGTGTATCAGCGAAAAATATGTATGCATGGCAAGAAAAAATGCACAATAATTCGCAAAGCTTATTTACGCTGTAAAACCTTTTGCAGTCGCAAAACCTACTTTTATGGTCGTAATATAAAGCTTTACGGAAACCCGTAAACGTAGGTTTTGCAATCGCAAAAAAGAAAAAACAGAATTTACGCCGGGTGTAAATATAGCCTTTTTAAATTATTGATATTTATTTATTATTTGATAATAGTGATTTACCTGGTTTTGCGACCGTTAATAAAATTTACCATCCCAAAAATAAGTTTAAGGTGCTAATGTATTTAATATAAAACAAAAATCGACAATGTTCATTTACGATCGCACTACCTATTTTTACAGTTGCAAAACCTATATTTACGATTGCAAATCCTAGTTTATTGACGCAAAGTGCACAAAAAATCGTAAAACCTGGTTTTACAATCGCTGAAGTAGGGTTTGCGATCACACGACCAGTTATTACTGCGTAAATATATTTTGTGAATTATTGTGCGTTTTGCTTGCCATCTGCATGGATCAACTTCTGAAAGATTTCGGGAAGTTTTGGCAATAAACAGAAGAGCAAAAGAAACTTGTTGAGCAAACCACTTTAATACATTCTCTCCCTACAAAGATTGTGGAATATTAATTAACATTATAAACTCATCGGTTGAATGCTTAGACTTCTAGAATTGTCCTATTTTTTCTTTGGTGGCAATTGCTACAGTTTAAAATCACTCCGAATACGTTCCTCATTCCCTCTTTTCATTTCACTCCAATCAATGATGAAGTGTGCTTCGCTCTTAAAAGTGAACGCTGTTTTTACTCGTCGTAGTCTGCAAGGTTTCAAGGCCCTCATTCCGGCGATAACATAATCAGTATTAAAAGCCTCTTTTACCCTCTCAACTTTAGTCATATAAATGTTAGATAATACAAGTGTATGTTTACTTATTTTCTATAATAATAGCCTTAGCTAAGGCTGATGTTAACTTAGTTGACTTTAAATTCAAAATTTAAAATGTGTTGAGTAAGTAAATTAAAGCTGCATTAAGTTTTTCAATCCGATTTTTTTTATTTTTTTTTATTTTTTTTTTTTTTTTTTATTTTTTTTTTTTTTTTTTTGATTTTCTAAAAATATATATATATTTTTAAATAGATAACTTCTAATGACGATCCGTTTGATTCATTTTCTAAAATTTTATTCCGTTTAGCTGTAAATAAATGGAATCCTCTAACCGGTTGGTCATTGTTTAACGATTATTATTATGAGCATGCGCACGGATGTACGGAAAAACCCATGAATCGAAGGTAAAACATGGCAAATTGCATTAATTGTCCGTCATCAATATCCAGATGTATTTGAAATGGTGTTATGTATCCCTTACTAAGTCACAAATGAATTCAACGAATTTTAGGGTTTAATTTATCGTATTTCACCGTTTTGAAAGTTGTGTTTAAATGACCCGGTTTTTTTTTTTTTTTTTTTTCATTTACCTGATTTACCTGATCTGTACATCAATGGTAAGCCCTCTGGCTTGTTGCGATGTTTTGTACTTTTTCAAAAATTAATAACTTATTTGTCACTTTCATGACGTAACCATGTTCTAATATCAGATCCCACATGCTACATCTCGCTGGGAAACTATTGTTGTTTCTGTATTTATTCGAGCTTTTATCGTTGAACCAAATGTAACATTGCTCATTAGGAACATCATTAATTACATTAGCACCGTTTTAATTTTTTCTTTGGAAAACTTAATGCAGCTTTAAAGATTAAAAGAAAGAACACAACCACACAAGTCTAAAACTCTTTCCAGAATGTATGTATGTATGTATGTATGTATGTATGTATGTATGTAATTTTATTATTTTTATTTATTTACATGTATTTATTTTCTCATAGAAAATACGTATACGAACAATAAACATACCGGTAAAGTATAGAAAATGACAGTAATGTAAGTAATAATGCGGGCAGCATAAATACAAAGTGAAACTAAGTAATTCGGAAAACTAAAGAAAATCTGTGATTAGGATCTCAGACTATACTTTACTAAAATATGGAATGTGTCGGATAAATGATGTTTTACCCCCCCCCCCCCATTTAAGATTCTTTCATTTATATCGAGGCTGTCAGTTCAGGGATGTTTGAGAAATCAGGAGTGACAGGAAAATTGAATTGACAAACTGAAAAAAAAACTAAGCAACTAATTAAAAAAGTTCTAAAAACGTTTTATGAACCAGGCCTTATTTAAATTTTGCAAATTTGAAATCCTAATTATTTTTTGAATGTTCAGATATGCAGGAATTTAAGGTGTCATTTTGAAGAACACTTCTAGCTCATAACATCCGTATTCTAGTAGTTTTTTGTGAAAAATGTTCATTTATACTTTTAAAAAGAGATTGCTGAAATTTACTAAATTTAAGTTAAGGAAAACCTAAGTAAAGGCGTGATTGTGAAACTAGAGTCAGAACCATTGCCATTTATGTTAACCGTTGCGGCAATCAAGTTTTTTTTTGTTTTTTTTTTTTTTTTTGTTTTAAATTCCAATGTCCGACTTGATTGTGGATGTTCGTCTACTTGGTCATTTACTTAATACACCAAAGTTTATATATATCATTGCAAATGGTAAGATATCATCAGCCTTGCAAGTTAAAAAGCGAAAAATAGAAATAATTGTAAAGAACTTTTATTTCTGTGTAGATCTCTTAGGTAAAAGCCTTACCGTCTTTTGGTAATGGGTATATGAAGAGCCGGATTTACAAATGTACTTATTATACTAATAAACATGTTTTCCGGCATTTTTATGGCGTCCTCGTGGATTCTATTCCATTCTTGTCCATGTCAACTTAACTGAATGCTTGTATTCCGTTAACTTTGCTGTTTTGTTTAAGCACTTCTACCATATTACCCATATACACATTACTTGAAATTTTTTAGTTAAACTCAATGTAATGTAAGTGAAAACAACTTGACAATTTCGGCTCGATTTCTATGGTCCGAATAATATAAACCATGGAAACGTGTGACGTAAATTTATGTTATTGGTGTAACATCATGTTTCAGCTGTCATATTTAAAGCGCTGAACATAATGAATGATTGAATGAATGAATGAACCTCTAAACACGCTTATTTTGTACAGAAAAAGTTATACCTGGTCTACACTCAAAACGTAAGTATTTCAAGAAACGTTCAGGTAAATTTTATATCTGATAAATTGTGATTTTTTTATCCGTTTTCAACACAAATTTTAAATTCTTGCTTTTTCTTTTAGTTGTTTTTTTTTAAAGCTATTACTTGTTTTGAGATGAAAACAGAGTTATTTCCCTTTGCATACAATGCATTCTGGGAGATCGACATGTGCTTCCTTTTACGAACTGCGGGCTAATAGAGCAGTTGGTGAGGATGAAATCTACTCGAGTTTCCCAATTTACACTGATTTAATTGTTCTTTTGAGAAATAAATCTTGTTATTATATAACCTCTCACATCAATAGTCCAATATTCAAACGACACATTTGTCAATTTAACGTTTTATAAACATTTTATTTTCAGGATCTGATTTCATAAATCAACATGCAGAACGAAGCAGGTGAATTCGTGGATATGTATATCCCAAGAAAATGGTGAGATCATCAGTAGTATGGAAGTATAAAAGTCAATATATTGACACCTTTTGCGGTATTTGACTGCAATCAAGCTTGATCTCGTTTTCACCATTACAATCAAATTTTTCAATTAAATAAACTTGAAAGTTGATATTAATGAATTACTGGGTATGATAGACATACGATGCTGCCCGGTGATTCTGTGCACCTAAGGATCATTCTCTCGTGTTACGACCAAAGGACATAAATGATTACAAAACACTTTGACTGAAAGATCAACTCAATATTGTTGTTGTCATGTAAAAAATTTAATCTTTCTATACGATTTTATACTTCTAAAATATAAACATTGCTTTCACCCCCATGCTTCACAGATGTAAACAATGTCTGGTGATTCTGTGCAGTGGTGATTATCTCTGTTTTGATAACTACTACAGTGGTCATGGTGATGTGACTGTTTCTCTGATGGTTTTTAGCTCACCTGAGCCGAAGGCTCAAGTGAGCTTTTCTGGTCAAAATTTGTCTCGTCGTCGTCGTCCGCGGCGTACACTTTTACATTTTCGACTTCTTTTCTGAAACTACAAGGTGGATTTCAATGAAACTTGGTCAGATGCATATATGGGCCAGTGCAATTCAGATTTGTTCATGACGTTGTCCTAGCTCCCAAAACTAGGTCAAGGTGACCTATGGTTCAAAAAAACTTAAAAAATCTTCTTCTCCGAAAGCGAAGATGGTAGAAAAAATCTGATGTGATTTTTGGCTTCTCTAGGGTCTTAAGCTTATAAATTGTTCATTTCGTGAAATTTGGTAAAAAATTAGGTTACGCGTTTTTGCGTTTAATTTTAAAAATTTCGTAAAATAGCTTCAAATTGTTATAATTTGACTATATGAATAGATATTGACATGGGATTTTCAGTTTTGACTTTTTCTTGAAATAACCTTCAAAATGGGGTCAAGGTCAAAGTTGAAGGTCATGACTTAGTTTGTAATTTGTGCAGTTTTAGGCTATTTTCTTCAAAATTTTAAGAGATGTATAATATCAAAACATTGTTAAAATGTTCAGCATGACAAAATGTAAAGAGGTACAAAGTTTCGTAACTGTATGATAATACATGTAGGAGTTGTTGCCCCTGAAATGTTATTTTTCTGCCAATGAAAACTAAAATTGTGCATTAGCTTGAAAACTATAAACTTTTTGTATAGACATGTATTTTAGAATATTGTAGGTATTGACATGACGAACATTTTGATATATGGCTCAAGGTCATACATTCAAAGGTCAAGGTCATAGGTGCATAAAAAGACTGAAATTGTTGATTATCTTGGAAACTATTAACTTTTTGTATTGGCATGTATATTAGAATATTGTAGGAATTGATATGGTAATCATTCTGTTATGAGATATATACTCAGGTTGGCCATATCCTCAGGTGAGCGTTAAGGCCCATGGGCCTCTTGTTCTTTATTGTAATCAAATGATCAGTATGTTACGCATAAAAATAATTAACAGTTTTCAAAATTTTGTATTGACTACGATATACACGACAAATTATCAACAAATTAAATGAAATTGTTAATTATCTGTAGTATTCTGTAACATCAGAATTTATCAGCAGAAAAACGTTATTTAAAATTTCGGAGTGATTATTCACACGTACAGTAGAATAACGCATGTTGTTGGCTGGCATTATTTACACGTACGCATGCGCAGTACGATAACTCACATCAGCCGTATACGGACAAGGTGTATGTTCAATGAAGTATATCGGACCTATGGTCCAATGATTTAATACAATACGATGAGTAATATAAGAATACATGAAATAAATTATCAAACTAATAAAACCATTTAAGATAAAATTATTATTAAATAAAAAGTTTGACAACGACAATATGTATAGAATTAAAAAATTATTATTTATAATAATAAAATAATCATGTATAATAAAAAAAATAATGTATAATAATAATATAATTATGTCTAATATACTAAGATAAAATAATTATTAAATAAAACGTTATCATTAAATAAAAAGTTATTAATAAATAAATGTTTGATAACGACATTATGTATAGAATTTAAAAATTATTATGTATAATACTAAAATAATCAAGTACAATATTTAAAAAATCATGTATAAAAATAAAATAATCATGAATGATAATAAAATAATTATGTGTTATATAGTAGGTAAGATTAAAAATAAATCATTAAAATATAATAAAAACCAATAAATTGATTATTAAATGTGAAAAATTTGATAACGACAATACTAATTATATTATATTTATATTAAAAATGTTATATATAGAATTAAAAAAAATAATTGAAATACACTAGTTAAAATTAAAAATAAATTATTACAAATTATTAATTTTGAAAAATAATTTATTATTAAGTAAAATTAAAATTTAAAGACATAATCAAATAAAGACGTGTGTACGGATAAAAAATTAAGTTATTAATTTATGAATAGTGTTCATGAAGTTAACGCAATCGTTCGCTTTGATTACTATTGTGATAAGGACGTGATCACAGTAGTCCGCTAATGAAATAATGTAATTAACGCCTTGAACACAGGATGCTGATTAATTAATTGAGCGTTCGTGTCAACGTAATTAATTACCTTTTGCCGTTGCAGGAATATGTATGAGCAGAAAACTGACGAGATGGTTTTTAATGTACTAATTGCGGTGAATGGTTCCGTGTATCTTGCGTAAATTCTGGACCAATTGAGTCTTTGGCAAAGTCTGATTCAACTTATTTTTGCAGCGATTTTTGTAATATGGAAAAACAATTGAATTAGTTATTAAGAGATCTCTGTAAATAGTAGTTAAGTGATTTTTGAAATAATTATTTCATAAATAAATTTGTAAGGCCGGCACAATTAATTATCTGAGGTGATCAGTTGCGGCTTTATTCATGAGATCCACATTCTATGTGCAACTTCAGATATATTGATTGTCCATAATTTTTTTTTCAATATGTTGGTTATCCATTTTAAACAAAACACAATTAAAAAAATTCAAAATAAACAGTAAATTTTTTATTAAATCAAATCATCGGGATGGATAACTAATCAAATAAATGGATCCCCAGAGAACCACGTCCTCGTCGTGGGATCTTGAAACATGACAAGTTATTATATGCAATATTATACCAATATTACAAAAATATTCCTTAGCAATATGATGTTTTAAATAAATAAATATATCGGTAATTATTATATAATTTACAAATATTTATATAATATTGCATCTAATAACTCTTCATGGCTAGGTGTTCTCTATAATATTAAACAAGTTATTAAACGCAATATTATACAAATATTACAAAAATGTTCATTAGCAATATGATAAATATTTAAATAAATAAATAAATCAATAATTATTATATAATTTATATAATATTGCATATAATAACTCTTCATGGCTAAGCGTTCTCTATAATAATAAGCGTATTAAATAGTCCGATATACTTCATTGAACATACACCTTGTCCGTATACGGCTGATATAAGTTATCGTACTGCGCATGCGTACGTGTGAATAATGCCAGCCAACAACATGCGTTATTCTACCGTACGTGTGAATAATGTCGGCCTTAAAATTTTGAAAGGCAAAATCTGTTTTATTTAGGCACCATATTTTTTTCTAAATACAGTGGAAATACAGGTGTGCAGAATCACCGGACTCGCCCATACTTTTAAGTTAGCAGTACAGTCGTGAAATGATACATGTAATTGGCCATTATTGGTCATGACATATTTAGTTTCATGTAAATATTCGATATTTATTGCAGAAACTATATGAATGTTTTTTTTTTTAATTCAGAAGAATAGACAATATATTACATTGTATTTATTATATCAATACATATTCATAGCATTTTGAGACATATTGTTTCCATGGCAGCCAAAAAAAAAAAAAAAAAAAAAATTTCCTTAAAATGAATCATTTTACAGGACCAGGGAGTCTACTTGCCAGCAGTATGTTCAAAGGCAGATATTTTCTGAATCATTGAATAGTAATGTTTTAATATATAATAGGAAAACTTGTGTACTTTGCGATTCATTTTACAAGAAAATTCAACAGTATGTCATTCCTGATAAAAACACATTTCAATGTTGACATTCCAAATTTGGTCCTGGCAGAGGAAGTTCTTTATTTGATGCAAGTCCTTATGCTGAAAGTAAAATGCAAGGGTCAGCCATTTCAGGTTAAATGTTGTGCAAACCTAAATAGCTCTAACCTTGGCACTATTGACAAATTTAAATGAGCAGGAGAAAAATAAAGATGTCTAGGGTATTTATGTGCACTACTTTTGTCTGCCCCCATTCAACTTATCACCATACCCCCATTCAACTTAAACATGACTGTGTACAGCTACCTAATACCTTTAAATATTTTTAAATATTAGAATGCAGTAATTGTGTCTAGGCAAAAGTTTTAAATTTGCCCTAATGAAGGGGTTAATAGCCAGGGATTTTTCTGGCCATTTTGGGAAAGGGACTTTGGGATGAAATTGGGAAAATTGTTGACAAAATCGACATTTTGGTAAAATTTTTCATTAAACTTTAAAAATTTTCACATTGTCAGCACATCAAATATTTTGCCTGGAATATTTGCTATTTTGATACATGCTGGTAGCCACTCATTTGTACCAAATCACTCAGACATTAACACAATATCTTCATAGACTGGCTTCAATACAAACATCTGAGAAAGTTGTTTCATGAGTTGCTCCCATTCTACCAGATCCTCATCGAGTATAAATCAAAATGTGCATAAATACAGGTTATTATAAAGATAAACAAGCTACACCAAAAATATAGTTTTTTCACTTTTTCTTAAGTTTCTCAGGATCAGCAGGATCATTTGGGAATTTTTCCCTACAAAATTGGGAAAATGTATGCTTTTTGGCATTGGGAATGGGTCCCTTTACCGGACCCTGTGAGTGGCCAGAATAATCCCTGATAGCTGTATTGCCCCTTTGCTACCCATATAGGAAAAATTATGGAAACATTAAAAAACTCTACTCTTTTTAGAAATCTGTAAAAGCTTGTTTATTTCATTTAACATATAATGTCTAGTCTCCTTGTGGCATTTGGCACAAATCATAACTTGTCCTTGAGCCTAAAATAGTGAAACCACATAGAAACCTCTCCACCTACATGCACTCAAAGATCTTCTTTCATAAGAATACAAAAACTAGACCACGATTATGAAGACTGTCTACCAAAATATTGTACATGCTATTTTACACATTAAATGATAAAACCAATGGATATCTTGTATATATTTCATTACTTGTTAAATAAGTATCAGAAATTAAACATTTGTTTTTTATTTTTTCAGTTCTGCTAGTAACAGAATCATTGCTGCTAAAGACCATGCTTCAATTCAGATAAATATTGCTGATGTATGTATGAAGATAGTAAATTGCAAAGTTTTAGACTCCCCTGTGCACCACCTGAAACATGTCAATTATATTTGTTAAAATTTTTTACATATTGTTTATTGGATGGCTGGTACATTTGGAATTCATAGAGCAAAGATATTATTAACAAACTTTGGACTTTGAAGTGGGATTCAATGCAAATGCTTGGGTACAAATATCTAGTTTCCATGATAAGAAACATACATTCTAAAATTATTATACATGTAATAATAATATAAATAAACTCTTGCTCTTTCCTTCTATTCAAATACATATAAAAGTCCACCCAACATATAAATAGAAAATATCCATTTATTTATTTACCTGTATTTATGATTTTTTAAATTTATTTTTTGCATGTTGAGTCGGGTATTGAAAAGGCGGTTGTTATTTGGATATTGAAAGCATGTTTCTGCTTAGAAACAAAGAACGATTACAAACTAGCTGTAGAGCTAGGTTCCTTTTTGAATGCAGATGATGATTATTTATGTACGATCTAAGACTGATATCTTTTGATGAAATAGTTATTAAATGTCTGATGCATTCATATTTTAATTGCAACATAATTTACCTTTTGTTCATATGTTTGGATAACTTTTGTCTTCATTGATCTATCGACCAGAACCCAGTTTCTCAATCATTCCTTAACTAAGGGTTTCCTTAACATAAATTTAGCAAATTATCACTTTCTCCTTTTGGATTGAAAATAAAACATTCTTGATAAAACCATGACATGTTACAAGCTTGTAGTGATTTTCAAAATGGCACCTTAAATTTCCAAATATCTCAACAGGTAACAAAATTATTAACATTTAAAAATTACCAGATTTAAGTGAAGGAAAAACCTTTGTTAAGGAATGATTGTGAAACTAGAACCAGTTGCTAAGTTACCTTTTAAAATCTACATAACATATAAGTTGTCACACAAAGAAAAAGCATTGTAACATCAAGATAAAGAAAAGATAAATTGACTCAACAAAATGATTAATTTTTTGTGATGGAGGGAAAAAGAGAACCTTGAGCCCACATTTTAAAAAATATAATGACAGTGCTTTGATAACTTTATTTTTTGAATTATCAAATAGGTTGATGAATCAACAGGACGCATGACTGGTTCATACACTACATATGCTATCTGTGGAAACATCAGACGGATGGTATGTTATTTATTTTTTATGGTTAAATTATAATTTCCCATTTGAGCTTTTTTTGTTAATTTTTTAAATCTATCATTATGCATCATCTGTGATGATATGTTGTAAATATTGCACTGCAGAACAAATGAACCAATTCAGACTTAGCTCTGACTCTTGAAAAGCAGAAGCCACAACATTTGTAAGCTTTAAAATTTGTAATCAATTCAAAAACTAAAAGTTTATAATAAAGTTGATGAAAATCTTGGAGCAAAAATATTTTGGAACCAAAAATTATAAAAATGAGGCATTGGCTCAAATGGTGAATGAAAAAGTAACCCCTGCAATTAAATAATTCAAATATGTAGAAGCCTTACAGGTGAAAAAAACAGAAATTAAACAGAACTGGCTTGATAGAAAACTGAATGATAATTTGCTAATAGATTACTTATCAGTTATCAATTTTCATGTATTTGTAATTGACTGAGTGGTCTTTATATACATATGGATTACAGAACCACTCATTGTCAAGGTTAAAATCCCACTGGCAGAATGCTTTTTGACGGCAATTTTGTCAAGCTACTTGTGTTTCTATCTACCACTCTAATAGCTTTGCATCTTGACAGACCAAATATGCAATGTCCATACAAAAAGCAATAATGAAAAAGTTAAAGAAAGTATTAAAAATGTATTTGTGAAAGCATAAATTAAAGGAGATTGTGAGGATAAGTTGTTGGCAAGAATAAGTTTAATGCCACTACTACTGAACTTATTGTTTTTTAATTATTCACTTTGATTTGAAAAAATGATAATTTGACTATTTAACCAATGTAAATATTACAGGGAGAATCTGATGACTCCATCAACAGATTAGCAAAGAGGGATGGTATTCTTACAAAGTGAGTATATACTGGAATGAACATTCTGTCTGTACTAAGGGTTGACTGGTTGACTACCAAAGATTCTTTGTTATGGAGAATTTACGGGTTTGCATGGTGTTAATTTGCCAGAATTTCTTGCAATGCTCATATGTGACATTGTAGATCATTATGTTAGAACTAGTATTCTTTAGTACAAAACAGAAAAAAAAAATGCTGGCACATATGGAATTGTAGCCTTAAAATTAAATAAATTTTCAATTTACTTTATAGAAGGATAAGACAGAATATTGAACTTGCTTTTATATAATATACATATATCAGGATCTTTTATTCACTGGGCTTTATAAGGAGATAGGAACAGAATGGTAAAAAAAATAGTTCCTTTAAACACTTAAGTTTAAATCCTACAAAGCATATTCTAGTGTGAGAAAATTTTGTATTGTACTTGTCGGAGTTTAGTGGTTTTCCAAGGGTCTTCTAGATTTTCTTACCATCTGAAAACTTTTTTTAATCTAACATGTTATTTAATGAAGTGTATAAATTGTATACTGTTTAAATTGTATAAAATATTTAATTAATGAATCTTTGATAATAAGGAATAATGAAATTATGATAATGATAATAATAGGACAGGAGTTATATTCTTTTTTTTTTTTATTTGTTTTGTAGGAATTTTTAAAGAAAAGTTAAAGAAAGAAAAGATTATTAAATAAAAATGTAGTAAAAATGTTTTTGGTTTGTCCTATATATAGATATCATAAAAGCTGTTGTTTAAATAATCCAGTTACTATCTAGCAAAAATCCACGTATATATTACAGGTTATTTGCATCCATTGAATCTCTAGAAAGGAAATTGATGATGATAATGATCTATTCTCACCATTAATCAAATCTTTTATTGTCAAAATTTAGGCAATACCACTAATTTATAAGCCATTTTCATTTGCTACAGAATAGCAAATTGTGAAATACATTTATTGATTGCACAAAATTAACAGCACTAAAAGATGAAGTCTAATGAATGAGCAACTGAATAATAATTAATTGCCATAACCATTAAAATGTGACTGAAAGTGATTTTTATGAAATAAACATATTGAGGCTTCAACTATTGATGACTATCTGTGTGATAAAAAGAGTGATTGTAAGCGACCTATAAAACATTTCAGCCACACACCTCTGGGATTATTATTGGTTCTTCCTTTGCTGATCTGCTATTCTTGGTTAAACTTGTCCAGAATACAGTAGAGTTGTCTGACAGTTCTCACACCAGGAATATTGTTGTGAGTATTGATTTATTAATTGATTTAATGTGGTTTAATGTCCCAGTAAAGAATATTTCACTTATATTGAGACGTTGCCAGCTTAAGGTGAAGTGTCAGAAATTTTTACCTTTGCAGTGCGCTTAGGGCAATGTGCAGTGAGGGTTTGTGCTATGCCTGTTGTGACACGGGACATCAGTTTTTTAAATTTCATAGGAGGGACCTGTTGCAATGTGTCGGGAGTGATAACTTGCAATAATTTTCAAGAATCCGGCTGAGATTTGATCCGATTAATTTGCTTTATGAAGGTTCAACCCATGGATTTTCCTACCAATTTTTAGCTCAACTGGCTATAGCCAGCTGAGCTTATGACATGGCGAAGCGTCCGTGCATGCGTAAACTTCAATCTTCTCTGAAACCACATGACCAAATGAAACTAAATTTGGTCTTGAAGGTCCCTAGGTGGAGTAGATTAAAGTTTGAAACAGGAAATTGGTCATAACATATTTTTTTGTTGATCAATTTGGTTCAAATTTGGTATATTGAATGTAGAACTCTGGCCATTGAATATATTTCACAGGTTTTTTCGTAACATTTTTCATTGGCATGTTATTGGTACAATATGCAAATTAGCAGCTAAATATAGCCAATTTTTTGAAAATCTTCTCTGAAACCACATGACCAAATGAAACCAAATTTGGTGTGGAAGGTCCCTAGGTGGATTAAATTAAATTTTGTGATCTTGGTTTGATCCAAAGTCCAAATATAGATGATCGTGGTGGCTGGTTGGTTAAAGCGTTAGCCTTCAAAGCATTACCTACCTGGGTGCCCGTAATGTCGCAGACCACGTTCGTCCATTGTATTGGTACCAAGCCAATAAGTAAGGGTCTACAAAAAGGATTAACCTTTCTCACTTGCAGTTGACCAAATAAATGAATGCAAGAGTAGGAAATTCTACATTTAGACTATTCTATTAGTGAAACTAATACTAACTACATTTTTAAGTATGTCGGTTGACCTTGCATTGTAAAACAAGTATGTATTGAACCAAGTGCAAAGTATATTACAGGCTGGAATGAAATGTTGAGCAAGGTCCACATAAGACTGATGGCCCAAAAGTTTAAATTTTCTGTATAAAGATTATAATTTGGATACATTCAAGGTTTCCTGTTGTATATATACCATTATACGATCATACATAATGATTTCATATGCAACTATTACAAAATAAAAGATTTCAGATAAATGTTTCACAAAACATTTTGGTTCATTAAAAAAAATTAATGAGAAGTTTTGTTATTTTACAAATATTATTCCAATATGTGTATATACAAGTTTAGGTATATTCTGGTCGGTTTTAAATTTAAGTCGGGACCTCAGTAACTTCACACACAGGGTGTACAACATGGTTTATATATATATAATGTGTGTGTGTGTTGACCCTAATACGGTGCAGTTTGGTCAGTCTTGTCCAATTATCGTCTAGAATATTTTATATATTGATATCTAATTCCAGTCAAAATAATAACACTTAACTAAAACTTTAACAATTATTAAAACCATGACACTCCTTCTGTCTCATCCGGAAGCCTTAAAAAAATTAATTTTAAAATGCCTCTTGTTTGGCAAACAATTTCTACCCGTTTTCAGAGTTATAGTATGGCCCAGTTTGGGTTCAAACCCACAGTTTTCCATTTAATCAGTGACCAGTTTGTGAGTAAAGCCGTGTTCGAACCCGACTGGGTTGACAAAGACGTACAAACAGGCACTTTAGTTATCAGTGCAGTGGTGTTTTTTTCTGGCAAAAAAGTATAAAAAATAATTGCAAAAAGCACAATTATATGTGGAAAATACTTTTATTGTTGGTAATTTTAGAAAGATTTGGAGGTGCATATAATCATTAACTATGCTACCTCTCTCAAGTAATTCGAAGTGATTAGATTATTGTGCATTGATTTTTTTCTCCATAAATACAGAGTTCAATCTAGAAGGGACATTACTTAATTGACCCCTGAAAATGATTTTGTCCTACATAAAATACTATCTTTGGGTCAGCTGTAGTCCATCTTTTATGTCTTAGTTGAATTTGAATAAATCAACTTTTATTTCTTTCTAATTTATATTTCTCTTTGACTTAGTACTAATCTTTGGAATTAAAATACATTGAGAAAAAAGTTCTTAATGTTGACCGAATTGTTAAAGACATTGACCCTGATTTTCCACATCTTGGATCAGCATAACCCCACCAACTAAATTACTAGATCGAACACTATGAAACTCATTTGGATGTATTTCTGAAATTTCTTCATCTGTCTGTTCGTCATTGCCTTGGTCATTTTTGATATAATTACCAAAACCTTATATCAATAAATAAGAATATTTTTGTAATAAATTATTGGCACGTTTAAACATTTTGAACACAAGTAACAATTGATAACAATCAGAATTGACAATAATATCTGACTTATATATAAAAGTCAACACCATATTTCCTTTCTTCTTCAGCGTTCATAAATACGTCATCATCTCCGTCACTTACTTCGTCCCAGCACGTCCAACGAAACTTTATCTTCGTTATTGTTACTTGACGTTTTGAAACTGTTATCTGTCTGTTCGTTTGAAGTTTTGCCGTTCACAGACATACCAGGCCGCGTAGCAATGAAAGGTAGCGCCATGTACGCAAACATGCCATTACCGACCACGCCGCTAACGTTACCATTATATTTATTACCCCTTCCTCTTTTTGTTTCTAATAATGATTTAATTGATTCCAGACGGTGCTTCTTTTCCAGTCTACCTCGCATTACTTTCATAGACCTAATATAAGTTGTAGCTTGTCTATCTATATCAACTCTATCACGTTTTCTTCGACCAAAATAACTTAACACAAATACACCTACAACAGCAACCCCGTAAACTAAAACTACCGCCAAAATATATTGCATCGCACCTACATCATCGTATTTCGGTTTTGACGTCATGTCACTCGCGTGTGTCGTCATTTCAACATCTGTAAAATTTTCACCCTGTTCCACTATTATAAGATCCAATATGAGCCATCACAGTTTACAATGATCCAGTATTAAAAATCCAGATTTGAAATCCAACAGCACAAACAAATAATGCCCACTAAAATCGCCAAATAATCCTTTTTTGAAAGACAATAAAAATCTAGTTTCTATTTTAACATGAACTTTCTTTTCTTGATGAATCAATTTTTCTCCTTAGTATGCCTTGAATAAAACATTACTGAGACACTCAAGTAATTTATATTTTGCGGTTTTTAGTCCAAAATTAAACCGCCTTAAAATTAACCAAATAACAAATAAACGCCCATGTAAACATATATCTAATTTATATAAAAGGTACACTGCACTTTGTACAATCCCTAAACACTGACTTTCACAATTGACGTTTAAACATTTTTTGGTTGAGTAAATTCATTTAAAAAAAGGTTTCAATTCATCGTAAGTAAATATTCTATTTTAGCGTTATTTCTAAACGTGCTGTCTGTATAGATATTACGGATATACACGTTAAAACTTGAAGAATTAAGTCTTACATATGTACATAGAACTATACAATAGATAAAACACTAAATGATCATTAAAATAAATTATATGGGATTACATCGAGTTTTTATCATAATATTTTTATTAATTTGTCATCTTAACTGCAAATATTTTAAGGTTAGGTTTTTAAGTAGGTGCAAAGAAAGACACGGTTGTCATTCCTCATTAGTTCTTTTGTATTGTGTTTTATAGGATTTATTGAACAAGCTTTACCAGTAAAAACTCTCCTTCGCTTTACTGACAATAAATACATCGTACAAGACTATAAGAACGGTAAATCAGGCTTGGTATTTAACATAAGATTGGAATTATTACATGCTGTTTGCTATATTGATTAGAACATCAAACCGGCCGTGAGACTTAATCTAAATCTCCGTCACCTTTACACAATAACATTTCTTGTAACAAGATCCGGGCTCTATTTACCGATTTTTTTGACTTGATATTTCCGTATCAAGTGAGTGAGTGTGTGAATGGAATGACTTGTGCAGCTTTTGATTTTTTTTTTTTTTTTTTTTTTTTTTTTTGAAAAATACAGCATAGCAGGAAGGAAATTTATGTATTAGTCAAAACAAGTGCATTTGTATTGAAACATTACAAGCTATAGGTGGTTGCAGAAATCGGTCATGTAATATATTATGCAATTAATGACCAGTGATACTTTTTCCTGCTGCGCCTACATCGACATAAGCTTTCTCCATAATAACTTTCATTTTTTTAAAAACGCATAAAAAGAAGTCGTCCAATCCAAAATCTCGTGTCTGAACGGGAATTGAAAGTCGATCTAACATCATTGAAACCAAATTTGCCAAAAGTAAAACGCAGTTGCTTGACAAAAGAAGATAATACCCATTCAATAACAATAATAAAAAGAATAATAATAATACTTATTATTATTATCATTATGTACTAGTTTTAATTAAAAAAAGTGTTTAAAAATTTGCCATGTACTATTTTTCAAATAATGTTTTATAAGAATAAAGAATTACCATATGACACTTGTATACGTCTTAACATAGTGATCAGTTGTTTGAGGTTTTTATGTGTGTATTTCTAGCTCACTTTTATTAAAAATAAGGAGCACTGAGTTATTACCTTTCCGAATAGTATTAAAACCACACCATGGGGAATTTACTCTGATTACCGTCTGGAGTCGCGATCGGGAGTTTTATAAGACAAGGATCACAATGTATCTCTTGTTCTTGTGTCTTGTTTCTGTCATTAACATGTATTGTGTCATGCTCTAAAACTTTTGTTGCACTGTCTGTTGTCAAGTACATATTTTGCAGTTACAAATTCCTTTCTTCTATGCTACATGAGGTACAAAAAATAAAGCCGTTCAATTTGCCGATGTGATTTAGACATTGTGTGATTTTATTGACCTGTATAAGGTCATGTTTAAATAAATATACTCCGATATGTTTAAAAAAAATCTATTTGAGAAGTTTTACGGTTTGAATGACTTTTAATGGTTTGTTGACTTTGTAGAACTGTCTTTTCAACTGTGCGCGTATGTAAACAGACTACAGCGGGAAAACAGAAAACTATTTCAGGGACATAAATTTTCTTACACTTGATTTTACCATGGAAATTATATTATTCCATCGCAACGCTTCTTTGCTTAAAACTTTTCCTGATCTAAGTATCAGCAAATTATTATTTTCAAAAGAAATACAAATTTACAAATTAAATCCAAACCTTTCACTGTGATAATAATTAAATCGCTATCCATTGTGGAAAACGTATTTTAAGATATATATATATATATATATATATTTATATATATATATGGTATTTTTCATTGAAAATTGACATTTACATTTTAAGAATTATTATTCTTCAAAAATAGACATTGCAATATTTCGTTGCAATAGATGTTATTATTTTACATAACCTTGGATTATAAAATTGGCGCTAAAAGAGAATGGATACTGTATAGAATGGGATCGAGGTTGTTCGGTTTTTTTGTTGCCAAGGAATGCGCATGAATACTAAAATAAATGTTAAATTAATCATATATTAGAACTTTAAAACTGTGAAGTCGTTTGATCTTTTTTCTAACAGTATTTCTCGTTTTCTTATCTAATCCTCTAGATTATTCATTATTCAAATCAATTTAAGAGAACTTACGTCAACTATTTTTGTAACTATATCGAATGTCGGACGCACTTTATATTTTATTTGCCTACCACTTCCGTCCTTTACTTCCGCTGTCAATGTAAATAAATATGGCTGGTGCACCTGATTATTACGAGCGAAAAGGATCGCTCTTTTTGCGATCAAATCACATGAATTATGGAAGAGCAACACTTAATTCTAATTGGTTAGTTATTTCCTTTATTTTTTTATAGTATATAGTGTTAAAATCCAGAATGACACAAAAATATTCAATAGATCTACTCATCGATGTTATATCTAATGTTGAAATATTAACCCGTGAGCATTCATGAGACTTAAGACTTGTATAGGATATACTGTTTTGTAGGGTAAACGCTATTTTAAATAGAGACGACGTGCTAATAGAAACACAAGTTGCAGACCCGAGGCATAGAAGTAAACGCAAGTTAAAACGTTGACTTAAAGTAATGAATTGTAGATTAGAATCTCAATCACCAATAGGCACATGTTATTAACCAAAAATATGCGAAACATTTTATCTCTCATTGCTATTGGCTTACAAGGAAAAAAGACTGATGGGAACCCATAACTGATGTTTTAACGAACAAGCAACATGCTAGTGTAGCAGGATGGGCCTGAGAGGTTGCCGGGTAGCTCAGTTGGCTAAGCACCCCCCTAATATTGAGGTCCCGGGTTTAAGTCTAGAATTGGCTACAGCATTTTTCCTCTTTAACTGTTCCATTTGGGGACTTGTCTGACCCTGGGAAGTGGCAGACCAACAAGTTGGTCCCTTGGTGAAACCTGATTGATTCAAAATAGTTGAATGTAAAGAAAAGGAAGGGAGGAATGTAGCGAGCCAGGCTTGAGAGGTAGCCAAGAAGCTCAGTAGGTAGAATGTCCAGCTAGTATTAGGAAGGTCCTTGGTTTGACTCCTAGTTTTCCGACTGCATTTTTTCCATTACTGTTACACTAATAACAAAAAGTTCTGTACTTCTAGGTACACAGATATGTATTTCTTTTCTTTCTCTTTCTTCTTCTTCTTCTCTTCTTCTTCTTCTCCTTTTTTTTTGTTCACTTTTAAATGATATATATTTTTTATTTTTTAACCTTAAAAAAACTGATATCTTAGGTTTGTGGTAAGCATCAAGGTTGTTGAAAAAATTTAATTTACTAAGAAAGGATAATAGTTGTTATATCATGTGATTAAGTACCAGCTAATGTGAACAAGGACATGATTACTTGATAATTGTATTAATTGTGTTTTATAATTTTAGGCACCAAGCCAGAGAAGCAGAACCAAAAGATTATGATTTTAGCCGAGATTCAGAAAGAGATTTATGTAAAGCCACATACCAAAGAATAGGCAATGTAACAAATGGGGTATGTTTGTACAGTGTATTAGTTTTATTCTGGGTGTGTTTGATGATATCCCTGTCTATTTATCCATCTAAAAAGGATAGTTGTTTTAAAGTGTCTGAATGTCTCTGATAAATGAAGATTTTGCTTGATCATTTAGTCAGGCAAGTATTTTGGATATAAAGTCCCTATAATTTATTTTCTAGGATAAGTTACTGTTATTTGAGTTTGCTTTTTTTGTAAGGTCACATTGATGTCATTATAAAGCTTTGGTTGCTATTTTGAATGCAAATAGTCAAAAATATGTTATTTTTCAGACAGCTGTTTCCAATGGCTCTATCTTGACAGGTATTTTTTAAAATTCAGATATGTTTATAATTTTAGAAACTTTTTGATAGCCAAATGTCAAAGTTTTTTTTTAAAGAAAAACATATTAAAAGGCAAATTTATGTTAAAATATTTCGATATGCAAGTGTTGAAAGATTTTTTAATTAACTAATTTTAAAGTTTTTGATTAATAAATGATATTGTTTTAAATGATCTTGGATTGTTTTGGTTAAGGTAATTTTTTTTTTTTTGTAATCTGATATTTTACAAATTAATATTGTAATATTTATAAACACAATATAATTTATACATAATCCTAATATATAACATGTCATGTCATGTTACTGGAGTAGTTGATTTAATTGTTTTGTAAATACAGTGCACACCTGGGCTGGTTAAAACATACACCTGTCCTGTTACATAATGCTTATGTGGTAATTATCCCCACAGAGAACTTACATATTTTGATTCTAAAGGAGATAAATAATTCTATTCCCCCCCCCCCCCCCCCCACATACACACAAAACATCTCAATCTCTTTATATCAAAGGAAAATAAAAGAATTTTTTGTTTTGTTGTCGAGCCTGGCATCGCCATAAGGCGAGACTTAGGTGTTACTGGTGTCAGCAGCTGCATAGGCGGCAGCGGTGGCGTGTCAAAATGTGACAGTTTGTGTTAAAGTAAAAAACTAACCTAGGCGAGACATTTAATTCCATGGAATTCTTTTTTGAAGAAAAAGCCCCTCTGTGTCAAGAATAAAGTTATAAAGTCAAAAATGTCTTCTTTTTCCTATGAATTTTCATCATTCTTTTCACATCATGATGTTTACATTGCAAAGGAAACTATGACTTCAGATTTGGATTTCACCTTAAACAAATGCAATAAGAAATGTAAATTTTTCTCCGATTTTCAAAATATGTATACCAAAATAATCAAGACCAAATAAAAAATTAAATAAATGATAAAGATTAAGAAAAACCCACAATTAAATCCCAGGCAGGGTTTGAACCAAGGACCTTTTACCTACAATAGGTAAAGTGCCAGGAAGGTGACCTATTATTTTAAATAATTTTCATGCATCTTTTTCATAATATATTCTTTCACATAGAAAAATGTTAAACATACCAAATTCAAAAACATAAAACAAAACACACATTACCTATTTTTGAGAAAAAATCACAAAGCTGAATCCACCACATTTGCCAAATATTGAGTCAGTTTTTGTCACAAAGCTTGCCTCTCAAAGAAAATTTAACAGCAGTTCCTATTTTAGTTCTCAAATTAAATTATATATATCTATTAAAATTTCAGTCACTGCCACAGACAACTTATCAGGATCATGCAGCACAAACAAACCTCAAGGAGGATTTTCAGGAACAAGTAACAAGAAAGCCTATGGTAACCTTGGAAACGATGGAACATTCTCACATTGACAGGTAAGATTATAACAATCAACAACACAAACTTTAATATTCCCACAGATATTGAAGTCTTCTTTATTGTTGATTGACAAAATGTGCATTTGTTAATTAATCTTTGACCAAGTACAGTTAAATTTACTGATTAATGCAGCTTTAAAACAACAATCTTTTATTTATTTATTTATTAATTTATAAATATATAAATAGATAAAACTATCAACTGAAAATGTGATTAGATAAAATATTTTCAACTGAATCTGTGATTGAAGGAGAAGAAGCAATCAGAAATCACACTGTGAAATAAAACCATTGTTACAGGTGCCACCTTGGACTTGCAAATGTAGACATTTTTGACAAAGGGTCATGGTATAACAATTTTGTTTGGTTGAAATATTGAGCAGAAAAGAAAACTTGAAAAACAGTTTTAGTGGACAGGTGCTTTTTATGTAAATAAAGTTGATATAACAGATTTAAAAATATAGAGAAGTGGTTATTTGTATAAAATTGGTTGCCATATCAGGTTTAGGTTGGCTCTCATTACATAGAAGTTTTACTATATAGACAGGTAGTTTTTTAGAAGTGGTTACTACAGCAATTACTGTATAGATAGGTAGTATTAATATAGAGGTGGCCATTATAGCAGGTTTTGCTATATAGACAGGTAGTTTTTTAAAGGTGGTAACTACAGCAGTTACTGTATAGATAGGTGGTATTAATATAGAGGTGGCCATTATAGCAGGTTTTACTATATAGACAGGCTATTTTAGATATGACCTCTAACAGGGATGGGGACGATTACTGTCAAATGTAATCGATTAATAATCAGTTACTTTAAGAATTTCTGTGTAATTGATTATTAATTGATTACTCTCATTTTTATATGTAATCGATTACAATCGATTACTTTAGCAAATGTAATTACAATTACTTTTCGATTACATATGCTCACAACAATTGACAGATCAACACAATTATGCAGCTCAACTTATTTATAAGGATAATTTTGTTACAGAAAGATCATTCAAAGCATCAGTCAAGTCAAAAATCAGAGTTGCATTTAATCATTATGAGTTTTTTGAGTGTATCATCACTCAAGCGACATCTGTCTGGGCGGAAAATGTTTCCACTGGTGCAGACGAGGCAGGTACTGCAAGAAATCTCTTTGCCATGGATGCCAGTATTGGATAGTTGTTTTTATTAGATTCCCAAAATTGTAATGGGCTATTGTCAACACCTGGCTCCCATAAGGACTGGTTTTTATACTATCAAGGTTTTGAGATTGAGCATTGAGGTTATCATTTTGTTATAGAACAAAGAACTTGACTCAGTTTTATTTTAGCATGAAGGGTACCAGTTTCCATCTTGAAAAAACTGTCAACACTGAAAGTCATAATCTTTCATTTGATTAAAAAAGTAATACAGTAAAGCTTGAAAGAAGCCTCAGTGTGCATAAGGCTTCTTTTGCCATAGTAATCGAAATGCAATTGAAAAGTAATCGATGATTACTGCATTTTTTGTTGTAATCAATTAAATTACAATTACATGTAATCGAAAATTTGGACGATTACAGATTACTGTCGATTACCTAAAAAATTGTAATCGATTACAATCGATTATGATTACAGATTATGATTACCCCATCCCTGACCTCTAACAGGTTTTACTGTAGGCAAGTGGGGTTTTTAGAGGTGGTTTCTACACCAAGTTTTATTGTATAGATGGATGGTATTAATATACAAATGTCATTGTAGCAGATTGTACTTTATATACAGGCTTTTTAGATATGATCTCTAGCAGGTTTTACTGTAGGCAAGTGGGGTTTTTAGAGGTGGTTTCTACACCAAGGTTTATTGTATAGATGGGTGGTATTAATATACAAATGTCATTTTAGCAGATTGTACTTTATATACAGGCTTTTTAGATATGATCTCTAGCAGGTTTTACTGTAGGCAAGTGGGGTTTTTAGAGGTGGCTTCTACACCAAGGTTTATTGTATAGATGGGTGGTATTAATATACAAATGCCATTGTAGCAGATTGTACTTTATATACAGGTTTTTAGATGGTGTTATTGTAAGCAGATGATCATTATAAAATATTCACAGCAGGTTTTTTTCTTTAGACAGGTGGTCTAAAATAGAAGTGGATATTACAGCAGGTTTTACTGTAATACAGTAGGTTTTTTTTAGAAGTGACCTCTTAAGCAAGTTTAACTATATAGTCAAGTTGTATGGACAAGTGGTCTTTATCTATAGTGTTCCCTGTAGTAGGTTGTACTGTTTAGACGGTATACAGTTGGTTATTGTAACAGGTAATATTTTGTATAGAGAGATAGCAGGCCCATATTCAGAGGGGGTGTGAGGGGTGAGAATGCACCCCCTTTGAAAACCATTTAAAAGCACTGTTTAAGCCTCGTTAAAAATCATTTACCACCATAAAACCCTTAAAATCATTTTGAAAAGAATATAATATTTTACCAATTATTAATTTCAAACATTAAGATACATCATATTTGACTATTACTTGTTCATTAAAATACTCCAAAATGCACCATTTTGCATTTCATTTTCAAAAGTTTTCGGGGGGGGGGGGGGGGGAGGATGCCCCCAGGTCCCCTTAGTGAGACGCACCTGTGGTGCGCACATGCATCATTGGTGTGTGTGTCGAAATTCTTCAAAATCACACCCCCTTTCTAAAATACCTGCCTACAGGTCTGATCGATGGATTTTATAAATTGATTCAGTTGCAGTACCAGGGTTTTTGGTGGTAAGCAAATTTGATATAATTACTCATGTATTAATCTAAATTCTGACTTTTGCAATTGTGTTTTGGTGATGGTTTTTACTTTTTGAATTAAGAATTTTAAAATTTAGCTTTTGTACTGATACAAATTAATTTCTTTGACAGCATTACAATGTATGTGCTAATTTGTCACATTTATATATATGTGTATGTATTGATAATTTGTTTCAGAGATGTTGGGGCTCCAAAGAGGGGCTATGGTTCTGTTCTGCCTTTACATTACCCAGACTATAATAAATTTCATTTGGAAACAACTCATAGAGCAGATTTTACTCCACCAAATAAAGATTATAAACCTGTACCGGTATGTAGATGTTAAAGCAAATTAATTTTTTAGGTTTTCTAGAAATGAAATTATTATTATTATTATTATTTTTTGTTGTTGTGGAAAAATGAAAGAATTAGACATTTTTTCTGCTGCATAATTTGATTAGTGAATGCTTTGTGCAAAATGTCTAATTTTTACATTTTTCCAAAATCAAAAAAGAATAATTTTTATTCCTATTATAAGGATTATTATTAAAAACTTAGAAACATATATCAGATGAAGTGTTAACAGCACCACTACCCCATAGAGTTAGTTCCTTCAGTTACAATGATTATTGATATTTTTACTGAGAGACTGAGAGTAGTCTCCCTTTTTGCCAGATAGTAAAACATGAATGGAAATTTTATTTCATTTATCTTAAGGGGAAAAAAAGACTTAACTCATATTGACAGAATGATTGTTAATAAATAATTTTTTTCAACATTGGTGTTCAGAAAAACTATTTTCACATTCAGTGAAATACAAGATTCATTTTCTTGTAACATTGTCAATAGCTGGTGACATCTTGATATAGATTAAATCTTTATTATGATGTAAAACTCCATTCAACTAATCCTGATTTTTTGACATTCATTTAAGATTGTTTTTCTTTTTAGGAGGAGCCTAAAGATTTTCCAGATTTATCACCAGCATATAGAAAATGTAATTCCCAGTTTACTGACACAGCTGATTATAGAAGGGTGGGTCGTAACACATGGCAAGATGAGAGTGGAATATATGCTAATACTCATTTCAAAAGAGAAGTGTTTAAACCAGGCAATCCTATACCAGAAAGTGTTTCTTAAAATTTGAAAAAAAAAAAAAATGAAAAAGTAAAACATAATTCAAGAGAAACAAATAATTAACAAAAAAAGAAGAAATTATACAAATTAAATAAAACTGTGATTATATATGTAGTGCAAAAAATACCTGTGATAAATGTTACTTGTAATTGATTAATAGAATTATTGAACAAAAAATGATAAAATATTGAATGTGCTGTACACTGTTAAGTGAAATATGTTATTTGAATGTTCTTTACTTTTAGTTGATGTATTTTTTCCATGCTTTAATTTCGTGTCAAAATAATTTTTTTTACATTATTTGAAAATGAAGTTATATTCTTACATAAATATACATACAACTTATAAGTACAGGTACTTTGTTGTTTTTAATTCTGTCATGATCACTTTTTAAACACAGGTGTCACTAGTAATAATACATGTACATTACATGTATATTCCTGTCACTTTGTTTCTCTTAAGCATTGTTAAACTTAATGAAAAACAGGTCATGAACTTTCATGAAACAAACAAAATTATAGGCTTAAGAACAATATCACATCAGATTTTGGATCACTTTGGTATTTTGCTCATTTATTTTAAATTTCAAAAGAAGCCTTTCAAGTTCACACTTTGTAATGTCCTGACTACATCTGTCAGTCAGACATTTCTGTAACAGTAATTAATACATGTATATCCTTCTTCTCAAACTTATATTGACATGTGGTTGAAAATAAATCCCCACTAAAAATAGCTACAAAAGAGGTAAATTATCTAAAATCAGTCAGGAACTTGGTCATGACCTTGTCCTTGATCGTTAACCTCTTGTTGAAGACAGATCCAAGAAAATGAAAAAACTTAAACTTCAAATGAAATTATTTTTTAAAAAAGGCAAAATTTAGCAATATAAAGGTTTGTTTTGTGAAGTTCAATAAAAACTTATGAAATGAACATGCAAGTTTAAGGCAACATAATCAAAAGGGGCATTACTCCTAAAAAATTCAAACTTGCAAGAAATTCTTTACTTGTTAGGCTATAATTTACCTTTCAAAATAATATTTTTAAAACCACAATCTGCAGTATTTAAAATTCAACTGTCCCCGGACAAACAGATGGACAGATCATACTGTAATACATCGGTTTTTTCTACATATAAAATTCTCTCATGGCAGCTTTGTAAAATATGCTTATTACCAGTAACTAAACTTTACTTAAATATTGTACTAACTTGCAAATTGTGTCGCAACCTTCCACAGCAATTACTCTTAGAGTGAATACACCCTTAGTCACTGATAGTTCTATCACAAACGGTCTTCACTTGCTAGACTTGAAAAAGGGAGTGATTAGTTGTGGCCACTGTGGCAACTTGGTTGCATAATATTCAATTTTACTCCAACATATTTACCTACTAACAAGTAGACAAAATTAATTTTTTTCTCATTGTAAAATCGGAGAAAATATAACACATGGTGCATATTTCTGTCTGTTTAAACTTGATTACACTTATGATGACTTTTATAAGTGCTTGAACACAGTCCCTAAAATGTTACAGACTATCATTATGAACCACTCTGTACATTTTATTGGCACCAAGCCAAACTGACTATAGGCTTATGACAAGGAAATGTCCTTTTCTTACCTGTTGCTTGTTTCAAAGTTTGAACAACTTCAGCCTAGGGTCAGATTGACAAGTGTCTTTAACATTTGAAAAATGAGTGCAACTACCAAATGCCCTTCTGTGGATTTTGCTGTCAGTACAAAAATAGCTTACAATACCTGTAGCTACCTGTGAAGTTTAAAATCCAAGTTGATACATCAATCTTCATTAAAAGAAAATAATATAGAATAAATAAGTACAATTTTGTGTTTGTATCAAGAAGAAATTGGTCAAAACCTCCTTGTTTAAGTATTAGGTCAAAGGTCATTGTTAACCATGTCAACTGCATGTTATTTACATTGTTGTGAAAACACTTAGCTAAGAAGAGTGACCAACAAGGTGAAACATTGTATTGTATTGAGAGTGGAGTAGAATAATGTTGTTTTACAGCCAAGTCAAGATTTTTTCACTGGTCAAGGTAGTCAGTTTTTTAAATGGAATCTGCCAAAGCAAGATTGTAACCAAGGCAATGAGAGACACTGTGATCCATAAGTGTGTGGTTAAGACCACTTTGCAATGAAGACCCCTAATTGTAATGAGAGATCATCAAAGATATTAATGAAGTTAATGATACAAAAATTTTATTACTTTAGATTTCTACCTTAAACATTTACACATTTCTAATAAAAATTTCCAATATTAATGCAATTATCCTTTATTAGTATAGTCATCAAAAAATATTTAACAAATATTTTAGGGGGTTAAAAGTCAAATGGCAATATATTGGCCAGGCAGTCAGCCCAAAAGTGGTATATGGCCAAAAGCAAAGCTGACTGCTCAGCCCATACATTGCTGTATGGCCTTGAACCCTCTGAAATATTTGTTATATTATACTGAATCTCTAAAACTTCCAATTACTGATCAAAACATTTTTGCAACAGAAAAAGGAGAAATTTTGCTGGTAGTCTAAATCTGTTTTCACACAATGGCAAACAACATTAGGAAATGCTTTTTGTCACCTGTGGGTTTGATTCTCACTCAATGCTATAAAAAAATTTCTGTGTTGATTTTCATTACCATGGCAGAATGTCTAAGTGATTTTCAAACAATAAATGATGCAATTGTTTTGGATAAGGGAGGTAATTTATATAATGTTTGATATACATTATATGGCATGGGGCATGGTTTTAGTACAATCTAAAATATATGAGGTACAATTTCAATTTATTATTGGTTGACAAAATGGGCAAAATGATATTTTAAACACCAATTAAGTTTATATCACATGTACTTATGTCAAGGAAGTCAGTTCTAAAATAAATGAGGAAACCAGAGTACCTAGAGAAACCCACCAATATCAAGCAAATAACTGACAAACTTTCTCACATTAGAATCTGCTCAAATTTAATATGAACCAGTTAAAATCAAAACAACTATAAAATATTCCATTGAAATAAATGAATGGTTTTCAGTTTGGTACTATTTACAGAAGGTCAGAAACACAACAAACACAGTTTTCCGTTTTAATATTTTGGTACATCCAGTTGATATTTTATTTAAAATTTTTTTACAAAATATTTTTTTCCTGAAATAAATTAAAACCACATATAAAAAGGACAAGTATTGTAAAAATAACATTTAGCTTCAGATATTTTAGCACCATATAGAATAACTAAAATATAGTTATAGTTAGTGTCACAAACAGAATGTACAAAAACATACCAACAGGTATTTTAATTCCAAAATCTATCACATCATGAAATCAAATATACTTATGAGAGAAAATTGATTGCTTGTAAGGTTTTCTTTTAACTGGCCAAAAAATGAAATTGATTTTTTTAAATTTGAAAAGATGTTCTTTTCTGTTTGCATCCTTTTAACTTTTTCTTTTAGTACCTGAATTCCTTCTCATATTTTATATAGGCCTACATGTATTTTAAAAAATCAATGAAAAAAATTCAAACATGAAACTACAGTATCTAAAATCCAGATTTGTATTTTAATTAGTTTTGGAGATTAATATTTACAATAGTAAATGGTAGTATTGTGAATTAATTATTATTATTATTATTTTAGTTCTCATAAGTATAAAAGATGACACATGTTTACTATTCAGCTGATATTTGACATAAGAAAGGGAACATTATTTTTTATTCCAACAAAAATCTGCTTGAAATTTACCCAGTATTTATAATTTAAATAACCAATTCAATAAAGAAAACTCTTATATTATTAAAAAGAAACCACGGAAAACAAACATATATGATTGGCAACCAAATAGAGTTCAATATTCAAATATAATAAAATTTTAAAAAAGAGTTTTACCTTTTCCAAATTAAAAAAAATAGCTTGACTAAAATATACCAAAAACAGATCATTTTTATTCTAAACAAAAACAATACATATGTTTAATTCAATTAAAATTTACAGTTTAACTTTTACGGTCTTAATGTTTAAATCAAATCCTAACCTGGTAAATTCCTTTACTTATGTAAAATATCGAGAACTGATACTTTTTTTAGCTTGTATGAAAAAATGAAATTTTTTTTGTTTGTTTTGATGATTTTAAAAAAAATTGTTCTTAACTTTCATAGCAAATTTTAAAAAAGTAATAAAAATTATTCATGAATTGAATAAAAATAAAGCCAAAGTTTGTTTTTTGCTTTTTTAAAATCATAAACTTCCTACTTTATTTGGGGATCATGAAAAATTATGATTTTTTAAATTCTTCATTAAATATTTGTATTTGCAGAAAACCCCTTTTATTTATCTTCTGTAAAATCAGAAATAAGAAAATATGAAAAGAAAGATAGTTTTGCAATATAACAGGATGACTTAAAACCAAAAACCGACTTTTTATTAAAAAAAATTTGTTTTAATGTCATGATTTCATACAAGCTACTAAATACTATAAATTTGGGTTGTTCCAAGTTTCCTGTTATCATAAGCGACTTAAAATTTGATGTTTTTTCATAAATTCTAAACACAGAATGAAATGCATCATATTTCTTGGATTTCAGGATTTTTCAAAAGTAAGTATTGTAAATTTAAATAGTAAGTTTGTTTCATATGGTTTTAATAATGAAACATTCTTGGTATATGAACCATGTCATATGCAACATTCTTTATGAAATAACAAATTATGCAGGAAGACAACAGTGAAAGAAACCACAAGTCATTTACAACTGAGTTAAAAAACAGAATAAAAATCTGAAATAAATACATGTGTATGAGTACAGAGAAAATATTTATTAAAAACTAAAATGAGAAATATCACAAATAATGTTTGATTGAGAATCACATTAACACAGAAAAATATTGAAAATAATAATAAAATTGGATTTCATGATCTTGTATAAAAACTTTGGTTAAAATGACTAGATCAATACATACATGCTGCGTCATGTACAACTTATATACTCATGTTCCGAGCTTTGTAAAGACACAATATCATTATTTATATTACCCTGATAAAACACAGATCCATTATACAATGTTTTGGTTTCTATGACCATAGATTTTCAGGAATTAATCTTTGGTAAAAAACATACATGTTAAATATAGCATCATTTCATAAAAACATATAAAACAATGAAATTATCATATGATAATGAAAAGCTGATCATCTATTATATATGAAAATGAGATTTTAAAAAGTCAACAGAAAAGTGAGCATGAGATTCCAGTTAAATACTGCATTACAAATATATATGGCATCACAACATACAAAATGCTTGGGTGTAAAAGCACAGCAATAATCGTTTATTAAACTTTGCAACATATAATCTGGTTCATATCCAGTTTGTGTAAGTCACTATGGTAACAGGAATAATTGTGGTTTTTGTCAGCTGTCACTTTACATGACTGGACAAGAATCGGTTTTCACAGAGCCAAAGATCGTTCCAGATCCGGGATACTGAGGTACATCATCCAATTCAAAGTTACGGATACATCCAATGAAGTTTCCATTAGCTTCCACTCCTCGGCGATTGAGATCTGAAAATTCAAATTAAAGATATCAGTACAATACAAATATTTTATATTAATAATAAAGGTGTACAGCAAACCTGTCTAAACCAAATGCTTTTGGACAGTTTTATTTAGATTAGACAAGTTAAAACCAAAAAAGCCACCAATATTATACAGCAGGGCCATAATACAAACTTGCAGACTTCACATGTATGAACTTGTGTTATATATAACTCCGAAAAATCTGTCGTGCCTTATGGACCAATTTTTTGCAACTTGGTGCAGGTCATGACCTGATATTTGACTTTCAGAACTTGACAGGTATGCTAAGATGCATGTAGCTGCTAAAGATTTGTGGTTCCGGGGGAGATTAAAATGTTAAAAGTTTACACATGACAGACAAAAATGGATCACAACAGCTCAAGTGAACATATAATTTAGCATTAGTTTTACCTGGTACTCCTCCTAAGAAAAGTTCATCATTAGTATTTGTCTCGGATGTTCCAGCTTCACCAACTCCACGATTAAGTTCACTCCCATCAACCTTCAGCAACAGTACATTCTTTACCTTGGAAGCTATAAAGAAATAGCATAAATAAAAATTAAGTTGCATTTGTTTTACACAGACAAAATTTTTCCTAAAAAGACACAGCTTACATGCATTTGTGTTATATATTTACATGTAAACAGACAGGTTTTCAGCGAGGAATTACATCCATTACATATGTTCACTTTTTAGCCTGATGTAGACAGACCACCACCAAGTTTACCTTGTTATTTTAAAGTTCTGACTGTGCCTTTATATTCTATAAAAATCTATCTTAATTTTTGTATTTTGTATCATTTATTTTTAAAAATTTCATATGAGAGAGAGAGAGAGAGAGAGAGAGAGAGAGAGAGAGAGATTTTACCTTCTATATAATGCCAGTTTCCATCACACATTGTGTTTTCTAGTGGAGGAATATATCTGGCAGTAAATATACCTTTACCATTATCTGCCTTAAATACAATCTAAAAATAGAAAAATAAGATAATATTAATGCTAATAAAATTATTAATCATGAAATATCTCATAATATCTCATCATTAATAAGATAATATTAATGCTAATAAAATTATTAATCATGAAATATCTCATAATTACTGTGTTGTATGTAAGTCTTGTTGTGTGATTAAAATGATTTATAATTTTCTGGAAACATGAAAAACTGGCATGATAAACAACTACTAATCTATTATGGACCTCTCCTGAGGAAACTGTTCTACTATAGTGTCATCTGGAGTGAAGTATAGTATAGTCTCATTATTATGCATTGTAAAGGGCAGATGATTTGTACATAAAATGATATCCATGAAATTATCCAATGACCATTCAACAAATTAACATGTGATATATTAAATTATATGATGTCACAATAGATTGAAGTTTTGACTGGTTCTATACCCAAATGACTGAATAAATAACTATCAACACCCAGGTCACAATGTACATGTAAACAAAAGAGCCTCAGTCTTTAGATACAAATCTTGTCCTGAAGGTTAAAATTTCTCTTTTTACACTGCATAATTTAAAAAAGTACTGTTTTCTTCAACTGGAAACAAGATTTGAGTTGTTTACTTTTAAGAAAGAAAAACTTCTGACATTTGGACAATGTAAAATTAACACTTTGAATGGCATTTCTTGCAGCTGTCTTTACCTATGGGTAAATTTTCATTTGTAAAATGTAACTCAAGAAAAGTTTTGCCTGTCTAATATGGAAGAACATTTTATTAAAAAGAAGACTGAAAAATACTGGCAAAACTGCAAACATTTTTTTACAAGTCACAATTGAACACCAGTTAAATTAAAACATGTATGCTATACAAAGTTCTAAATATTATCAATGATTATTTTGAAGCACTATCACATTGTTGTTAAATTTGTTAAGAGAATTAATCACTGTAAAACTGTGTAAAAAAAAGACATTCAAAATCCTTACAAGCTACAAGCAGGTGCACTAATAACAGCTGTCATAAAAACATTCTAGCTCAACTGCACATTTTCTCATCATAATGGTAACTTCTCACTTTAAATATCTGTCATTTAAAAACTTTTAACATTGGACACCTGACTGGGACTAGGACAATAGTTCTTTTCTTTACAGAGAGGTAATACACCCCACCCCCCACATTTATGTCTGTATCTTATTGAGTACAATATAGTGTTACTCTGAATGCAGTTACAATACTAACCTGTCCATTGACCATTTCTAGTAACATAAAATCACCACTGTTAGTACCAGCATGAACAGCTAATATAACACCTGTTAGATTCCGTGGCCTGATTGATAATGAGAAGCTCAAGTCTAACCCGACATTGAAATTCTCATCTGAAAGAAAAAGAAATTATAATGAAACATGGTTCACTGGTTATACTTGAAGACAAACCATGTTTTGGGGAAAAAAAACTTGAAACAAAATAAATTGTAAAGTTAATCTCATGACGTAACCAAAGAGGGTGAAGTTCCAGATAAAATCCTGAACACTTCAGCAGGTGAAATACAGAGAGAGAGAGAGAGAGAGAGAGAGAGAGAGAGAGAGAGAGAGAGAGAGAGAGAGAGAGAGAGCTCAAATGTAGAATTGCTACTGAAAATTGAAAATTAAAAAGGGACTACACTATTGAATTAACAATCATGTTAAAGTTCAATCAATATCCTTATATTTTTATCATGAATATCATGTGCAACACTAAATGCAGAAATCAAATCATACTACATATATTTCAAGCCAATTCTTTGAGACTTCCTATGAAAATACTAGACAGATTTTACCACTATTTATAACTGCATGATAAACCAAATATTTAAACAAAAGTACATTATAATCAACATCCTAATCATAAAAACAATCTAAATTGTACTGGGTAATCATTTTTAAAACTAATGTTCCATGAAGTTAACTTACATAATTGTACATATCCACCATCAGTGTGGAAGAACGTTCCACTTTCCAGTCTTGAATTACACTGTTGAATACTGCCAACGTTTGTAATACTGGCCTCTGGAATGGATTTATCCATTGATTTAAAATTTTTAATACAACCAATGAAACTGCCACTAGCATCCTAAAAATACAAAATATACAACCAATGAAACTGCCACTAGCATCCTAAAAATACAAAATATACAACCAATGAAATTGCTAATAAAAAGATACAAAAACATACAAAGTACAAGACTACAGAGGGCATAAGATCATTTCAATTTGTAGTTTATCAAATTGTAGGACCGACCGGAAAAAAATTAGTTAATAGCATCTTTTTCATTCAATTTTTATTCATAGGACCTAAAAATTGTTAGACTTATCAAAAAATTTAAGATGTCTAAGTTGGGAAATAAACAGACTTATTTTGGTTAGATAAAGTAAACATTTTCCTCATTTTTTTTAAAAAATAAAGAAGTAAAACTTATCCAGAAAATTAAGATATCTTTGTTGGAAATAATGAAATTCAATTAAAAATGAAAGAATCTTGACGACAATAAAAAAAAAAAAAAAAAAAAAAAAAAAAATCACCATTACTCAACACCAATCTGAGGAGACAATTACAGACTTGTAAATTTTGAGAAAATGACTTAATGTATGGATTAACAATGATGAGACTGTAAGGTCCTATTTATTATACATGTACTACAAGAGAAAGTTTGAAATTTCCAGGTATAAAAGCATTTAAAAAATCACCAGACAGGAATGCCATCACAGAAAAGAAGATGATACACATGTATATTAACTGGTGGCAACTTCTGGTCCCTGATATAACATTGAATTTTTTCAGACCACACAAGATTTCACGAGACTGGTTGATTAGTTTGGGTGTTGTTAAACATCGATTAACAGCAATTTTTCAGCTCTTCACAATGTGAATGTATCTACTAATGTCTATAGATCAATCTAAGAACAAGTTTTATGTATGCATGAGATGTGCAACGTCTTTAATGGTATGTCTTGTATTAGCACACACTCAAGGAGACTTTTGGTTAAGGTGCTAGATCATCTAGTCAGTATGCTGCAGACAAGCACACCCCTCCCCAGTAACATTATCCTAGAAACAGATGAACCTGTCAATTCTCTACCCTTAATTTCACAAAAGACTATCACAATCTATTATGAGACAAAGGCAGACTTAAATGTATCCTATTACATGTAATACCTTAAGATTTTTCTTGGCTTTTTCAGCAACATCATCTGGTAAACCTCCAAGGTAATGTGGTGGATATACATTCAATGAGCGAGTGCTACCAGCAGATTCACCTTCTCCAACCAATTCTCCATCGATTGTCAATGTACCACGTTTTTGATTTCTGTACACTTCTATCTGCAAAGATTAAAATACAACTTATTTTTTCACCCTCAGATCTACACGTATTTCATAAAGTCACTTACATGTACATGTAGGTTAATTTTTTTATGTTCATTAGGCAATTCAAAAATGATAATTCATGACAGAAATTCCTGTTCCTTTTCTTCACAAACATAAAAAAAAAAAAAAAAAAAAAAGAAAAAAAAAGAAAAAGAAATCTTAAACAAAGAGCCATCTGAGTGACACATCTCACCTGGGCATAAAGGTCATCAAAGGACAATTTACTAGTAAATCTAGCGATGAAATAATGATGTCAAGTTAAAGTTGCATTCTTTCTCATTGACCCTCACATTAGGTACATGACATTAAAATTCTCTGCACTACTATTTTAATTGATAAGAATATGAATTAAGAGATTTTTCCTGATAAATGTTACTACATTTCTGTACAAGTAGAAAATCTACTAAATAAAGATATTGTTAAGATTAGACATGTTCTCAGTTTACACAGTTTAATGTCACAACATGAATAATATCTCTTAAAATACATGTACATGTATAACTACATTATACTTAATTTTCCATTTACACAGTGAAAATTTTCATAGATTACTCTTTAGTTCAGTATAGACAGGTTTTCAGTTTACTCAGGTTTGAATTTCACAGGTTCCACTGTAATCTAGTACAGACAGGTTTTTTGTTTATTAAGGGTTTGGTTTTTACAAGTTCAACTGTGGTTCAGATTTGACAGATTTTCAGTTCACACTGGGCTCAGTTTTCACAGCTTACACTGTAGGTCACTGAAGGCAGGTTTTCAGTTTACAAAAAGTTCAGTTAAAACAGGTTACACTAAGTCAGTGAAAAGCAGGTTTTTAGTTAACACTTGGTTCAGTTTAAACAGGTTACACTAAGTCAGTGAAAAGCAGGTTTTTAGTTAACACTTGGTTCAGTTTTCACAGGTTACACTGTAGGTCAGTAGGGGCAGGTTTTTAGTTTACAAAGGGTTCAGTTTAAACAGGTTACACTAAGTCAGTGAAAAGCAGGTTTTTAGTTAACACTTGGTTCAGTTTTCACAGGTTACACTGTAGGTCAGTAGGGGCAGGTTTTTAGTTTACAAAGGGTTCAGTTTAAACAGGTTACACTAAGTCAGTGAAAAGCAGGTTTTTAGTTAACACTGGGTTCAGTTTAAACAGGTTACACTAAGTCAGTGAAAAGCAGGTTTTTAGTTAACACTTGGTTCAGTTTAAACAGGTTACACTAAGTCAGTGAAAAGCATGTTTTTAGTTTACAAAGGGTTCAGTTTTAACAGGTTACACTAGGCTAGTAGGGGCAGGTTTTTAGTTTACAAAGGGTTAAGTTTAAACAGGTTACACTAAGTCAGTGAAAAGCAGGTTTTTAGTTAACACTGGGTTCAGTTTTCACAGGTTACACTGTAGGTCAGTAGGGGCAGGTTTTTAGTTCACAAAGGGTTCAGTTTTAACAGGTTACACTAAGTCAGTAGGGGCAGGTTTTTAGTTTACAAAGGGTTCAGTTTAAACAGGTTACACTAAGTCAGTGAAAAGCAGGTTTTTAGTTAACACTTCGTTCAGTTTTCACAGGTTACACTGTAGGTCAGTAGGGGCAGGTTTTTAGTTTACAAAGGGTTCAGTTTAAACAGGTTACACTAAGTCAGTAGGGGCAGGTTTTTAGTTTACAAAGGGTTTAGTTTAAACAGGTTACACTAAGTCAGTGAAAAGCAGGTTTTTAGTTTACACTTGGTTCAGTTTTCACAGGTTACACTGTAGGTCAGTAGGGGCAGGTTTGTTTACAAAGGGTTCAGTTTTAACAAGTTACACTCTACAATGGACATCCTCAAACAGGTACTTACATTATGCCAATTTCCGTCATTATACTCCTTTATGCTAGTGATGACAGCTAATCCAGTTCCACAGTTAAACTGGAAAACAACCTTTCCCTTTCTCATAAATATAGAGAATGAATCTACATGATTGGCATCAGCTGTGTAGAATATTAATCCTGTGCTGGCAACAGTTCGGATATCAACACTCATTTTTGATCTATGTGAGAAAAATAATTCAATTATTTTATCTTAAATTTGAATTTAAAAAAGTTAACCTTTTCTGTAAAACATTGTTTGAATCTTTTTAAAAAGACATGTTTACATGTACAATGAAATTTTGAGGATGTGTGGATTTGTGTAAATTCCATTCTCTATTAGAATAAGTTAATTTTTTAAGAGTAAATTCTTTTCACAATGATATATTTTTGAAACAATTTTTCATTCTAGTTTCTTAAGAACTAATTTGTTTGAAATCTATAAGTACTTTTGATAATTCATTTCATAACAATTTTTATCAGACATGTTCCAAGAAATATGTATCTAGATCTTTAAAAACTGAAACTAGACAGCTGACAATAAGAACAGATAATGGATTTTAAGCAGCGGAATGCTAATTTTATCACACATATCTGTGAAATAGATGTTCTTTTTAACAGTTACCTTACTCTAAGCCTGCTAACAAGGGTACTGAGTTCTTGTCTACTATCTCGTTGTATACCAAACCGTGTTCCATCCACTGTACCACCTTCCCCTGTGAGATCTGTGTTAAGGGGCAAGGCACATGGCCTAACTTCTGGTGTTGTTGTTTCTACTGCAAAGCATAGAGATTTATAATTACATTTACATGTACTTTAAAGGATTCTAGCCTAGGACAGACTGTGGTATGTGTCCTTTAGCAAATAAAAATACTTTATAAGATCTGAACTGATTGCAGACAACATACATCTTTATCAAAATTAACAGTCTTTATTTCTTCCTCGTAAACTTTCTCCTTAAATTTTAACATTACATTACACATGTACATTCTTTTAATTATTCTATTATTTCTGATGGAAACGTTAAAAGCAATGCTGAGTATTGTATTACCATAGTAAACAAGCCTTACAAGATATGCTTGATTGTGAGAAAAGGCAAAGATAACTTTTTTTTTATTAACCAACTTAAAAACCATCCCATTAATTTAGTTAAAAAGAAATTATAGACAAGGAAACTGGGTAAATGCAACTGACTTTTCCTCCATGCCCAAGGCATGTAAACAGTAAATAAAATTACCTATAGTTTCATCTGTTGGTTCAGTAACAATTGGTGGCAAGGTTGGAACGATAGTTATATCAATTTCTGGATCTTCTAATGGACATTCTGTGAAAGACACACTGTTCACATAATTTTCAGGAATTTCAGCAAAATTCAAAAACCTGCAAATAAAATTATAAAAATAAAGTTAAACTTAATTACACAAATATTCAATACAAAACCAAAAATAACTTATTAAAGTTTCATGTTAGTAATCTATTTCATGATCTCACAATCTGGTTTCTTCCCCCCTCCCAGGACTGACAACCTTGATATAAGTGAAAAAAATCTTTACTGGGGCATAAAACATCCTTATTTCACTTTATTTCATCATCATCACATTCTTGTATCTACCACTTCTTCATTGTGAGACATAAAGAAGTTTCAAAAGAAAAGAAAAGCTCACCTGAACCTAGCAAAAACTACCCCAAATCAAAACACTGAGCAAAAAATGAAAGAAATAATAATACACAACAAAAAACTTTAACAATGAATATCATGATTTTTATGCCACACAAAAAACATAACATATTCTTTTTCACAATGATAAATAGACATTTAGTTGGTAAAATGTCTTCCCTATCAGATCTCTTTCAGTTAAAGTAACATTTGATATACTGCAAAAAATGGCAGAGTTGATCAAAGATCTTCTGCAACCATACCCAAGTATAGAGGGTACACTGTAACCAAGGTAACAACAATTTATATATTTCTTGTGATCTTTCTCTTAAGTTTTATTAACATATGACGATTACAACAAAAAAAATAGGTATGTTGATCCAAGATATTCCACTGCAGTGAAGAACATATATATGTATAATGCACAAAAGCAAAGATAAAAGACTGTAACTATGGTTACTACAGTTTTTATATAGCAATGTAATCTTACCTTCCATTTATAGTAACATCTGACATACAACCAAAGAATGGCTGTGTAGATCCGACAAGGTTTTCTGCAACAGTGAAATCTGTAGCACCAAAGTACAGAGGGCGCTCAGTCACAACATTATCAGCAAATGTCCTAGCAGTCTTATTGACCATTTCCTGATCATCAATATTCATCATAAGCCTGTAATAAAAGGAGTGAATGAAATTGAGAGAGAGAGAGAGAGAGAGAGAGAGAGAGAGAGAGAGAGAGAGAGAGAGAGAGAGAGATTAAAACATTCTAAGGAACCAGCACATGATGTGAATTAGGAATATTAGAAACAATATAATCTGAAACTTTGATGTCTCAAGGACTAAGAACTCTCATTTCAATGTTTATGACCTCAATTTAAACTTTAACATTAATTTAAATTGCTGTTTTTGGATGTCTCAGACTCAGTGAAAGTTGGTATATTTTCATAGATATTCTTTGGTTCAGAGTAATTCTTGTCATGTGGCTATTTTAATTACCAAATAATTATTACAAAGATGAAACAAAGTTTTACTTATATTTTCTGTAAAGCAAATTCATTTGAAGACCCTTAACCCTAAAATCCTTTCTTTTTAAACAACATTTTTATATTTTGTATTTTATATTTAATCATGTTTATATTAACCAACTATTTACCTGATAAACATAAATTTCAAAATAAAATCAAATAGAATTAAGTTTTTATGAAATGTCAAAGGATAAATAACATGATTTATGAGTTTGGTAAACATCCACCATTCTCTTTATCCACTTCAGACCTTTACAGGAAGTACTCACTTATTTCCCATTTTCATTATAGATATATAGTGCCATCTACCATCATTGTATGTATTAACTGTGGATTCTAGTCTTGTAAGGTCGTTGCCAGGGTTACTGGTTACAATGACCCTTCCATCAACTACAGAGACAGAAAATGCTGTAGTCTGAAAAATAAATGAAACTTGTAATTAGTTAAAAATGTTACTATTCCTATTGTTACCATATATATATATATATATATATATATATATATATATATATATATAGTCAAACTTCGGTTATTCGAACTTCTATTATTCGAATACCTTAGGTTATTCGAAGTTCTCCGTAGGTCCCTGACCGCCTTGCACTTTAACTTTTTATTAAAATACTTCGCTTATTCGAACTTCGTAATTCGAATACCCACGAATATTCGAACCTAATTTGAGTCCTAAGTTAGACTTTTCAGTAGAAATATAACTCCCAAAAATTCGAAGTTGACATTTTTATCCATTTCTAAAATGAAACAACTCTCACCTGTACAATTTAATACAAACGAGTATGGTTTCACCTTTACCCGTTTATGTTACCCAAGCGTAACTGATGGTCATTTTGTAGACATGCGTACGTACGCCATGTATTGTCCATTGTAAGCCATGTTGATCATCGGTCACAAAAAATTAATGTAATTATTCAATCAAACAGTAATTATAATCCCAGGTAATAGAAAATGAGCTGCACGTGTGTAGCGATACTCAAGTAAACGATAAAAAGAATTCTGTTGACCACAATTACCATCAAAAAAAAATTTTTTTTAAAACGGCATCTGAATATTAATTTGATATTTTATATAGCTTAGTCAGGGAATTAAAAAAATTCATTATTTTGTAATAAAGTTGACAGAGACAGTTCCGCCTTACTCACAATTCAATTCTAGAAATTTTATACCTGTTCCATTTCGTTTCATTTAAAATTTTGTAAAATAAAAACGTGTATTGCGTGCATAAAAAAGAAGGTGTACTTTCTCTGGATGACTGTTCTTACTGTGTCGTATGTATTACCACGCGTGTTTGATTTTGTACCAGATGATATTAATTTTTTATTTTTATAGAAATAAAATTAATAATTCTGTTTTTATTAAATTAATCATGATCGGTCATGACATTATTCATTATAGACTGACACCGACAAAACACTTTCAATGTGCAATAGAATACTGTTGTATCTTAAGATAACATACGGTGGATCGAGGTTTGAAGTTTCAAATTAACTTATTCGATTATTCGAACCCCCCGATTATTCGAACCTAAAATGAAGACCCTTAAACTTCGAATAATCGAAGTTTGACTGTATATAATATTTTTTTTTAAATTTGTTGTTGTCTTCAGAAATTTGTAACTTGAACAAGTCAAAATTTACTATTAAACAAAGCAGTATTAACAGTTTTAAAAGTATTTTATGTCCATTTGTATCCATATTCTTGCATGCAAGTGTCAATTTCTCTTTTGTGTTATTTTACTCATTGAATTAAGATGAAATAGATTAGTCCAAAAAATGAATTGAGGTGCTCTTCATTTTCATCAATTAGTCATTAACTACATGTATATAAACACTGGGTTATGATAATATGTTCATACTATGCTACAAATCAATATAACACATCTAGACTCAGGAAGGTTTCAGTGAGAAGGATTTTATCTTATATACTTTTTATATATAGTCCAGACCTATTTGAACCACTATGGTAGCTTAGTTGGTAGAATGCTTGCTTTGAATGTGGGTGGTCAAGATTCAAACCCTGACTGGGTCTGACCAAGATTTGAAAATACATGTAGGTAGTGACTATTCTTTTGCCATGCACTTGACATTTAAAAATTAAAATTATGAGGTCCTTTAAAATAAATTCCTAGTGTTGTGGTAGGCATTACATGCTAAAGAACCCTCTCTGCTCATTGCCTTGAGCACACTGCAAAGGTCAAAATTTCTGCTTCACCTATTGCTGGTGATGTCTTAATTCTTGACTGGGATTTAAAACTCCATTTAATCAATCAAACCAGACATATTTAACACAATGTCTAGACAGAGTGATAGATAAGACAATGAGACTGACAGATAGACAGTGATTCCTATCTAACACCCCCCCCAATACACTGGTATATATAGATTATACCTGATCATCATTGGTAGTGTATAACAACATGCTATCATTAGACAATGTCTTCATTCTGAAGGTCACATCAAAGTTAACACCAACACTGTCTGAAGGGAAGGCAACATAGCTAATCTGTCCTTGTCTAAATGTGGCTGTTCTGAGTGTCTGAAAATATATAAATGAAAATACATTGTCTTTAAATGAGGAATTAGTCAGACTAAAATAGAAATAAAAAGATAATTGTATCAATGACGGAAATAAATTATTTCAATCTAATTCAGATTTTACTAGTGTAGAATTTTTTCTAGAAATGTCTTTTTTCAGTAAAGGTTTTTCTAGATATATTAGATGTTGAAAATATTATTGTAAAATGACCATGTTGCTCTATAAAACAAAAATTTGTAAAGAAAAAATGTTGCCAATTTTAGATCCTCAACCATTGAACAAAATTCTGTAAAACAGTTGAATATATTTTTAAATCTTTGTTTTTAATTACTAGATATGTATGTAAACATACCTGGTCTGGACAACCTCTAATTACACCCAGTGCTACTTTGTTCCTATTCAAATCAATCTTATTTGTATCAAACTGTACATTCTCTATACAACCATCAAAGCCTGTAGACTCCACATATTTACTACAATAAAATTATCAATATTATGAATCAAACCTAGTACCAAAAATAACATTTAAAATAAAACTTAAACAATAAATGGGCTTTATCTTGTAAATATTCTTTAAAATAGTAAATGTGAGTAGAGCTTAAATTTTACAATATTTGTGTTAAAAAATATTGCAAATTAATGTCAAAGTAAAATTTTATTTACAAAATCTGAATCAAGCTCAACTTAGCTGATTAATACAATTTTTTTCTTTAATGAACTTCAGGGAATATATTATATGGTTGAGTGATCTCTAGGTAATATATATGGTTGAGTGATCAAAGAAATTTGTATCAAAATGAAATGGATTCGATTCGACTGTATTTGACTCCCTCATCAAAAATATTTGCTTACAAGGTGGTTAGTGCAGGAATGGTGGAGGAAACCAGAGTGCCCTGAGTAAACAGACTTTTGGCAAGTAAACTGACAAACTTTCTCACATTGGGATCTGCACAAGTGGGATTAGAATTTAAGTGTTAAGAAGTGCTGAGATTGGTGAGTGTGCGCTTTAAACCACTTGGCAACCAAGGTTCTATATGTAATTAACTGATTGTCAAATTCATAGTACTAATTCCAATTAAACATTATGTTTGTGCTTCTTTACAAAATACAGATTGATTGATTTACCTGACAGGTAACTCTTCTTTATTGTATCCTCCAATAAATATGTCATTTGTGTAAGCCAGCTCTGACAGTGTTCCTGGTGATGCACCCCGCACTACAAATAAATGATAAGGTTTTTTAAAATTTAATTATTTTTTACCAATTAAGAAATGGTTTTTGTCCAAAGTTGTTAATAAACATCTTATTTCATACATCTAAAAAAAAATGATATACATAAAGCATTGCTATAGCAAAACTGATATCTTCAAGTAGGTGAGTAGTTTTTCTTATGTTAAAACACAAACAAAACCATGTGACATGTTGACTAGTGTTATTTATATTAAAAAGTGTAACAAATGACAATACAGTATATGGAATCAACATTGTCTACAGGTTACAACCAATTAATGACCCCATCTACTTATCTGATCAGTCTCATTTCTGGCAATAATATTTTGTTTGTTAATATTTGGTGTCACCGGGAATGGAAAACCTGCAAGAATTTCTGTCGTCTGTTTATAAACCAATTAATCTCACCTGAATCTCCTCTGTCTATTAATAGGGATCCATTCTGTTTGAATCTCTCTGCCTGAATTTTGTGCCATTCACCATCATTGTATGTCCTATTAGACATCAATTTAGCTGGCATGCCTCCCAGATCGTACTGGAACAATACTCGTCCATCTCTTAGCTCTAGAGAAGTAAAGTCCCTGCCTTTACCCATGTACATCAACAGTCCATTCCTGGCATATGTCTTAAACTGGAGAATTATGCTGCCTTTAATGTTGGGTTTGAAGTTGATTTCAGATGCATCTAATATTACATATCCTTTTCCATTGAAACGGAATCCTGTTGTACTTCTTGTTCTTAGTTCAGATCTTAAATAACAATAATAAAGGTATTTTTATCATTGTGAAAATCTCTATCAGCCAAGAAAATAATTCAAATCAGCCTGGTGTGATAAAACATGATTTGCCTATCTACAATTTAAATATACCATAAAAAGGTTTGTTGATTTTTCTTTCGTTTGTTTATTTATTTATTTTATTATTATTATTATTATTGTTTTGCACTTTAGGTATTCTACTTCTAAATTGGGATACTTAGAATAAGTATTTCAACTGAAATAAAATCTCATTACAATGCTTCTGTTAACTATGTCAACTCATTTATTGAAGCCATATAAATTTGAAGTTTAAAAATCTCATTTATATATATATATATATATATATATATATATATATATATATATATATATATATATATATTTACCTTTCTATTGCACCCATGTAGTTATTTTCACCATACAAGAAGTTCCACAGACCCATAGGACTCTCATCAAAAGCTATATCCTCTATGAATCCTTCAAAATTGGCTCTTTGAACACCATATGGCACCTTAAGTTTTAAGAACACAAAAATTATTATTCCCAGGAAGAGGGAAAAAAATTAAAAAATATGAGATAGAAAGAGAAATTTGTTGTAATGTTAATAGTTGCATTACCATTTTCAGCTATTTAATTCAATTAAATTTTTCAGAGAGAGAGAGAGAGAGAGAGAGAGAGAGGCAGAGTCTGACCTACCAGTATTACATCAGGTACACCGCCTACATAGAACTTAGTGGTCACTGGATTAAGTTCCAGTACTGTGAAGGTTCCTGAAGAATTTCCTTCTCTTGTAAGTTCTGGTTCTCCTAACTTCTCATCCCTGTTCACTTTCAGGTATCCAGTCTTTCCAATCCTGTATAAATAAACATTATCATTTTAATTTTGTGGTAAGATGCAGAAACCCTAGAAAGGGTGGAATAATGGTACTGATGCTTTCTTTAGCCAAGATTTTCAGAAGGAATCAATTCTGTGGTGATGAAGGAAACCATAGATAGCAGCGAAAATTCTTCAAGTAAACTGACATTTTTTGACAAGAAACTCAAAAATCGGCATATATTCAATAAAATAAAATAAAATAAAATAAAATAAAATAATAAAATAAAATTTAAAAAAAAATAAATAAATAAAATAAAATTCTTTGTCTTTATAACTTATTTGCCCAAATCAGCAGAATCTGCACAAAATACATTACTGCATAATCTACAGTTGTGAAAAACTCTTTTATAACACGATACTTTACTCAGATGTTGATGCATTCATATTCAAGTCTTACTCTTTTATTTTGATGCTAATTACACTGAAACTCTCTTATATAGGCCTGCTCTTTAAGATCTCAACAAAAACTGTTTACTACCAAAATCTACAAGTACATGTATATATTCTAACACCAACCTTTCAGCTGTGAGTTTGTACCAGTTTCCATCAGCTATATCCCATGGATGTACAATTTCTCCAGCACCAGATCCCAAATTAAATTTGAACACTGGTTTTCCATTTCTCAGTTCCAATGAAAGGTAATCCTAAAATAAATAATTTTGAAATTTAAATCAGTTAATTAGTTGCACACGTTATTGTTTACATAAAATACAATTTATACATAATACCTCATTGATATGGCCCTGCATAACTAATCCACCCCTCTTATCACTTCCCTCTTTCAAAGTTATAAAATACTTTTTTTTTTCATTTCTAAGTCTCCATCAGTTTATATCTAAACTCCTTTAAGACACCAAATTGGACTGATTCAATGAAGAGTTTTACTGTTAAATCAACTACACATCAAAGACTTAAGATAGACCAAAAAAGTGCATAAACCCTATTATACTAACATCCACATTACATACATGTATCCCCCTTCCCACAAAAATCCAAAACAAACTAAAATACTATGTTCTTATTCAAATAACTTACAGGTACTGGTCTGTCTGGGATCATCTCAGAACCAATATAACTCAACAATCCATCTCTTTGTGTTGTCTTTACATACATAGAGCACTTTACTATAAGATCCGGCCTGGTCAATGTTAGGTGGATTACGGAGTGTAACTGTGGTATTACCCAGGAATTCCATACCAACACGAATCTGTAAGAAATTTATCATTTAATAATAAAATGTATTGAGAGAAAATAAAACTGAACACAACAGACCTGTGTAAAACTTGTACTTCCATTAAACCTTGCAGTTAAATTAATCTGTACAAACTGCAACCTCATCACAAATAAAAATCCTCAAACTAGACAATGTTCTTTTTTAAGTTGAACAACTCTGAATATACAGCAATTTAGAAACAATTTAAAAATATATGTTGTAAAAAGAAATCCTCAAACTTGATGTTGTTCAAAAACTCTGAATATACAGCAAACAAAGACGGAAAAATTTTGACAGATTAGGCCAAGAGCAGATAAATATATTTCACCAGTTTTTATTTTAAATTTAAAGTAGCTAAAATGTTGTATGCAAAAAACTAGATGTAATTCATTCGTCATTATAATGTAAGTACATAAATATAATATAATCACAAAGAATCAAATATAAACCAGATAATATTTATCACTTACTTTACAAAACACATTATATGTAGTAATGTATATATACTTTGAAATTAAAAAAGAATGAAATATAAATCAGATAATATTTATCACTTAGTTTACAGAAAACAACCTTACCCTGTTAGCTTCACTTCTTGCAAGATCAATCTTCTTTCTCAGTTCAGTAATAGTTAAACATGACACCATTTTTAATACCTTGCACAGTTTGTTTTTGTACACCAATTAAGTTGATTAATGTCCTGATTTGTGGTAGCTCATTCTTCACATATTTAGCTGAAAAGGGTAAATATTTAAATCTTTTGTATTTTGTATTTCAAACAAAAACAAAACACTTAATGAATTTCCTAAAAGGAAATTGAACTTTATTTTATATATATGTGTGGTAGGAGAAACTACTCTAAATATTGACGCTCAAACACAGTAAAAGTTTCAATATTAACTTAACATGCTACCTTTATTTTGTTTCAAAACTATTCATGTTAGCAATTGAAGTTCACTAGAGTATGAAGATGTGAAACAAACATTTGTAAAAAAAATAATTATAATACATTTAAATATGTCTTGACTTCCATCTGAACACAGAGAAATAAAGGCATGCAAAAAAAAGTAATACGGCTTCACACAAAAACTGACATGTTAAATGCCCAATAAATTTTTTAACATCTTAAAAATCTTTCAATTTTTCAACAAACAAAGTGACTGATCATATGAATGTTCATACTTTGTTCATCAGCATCAGTTGCATATTTCTCGGTTTTTGTGACAGAGTTAGCGAGTTCCTCAATCTTGATTTTATCCTGTGGTAGTTTATTTAGTATGTCTTGTACTCTGTTCTGAGCTCCTATGGCTGCTTGTTCTGCATTGTCTGCTTTCAGTGCTGCATCATATGCTCGTTGTGATAATTCCTCTGTAAATTAAAAAAGAAAGCCATGTGTAAAAAATTTACATACATATATATATATATATAATGTTTAGTTCAAATATATTTAATTAAGTGCAAACTTTTTAAAATTTTGTATTTATTTATTTATTTATTTATTTATTTTTGCAAATGGAGATAGATATATTGAAATCATCTAATCATTTACTAGCACATAACCTCACTACATGTATCTGCTTCAGTTATAAATCAGTGAAACTAACATAGCATGGGAATGTCTTAAATAATTTCAGCCCTACAAGCACATGTTATATCAAGCACTTTTACAGTATTTATATATTTTAACCTATAAGAAAACTCAGATTTGAGAAATTACATTGCATAAAAGCAGCTAATAGGATCATCAAATACTGTATTAAAAAAAAAAAACTATTTTAAGAACACCCCTGAAATCATAAGGACTTGCACATCAATGACAATGGGTGTGTTCAGAGTAATTACATTGGTAACAATCACAATTTACCATTGTAAATGTTTGTAACCAACAGTACCATTGGACAGCTTTGTTCTCTGAAAAGTACATTGGCATGCCAATGGTAGATTACTTGACAATGGTACCCATGGTAAACCATTGGTACCATTCTTCCCAATGGTATACCAATGGTTTCACTAACACACAGGAAAATGGCAAACAGACATATAACTACAGGATTTGTCTTAAATCAATGGAAGCAGGCATATGTTACATTACATAATTTAATGAATTACAAAAGTCCTGCGGATGTTATTATGCTGCATAACAAACACCGAAATTCTGCTGGTGTTGCTAGAGTAACTGATTATTATGCTGTTGCTCTTCCTAAATATTCACCTGATAAATTTCAAACACATTTCCATTTATCAAGACAAACTTTTCAAGCTATCTCTAACTTTATTGGAAAAACTGACATTACCAAGTCAGTTTTAGTTGGTCGCCATTTTGAAATGACGTCACTACATAACTTGCCATTGCATGCAGAGCCCTAGTCTGTCTCAAAAAAAGTTACCGATGGTATGTTTTATTGGTGTCATTGGCATACCATTGGTAAATTTCATTACCAGAGTTAATTTTTGGTACTGATGTAATTACTCTGAACACAACCAATAAGTTGTTTCAATATTATTACTGCTGATTTTTCGCTTAAACTTGACACTTATAATAAATGGTATATCTAAATACTGGTCTAAATGTTGTTTCAGTAATAAGAGTCTACTTTAATTACATGTATCTTCTTGAAGTTAATCAGAGATTTATCTAACACATTTACCTTTCTTGCTTTTTTTTTTAAGTAAGGGAGATAACTTTATATTTTAATTTTTAAAAAAAGTTGAAGATAAAAATTCCTGATCTTTTGAAAAAAAAATCAATATGTTCTAATTATAATGTATATACTGGAAAATTGTCATGATAAGGGAATCACTGAAGACTCACGTGACGGTAAATTGCTAATATCTATGTTGAGTTGATTGACTCCTTTCTCTACTCCATCTATAGTTATTTCAACAATGTCTGTCATTTCTTTTGCTTCTCTCAATCTGGCAGATAAACCTGTTTTAAAGAATATGATAATTAAAATTTAAATTCCTGGAAAATCAAGCTACATCCTTAAATATTTGAATATAAACAAATTCTGTGTGTGTGTGTGTGTCTGTATGTATGAATGAATGTATGTATGTATGTATGTATGTATGTATGTATGTATGTATGTATGTATGTATGTATGTATGTATGTATGTATTGTGTGTGTGTGTGTATGTGTATGTCTGTCTGTATGTATGAATGAATGTATGTATGTATGTACATGTATGTATGTATGTATGTATGTATGTATGTATGTATGTATGTACTGTGTGTGTGTGTGTGTGTGTGTGTGTATGTATGTAAATTTGTAGAATTAGAGGTAAAATAAAAAACCTTGTGCACTTTGTAGGGGTCTAAGATGGTCTAGTAACAGAAATTTTGCATAAAAAGATCAACATCCATTGATCAGTATTTAACATTTTCATGAACATTATATTTTTGAGATGATCGCAAGGTACTTAATGAATCAATAAAATAAAGTGCCTGAAAACAGAATTACACTTGTAATATTTTAAATATTTTATGTCAGGTCTTAATTTGTGTGAAAAAAAGAGTGTGGTAAGATTAAAAGTAATTTACAATAACTTTTCTGAACAAAACCTGACATAATCTTAGTTGCAATGTTGCTCAACTTCAGCTGGCAATCAGTGATCAGGCATAGAGAAAGTAGCTAACTTAAACTTTTAGAAGTCTGTGCTGAATTTAAAATTATATATCATGCTAATTATTCTTTTTATTCAAAATGAATACCTAATTTTGTTGTGTTGAATCGTTTCTTGGCATCCATTAATAAATTCATACTGACATCTTTTGATACGGCTGACGTATTTCCAACACCATTTGACTGAAAAAAATAATCAATTTTACAATTAAATACCTAAGACTATAAAATCCCATATAAAATAAAATACTTTGAACTATCTACTTTCAACAACATTTTTAGCATTTTTAAAATGTTTTAATTTAAACCTTTTCTACTGAATATATTTTCAAAATCAATAAAAACAAATCCAATAAATGCAAGTCATTTTTTTACACAAAAATAGCTAATAATGGGAAACCTAGGGCTCTGACAGAATTCAGAAGCCATGATGATATTCAAGTCTTAATGACACTGACCTTATTACATACAGGAAAACCTGTTTATAATGCCCTTTGTATATAATAACTCCTGAGTTTGAGTTGAGTGTACACTCAGCTGAGTGAATGATAGTGAAACTGGGCCCTTATCTACAAAATTCCATCTCTTCAATGTTTTTATTGTTATTCTTTCTCCATTAGGTGCCTTTTCTGACACTAAAGTTTGATTGAATAAAGGGTAGAGGTAAATAAGGGTATGGCTTTACATATATTAATTACATGTGCTACATAATGAACTATGTCATGTAAGAATATTACCTTGCCTAGAGCATCCATTGATGCATTTACTGCAGCCTGAGCGGCATCATAAGCATCATTTATAGCATCTACAATATCCTGATAAGCTTTCGCTGCTTTTGTAGGTATGGCTGCAAGATCCCGAGTCTCTGTATACATACTGATTTAATATATAAAATAAAAACTTGTAACAATATAACTCAGATGAAAAGATTCGTTAAAGGACCTGTGTTCAAATCTTGAACTCTCTTGTTATTTTTTGCCTTTAAACTTGGATAAACACTAACCCAATAAGCCAGTACGTTCCAGTAAGTCTCGACTATAACCATCAAAATTTTTTTCTACTTTAAGCATTTGTGTACAGGAAGGTTTTTGAGACAAATAGTTTTCACTGCAGATTGTATGCTTTCAGTAGAAAAAAATCATTGTTTCTTTAATCTATTTTATAAGAGATCACTGTTTAAACATTCCAGTAAAGTATGGTAGATGTTTCATTTAAAAGAAACATTCTTACAGTCCATAAAAATTTTAAATTTCTCTCACTTTGTTAATAAATTTACATGACAAACTTTTAGATAGAATTTTTTATTTGATAACTAGGTAAGATTTTGTAACAAGATGGATGCTGAAAATAGAAATAACTTGGTCTAAATGTACATGTATGATGCTCCACTTACTTTTCTAATATAGCTGCTTGTTTGCCAAGTTCCTTGGCATGAATCATACTTCTATTGACTAACTCAGGCATGTTTTCCATTCCTGTTATTGTTTCATTCACAAAGGTACTCAGTGAATCTGTAGCGGCATCTAATCTTGTAGAAAAGCTCTTAACATCCTACAAATGGCACCATATTGTTATATAAATCTCTTGCTAAATTACGAATGAATTTTCAATGAAATAGTCGAATATGTCTATGAAGTAAACCAAAAAACTGTAGAAGCTGTTTTATGTTTACCAACATGCAGTACAATACATTTTATTTAACTCCGAAAAAAAAAAATTTAGTTGTCCTAACTTTGCTAAACATGCGCTTTTTATATAGTGATGTTGATGTGTAAGAAAACAAGAGGGCCTTCATATGAAGGCCCTGGACACTCACCTGAAAATGATGTACACTCAGCTTGATTTTGGCAAACTGGAGCTTCTATTCTTAAAAGAGATTTTTTCCTATATTTCAAGCTAGTGACCTACTTATTGACACAAAATGACCCATATATAAACTTGAGCTAGCTTTTGTCAAGAGCATCATTTTGAGAGAGTTTGATAAGATTGGTCTAAAAAGGATCCCCTCATATGTGTTAACAAGGTTTTTACAATTTGACCTAGTGACCTACTTATTGATCAAACATAGCCCATATACAAAATCAAGCTAGCTTTTGTCAAGAGCATCATTATGACTAAGTTTGATGAAGATTGGACTAAAATTGGGTCCTCAGGAGTGTTAACAAGGTTTTTCTACAATTTGACCTAGTGACCTACTTATTGACCCAACATGGCCCATATACGAACTTGAGCTAGCTTTTTACAAGAGCATCATTCTGACTAAGTTTGATGAAGATTGGACTAAAATTGGGCCCTCAGGAGTGTTAACAAGGTTTTTCTACAATTTGACCTAGTGACCTACTTATTGACCCAACATGGCCCATATACGAACTTGAGCTAGCTTTTGTCAAGAGCATCATTCTGACTAAGTTTGATGAAGACTGGACTAAAATTGGGTCCTCAGGAGTGTTAACAAGGTTTTTACAATTTGACCTAGTGACCTACTTATTGACCCAACATGGCCCATATATGAACTTGAGCTAGCTTTTGTCAAGATGATCATTCTGACTAAGTTTGATGAAGATTGGACTGAAATTGGGTCCTCAGGAGTGTTAACAAGGTTTTTCTACAATTTGACCTAGTGACCTACTTATTGACCCAACATAGCCCATATACGAACTTGAGCTAGCTTTTTTCAAGAGCATCATTCTGACTAAGTTTGATGAAGATTGGACTAAAATTAGGTCCTCAAGAGTGTTAACAAGGTTTTTCTACAATTTGACCTAGTGACCTACTTATTGACCCAACATGGCCCATATACGAACTTGAACTAGCTTTTGTCAAGAGCATCATTCTGACTAAGTTTGATTAAGATTGCACTTAGATTGTGGCCTCAGGAGTGTTAACAAGGTTTTTCTACAATTTGACCTAGTGACCTACTTATTGACCCAACATGGCCCATATACGAACTTGAGCTAGCTTTTGTCAAGAGCATCATTCTGACTAAGTTTGATTAAGATTGCACTTAGATTGTGGCCTCAGGAGTGTTAACAAGGTTTTTCTACAATTTGACCTAGTGACCTACTTATTGACCCAACATGGCCCATATACGAACCTGAGCTAGCTTTTGTCAAGAGGATCATTCTGAGAAAGTTTGATTAAGATTGCACTTAAATTGTGGCTTCAGGAGTGTTAACAATCAAAAGTTGACGCACGACGCAAAAAGATCTACATGGCTGTCACATGATAGGAAAATTTGTTTTTGTTTGATTAATGAGATACTGCTATTCATAACAGTTTAAAGTCACTTATTTTTAATGTGAAACAGCATTTTAAATTATTTGTGTACTTACATGTATATTTCTGTGTTGTGGAATGACAGTCAGAATAATTTAAGTGAAATACTGTAGAATCATCAATATTCGTTGGGTTAAAATTTCGTGGTTTTGCATTTTAAAAAAATTCTATTGGTAGAAATTTTCGTGGAATTCAGTTTTGTGAAAATAAATCACATTGAGGGCAATGGAAAAATTTTCAATGACATTTAATTTCGTGGTTTTCAGTAACCCACGAAAATAACGGAATTTAATCCCCCACGAATATTTGTGATTTTACAGTATATAAAAATTCAATAGAAGGGGTTTTATTTTTATGTCTTCTTATTCTTGTGAATTTTTGTGAAAATAAAATAAATGAAAAATTGTATAATTTACAGTATAACATTTAAGGTAAAAAGTAACCTATTGTTATCAAAATTGATTTATTTGATTCAATGGGGTTTTATGTCCCAGTCAAGAATATTTTACTTATATCATGACGTCACCAGCTATAAGTAAGTGGCAGAAATTTTGAACTTTGCAGTGTGCTTAGGGCAATGTGCAAGGAGGATTCTTTAGCATTCCATGCCTGCCATGACATGGGGCATTCGATTTTAAGTTCTCTTCCAAAGGACCCCATGACTCATTTCTAAATGCCAGTGCTTGGCAAAAAAACAGTCACTACCAATTTTCAAGTCTTGGTCAGATCCAACTGGTGTTCGAACCCCGACCTCCCACAATCTCTTGCAGTTGATTGTGGTATAAATAATGATATATCACCTAGAAGAACATATATAATTGGCATAATGTCATAGCTAGTACTTACACTTAAAGCCATATTTGATTTGTCATTAAAATCTTGAGCATCATCTAAGAGTTTTCTTGCCATATCCAGAAGTTCAATGGTATCAGAATTTGCTGTTCCAACTGTTCTCAATCTATCCTGTAGATAACAAATAAAAACAAATTTTTCACAATTCACTACTTGAATTAATGTTATAAAATATACTTGAACATGTACAGTAATACATTACTTGGGAGGCTGGATTTCAATAGATTAAAAGTCAAAGTCACTCAAATACTGTCAAATAAGTGTTAAGTGATTTTAATCTGTTAATTATATCTAGTATCTGTAAATAGCAAAGTGACCATTTACATAATGTATATATCTAGAACAGATTTGATCTTGTGAAAAAAACCCCACTTACTGGGACTCTACAATGAATTGTCTAGTACATATATTTGGCAAAGTGACCATCTTGACATTTGTATATCTAGATTAGATTTGAATTCATGCCCAAACCCCACTTACTGGGACTCTACAATGAATTGTCTAGTACATGTACAAAATGTATTTGGCAAAGAGACCATCTTTACATTTACAGATCCAGATCAGATTTGATCTCCTGTCCAAATCCCACTTACAATGATGTCTAGATGTTTTGAATAGAGACTGTAAACAAGACACAAGTATTTAATAAAGTATTACCTTAAGCAATTGTAAAACTTGAATGAGACGGTCGATGATATACTGAGATTGGTAAGAATTTGTATTGGAGACTCTGCTATTGTTCTGTAAATCATAGAGTCTCTCATCTACATTCGTTAGATTTTTTAGTATATTCATCACATCTTCTTCCTGAGATCCACTATTTAACATTGTCATCTTAACCTGATCCAATACTGAAATATATAAAATTATAGTTAATTTTTTAAAATTTCACAGTGCATGAAATTAGATTTTGACTTCCCATTTATCATGAAATTCAAACTCTAGATTTTCAAAAAAAAGAAGAAAAAGTAACTTGCAGGATAAAAATTATTCTGAACTATAATGAACTTTGAGAGAAAGTAGTTTTCAGGCTATCAACGTTTAACTGAAATTACAATAATAATAACCTTATTTGTAAAGTAACACCAAGTGAAAATGAGGCAGTTCAATTTTGTAAGCAGTGCGAGATTTATAAATTATACTTACAATCAAACAACTTTCTCTAAAAAAGTCTTAAAATATAGGTCTGTCAAACAGCCATATTGCATATAAATTGTTGCTATAAATGAGCATGGTTTGAAAGAACTTTCCAAAAGCAGCATCTCAGTCAATTCTGTCAAAGGTCAAAAGAGTATGATATTTGGCTCATTGGTAGTGTTTTGACCAAATGTCCCCTTCTGGTTAGATGTCAATAAGTGTTTAGCATATATGCTAACCACTTAATAAAAACTGAATGACAAAATCTCCCGTCAAATGTTGCAATGAAAAACTAATTTTTTTTTAAATATATATTAAATGTATTTTATTTTTGATATTTGTTTCAGTGCATGTCATATTTCAATCCCATTCAATGTTACATGGAGAAATGATTCAAACAAAAAAACATCAGAGAAGACAATAATATAATTTGAATGTCCGATACATGTATATTGTTAACTTGTTAATTATTTGTGAATACCTATTTTGTAACATCATGAAAGAGATGTTCAGTAATTGAAAATAAATTATTTATAAGAGCGAGATTAATACCTTAATCTATCTTAATCTATCTTCACCCCATGCAAACTGGAGAGATAGATAGATAACTTAATCTATCTTCAACACCATGTAACCTATAAAATAACTTTTAAAAAATTCTTTCTTCAAAAATGTCTGTCTTTTTAGTCATGTACATTGTTCTACTTAAAGTTCTATGTCATTATATTTGTAACGTATCATAGAGTTACTAATAACACCACATAATATCTAAACTTACATGCTAATGCTACATTCATCTCATCCTGACAGTTATCATCTCTCGCTGTAAAGTTACGACCTAAAATCTCCTCCATGATCTGTTCAGACAAAGTGATGTATGTCTCTACATTTGTTACTTGTATCCTCTGTAAAATTCTGTTCAAAACATCTTTGGCTTGCTGAACTGCAGCTGTTAAAAAACGTGTAAAAAATACCACTCCTAGTATAACATGTTTGATAGTTAAGAATTTTTAAGTTTGCAGATATAAATGTATTTGCAGAATTTCTTGTTATACAAAATATATAATTAAAATAAGAGATCTGTGGACTGCAAATCTTGCCTGTTTAAAGATGTTGAAAAGATCTAGGAAGGTCACAGTCCTAAATCTTCTGCATATCACAGACATGTATTTAAACATTGAGTTCCACTTCCTTATCAATAATGCTTCTAGTGAAAAAAATTTGGGCAATGATACCAATTTTAAATTAAAGTATGACTAAATAAGATTGTTCTTCAAAGAACTACAGGGCATTTTTAATGCACTGAACCTCACAGATATTTATAGTTAAGGCTAGATGGGTAAAGTAATTTGTTATGTAATGTCTGTATGTCTGCCTTCTTTTGAGATTGGTCTTCCCAAGGTAGACAACTGGAAATATAATACATACCACTGGCATTTTCTTCACTCATACTGGCCATACTACCAGCATCATAACTACTCTCTAATAAAAGTCTTGTCTCTTCGATCAATGTTCTACCAGTCCTGGCAGCTGCACTAGCCTAAAGTAAAATGGGAAACTTATTTAATGTTTGATAACTGGTCTATAAATCCTACATGTTTGTCTGAATGGTACTCTGCAGTCTAGTGGAGTGTTTGATGGATTTAAATTCCAGTAAAATAAAATGATAAAACTGAAAAGTTGAAATAACCTAGTATGTGCATTTCTAAAAACAACAATCATTTACAACTTTTTCTCTTGAATGTTTGTGGTTGACCTTGATAAAAATTTTAGTGGTTATACTATTTGAGGGTACAATTGCCAATATAATGTTAATCGGGAAAAATTTTTGAGACAATTTTTTACACATGATGGTCAGTTCAGATGCAATTGAATTATATCAAAATAGAATATTTGCAAAAAAAGTTTATTTAATTTTCATGTCTTGTTAATATTATGAATTTATACAAAAATTAAATTATCACAAAAATTTTAGAATTTACAGTATCCTATTTTTAACTTGATGAATAAAACAGATCCAGTGAGAAAATTACTTGTAGGAATAGTGTAGCTTTTCCTTAACATATGTATAATTAACTCACTTCATCATGTTGAATCTTATTAAATATAGATAATACTCACCCTGGTGGTAATGTTGGCTTCAATCTGCTTGACTTCATTTAGATTCTGGATAAGTGGTGTCAGATCAATATCTTGTGAGTCTTTGAACAAGTTATCTACTTCAGGCTGTCAAATATAATATGTTATTATATACAGCTGAAAGGCATGCACTTAAATATATAGCTAAAAGAAAAGGTTTAAGAACCAACATCATTCTGGATCCTGCCAGAGTCTACCCAACTTTTGTAAACACATGCTAAGACTTTAAATAGTTGCAGCTGAATAAAATAAACTTGACTACAATTAAAAGCAAAATTAGGAACTCGAAAACACTGGCTGTTATACAGTAGATTCCACTTAATTGCATACCGGTTAATTGCATATTCCGGTTAATTGCATAATTTTCCTCTGCACCAAACCATTTCCTATTTAAACAATGTAAAAAATTCCGTTTATTTGCATAAACAAACGTCTAAATTCCGCTTAATTGCATAAAAAATTCTGAAAATTATGCGATCTTGGTCTGAAGTTTCATGATTACAAAATATATTTGCCGACAATGCAAGGTAACCTCGAGAGGTGTTTACATTATATAAACGTGTGTACAGCTAACACCAGGTGAGATATGAAGCCAGTTAATTAGTGTTCACTTTGTAGAGTAGTCATCCAATTGGTCTGTCAATACGCGTTTGTCAGGAAACGTAATTAATTATGTCAAACCAATTAAAAAGGGCTATAACAGGTGAAAAATTTGTACCCGGGTCACACAAGTTTTAATAACGATTTTTTAAACTGAAATTTATTTCAATTACATTTTCTAAACCAAGACATGGTTTACCTGGAACTTCGGTGCTGGGTTTTTTAAACAAAGATTAAATAAAACCAAAAACATTTTTTTTAAATTAATGTTTTTGTTAACATGGTTAAGGAATGTGTATGTACGTGGACTGTAATCCCACAGCAAGTTTGATAACGCGTATTTACAGTTCTTTTAGCGTAAACTCAATAAATCATACCTCAATCAAATGCTTTATTCTTTATTTATCATTTCCTCTTTAAGATAAACTGGTTAAAATCAACGTTTACGACTGAAAAACCCTTTATGTAGCAAGTTTTGTCGGTATACAGATTCAACATCAAAGACATTTTTTCACTTAAGGAAGTGACGTTTTATTCATTAATTTCATTGGATCAGACCAGTTACACATAAAAACAGGAATTTCCAATTTATGACTGATTCAATAAACAATTAAAATATAACTTTGTATAAAATAAATAACAAGATAAGACATCTTTCAATTTATTTACACAAAATCTGTTTGAAATTTAATTTTACCGGACATCGTGCACGTTGTCAAGCAACTGGATTTTTTCTATGTCACATTTAAAAATAGATTATCGTACCGTGAAAGGGAGATAACTCGAACAATATAACTCAGTGCCATGTGCGAACACGTGGGTTTTTAAAAAGAAGTAAATAAACAAGAAATACGAATATCGCGAGTGTTAAGCAACAATGAATTAAATACCAACAGATGTTCCAGTTACATACATGTTCTAGGATTAAACACAGATCGATGGTCTGAAAGAAAAGTCCACCTATACCACATTTTGGAATCCCATGTAAATACGAGGTTTAAAACGATCAGCTAGAATTTTAAATCTTTATTCAGTAAAGAAAATATACTACAAGTCTTGAGATTTTAATTAATTAATTTAATTAATTAAATATTTTTTTCAATTATCTTTAATTATTTATTTTTATGTCAAAGGAAATACAAATTTTCTGCTGTTTCTACAGTACACCGACTTTGATGTCTACTAAAAAAAAACTTTGAAACGGCCTCACCGGGTGTATTCGTCAATCGATCAGCTAGAATTTTTAAAACACTATACAAATTAAATAAAATAATTTTTTATTTTTTTTATTCCGAATTATTTATTTCATTTTTTAATTTCAAAGTAATAACTATTTTTCTGTTGTTGATACAGTGTACTATGATGCCTGCACAAGTACTAAAATGGCCATCAATCGTGCCCAAGGGGCATTTTCGGTTATTTGCATATTCCGCTTAATTGCATAAAATTTTCTGGCAAACGGACTATGCAATTAAGCGGAATCTACTGTATTAACTTTTTATGCTTTTAGTCAATGAAAAAGAGTTAATTGTCCATAGAAAAAACATCATGTTCAAAGAAGATTGCAATTTTATCATCAATTTAAATAGTTTATGAATGATGTTTGTTGAATTTGCATATTGTATTGTTTGTTTATACAGATATCAATGCTATTTTTATAATAAACTAATAGGCTGAAATGGTAGAGGAAACTAGGAGTGGTTGAAAAACCATCTAGTTTTGCCAAATTTTCTTGAAAAAGTATGGGCTTGGTGGGTAGCAAACCTAGATGGTGAGGGCGATTGTGATTTGTGAGGACTTTGCCACTGCCTTCTTAAATTTATTTATTTTTTTTTTCCTTGACTTTCTTTAAATAAGGCACAATAAAATTTCTTCTAAGCTTCAACAAGGACTAGAATATAAAACAAGAATTCCATGGAATTAAATGTCTTGTCTGGTTAGTTTTTGATCAAGTAGAAAATACATTTAACAATTTCACATAAACTTTCACATTTTGACACACTGCTGCCACCTATGAACCCACCAGAAAAGTAACACCTAAGTCTTGCATTATGGCAATGCCAGGCTTGACAATTAACTGGGGATTCAAAAAGAGTGGTAACATTCTAACCTGCATATCAATAATAGTTTGATTTATTCTGTCCAGTCTTTTGAAAGCGGACACTCCTGCTGAGATACCAGCTAGATTTCCAGATGAGGTGGACAGTTTTAATTCTAGAGCATCCATATCATCCAGAAGTATGTGTACACAGTTATCACAGGCTGTAAAACATAAAGTAACATTATATCAGCAATGAGTACAGAAAGTCCATTATTATTCATTAACATATACAAACTAAATGTGAGTAAAATAAAGTACCGGTAACATTGTTTTAAACCCCAGTCAAAAATCTTTTATTTATATTAAGGCATATTTCTGGGATGATGGAGATCAGATTAGCTGGAGAAAACCAGGGCTTCAACAAACAAAATAACAAACTATCTCATAATAGTTTCTGCCCTAAATCTGGGTTATAACCCTAGGTTATACAAGTCCTGGGATCTATTTGATGATGTGCTTTATGAAAAGCAGTACGTAAACACCAAATTTTCCAATGAAAATTCTAATGTTTATGTCTGTACTGTATCTATCTGAAGTGTGTTCATTAAAGAAAAAAGAAGGAAAATTGGGGGGGGGGGGCAACTGCTGATTGATCATGACCTGACAGGCGTTTGTGGAGCCCTGGTTATAAACAAGATTTTCTGTATCATAAATCTATTAATAAAAATACAATGTATCTTGAAGCTTACGTGAACATCCTTCCTGTGGAACAAGCACCCATCTGTCTTTACACCTGTCACATCGTTCTCCTGCAACCCCAGGTAGACACTGACAAACACCTGTATCTTGATTACAGGTAATTGCACCATCAGCTTCACAATTACATTCTGGAAAATTCAAAACATTAAAACTGCCATGATTGGAAAAAAAACTCTGTTTAGGGATACACAAATTACAATGTATATTTTTTTAAAGAATATAAATGACTGGAATGAGACACAACCTACATACTTATCTTTTATTACCAGCATGTAGTGAGGCGACTTTATGTATTTAACTACAAACTAATTAATTACATACATATATGTACATAACATTTATATAGTTTCAAATTATAAAACACTGACAGTATCTCAAAACCTTAACTGGTACATGTAAAGAAATGATAATATTTGTGAACAACAAAAAGTTTTAATGTACCAGGAAACAAACAAAATGCTAGCAAAGAAAATGTGTCCTAATAGGTCTCATTTCTAATGATTTTGTCAAGTTATAAACCCAATTTGGAATTTTTAAATCTAGAAATATGAAAACATTATTTTGAAATGTTTCAAAAGACAACTCTTATAAATATAGAAACCAATGGTTACCTTGACAACCGCTGCCTGTGTAGTTCCAGAAACCATTAATACATCTCTCACAGTATCTTCCAGTTGTTCCTGGTGTGCAGGGACATTGTCCTGTCATTAGGTCACACTGAGAACTACGGGAACCTAAAGCACAGTCACACAAATCACATCCATTACAGTCATTGAATCCATATGTGTCAGGCTGAAAAATATAACAAGAAATTCAAAACCCCAAACAGGTACTTTCTTCTCATGAAAGTGTTGATAAAAATAAAGTATTCACTTGTGTATTTATTTTAATATTATTTCAGTTATCAAGTTCAATGACATCAGTTATAAATCCACTTTGAAACAGAACATCCACATCAAACACTATATACTCGCTGGAGAATGCATACAAGTGGATAATCTCACTACTAGAACTGTAGACATTTACAGAGAATATTTCTACTTGAACATTAACCTCATCATTACAGTTCATTTTAAAACATACCCTACACAGTAAAATACTATAACAAGAGCACCGCCGAGCGTAGCATTATACGCCCGTGTTATATTGATCGAGTAGTACTATTTACTAGTGTGGAGACACCTTTAGGGGTTTTGCGGGAAAGAATGGAACAATCTAGAGGATTTCTATCAGTAGAGCTCATCCACAGAACTTGCCACTCAAAAGTTTGACACAGACCTAATGGATAAGTGCCAAACCTCCAAAAATAATCTGAAAAAGTTGTAATTCGAACTTACACCAGATATTAACATTGTAAATGTGTATACCAAATGTATAACAAATTTCATTTAAATCCATGTTTGTATTGTCTACTGAATGGAATACAAACCACATGGTCATACATACAAAAATTTTTAAGTTAAAAAAGGGGCATAACTCCTCCAAAAATAATCTTAAAAAGTTGTAATTCGAACTTGCACCAGATAATAACATCGTAAATGTGTATACCAAATTTCATTTGAATCCATAAATAGTTGTAGGCTCTGATGATCGGAAACCACATGGTCATACATACAAAAATTTCTAAGTTAAAAAAGGGGCATAACTCCTCCAAAAAAGTTGTAATTCGAACTTGCACAAGGTATTACCATGGTAAAGCTGTATACCAAATTTCATTTGAATCCATAAATGTTTGTGGTCTCTATTGAACGGAATACAAATTGTTAACAGACCCCCGCCCGCCCGGACGGACAGCACCATAACATAATACGTCCCGTCATATGACGGGCGTATAAAAATGTATCTCTTATAAAAATGACAAAAATTTCATAAGGCATAATTCTGTTGCAGAAATAGATGCCCCTTTGGAAAGAAATACTGCTACATAAATTTTAATTTGTTCAAAATTCTTATGAATTACTTTTATTCCTTGCTTGTTAGGATCAACTGATAAATGGTGAGCAATAAAATGGTACAATAAAAGGGCTGACATAAACAAGACTCACACCTTTTTAATGTAATAACTAAATAAAAGGCTATATATACATATATGTTAAGGTAATATGCATTGGATAAATTAAGAAAGATTTCTTACAGCACAGCGGTCACAGTTTGTACCAACAACATTGGGTTGACAGGTGCACATTCCATCTGATAGATCACACACTGTTGATCCACATCTGTCACACTCACATGCTGCAAAATAGATCCAATGTTTTATTATACATTGTATATGCAAAAAAGTCATTTTCATATTACTTCAAACTGTATTTTAAAATCCTGAAGATTCACACTAAAAGAAACTGAAATAACTTTGAACCATTCCTTGACCAAAAACAAAAATCTTATAATAAATGTCTATTATTTAATTTCTTGAAGTGGACAAAATTACTATTTTTATCTCTTATAACTTACCTAAGACATCATAGAGCCATGTTACAGAAAATAATATCAAACATTAAAAAAATAAAATGAGAAAACAAAACCGTGTTTTTTTTCATACTGATCTTATTAAAAAATATCTTTTTTTACCTTGACAATTCTTGGCAATGACTGCATCTCCATACCACCAGTCACGGCACTCTGAACACGCTGGACCTGTTGAGTTATTCAAGCAAATCAAACATGCTCCAGTGGTTATACTACATGAATTAGGATCATTCATGTCTATGTTTCCAGAACACTCACAGGGTCTGCAGACATTTCCTTCCTCCATTGGGTTGCCATAGTAACCAGGTGCACATCTACACAAAAAACAATTTTTTTAAATATAAAGTATACATTTATGAGCAATGATCCTAAATATGCTCTTAATGAAAAGCAGTGGAGTAGAATATAGGTGTTTTACACCCATGTCACGATTCTTTTTCTTTATTGATGCTCAGTTCTGGAATGACGGAGGACACTGGAGTGTATGAAGAAAACTACTGACCTACAACAGGCAAACTGAAAAACTTTCTCACACCAGATCTACCAAATTATAAACTGAACCTAGGCTATGCAGGGTTCTATAATCAATAAGGTGTGCACTTTGTACCATTCGGTCACTGAAGCTTCACTTAATGACAAGGAGTTAAAAAATATATATTTCTTGCTATAAAATGTTTTAACCAATGAAAATGTATCATTAAATGTATTTTCTTTAACACTATTTAATCTTTCACACAAACATACCAAATTACTCATAAAAGATCTTCATAACATGGTCAAAGGTCAAAGTTAATATTTAAGACAAAGAATCATTCTACAAAACAAACTTTTGAAATATTTCAAAACATATTCAAAAACATTTTGAATCATTATGATTCTGTAATCTTAGGTAGGTACCTATCAGTAATTTTGGAAAAAAAGTGTCACTTCAAACTATTTATTTTTATTTTTCTGCCTTCAGAAGATAGCTGGTGCATATACATGTGAATTTCATGACTATTAAATTAAAGATATTTTTTATATTGTTACAAATTTTTATACGTGTAAATTTAAAAAAAACTTTAAAAAAGTCTTGTTTTACAGTAAGGGCTGTTCCAGAAAAAATTACATGGTACCCTTTGACGGCAAACGATATATTTTTCTGTGGGTTGTGGGGGTATCTGACATTTATTTTCTGTGGGTGGTTGTATCTCAAATAAATTAAATTCTATGGGTTGTCGCAAAATTTATATTATTTTAATTTATTTCTGTCGTTTTTATGTCGCGAAAACTTGCCTCTCCTCTAAACAAATTAAACTGCAGGAAATAATCGTTTATATGACATCACGGTAACCAAAAAAAAGGTAAACAAGTTAGCTCCCCTGTATTGTTGTTTTGTGTACCGACATAAAGACGGTTCGAAGACTGCTTATTTGTGTTAATCCAGAAAATTTCTGCCATGCGGCCGAGGTCAGTTGAAGACGTCTGCGCTTGGTTGGAGCAGAACGGGCTGACAGAATACAAAAATACATTCATAGTGTCAAGTATATTATTAGAAATGATTGATACGTCTAAGAAATAAAAGGAAGACCATGCATTTCTACACCCCCCTCTGAAATACCGCTATGTTCGCGTTCAAAGAGATCGTGTTTAATTTCTGGCATAATGGGGTTCATACCTGTATTTAAAATTGTCTTTGATCAAACGGTACATATTTGATTTTAAATTTTAACGTTAATTTGAGTTTAAACCTGATCAAACATCGCCAACATGTTGGCAATTTCCGGGAATACCCCTCGAATGTTAAAATTAGAATATGGTTGAGCCAATCAAATTAAAGTTAATAAATTTCTATCTCGTAACAGCTAATGAACGCGAATGTAACTGTTTATGGGATTCCCCCATTAAATGGAGCAAAATATCGCCGACTTTTAGTAATGTTTATCTGTTTATAAAGAAACGATCTTTTATCTTTTGACAACTGTAAGGATTATTTCATTCAGCTCCAGTCGAAATTTAATGTTAATGAACCAGCATTGTCAGCAACGTCTGAGAGTGAGAGGCCCATAGGGAATTACGTTAGCCATAAATTTTTCTCTCATTTACGTAGAAATTTTTGTAATATTGCAGTGATTTTATGATTAAAATGTTACCTGACTGTAAGTACTGACAAAGAATAACCTTAACTGAATTTTGTTTGTATTTTGAAAAACTGAACACAGTTTGTATTATTATCTCAGTATTAGAGTTAAGTCCATTTTATCTGTTGATTAGTAATTGTGGTGTTAATAACTAGGCTATAAATAAATGCATATCAAAAAAAAAAATTTTTTAAAATTATTTTTCATTGCCTAATTTGCAGTTATTTGCATCTGAAAAATGCACAATCGACAAATGTATGCAACAAAAAGGAAACATAGCATAAACAAAAGAATTAAAAGCTCGATACATTGCACAACTTGGGATGTACAAATATACTTTCAAAAATTAAAAATGATCCTTGTACAATTTTTTAAAACTATCCCAATAACTGGTTGAAGTACCCAGTGTCTATAAAAATTCAACATTATAAATGTACATATGGATATACAACAAAATATATAATGGCTTGGGCATTTATCAGGGTACTAAGCTTTTCTGAAAGCTATTTAAGAGACATTACTTAACAAGAGGCCCATGGGCCTTAACGCTCACCTGAGAATATCTCCAAAATTGTTTACAAAGTGCAACAGACAATATATCAAGTACAGAAAATTTAAAGAAACTCAAGAACTCCCAAAAAAATTAATCAGAAATATTCAGTCACATTTCATTAATAAGCAGCTAATATGCATAAAGTGACTGTAGTCTTCTTTTGCAGCTGTCACCTTGACCTTTCAACATATGACCTTGAATCATATATCAAAATGATTGCCACGTCAATATCTACAATATTCCAATATGCATGCCTATACAAAAAGTTAATAGTTTACAAGATAATTAGCAATTTAAGTCTTCTTTTGCAGTTGTGACCTTGATCTTTTGACATATGACCTTGAACTATATATTAAAATCATCGTCATGTCAATACCTACAATATTCTAAAATACATGCCCATACAAAAAGTTAATAGTTTTCAAGATAATTAGCAATTTAAGTCTTCTTTTAGAGTTGTGAACTTGACCTTTCAACATATGACCTTGAACCATATATCAAAATGATCATCATGTCAATACCTACAATATTCTAATATACACGCCTATACAAAAAGTTAATAGTTTTCAAGATAATTAGCAATTTAAGTCTTCTTTTGCAGCTGTGACCTTGACCTTTCAACAAATGAACTTGAACTATATATCAAAATGATTGTTGTCGCAATACCTACAATATTCTAAAATACATGCCTATACAAAAAGTTAATAGTTTTCAAGATAATTAGCAATTTGAGTCTTCTTTTGCAGCTGTGACCTTGACCTTTAAACATATGACCTTGAAATATATATCAAAATGATCGTCATGTCAATACCTACAATATTCTAATATACAACCCTATACAAAAAGTTTATAGTTTTCAAGATAATTAGCAATTTAACTTTTCTTTTGCAACTGTGACCTTGACCTTTCAACATATGACCTTGAACCATATATCAAAATGATCGTCATGTCAATACCTACAATATTCTAATATACATGCCCATACAAAAAAGTTAATAGTTTTCAAGATAATTAGCAATTTAACTTTTCTTTTGCAACTGTGACCTTGACCTTTCAACATATGACCTTGAACCATATATCAAAATGATCGTCATGTCAATACCTACAATATTCTAATATACATGCCCATACAAAAAGTTAATAGTTTTCAAGATAATTAGCAATTTAACTTTTCTTTTGCAGCTGTGACCTTGATCTTTCAACATATGACCTTGAACCATATATCAAAATGATCGTCATGTCAATACCTACAATATTCTAATATACATGCCCATACAAAAAAGTTTATAGTTTTCAAGATAATTAGCAATTTAACTTTTCTTTTGCAGCTGTGACCTTGACCTTTCAACATATGAACTTGAACCATATATCAAAATGATCGTTGTCCAAATATCTACAATATTCTAATATACATGCCTATACAAAAAGTTAATAGTTTTCAAGATAATTAGCAATTTAAGTCTTATTTTGCAGCTGTGACCTTGACCTTTCAACAAATGAACTTGAACTATATATCAAAATGATTGTTGTCGCAATACCTACAATATTCTAATATACATGCCTATACAAAAAGTTTATAGTTTTCAAGATAATTAGCAATTTAACTTTTCTTTTGCAACTGTGACCTTGACCTTTCAACATATGACCTTGAACCATATATCAAAATGAGTGTCATGTCAATACCTACAATATTCTAATATACATGCCTATACAAAAAGTTAATAGTTTTCAAGATAATTAGCAATTTAACTTTTCTTTTGCAGCTGTGACCTTGATCTTTCAACATATGACCTTGAACCATATATCAAAATGATCGTCATGTCAATACCTACAACATTCTAATATACACGCCTATACAAAAAGTTAAAAGTTTTCAAGATAATTAGCAATTTAACTTTTCTTTTGCAGCTGTGACCTTGACCTTTCAACATATGACCTTGAACCATATATCAAAATGATCGTTGTCCAAATATCTACAATATTCTAATATACATGCCTATACAAAAAGTTAATAGTTTTCAAGATAATTAGCGATTTAAGTCTATTTTTGCAGCTGTGACCTTGACCTTTGAACATATGACCTTGAACCATTTATCAAAATGATTGTTGTTGCAATACCTACAATATTCTAATATAAATGCCTATACAAAAAGTTAACAGTTTTCAAGATATAGTGACAAATAAATAATTTTTAGCAATTTTCCCACTAAGTTCCTTGCCATTTCCCCATTTTGAGCCCCATCGCTTTCATTTGTGCAAATCTAAAACTAGATGACCTAAGAATGTTATAAGTGAAATAACTAAGGTATATCACTTGTACATTCAGAGGAGAAGATTTTTAAAGTTTTTCACTATTTCCCCCCTTATGGGGCCCCAAGGGGACATAACTCCTTCATATGTGCAAATCTGAAAGGCCTTCACCCAGACATCATCATCACCAAGTTTCATCAAATTTGGGTTGGTAGTTTTAGAGGAGTTGATTAAAATGTAAAATGTTAACGCACGACAGACGACGCACGACGCACGACAGACGACGGACGGTGAACCATCGCAATAGCTCATCTGAGCTTTCAGCTCAGGTGAGCTAAAAAGGTCCAACTTGTATACAGTGGGACAGAGAATCCTGTCCATTCACCTTTAGTGCAAGGGGGCACATTGTGGTGTTTCACCAGTAATACCATACGGCATGGAATGTGGAAGATTAACAAGGTTAGAGAAGTAAAAAAGATGGTAAAATTTCTTTTATATAGTCTGAATACAAGGTTTCATAATATTTTAAAGTGAGATTTTTCCTGTCAAGCAAGAATCATATTTTATGGGACCTCTGTAATTTGTGATAATTGCAAAGTTTACAAGTTAAATGGAGGTTGCATGTGGGGAATACTGCATCTGAGGAGTTGATTCCATTTCCTCAGAACTTTTTGTATGAATTGTTACTTTTAATTGTAATATCACATTTATGAGGATACATCCTGTATTGATCTAAAACTTATTATTGATTTAATTTATTTATATGGGTGGTGGTATCTCTGAATAATTAAATTCTACGGGTGGTTGTATTAGAAAAAAAAAAAGAAATTGTGGGTGGTGGGGGTTTCAAAAAAGTGCCTTCAAACCCACCCATACAGTTTTTTCTGGAACAGCCCTAATTTATATTTTAATGTCTGCACAAGGGTATTTATACAGTATACAATCATATTTCATGGTGACAAACTGAATGAACAAATCCAATAAAACCAGAGATGGTAAACTTTTTTCGTAATGTTATCGGTTATATAGTTACAAGCCATCAAACAATATCTCAAAGCTGTTTATATCAATATTTTTTCAATGATTTTACCTTTCACAGAAAGTACCAGTGTAACCTTCCATACAGTCACATGACAACAACCTATTATCATATACAGTACATCCATGGGCAAAGCTGTAATAGCAAAAAATATTAATAAAAACTGAACATACTATACATCCATGGGCAAAGTTAAAATAACAAACTGGATAGCCAGGCTTCACCCTTGTAAAAAGAATAATCAAAGACCTGGATAATCTTAACAGGATAATGATGTTGATTTATCATATAAAAATTGTTACTTGGTTCAGTATTTGTTCGTGTGGTGCAAAGTGGGGCAAGTTAATTATTATAACTATTTAACGTCATATCAGAACTACTGCAGCTTTTTATGACTTTCAAATGTCAAAGATACAATAGTGACAATAAAACAATTAAATTTAGAACCAGTTGTATCACAGAAAAGTTGTAAATAAACACTAGAGGATATGTGATTAAACAGATTATATTGAACGAGTCTATTTCCCAAAGAAAATTTAATGTCTACTGACATATATTAACTGTCATCACTTACTTGTTTCCAGGTACAGGTAGAGGGCATCTACATATTCTACAATCTTCATACACAGGGTCACCATAGTAACCAGGTAAACATTGTTCACAATGATCACCAATAGTATTTCCTCTGCATTCCTGTAAATATTATGTAAAGTAATACATAAGAATTAGAAAAAAACATTTAAATTTACACCTTAATTCTCTTGATTTCCTATTTACTGTAGACCTATAAAATATATAAACAATATAAAACAATGCTGAATAGCTTAGTAAGGTTCATCAGCATAACATATTTAGTTTATGTGAAACCTTTCTCATAGGACATGGAATCAAAGAAAGTAAGTCATTATTTTTCAGCAAAAATGACATTATATCAGAAATTTGTATTTAAACATTTTCCAAATTGTTCAGCACAAACATTAAGATTTATGGATTATATGGTACTGAAAAAAATTCAAGTTTACTACCAGTATAAATGGTCCCTGGAATAATAATGAAATATGCTAAGTGTGTGTCTCATTGTACCACACTGGTATAGAGGTATACATGTAGGTATTGAAACAATAAATTAAAATTTAATATACATGTACATGTAAATATAGTAACAACTATTCTGTCCACATACATGTACATGTATCATCATATTACTAAATAAAAATACTACTAATTAGAGATCAAACATGTATTTCTATAAAGATATGAGAGAGAGAGAGAGAGAGAGAGAGAGAGAGAGAGAGAGAGAGAGAGCACTACATACCAAACATTTTCCAGTTTCAGGATCACATTTGTCTGTATGTCCATTACAGTTACAAGGAGAACAGACACCTAGGTAAGGGAATGACCGTGAACGATAATATCCTCTAGAACAACTCTAAAAACAGAAAGATTGTCAACTTAATTAATTATTTAACATTCATTAATACCATTACCAGAATCAGGATATGTAATACTCAGTGTCTTATGTATGTATTATTTTCAGAGTTGCAGGTTAAAAAATTAAAGAAGTGATCAATTTCTTAAATACTGGTAATCAAATACAAAAACTTACTTTCTTCATTTCTACTTTGAACTGGATAATAATCCATGGCTGAACAGTAATATGGTCTGTATTCTGGTTGTATTCAGCTATTATGAATGAACTTTTATTCTATATAGACAACTTACACACTAAATTTTATCACAGGGTTTTAACAGCTTTAAAACAGCAATTCAAACTTTTTTTAACACAGATTTAGTTTCAATTGTGAATAATGAAATGTTCTTAAAAACAATACAGTATATATCATTTATCATTTAAAATGTGTTATGATCATACCTCACATGAAGTGCCATTATAACCTGGAGGACACAGACATTGTTCTACTGTAATTGCCTGATCACCAAGTCCATCTCTAGAAGCTACATCCAGTTTTACATTCTGTAACCTATTGATTAAATATTTCATAGACCAAGGGTTAGTACAATTGCAGATGAAGCTGTATGCTTGTTCAAACTTTCTGACAAATTATGTACTTGTTTGTGTCTGGATGTATGAAAGGAGGGTAGGAAAGGATGAAATTGTGTTTACCACTCCAGCAACAATTACATGTATTTCTCAGTGACAGACACTATGCTCTTGATCACTTTTTTTACCAAGTCCCCTTGTGCACATATTCATGTATAATTCAAATGTATGTGTTGTGGTAAGAATGTCCGAGTGTGTGATCTCTGCATCTTGTATAAAAAGTTAAACTCTATTATGATGATACAGTTGTGTATTTTCACAATTTTTGAAAATTCAAGATTTAATGATGGAAGGTACATGTACCTGACTTCCTTTGTATTAGTGTAGAAGTTAGCTCTGATCATTAATCCATTGATATCTGCTAGAATCATCATGAACTGGTCCCGTGTAACCTTAGAACCATCTGAACTGTGCATGAAGTATTTCTGAAAGAATTAAGTTAGTAGTTTGTAAAACATCTAATACAAATATATGCATTACATTTACATAAATATTTAACACTTTAATCAAATAAGTAATCAAAACTATTTTAAAACAATGTTACCATGGTTACAAAAAGGAAAACAAGAATATTGTTGAGAACAGTAAAGTGGAACTGTACATCCACTCTATTAGAAGACTAAAATTGCATTCAATGGTCATACCCGAGATATAAAATAAGCACTTCTGAATTGTCATATTAAAGGCGAGTTTAAAATGCAGTTTTGAACAAGGAACCTCCTTTATAATGATTTGACATTAGCATTAAAAGCTTTTCTCCATTAAATAAATTGTGCTGCTTGTAGGAAATCTCAAACTGATGCCGAAAAATGCCTTAAAACAAAAAGTGAGTTATAAAAGTCTATATAGAATTTCAAACAAGACATAGAAAAAAGGGAAATGAAGCAACTTGCTTTAGGCCTATGTGAGCAATGCTGTTACCAGGATCTGAAACCAAAAACCAATTTCTGATGCTCTTCCAATGAGCTTCTCATAAGACTGGTATATTACAACTTACTTCTGTCATCAATACTTCATTATTGGACACCTGAGCTGGAACATCTTCAAACATGTATGTGATTGTACCATTAGGACCCTGAAACAAAAATTTATATCATAAAATTCAAGAGACTATAAAAGGTATATGTCTAGATATCAAGTCAACAATAATTAGTTTTTATTTAAATATTTTATGTAAAAGCACATGTGCAATCATAAACCTATAGTTTACTCTACTGTAAATCTTATCATGCAACAGGATAAAATTAGCAATGCTTGATACAAGAATATAATCAGCATGATTGAAATCAAATCAAATGATGTTAATAAGAAAATAATTGTTTATAATTCTGTAAATCATATAGAATTGCATGGGATATGTATATATACAATTACAAACAGACATATACATACATGTATACATGAATATACCTTATCATTAATGAAAATTAATTACACCTTTCATCTAGAGCAGTTTAATACAGCTAAAACCCACTTCAGATACCATGTGGTTGGCGGTCCAAAAGAAAATCATAACCAAAATTGAGTCTTAAATTGTGAGAAGGCTACAAGTTATGTCACCATGGTCACATGGCTTTCACATTCACTACTGCCAGTGTCAATGTTCACAGCTTTATGTTGTAAGATCTATACTTCATTAAAGGTATATATGCTCTTTTCTGAACTCAAAATTCTCAAAATTTCTTATTCACTTGTTTTCATAAATGTACGTGTATGTAAAACTTTCAGCAATGATGACATTTTGAAAGAAATATCACTAAATAACAGGATCTGTTTATTTTTGCCTAAACAGACAGGATTCATTGTATAAAATTTTCTTACATACAGCAATGATATCATGTACCTCATAACAAAGATCACTTTTGGAGGTACATTACGTTTCCTGATCAGACAGTTTTGATTTTAGAGACAACTTTTCAAGGGTCTGTTTGTACAGCCTGAACAGACAGGTTTCACTATATATATATATATATATATACATGTGTATATATATATATATATATATATATATATATATATATATATATATATATATATATATATATATATATGTTTTATTACTCACAGCAATGATGACATCTGGTCTCTGTAATTCTAGTGGTTCAACATTAGAGTCCTCCTCACGTGGTAAAACAGCAACTGTCATGAATTTCAGCTTTCCACCATATGATGATACCTGTACCATACAGAAGATACATGTATTTATCCATTTTACTACTGGGCTAAGAAATTACTTTAAGATTAAATAACAGTTAAATGAAGGGTTCCATATACATCTACATAATAATTTCTTTTTCAGAAAGCAAATCTAAAAGAATATCTAATTTTTCAGCTGGGAATCATTTTAATTAGTACATATTAGTAAAGTCAAAAATTCATAAGTTTCCAAAACTATTTGTTTTTATGAAATCATTAAGTATTTAAGGTTGCACGTAAACTCATAATACATTTAAGCCATGAGTTTCAGCCCAAAGCAAGGACATATAATTTCATAATTTCATACTCCTGTATTACTACAAGACCTTTAAATAATACATGTAGTATAAATGTGTGTGTGTGTGTGTGTGTGTGTGAGAGAGAGAGAGAGAGAGAGAGAGAGAGAGAGAGAGAGAGAGAGAGAGAGAGAGAGAGAAGTGGCTTGTATTCTTAGTGGCTTCCTGCTAATGAAACTTGGAAAAAACATTGACCTGATGTGCTTCAATGCTCATGGAAGACATTAAAGTTTTCTCACCTTATCACCAAGATATGTTTTAGGGGCTGTCCAGTACATGGCTTCATCTGGGTTTTCTATCTTATTTTCTTCCAGAATGTTCAATACAGCAATAACATTTCCAGCTTCCCTCATAGCACCTTCTACAGTATTAGTGATACTCCAGCCAGTCATGTCTTCAATCTAGAAATAATTATAATGATTTACATAACAACCTGATACACTGTGAAGATCATTTTCTTTTGGTTATACAACTTACAAGTAGAAAAATTCCATGAAAAACATCTTTAACAGCAAAGCATTTAATTCAATACCCAATAGAAATACGACTCTATCAAAATTATCATTGGGCTTTTTACTGAAAAAATTTATTCTAATTACTGCCTACATGAAAAATGTATTTCAGCTTTACACAGGATAAAACTGATTCATGTTTTTGAACCTAGGTTTTGAAACAATTTCACAACAAAGCTAAAAAGATAAATAATTACCTCAGCCCAATACATGGATGACATTTCACAGGTTGAGGTGGCTCCAAAACAGAAACAGGGTGTACACCCTCTCGCATTCATAGGATCAATGTTAAAATATCCTGGCTGACAGCTGTCACAGCGACGCCCACCTACATATTCCTAAAATATAACAAATGAGATGAAACATAAAAAATGCAAATGTAGTAAATATCATAAGCGTCATAAGAATTCTGTTTTGTCTTGTATTGCAGTATAATACATAAATATAATCTAAAGTGAAGTTTGTGGTTTTAAAACAACTGATCCTTGATTCAATGCCACTATTTACTAAATAGGCTTTTGGCATTATAAAGGGGTTTGGCAATAATTAAGGATGACTTATTAAAGAAAAACACAGGAGAAACATATTTTAGGGACTTCAAATAAAAGAGTGTTGAGAAATGTCACAAGGTTATCGAAAAAACATTATAATGAGGTTTTAGCATGTATGAGCAAAGATTGGTTCAATAAAAGACACTTTCAGACTGAACTTTAACATTGTAAGATAAAGATTGTTAATAATAATAAAGTTATGATGTACAAGCTCGTTTCATCAATTAATGACATAAATATGGGATAAATTTAGGGAAGTTTTTCACTGCTGAAAGTATGAAAGCAATCTGCAACATACTTCATACTTTTAATTTAAGATTTATTTTAAAGACACAGCTTCAGACTCACCTTACATTGACAAATACCACTATCCTGATCACAAATCTCTGCATTGGTTCCTGATTCATTACAATCACACTCTGTACATGATGGGAATGACCTGTAACCAGCTAAACAGTGGTCACACTTTCTACCACCTACATTTGGCAAACATCTAAAAGTAAAGAAAATAAATTTAATATAGGTGATGAACCTAACACAATGAGATAACATTCAATCAGTCAAGTTGTTTCAACTTCAAATTTTGTTAAAAAATTTTAAACTTTGGCAAAATTACTAAATATTTAAAAGGTTTTGTTTTTGCCAAAATTTAGCATGTATATGTCTTTCAGGGGTCCGGAAACGGTCATATTTGCCGGAAAATTTTTTTTGTCTGATGTGAAAAATCACTTGTCGGACATTTTCAGTTAATAATAGAATTCAGTTAATCGTACACGTAAATAAATAAGTTTGTTGGTCATTATTTTACTCGAGTATTGTTTGCTATCACCTGTCAACCGTTTTCAATAAATACTACAGATCTAATAATTAGGCTTTTGTTTATTAATCAGTTAGAATCCATGGTCTCAATCTGTTCCTTTTGTTTCATCGTCCAAACCCTCATTAATTTTGTTAAGTTGTTTATTAAATAACCACATCGCTTGACAGACAGAAGCCATAAACAGCTGATAACGAGGGTTGATCCTTGAAGGTCATGGTAGTCTGACTATATCAAAGAGGTTCCACGTGGGATGTCAAATAAGACTACAACATGCATCGTATGGTCTTGGCAAACTGTTTAGTTATAAATAAATAATTTTAAAAAGTCTAAATACAATCAAAGAGGTCTCGAAATGAGGTTCAGTAAAGTTTGTGTATCTTTGGAAAAACGAAAATGCACGATTAACAATAAACAAAGATGGCCATCAAACCTTGTGTCGTCAATGCTGACAATACAAAAAATCGACACTATGTGGACACATGAGCCTGATCACATGTATCTAAATAACATCTATGTAGTAGTTAAATCCTTTTTAAAACCTATTTGCATAATAAAAATTAAAATCTTTTTAAAATATATCGTCAATAACAACTATTTTTTTAATTTGCTATTCACAACATTGGTGGTAGTTTTTTTTTTTTTTTTTTTACACATGATCGGTGGTACGGTTGCTTTGAAAAAATGTCCGACACCCCATTCAAAGTTTTCTGGAGCCCTGATGTCTTTATATATAAACTGAATCCATAGAGAATTGGGTGCAATAAAACCTGTATATAGAGATCACAGAAATGGTGACAACTATGTTAATGCCAATGAAACCAAAAAGTGTTATCTCTAATTCAGGAAAGATTTTTTAAACAAAAGTCTCTAAACTAGTCATTAGTAAAAGGCAATATAATAATTTTTTTGATTTATATAGATTATACGATATAAGTATACTTACTGACAGAGTCCTGTAGTTTTATCACAGTCTAAGTCTGATGAACCATACGAGTTACAATTACAGTCCTTAAAAGATGACAATAATATAGATATGTTTTACATGTATATATCACATGGAGTACAATAAACGATGACAGAAAATTAAAGCAGTCATACAAAAAAAAAAAAAAAAAAAAAAACAGAACTATAAAACAAGAATTCCACGGATTTAAATGTCCCACCTGGTTAGTTTTTGATCAAGTAGAAAATACATTACTTTAACATAAACTTTCACATTTTGACATGCTGCTACCACTGCCTCTGATGACACCGGAAAAGTAACACCTAAGTCTCGCCTTATGACGATGCCAGGTTCGACAAAAAATAATCTCTTGATAAAAACATATATGTAAACAATTAATTTGGTTCAAATCACATTAAAACAATTTACTATATTGCAGTAACAAAAAATGTTAATGGCCACCTTCATTAACCAAGTTTTCCTTCGCTACTCACGCAAAGAAAACTGATTATATCTTGGAGTATTGTACACTTGAAACATCTACTATCTATTTTTGTGTAGACTGTTAGGAATTCAATAAAGCCTGTATACAAATATTTTGAGGACCTAAGAACTGTGGCCAATATAGACAGGTGGTCTTTATATAGTAGTTCTTTCAGATTGCTTAGTGAACAAGTGATTTAAACACACTTGTTTATGATGTTAGAATGTTTGCAAATTAATTTGCTGGTTTCCTTCACCAATATAGACAGGTGGTCTTTATATAGTAGAAGTTCTTTCAGATTGCTTAGTGAACAAGTGATTTAAACATACTTGTTTATGATGTTAGAATGTTTGCAAATTAATTTGCTGGTTTCCTTCACCATCCCCAATCTGACCACTTCAATATACATGTAAGTGTTAGAATCCTGACTGGGGTGTCAACTCCATTACTCAACTCTGCTCCCTTTTTGATTGAAAAATTCAACTCTGCTCCCTTTTTGATTGAAAAATTTAGCAAAGAGATTTTTAAATGGTCTCATGGTTTCAATGGAAAGGTTGTCTATTTACTGTGTAAAAGTGATGCTATAGCAGGTTTTACTGTACTTTAAATCAAGGCCAAACTAAAACAGAGGGTTGGTTTACATACATGTATACAGGACTGTTTCAGTTTTGTTGTGAAAAGAAGTAAAATGATGTTTAAAATTCTGGACTCAGATGTTCAAAGCTAAATTAGTTTAATCAAAGACTTTGCTCAAATTGTTTTTATTTAAGCTTTTGTTTAGAAAGGTAATAAGTGAATAGAATAAAACTGAAGCATATTGATTAAAATTACTCTTTTGATGATAATTCATTATTTTTTATTGATATTTTAAATTTCGAATAACCTCTGACTGAACTAATTGACAATTTGAACAAGAATACCATGGATTTTAATGTCTCATCTGGTTAGTTTTTGATGGAGTGGAAATGCATTACTTTAAAATAAACTTTAACATTTTGACACGCCTCTGCCTACAACGACACCAGAAAAGTAACACTTAAGTCTTGACTTATGGCAATGCCAAGCTCAACAAAAACTGAGCCCTGCTTTTTCTAGATAAGAGGTTTCTTAAATTTTAAGATACTTACAGTACATCCTACAAGAGAGTCATATCCGTATGTTTCTGCTGCACACTGGTCACATCTATCACCTACCACACGTGGTGGACAAATACATTCACCTGTAAATGGCTGACACATACCAAATGGACAGTCACAAGCTGTAAATAAAATTTTACAAGACAAGACTTTTTAAATTCACTCTCATCACTGTCACTTCTGATTTGAAAGCAAATTCAGGATTAATCTTGGATTTGAATAGAATTTTATCCATATTAAGGAATCTTCAGTTTATTAACATTTGTATAACACTTAAGGATTCATCAATATGCACCCTGCATCAGTTATAGGGCTGTCACTTACTATAACTGACCCTGCAGAAACTGTGTTTATACATGTATCAATGAGCAGTAAGTGGACTTTTTAGGTAACCTGCCTTATAGCTTTATTGTCTGTTAAATAGAACTGGTTGTTTAATAAAATAACCATCATCACAATTTTCAGACTAGACACAAGTACAGAACCCTGAACTCCCACTTCTTTTTGTTCTGTGAAATTTCTAACTTTTAGAACAGTTCTCAAGGTAACCATTGGATATAATGAGAAATAAGATAAGATTTAGTGGTGAACAAATCAAGAATTATAGTATTCTTATTGGTTTAATTAAAATTGCTGACTTTGCATGCTGACAAAATTTAAATCCTTAAAAAGAATGGCTAATAATGAAGTAATGGATAAAACAGTTAAAACTTACGTCTGCAATTAGGAAATCCATAATAGCCTTCTCTACAGTCGGTACACTGTCGTCCAATCACATTATCCCTACATTGACACTGTCCACCAAATCTGTCACATTCGAAGCTCATGGAACCATCAATATCACACTCACAAGCCACTGCTCCATTGTTGAAGTCTGTAGTCAAAGTAAATGTTCCTTCTCGACAAAATTCCGATTCACCTCTGTAAATAAAAATCTTTTAAAATATATTGGAAAACTTACTACAGTCTAACCTGTGTTAACGGTCACCTGTCCATAACGGTTACCTCCGTATAGCAGCCAGTTTTCGCCGGTCCCGTGTCATTTTATTATATAAAACACCTTTCCATAGCGGTCACCTGTCTAATGTGGTTAACGGCCACTATTTTCTGTCCCGTTTTAACTCAATTTCTGTCTATAATGGCCAACAACATAAAACCGGAAGTAGAGTTATTTCCCTTGGAAACGTGTTAATTCACTTCCTGGTCATGAAAAATTATTTACATGTGATATATCTAAGCCAAGGCATGGCTTCTCTGTGACAGGTTTAATCCGTTGATTAATTTAATCAAAACAATGGTGGACGGCTTGTATACGGTACCGACAAAGGAGTATAAGTAAAATTCTCCACATTAAACATTACCGCTAGTTAATTGCTGGTAAATATCCATGACACGTGGGAGTCACATTGGAGTAGTAAAGTTTTAAAATAAGACTAACGATGGTAGATTTTATTACTTTCATCATGTCAGCGCCGAAGAGAAAAGCATTAACTTTGAAAAACAGGGTAGAGGTCATTAGATAAGAAAATAAACGTGTGTTAATAATATCCGAAATTCGGCAATTTATGAGTCGATCAAATTGAAGTTTTTATTTTAATTTGGCAGTGATATATATAGAATAAAATCTCTCTCTCTCTCTCTCTCTCTCTCTCTCTCTCATTTTTCTCATTTTTTTCACTTATAATTAAATTTTTTTTTTAAATGCAATTTGCAATTTATTTTTTACCTCTTAAATTTTCAAATTTATAGAAAACAAAAACACACACACACTTGTTTTTAAAACAATCAGTCAATCTTTATGCAAGGAGAGATAATTTGCCGAAATATTGCAAACCTGTCCATAGTGGTCACCTGTCTATAGTGGCCACTTTGGCCTGGTCCGACAGCTGACCACTATAGACAGGTTTGACTGTACTTCTTTTTTCTCAGGTAAATAATTCTTAACTCTGAAATCATCTTGCAATTTAAATTTTGAATCTAATGGCTGTGAGTTATAAAGTCTGTTATCTGCAGTTTGTATAAATTGTTTCTGAAACTTAAAAAAATTTTTTTTTGTCATTTCAAGAGAAACTTGAGACAGCAAAACATGAAAATGCATGAATGCAATTCTTTCTAATTTTACAAAGTTATTTATCACAAAGAATATGATAATCTTTAACTGATATATGCATTTTTCAACAAATTTTTATTCTTTGTATTTCCTACCAAAATTTTAAATAATGAACATATCCTTCTCTATCAAATAATCTTGATCTCGTGACAAAAAGAATTTATTGTTTTTCCTATCATACATATACATACAGTAATTTGAATCCTGGACCAACACAGTTCTTGAGGAAAGCGGCGGAGTTGTCTACTGGTTGTAGATTTAGATCAGATGGTGAAAACAAGCTTGCTGGAATAAGCATAAGGTAATCCTAAAAACACAATACCATACAATGTTTTAAGCAATTTGTTAATTGGCATCCAGTGATCATCACCTGTATTACGACTTTGAAGTTCTTAATCAATATACATGTATATAAATAACAAGAATTCAATGGATTTAAATGTCTCGCCTGGCTAGTTTTTGATTGAGTAGAAAATACATTACATTTAACATAAACTTTCACATTTTGACAGATTGCCGCCACCGACGACACCCAAAAAGTAACGCCTAAGTCTCGGCTTACGGCAATGCACGGCTCAACAAAAACCAAACATCAAACTCTTAAGTGTATTCTACCTCTATATGGACTTCATCTTGTCAGTTTTTTAAGATATCTCTAATTTTATAAGGTGTCAAAGAAAATTTGTTCTAAAAAAATCCATGATCTGGTTACAAAAGCATTATACTTGAAATAAATTAAAAAAGGTCTTATAAATCAGAAATAATAAGGTGAAGTACATGTAATAACTTGTGCTGTATCTTAGGAGACAAATAACCCCTGTCTCCTGTATTGCCTACAATGAAAGAATCTAAAATTTGACTTTATGATCTTAATCTTTGATTTACATCTTAAATTTGGTATACAGCAAATTATTTCAAGTTGGTATACATTGGTGTTAAGTTTTTATCAAAATCCAACGATAGAAATAGAAGCATGAAATTGACACAATATTGCGACACATGAAGCTGGACAGATGGACAGGCTGATTTCCAACTACCCCCTAAACTTTTTTTACAGTGGGTATAAAAATGATTGAATACAAGATGTATCCCAGGTGTACATGTATGAAATCATGATATATTACATAGAGATGGAAACTACAACATAGAAATAAATAAACTATATGACTTACCAGCCAGATTTCTTTTCCAAATGTATTGTTAAAGGTGATACGAACATTTGAAGTCGGAAGTGTGACTACATGGTTATCTGGTGAATCCACAAAGTAAATTAATCCTCTGCATCCACTAACACCTGGGCAGTATCTGGGACGGAACATTCCTATGTTAAAAACAAATATCAATCAGTTCAGTATTCCAATTGTTAATGATAATTAAGTGTCGATAAAAATAATAACACCAGAAAATGTCTCTTTTTTGTATGAAGTTACTGCTGCACTTACTGTTAATAAGACAGAATTGCTTTATACTGATTAAGCAACACAATGCATTATCTTTTTTCAGATTCCATGCAATACAATTTTATCAATCTTATGGAGTAATATTTACAAGGGTTCGTGAAGTGGGAGTTTGTGCGAGTATTCTTAATCTGCTGATGAGAAATTACACAGTTAGCACATTAAATCATAATACTGCAAACCATTGAGTCTATTCTGACACCTACTGAACCAATAAGCCTTGACAAAAACTCCTTTTTGTATGGTATTTAAAACACTAACAGTGATGAGGTGACAGCTTTGATAGCTAACCCATTCATAATACCATAAAGTATTCTATTTCAAGAGGGCTTCAATCAGGAAAGAAATCTTGCTTTGAACCCATCATAATTCTTTACCAGATAAACAGAACTGGGAAACATTATCAAAGCACTTCATACATGAACAACTCTAAATGCCTAGTTGAAAAAAGACCTTTACAAATATCATTTACCTCTGTATACTTGGCCATCTGAATACACATTAACAGGAAGATCAACTCCAGCTTCGCCAGGTAGATAAAACTGTACTGCCATTACATACTGGTTTGGTGTTAGAGAAGACTCTCCTAGTTCTATGTATGTCTACAATGAAACAGTACAAAACAATTAGTAGGTGTAGAAAACTTAAAGTATAACTTAAATATTAAAATCAAATCTGATTAAAATGCTTCTGGATAAGTAACACCTACATGTATTTGTCTTTACTCTTAAATCCTGCATGACAAGACAAAACTTAGGTTTTTCCTGTGAAAGTGATTAGATTGATATTTACATTTAGATATTATGACAATAATTTGATATTGTGTAACAGAGCATGAAATATGTTATTTACAGCTCATAAATTTAATATGAAATCCCTAACTTAATATGTTCATGCAATGTAAAAGGGTGCACTGTCAGTTTAGCCTCCAGGGACTTTCACAACCTCAAGTGAGCAGAAAGGGTGGGAAAATGCTGAAAAAATTGCTACTGAATAAAAAACATCTGTTTTGCCTCCAACAAAATATGTAGACAGACAAAGTAAAATTTTACCTAAAGTTTTACCTAAAAACATGTTTTGATTCTGTGATGTAACAGCAGAACACTTTCTAAAACTAGTAGAAATGATACTTTGAAATGTCAATAAACTACATGAGTAGTGGAACATTCTGACAAATTCCCTGTAATATTTTCTGTTTACTGAATACATGTATGTATAAGTGAATGTCATGTACAAATTAATGTACCTATTCAAATACCATATAAGACGGTATCAAGCAGATATCGTCAAAATCTGCAATGGTGAGATTTGAAACACATCCTGATAAAATTACTTATTTTTTCATTTCTGAGTGTTTATGTCATGAAGATTTCTATATATAATGCTTGCATATTTTTGATGACCATAAGCACAACAGTGCTCAAAATGTTTATAGAAAATTAGCAACTTGGTTTGTTGTGACATGACATTTCATAAACCTAGAGATTTTGTCTAATATCTGCTTGATAAAATCTCAAAAAAATTACACCTGAAAATAAGAAATATTTTATAGATAATGAAGAGTTGTATAAGTTTTATGTATTATAATCTTACCACAGTAGAATTTAATCTGACAAGTCCTGTTGATTTATCTAGAATTCTTGGTGGTAGATTATCAAGATCAACTCGTAAACCTTCATTAGGGGGATCTTCAAATTCGATCTTGGTTGTTCCAACAGGTACAGAATAACGGGAAGCAATACAGCTAAATAAATAAACAGTACAAGAAATAAATTATAAGTTTTCATTGCTAAAACTGTCAACAAAAAAGCTATAAGGCCAGCTCACCCTCATATTTAGACCATCAGAAAACTTCAAAACATCAGACATTTATGTAATGTAAGGTTGGTTGGTTGTTATTTTAGATGTGAATCAGTAAATTTTTTTTTAGGCCTTTTGTGACAAAAGAAGGTTTATTAATCTCTAAGGATTTATCCATAAAGAAGTTTGTAGATGGAAGAGATGTAAGAGTGTGTATCATGATCTGCCTTGTACTAGCAGTGCACTAGGGCAGGTTTTAAGGTGCTAGTCAGTACGCCACAGAAAACATACCCTATCCTTCTAATGCTATAGTGCCAGGGTCAGAAGCAGTGTCTCAAATTTTAAATTCTTATGTTTAATCCAGCCAAGGTTCAAACACATAACTTGCTGCTTTTGAGGCAGATGCTCTACAACTTAGCCAGTACATTCATAAAAGGGTATGTGTAAGCATTCTCTACTTTGTACAAAACAAGCTACATGTAAATTTTGATTTTTCCTTCATTTTTCTTATGTATTTATTTTCTCTCTTTCTTTTGCAGTTTTGGACAAAAAGGCATTATATATATACATATATATTCAGTACAAGTTAAACTAATTTAATTGAATCATAAATAGAAAGATCATAGTTTACAACAATATTTCTTCAATAAATATAGATTTCAGGTTAGTTATGAGATGATTAGTGATGAAATAAAGAAACTCGTTATTAATATACATGTATATGTACATACATGTATGTATATTGCATGTGCATACTTACATTCCATTGATTCTAATACAAATAATATTTGGTCTTATGTATCCATATGTCCACTCTGAATATGGGATAGCAACCACAGAACCCTGTTAATTAAACAAAATATTGATAGTATCAATAAAACAGCTCTCTAGAAAATACAAAAAACGCACATTCAGTTCTTATTATACTGTACCCTATGATTGATTCATTTCAAATGGTCAATCAGCATTTTGGTGATGCTTTACAGTCCTTTGCTAAACTGAATCCACCACTTGTTTTGTTTTTCAACAATGTAAAATCCCTGTAGCAGCAACAATTTCCTTTCTACAGAATTTTATGGAAGATGCACATGGCTATTTTCAGTTTTGACTTGATTCAAGTAAATCAAAAATACGGAACTTCATTAAAGTTTATTAGATTTCTATGAAAAATTATGCATAATTCACCATCACAAACAAAGTGACACAAAAATCTGACTAATTTTATCCTTAGTACCTATGTTTTTAAAAAACTTTATAATTTGTCCCAAAAAGATCTTTAGTTTCATATATGAGTGGAAGCGTGAATAACATAAGCCTTAAAATACATGTACATGTAACGTTATAAGCTTACTTACAATGGCTACATTGATATCGTATGGTCCTGTTATAGTTAATTCTGCTGAGTCTGTTATATTTACAACAGATGGCATATCGTCACTGCCCTTCATAACTTGACGACAAAGAACACTGAAAAAAAAGATGTACATGACAATTACCATAAGTGGAAGTATACATGTATATATAATTATTTGATGACATAAGCTAACATATTAGATATTTTGATCATTTCTATGTGAGGTAATTTCTACTACCATCATCAGTAAAACACTGTAATGCTACCAAGAAATATAAGCTGTAAAATACAGAGACCATTAAAAAAAATTCCAAAACAGAAATCATTTTATTTTCAATTATTAAGATGGCAATTTCAAGTTTTTATCCTGTACATCAATTTTACTTTATAGATATAAACACTTAGCATAAATCACAACTAGCCATGAATAGCTGCAATACGACACTGCAGCTGTAATCAAAAACTCAGTCACTCATTAAGCACACCAATATTCGTTTTCAAGTGCCAATCATTCATGATTTTTATAATTAGTGGTCCCAAACCATGTTTGTCTTTTCTTGTCTTGTTTTGTATGGCTGTTTATATCATTAACTTGCATGTGTTCTTGGCTTCCTTAGCTGTTACCAGGCTCTCGTTTTTAGTTAAGAGAAATCTCATTTATTTTTAATAGGACCTGGATAGAGTTTAAACCTTAAACCTCTTGCATAACTGTAATATATAAATACTTACCTATAATCACAGTTGGTAACCAGTACTTTGCCATCCATATCTCCATTTAGTGTTCGTACATTTACATCTAAATTCTTTGTTTTATCAGAGAATGTGTAATAATTGAATACCAATGTATACAATCCTGGGTTTGGTACTCTTAAATTCAATTTGACTGAAGTCTGAAAAATATACAAGTCAATACATATAAAAAGTCTAAATAATAAAAACTTGTAATGAAATTCCTCAGAGCTCCACATGATACCTCATAGCGTTTGTGCGGGACAATTATTTCTTTTGACAATGGAATTGCATAAAGTGACATTTTCCCATAATAATGACATTTTTCAGGAATATTTGACATAAACATTATCCATTTCATTCTGCTGACGATTTCCATTACATGTACATCTGTAAATCTTACCACCCTTGACTTGACTTGATTATAACAATTTGAAAAATAAAATGTGAATCTAAAAGTTTATGATAGAAACCCCACAAAGTACTGGAATTCTCTTTGCAACACAAAAATCCAGACAAAAGAATTGTAGAACTGACTGACAGCTCCGGATATTTTACTGTCTCTTGATTGTTTTTTCCCCAAAATACTCCTAAAAAAACATGATATAAACTGCATCTTCAAAATTTATTTCAAATATCTAAAATACATTCCTGAACGAAAAAGTTTCAATTTGATGTAAATTAAAAACTTGTAAAAGTACTGGTTTCAAAACTAGAAGGCATAGACCTTTACAGCCCTAGAGTGAGGGGGTAATAAGATAATACATTTATTTAAGATTAAAAGTTGTCCACAATGAGCCAAGATAGCTACTTGATTGAAAAGTCACTATGAGTCATGACCTTTAAAGAAATAATATGACCGAGTCATTACTGGTACATCTAGAGAATGATTCTTTAACATTACCTGGTTTTCATTTAGTTGAGCTAAGGCAGGTATACCCAGTTCATCCAGGATAACTTTATCTGTAAAGACTTGTGTTCTGGTTCTGTTACCATCTACGTCTATAATAAACCCATCTTGTCCAAATGTTACAGGAAATTCTGTTATGTCTGGGTAATTATACTGCAAGCACCTGTTAACATCAGTTCATTGTAATTACATGTATATCACTTATATAAAATAAAATATTTATACGAGAAAAGTAATATGTTTTCTTGTCTATTTTTTTTTAAGTTTGAGAAATATATATGGATATAAAAATTTCTTTCTGACATTAAAAAAGTAATAACAAATGTTAATTTTTCTACAGGTAGGAAGTAAAAGACAACTTTTTATAAATTTACACTGAAATCGATCAAAAGATGCAACTAAATGTTTACAAAGTACATTGTATGACTAAGTCTCCTAGATAGATACATCATTTAAATTACTTCAATTTGGTTAATTCAGTTTAATTATTTTATCTGTGATCTTTGAGAGAATATTCCAATTGAAAGTTTGAGAAAAATCTGTTTATGGATTAAAATGACATTTGATGTTTTATGCCAATTTTAAGTTTATTGTTTTCATTTATAATCAGGCTGTCAGCTCTGGGAGGTTGGTAGAAACTGCAACAGATGAAAACCATAAACTCTTGGCAAGCAAAATGACATATTTTAGGACATAAAAAAGTGACAGAGCATGACTGAACTTCAAGTAGAACCTTTTTTAAAAGTAACAGATATGTGACTTACGGTCCTTGGTCATCTGGTACAGTACAAGGACGAGTGACCCGTTGTTGGAGTACCGTTGCCTCATAGTAGGCTTGAGGAATCAACACCATATAATCCTGTTTGTAAAATAAATATTTTAAATAAGTACATATATAGTATATGATCAATATAAACTTATATAACACATCATTAGAAACCTAAAATACATGTAAACAGATATCCAGATTTCACAGGAAATTAATTTTGCTGTTCAGTAATGGCTCTCTCTCCACTGTTGTAGAAACAGGCAGATATACTGAACCATCTACAGGGTAGAATTTATAAACACAGTGATGTTTTATCTGTGTGTAAAATACAACTGCAATGTCACATTTTAACTTACAATGCACATGGATGTGATAAATTAAATGCAAGTTAAGGGATTTGATGGAGCAGATAATTTTATAACATCTTGTAATCCTGATGAGGTCTATCATAAACTTGGCATCTTTTAATATAACATGACCAACAGACATAAATGAGTTTACTTGGCACCTTTTTATATAACATGACCAACAGACATAAATGAGTTTACTTGGCATCTTTTTATATAACACAACCACCAACATAAATGAGTGTACTTGGCACCTTTTTATATAACATGACCACCAGACATAAATGAGTTTACTTGGCACCTTTTTACAAAACATGACCAACAGACATAAATGAGTTTACTTGGCGCCTTTTTATATAACACAACCATCAAACATAAATGAGTTTACTTGGCACCTTTTTATATAACATGACCACAAGACTTTAATGAGTTTACTTGGCACCTTTTTATATAACATGACCAACAGACATAAATGAGTTTACTTGGCACCTTTTTACAAAACATGACCACCAGACATAAATTAGTTTACTTGGCACCTTTTTATATAACATGACCACCAGACATAAATGAGTTTACTTGGCACCTTTTTATATAACATGACCACCAGACATAAATGAGTTTACTTGGCGCCTTTTTATATAACACAACCATCAAACATAAATGAGTTTACTTGACACCTTTTCATATAACATGACCATATACATAAATGAGTGTACTTGGCACCTTTTTATATAACATGACCACCAGAAATAAATGAGTTTACTTGGCACCTTTTTGTATAACATGACCAACAGACATAAATGAGTGTACTTGGCACCTTTTTACATAACATGACCAACAGATATAAATGAGTTTACTTGGCACCTTTTTGTATAACATGACCATCATTCATATTACTTGGCACCTTTTTATATAACACAACCACCAACATAAATGAGTTTACTTGGCACCTTTTTGTATAACATGACCAACAGACATAAATGAGTGTACTTGGCACCTTATAACATAACATGACCAACAGACATAAATGAGTGTACTTGGCACCTTTTTATATAACATGACCACCAGACATAAATGAGTTTACTTGGCACCTTTTTACAAAACATGACCAACAGACATAAATGAGTTTACTTGGTGCCTTTTTATATAACACAACCATCAAACATAAATGAGTTTACTTGACACCTTTTCATATAACATGACCAACAGACATAAATGAGTGTACTTGGCACCTTTTTATATAACATGACCACCAGAAATAAATGAGTTTACTTGGCACCTTTTTGTATAACATGACCAACAGACATAAATGAGTGTACTTGGCACCTTTTTACATAACATGACCACCAGACATAAATGAGTGTACTTGGCACCTTTTTACATAACATGACCAACAGACATAAATGAGTACCTGGCACCTTTTTATATAACATGACCACCAGACATAAATGAGTTTACTTGGCACCTTTTTGTATAACATGACCAACAGACATAAATGAGTGTACTTGGCACCTTTTTACATAACATGACCATCAAACATAAATGAGTTTACTTGACACCTTTTCATATAACATGACCATAGACATAAATGAGTGTACTTGGCACCTTTTTATATAACATGACCACCAGAAATAAATGAGTTTACTTGGCACCTTTTTGTATAACATGACCAACAGACATAAATGAGTGTACTTGGCACCTTTTTACATAACATGACCAACAGATATAAATGAGTTTACTTGGCACCTTTTTGTATAACATGACCATCATTCATATTACTTGGCACCTTTTTATATAACACAACCACCAACATAAATGAGTTTACTTGGCACCTTTTTGTATAACATGACCAACAGACATAAATGAGTGTACTTGGCACCTTTTAACATAACATGACCACCAGACATAAATGAGTTTACTTGGCACCTTTTTACAAAACATGACCAACAGACAAAAATGAGTTTACTTGGTGCCTTTTTATATAACACAACCATCAAACATAAATGAGTTTACTTGACACCTTTTCATATAACATGACCAACAGACATAAATGAGTGTACTTGGCACCTTTTTATATAACATGACCACCAGAAATAAATGAGTTTACTTGGCACCTTTTTGTATAACATGACCAACAGACATAAATGAGTGTACTTGGCACCTTTTTACATAACATGACCACCAGACATAAATGAGTGTACTTGGCACCTTTTTACATAACATGACCAACAGACATAAATGAGTACCTGGCACCTTTTTATATAACATGACCACCAGACATAAATGAGTTTACTTGGCACCTTTTTGTATAACATGACCAACAGACATAAATGAGTGTACTTGGCACCTTTTTACATAACATGACCAAAAGGCATAAATGAGTTTACTTGGCACCTTTTTGTATAACATGACCATCATTCATATTACTTGGCACCTTTTTATATAACACAACCATCAAACATAAATGAGTTTACTTGACACCTTTTCATATAACATGACCAACAGACATAAATGAGTGTACTTGGCACCTTTTTATATAACATGACCACCAGAAATAAATGAGTTTACTTGGCACCTTTTTGTATAACATGACCAACAGACATAAATGAGTGTACTTGGCACCTTTTTACATAACATGACCAACAGACATAAATGAGTTTACTTGGCACCTTTTTGTATAACATGACCATCATTCATATTACTTGGCACCTTTTTATATAACACAACCACCAACATAAATGAGTTTACTTGGCACCTTTTTGTATAACATGACCAACAGACATAAATGAGTGTACTTGGCACCTTTTTACATAACATGACCAACAGACATAAATGAGTGTACTTGGCACCTTTTTATATAACATGACCACCAGACATAAATGAGTTTACTTGGCACCTTTTTACAAAACATGACCAACAGACATAAATGAGTTTACTTGGCGCCTTTTTATATAACACAACCATCAAACATAAATGAGTTTACTTGACACCTTTTCATATAACATGACCAACAGACATAAATGAGTGTACTTGGCACCTTTTTATATAACATGACCAACAGACATAAATGAGTGTACTTGGCACCTTTTTATATAACATGACCACCAGACATAAATGAGTGTACTTGGCACCTTTTTATATAACATGACCAATTGACATAAATGAGTTTACTTGGCACCTTCTTATATAACATGACAACCAGACATAAATGAGTTTACTTGGCACTTTTTTGTATAACACAACCATCAAACATAAATGAGTTTACTTGGCACCTTTTTATATAACATGACCACAAGACTTAAATGAGTTTACTTGGCACCTTTTTATATAACATGACCAACAGACATAAATGAGTTTACTTGGCACCTTTTTACAAAACATGACCACCAGACATAAATTAGTTTACTTGGCACCTTTTTATATAACATGACCACCAGACATAAATGAGTTTACTTGGCACCTTTTTATATAACATGACCAACAGACATAAATGAGTTTACTTGGCACCTTTTTACATAACATGACCACAAGACATAAATGACTTTACTTGGTACCTTTTTATATAACATGACCAACAGACATAAATGAGTATACTTGGCACCTTTTCATATAACATGACCAACAGACATAAATGAGTTTACTAGGCACCTTTTTAAGTTTAAGGGTCTTCTTTTTAGGTTAGAATAATCGGGGGGTTCGAATAATCGAATAAGTTAATTTAAAACTTCAAACCTCGATCCACCGTACGTTATCTTAAGATTCAACAGTATTCTATTGCACATTGCAAGTGTTTTATCGGTGTCAGTCTATAATGAATAATGTCATGACCTATCATGATTAATTTAATAAAAACAGAAATATTAATTTTATTTCTATAAAATAAAAAAATTATACCATCTGGTACAAAATTAAACACGCGTGGTAATACATACGACCAAACATACATAGTCAAACTTCGGTTATTCGAACTTCTATTATTCAATAAGAACATAACCACAAGAAATAAATGAGTTAATGGTATTTTATGATGTTTATGTCTCATATGGTCTTATATGAAAATTTAAAACAGAAAAATGTAAAACTTATATGTTTATATCGCGTATTTACAAGTGACAGTTGAAAAAAAAATTATTGTAATTTTTTTATTTAATGTGTCATAAAAAAACTGATAGAAAAGAAGCCACTCTTTTTCTGTTTTGTTTAAGTAGAGTGACAGAAGCCCAAATTTTTTGGATGGAAAAAAGAAAAACAAGAATTCCAAGGAATTAAATGTCTCGCCAGGTTAATTTTTGATTGATTAGAATATACATTTTTAAGATTCAGACTAACTGTAATATTATTTATTGGTGTTAAAAATAATGTTGATTTGTACAAAATGCATTTCAGAAATAAAATTGTATTTTTCAAACAAATATCTTTCTTGTCACATAACACTGGATAGCTGAACTATAATTTTTATTGTACATAACAAAATTACTTAAATCACATTTATTGAAACAACAGTATTAGGGAGAGATATTGACTTTAACATAAACTTTCACATTTTCTCATAATTACCTTTTTCTTTAAAAAACGTTTTTACCCCAAAAATACTGGTAGTTGAAACATCAGATGATAAACTCATGTAACCATAATTAAACTGCATGATTAAACTGTGTTGCAAATTTCATTGAAATAACAGAATTAGTTTAAGAGATATGGACTTTAACAAAAACTTTCACATTTTCTCAAAATTCCCTTTTTTCTGAAAAAAGGCAAGTTTTTTCCCCAAAAATAGTTGAAAGATCAGCTTATATATTCATGTAATCATAATTAAACTGCATGATGATACTGTGTTGCAAATTTCAACGCAACTTTCACATTCTGACATGCCACCGCTGCCATTGCCGCCGACAGCAGAAAAGTAACACTTAAGTCTCGCCTTATGGCAATGCCAGGCTCAACAAAAAATTATTGAAAACACATTACCAAGAGAATGGTGTCTGGTGTTGTAATAGAGATCTTCCAAAGACCTGGGTCTAAAACAAAGTCATACATGGATGTACTGCTGCCAACTGTAGCAAAGTCAGGTGAGTTAGTTGCACTGAAAAAGACTTCACTTCGCTGAGTATCCTGTCTATCAGAACGTGGCTTTAGGACTACCTCTCCTCGGACAGTTTCATCATTAAGGTTGTGGTAACGGTAAATCAATCTATATAGACTTGGTTTATTTATGTTAATGTCCATGATGACTTCAGGCTAAAATATAACAATTATATTCAAAACAAAATTTTATATATACATATATATTTTAGTAAGAGTGACTAAAGCAATGTTGTTTGATTTCCCAGCCAAAATTCTGTATCTTAAATAGGATGTCATAACTGTAATGTTTTGGGAACAGAGTGCCCAGAAAAATCACTGATATTCATTAAAACGACATTAAGTTACATTTAAAAAAAAGTTGCACAATTCACAGACTTAATCAAGCAATACATGTGAAGTTCTCTTTATGCAAAAGCTGTAATGGGTTCTCAATTTCAAACAAACACCTTCTATAAAAAACACCTTTTTTTCTAGCTATCCTTTACATAATCTGGTTGGTGAGATATTTTGATTAATATTTAAGCTTTCATATGTGTGTCTGAATGGTCCATTTTTACCTGCAAACAAGTTTTTATCCTACTATAAATATGATGAAGAAGAAGAAAAGATTTGATTGTCCAAAATAATTTAAAAAACCATCAAATAAAATCATTAACTGATGGATAAATAAAAAAAAAAAAACCTACTTGAACTTGAGTAAGAACAGCATATCCTCTCCATGAGAAGTCAGGGAATACTGTTTGATCAAATCCATATCTAACTGGTGTTCCTTCAGGTGTATATCCATCTTCAATCTCATATACAAACTGATGTAATGTGGGGTAAAAGTGAAGACTTTCTGGTCTTAAATAAACATTGCATTGATTATATAACTTGATTAAAAATGTTCCATGGAATGTTTCATTCCAATGCTTATTCGAAGCCAGTCTGCAAGGTGGTTGCATATGTGTATGTGTATTATAAATGGGAACCAAGAAAGTCATCATTTTTGCTGGTGTCCGGAGTATTTATAAATGTGATAATTGTATACCTGTGTAGGACGAAAACTTCAGAGAATATGTACATATCAAGTGCAAGATATATACATGTATATTGTACAAATTGGTCAATATAAATAAACTTAAAAAAAAAAACTTTACCAAAACCTGACAAACATCAGATGATGCAAAAAAAAAAAAAAAAAAAAAAAAAAAAAAAATTACAAGTTTTTCTACTATATTGAGATTTTTTTTTTCTAACATGTATATGTAAAAAAAATTAGATCAAGCAGTATTAAGTTTTGAACCCCAAAAACATTTCTAGTTTCAATAAATACATTATTTATGCCACTAATTTGAGATAAAAAATGTAGTTGTTATGGAAACTTACCTTTCACATCTGCGTCCTTGAACTCTTGGTTTACAGCGACACTGACCGGTACGTTTATCACAGACTGGACTCACAGATCCTCCCATATCACAATCACATTCTATATTAAAAATTTAATAACTGGCTTATACTTTTTACCTTGTTCATCAAAACATATATAATGATTAATGATTTTTGTGTCTTTTTCAAACTTTAAGCTATACAAATCTTCAAAATTGATTACTGGTGGCTTTGATCTTTCACAATCGACAACAATTTTTATATATGAAAATTACTAGTATTTTTTACAAAATGTAAGGGACAACAATTTTTATATATGAAAATTCCTAGTATTTTTTACATAATGTAAGGGATAATTTACAACATTTTATAATTTAATACAAATGGACATAATATTAAAGCCCATGCTGGGCTATGTATTTTGTCCTTGAGACATTTAATTTTTCATTGCTCTAATCTACCTAGCTGCCAAATGATTGGATACGACAAATTTAACCATATAATGGGAAAATGTCTTATTGAAGAGAACTGTACATGCAGTCACTTGATGTCATTAAAACTGGTACAAGCACTGGCCTGTATAAACTTATAGGCTGACTTTAACTATATCTAATTTTTATAATAAAGTTTGATGGAATATTATTTTGATGCCCTAGACAAGAATATTTTAATCATACACAAGTACGTATGTGAGATAGTTTTAAAATGCTGAATTACCTCAAGAAAACCACAGCTATAAAATTAACAAACTACTTTATGCTATTATTAACCCTAGTGTTTTATAACACATGTAAGTAATGAAAAAAGGTTCTTTTGAATACATACCAACACATCCAAATGGATTGTTTTCAGTTAGACCATAAAATCCATCTATACAAGTATCACAGTTTTGTCCAGTAACATCCACTTTACATATACACTGTCCATTCTCCTGGTCACACACATTAAGTCCTGACACTGTACCAGGGGTGTAACACATGCATGCTGAAAAATAAAACTTAGATAAGTAAAACAGTTTGTGAACTTTCAACTTTTCTCACACTTGGATTAGCCTGAGTGTTTTATGATAACTGTTAAAAATACATGTAAATGCTTTTAAAAAACTACAGCTAAACCCTGATGTGTTCCTTGATTAATTTTTCATCTTGCTTATTGCCAGTTTTATTTCTTTAATGCTTTTCTTCAAAATATGACTAAACAAAATATTGGTATGAAATGAGGTTTTATCGCACATGTGAAAGATGAAAAGTGCACATACCCATATCCAGAGTGAATATGAACAGTTAATGCTAATCCTTTAACAATGTTCTTATTGAGCATAACCATTTAATATCTATTTTGCATTAAGATATTATACATGTATGTTTATTTTTACATGAAAACAGAACTCTACATTTTTTGTGTATTTGTCATGTAAAGTGCTATATAGTTTCTGTGATGAAATAAATTTAAAAATGTGAAAAATACCCTTTTTTTCATCATAAATATAACATTTTACTGTAACTTTAATATCTGTACCAGTACATTTAAATGTTAAGTTTCATACATAAAATGAATGTTAAAAAAATAAGATAAATAATCAAAATATTGTACATACCATCACATCCCAGTGGATTATTTCTGTTTAGTCCATAATATCCAGGTTTACAACGATCACATATACGACCAGTAACTCGTTCCTTACACTCACAAAGCTGACCAGTAACAACCATTCCACAGCCTCCAAGTGGATATCCAGGGATCTCCTTGGCACCAGATGGATTGCAATTACATACTACAAAAAAATAATAATAAAAAAATAAAAAAATTAAATAAATAAATAAATAAATAAAATGAATAAAATTAAATAAATAAAAATAAATAAATAAAATAAAAATAAAAAAATAAAAATTCAGTAATGCCTTTTTTAAATGCTGATTGATAGTTTTACCGTCTTGCTTATTATCACACTATTGTAAACACCTTCAAGTCCTGCTGATTATTTATTAAACCCCTTTATAATGCTAAAACCTGAGTGCATAAATGATGATGATGATTACCATTTTACAGTACAATTGTGCATGCAAGTATCATTCCTAATACAAGCATTCTGTTTGGCTTTTATTATTTGCATTCTATGGTAAACAAGTGATATCTGAGATGTCCCATAATCATTGTATGGCTGGAACTATTAACTGGATATAGAATAAAATATACATTCACATCATTTTTCATATTATTCCTCACAAATATTAATTTAGAGGTATAGATACTGTGGTACACTGGTAAACCTCATTGTCATATTATTGTTGGTCTTTTTTAATTTTAACCCTAAGTATAATCATACTCATATTTTACATGGAAGCACTTTTAGTTTCCTTAAATATTGTTTTTTTACTTTGGTATCTTAATATTGTAACTGTCATCATCTTTACAAATGTACAGGTTTTAATAATCAGAAATAAAATGTTTACCTTCACAGATGGGGTAATTATAAAATCCTTCTTTACAACTGTCACACATTACACCTTGGAAAGTTGGACGACAATCACACTGTCCTGTTACCTGTTCACAGGAAAGACCATAAGAACCATACAACTCACAGTTACAAGCTGAAAAAAGAAAACAAAATTATAGTTAAATTAAAACTCTCTCTTTTTCTCTTTCTGTATGTGTATGTGCATGTGTGTGTGTGCGTGTGTGTGTGTGTGTGTGTGTGTGTCTGTGGTTTTTTCAATAATATAATAATAATTTTGATAGCAAAGCTATAAATTCTGGTATAAAAAGTATGCATCAGTTTTGAAATATTTATTATATTTCCCATCTTCTAAAAATTGGAAAAAAAAAAAAAAAAATATATATATATATATATATATATATATATATATATATATATATATATATATATATACACACACACACATCATATTATCAGGTTGAATTTAATTCTTCTTATATTTTAAGATGGATTTATTTATAATCTGCACAAAGACACATTCCAATGTTTCACGTTCCTTTGAGGAAAAATTTTGCAACAGTTAAAAACACGTATACATTTCCATTAAAAAATTTCAATTATAATTGAATTTAATTTCAAACTGTTCATATTTGCTTACGATGCTATTAATTTGATAATTTGATCAAAATATCCAACCTTAAAATACAACTTACGTTTACAATCTGGATAACTATAATATCCAGGAGAACAATGTCCACAAGTCCTGCTACCATAGTTACTTCTACATGGACACTGTCCATCCTCTCTACAAATCTGGTCAACTGATCCAGGTTCAGCACACTGACATTCTAAAATCATTACAAAAACTCATTTAATTCAGGACATGATTTAACGAAGACAACAGGGAACAATTAAGAAACACTCATATACATTGTCAAGTAATTCATTAACCACAGCTAGTCATTTTTATTATTGCAAGAAAAAACAACAAAACTCCCCCACCAATCATCTATGAAAAAGTTGTCCTTTAAAACACATAAAAAAATCATACTTTTCTAGATATGATATTTAAATCAAAATCAGTTCTCAAACTTAACAAAAATAACAAGTTCTTATACACATCTGTCTACCTATCTCCATTTTGATGGTAAAACAGCAAAACTTTGAAAACAAAATAGAAAATAAAATTTTAAACATAAAATGACTATACTGGAACAACAGTTATGTCTTATACCTTCCAAAGCCACAATGAATAACTTGTCCAGACGATTAAAATCCTGCTGGGATATCACTAATCATTGAGTAGAGCTGATTTTCTTATACTGCACATAGACACTCATTTTATAACCATTTTATACCGTGGATTTTTAAGCAAACATTAGATTAATATTCACAAAAGAATGTAGGAGCATTTTAAAAGTATTAAGTTACTGGCTTGATTGATATAGACTGATCAAGAAGATTTCACTTTTGGGCAATATTGATAATAGTACATTTAAACCTTATTGTGTGAAAAGAGAAAATTAGTGTTTTATTTAAAAGAAACCATAATTGCTTTAAAATTTTGTATCTAAAGGCCGTCTAGTCTAAATATGAACAAATAATACTAACCATAACAATTTGGAAGTCCGTAATATCCCACAGCACATCTGTCACAGCGATCACCTTGGAAGTTTGGAGCACACATACATGTGCCATTTTCTTTGTCACATACCTCTTCTAAAGTACCAGTCTGATCACAGGCACATACTAGGATAATTATAAATAAATGTGTCACAATATAAAGAGTAATTTTATCATGCATATCGAGTATTGTTGTGAAGGTTGTGGTATGGTATACATGAAAAAAATTGAAAAAAGTTACAACTTTAGTTTTGGACCCTAATAAGCCATGTGTGGATGGTGGCTGTTTGTTTTATGCTCAAGTCAAGATACGAGGCAGTCATATCAGTAAAACCTAGGACAAACCAACAACCTTTGACGGGTAAAGTGACAACTTCTCACACTAGTGAAGACACTATTAGCCAACAATGAAACGGGACTGTAAGGCTGGACTTAGAGTGTTAGACTTAGTGTCTTGATAAGAGAGTTTTAGTTAAAAATTTTTATAAACAGAAACAATATTTATCACAGAAAATAACAAGATGTTATTTGTAAATTAATGCTGAATTAAAATGGTGTAATTGTTTTAGTGGATTGAAACTGACAGCCCGTGTTGATCACACAATTTCATATGTTTCATATTTCTTACTAAGTTTCAAAATTTCCAGTAAGGTAACAATTTCATTAGAAAGATGATAATAATAAAGATGTCAGAAAGTAATGACAGTTGTTTCAGGATAAACATGTACTTTAACATTATTTGAATCCTTTCAATTCCAATTTGAAAATAAAAGCTTTTACAATACTTACAATTACAGTCTGGGAAATTATAGTAACCATTGGCACACCTTCCACAATCTCTGGCATTAAAGTTATCTTCACAGGGACATTGTCCAGTCTCCACATCACAGGTCTGGCTACTGCTACCAAATGAATTACATTCACATGCTGAAAAAAAAACAAAAACATAAAAGCGAGTTAATTAAACATAACTGTGAGTTAATAAAACATAATAGAACAAAATATATATCTATATAAAAAAAAAACAAAAACAAAAACTATCAAATATTTACACCATTTGGTTAAGAAGATAATCTAAAAAGGGACAATTATTTGAATGTTTGCATGTTAAGTATTTCTTACCAGGTCAACATTATACAATTATTGACTTTTGATGAGGTTAATACAAGGATTTATGACCCCAAAAGAAATTTTATATTTACCGAGGCCGTATTTATTTTATTATATGACTGACAGACAGGTGTCTTTCAAAACAATTTGTAACAGCTTCTGTTTTTTGTCCGTCATGATTTTCAGAAAATGCAATGAGATCCGATGCTTTTAAAGTAGGTCAATTATGATTGGCTTATCAAAAACTTACGACGGCTTTGATTGGTTCTATTCTTGGACAATCGGAAATCACTGTTGTCTATTTTTAGGGACCTCCTGGGGCAATTTGGAACATGATATTACCCTCACGTGCAGAAATGCCCGGTGGACATAACTATTTGTCCAGTGCAGCTTAATATGTTTTCAATCAATCAAAACTAAGTAAAATCAGTAGTCATATAATAATACTGCATATTTACATTGCTAACCTTTCAATTTATCATACTTTTAATTAGCTGAAATACAACCCTGCCACTCTTGCATGTAAGTCAATTTGGTTCTAAAATTCAGGGATGTAGTGAGGCAAGGAAGTGAAAGCTAATGCCTAAACACCCAGCCACTAAAGACTCGAACAAGAATTCCCCGGAATTAAATGTCTCACCTAGTTAGTTTTTGATCAAGTAGAAAATACATTACTTTAACATAAACTTTCACATTTTGACACGCAACAGTGCCACTGCTGTCACTGCTGCCTACAACAAAACTGGAAAAGTCTCACCTTATAGCAATGCCAGGCTCCACGAAAATTACTTACGTAAACACTCTGGGAAGTTGTAGAAACCAAATTCACACATGTCACATCTACGTCCAGTGTAGTTAGGTTTACATGGACATTGTCCACCTCCAGCATAACAAAGAGAATCTTCAGTGCCATTTAAGTGACAATCACAGGGTTTACATTCTGGATAGGCATAGTAACCAAAACTACAGCTATAAAATAAAGTAGAAAATTGAATATTAACCCGAAGCATAATATTACTATTCATTTACAAAGTTTACAGTTGTGACATTTGGTGTTCTTTGTGAAATTGTCGTTAATAATTAAAACAAGAATTAATAATGTGACAACATAGTCCGATTACCACCCCATGAAGTTTGTCAGCACATCATCTTCATACTCAGATGGTAACTGAATCTGTGAGTAAATCATCTGATGGTAGGGGAATCAGCCAGTGATTCATCATCATACTTAGAACTGGTAGTTGTTAAATCAGTAAGTGACAAAGGGGCATATAATGTTTGTACATAGCAATTATTGCCAATGGATACAGAATTACATAATGATGTTTTTCTATTACATAATGATGTTTTTCTATTAAATGTACACATCCAAGTGAAAAAAATTTGAACACTATTATCTGTCTGGTAATGTTTGTGAGAATTATATGTAAATCTCAATTAAAAACCTACCTATCACACATTTCTCCAGAAAATTCTGGTCTACATTCACAGCGTCCAGTTTCCTCATCACAGTTACCAGTATGGTATCTCTCAAAACACTGACATGCTGAAGAGAAAAATATATGATTGTGAAAATATTACAGAACATAACTGAATTCAATAAACAGCAGTCATCATTTAAGAAATATAGTTTGAAAATAATAATAAATTTAAAAAAAAAAAAAATTAAAATAAATAAATAATTTTAATAAAAATTACTTTTCATGGAATATTTTCCCTCTGATATATGTATCTGATAATATATAAGCTGAAATATTTAACCTATGTATACATACGGACACAGGCATCTGTGGCATTCCTCAATCTTCCTGCAGGTCTGTAGTATCCTGGCACACATCTGTGACAATTTATACCCATAGTGTTATCCTTAAATTTATCAATAAAGTATAACAAAATGTTACATTATCATGTATGTTATTATGTGACTTTTATTTTACTAAAACATTTGCTTTTTAAATTTTTCTTTTTTAAAATCTCATCTCCCTACTTAATTTTCTAAAATCTCAGATAAGAGATATCTGTATGACATATATACCCAGAACTGTCAGAAGATTAGTGTTACCCTCCTGGTCATTTAATCCTTTTAAACATAAACTACAAGCAAATATTGGGTGCTCATACTGAGAGTGAAGTAATAATGTACCCTCCTCAAGACTATTTTGAGGCTGTCAGTTCTTGGACAGTGGAGGCAAACAGAATGTCTGGTAAACACAATTAAACAACAAACAAACAGACAAACTTTCCCACACAAAATTTTACCCAGAAGTATTCCAACCTAGGTAAAAGCTGCTGTAATTTGTAAGCACACACCCATCCATTCAGCTTTTATAGCCCTTCGTCATGCAAGGGATATCGCATATTGCTTCTGCATGTTATACTGGTCAAGCACAAAACCTTAATTTTACAAAAAGTTTATTGAATTAGGAGAAAGAAATTTGTAACTGAAGTACATAGACTAAAAATTACTACAGCCAACACAACCTAGAACATGCTGCAATATGAGCAAAATGACACATACAGCCAAACAAGATAAGACAAGAAAAGACACACACATACACATATTGGATCCTCTGATTATAAAATTTTTATCTGTGGATGTAAATGTACAGTTGTGTGATTAATATACTATGTAAAAACTTCAAAAAGTAGTTAATTTACTTCACACAAAATTTTAACTAAAATTAAACTGCTCACTGTTAATTCAAGTAAAACTGAAACAAGAGGCCCATTGGCCTTAACGCTCACCTGGGGATATGTCCAAAATTGTTTGAAAAGTGCAATGAACTATATATTAAGTACAGAAACTTCTCGAGTTTCATTTTATTTATAAGTACGGTAGCTAATATGCATGAAGTAACTGAAGTGCAATAAATAGTTTCCAAATCATAAACCAATTTCAGTATACTTATGCAGCTATTTCTTTGACCTTTAAACATATGACATTGAACCATATATCAAAATGATCATCATATCAATACCTACAATATTCTAATATACATGCCTATAACAAAAAGTTAATAGTTTTCAAGATATATTGACAAATATATAATTTTTAGCAATTTCCCCACTACATGCCTTGCCATTTCCCCATTCTGAGCCCTATGGCTACCATTTCTGCAAATCTGAAACTAGATGACCTAAGAATGTTACAAATGAAATATCTAAGGCATATCTCTTGTACATTCAGAGAAGATGATTTTTAAAGTTTTTCACTATTCCCCCCTTATGGAGCCTCAAGGGAATATAACTCCCTTACTTGTGCAAATCTGAAAGGGCTTCACCCAGGCATAATGGTAAAATTAAAGATTAAAATGTAAAAAGTTTACGCACGATGCACGGCACACAAAGGACGAAGCACGACGGATGAAGATGAATAGCAATAGCTCATCTGAGCTTTCAGCTCAGGTGAGCTAAGAAAACTTAATCCTTAACCATTTATTTATACATACCTGACAATTCTGGCAGACACCTCCTCCCTCATATTTGCCATGGATATCTAAACTTTGTCCGAGTCTGTCTACTTCCTCATCATACACACATTCATCTGAGTGTCCATGACAGTTACAAGCTGAAAAGATCAAACATAATAAATGGTTAATTAAATAAGTTATTAAAATTATGGTCAATTTTTAACACAGATAAGTGAAATGGTAAATGGGGAGGGGGGTATAATTTTATGCTCAGATTCAATATTAACCTATTTCTAGACATCACCACCTGTATGCAGATTTTCAGAGATTAATACATATAATAAGTTCCTGTGCATCAACCAATGTGACATGGAGCCATTTTTTTTACAGAGTATCTGGCTATAGTTAGCATCTTTTGTCAGACTTAGAGCAAGGACGTTATTAAAGTTATTGAATCAAATCCTGGTACTTCCAATTAAAGACAAATTCTCTATTATCTTTCCTACGATTGTATGCAAATGTAAACTTTTATTATTTAAGTTCCAAAATAGAACCAAGTAAAGATACTTCTTTTTGAAACAGAGCAGTGTAATCAATAAGAAATGTTTAGATTACAATGATCCTGTATGCCTTAACCATAAACTACTATGAGAGGCAAAAAATATGAAGTCCCATTAAGTATCAATGAATTATACAAACACAATTATTTATACAGCTTGCCTAAGTAAATATTTACTTAAGAAATATGTACAAGTAAAAAGTAGGTACATGAATACAGATTGGATATTTCTTTATTAAATAGAATGTCTCTATGGCAACACAAAAGCTAGAGTTATTTGACAATTCTAAATGTAAAACTTAAGATTTGAATTCTGTTGTTATTTAACATGTTTTAAATATAATCCCTTAATAGACTGATTTGCTACAGATTCTGTTGCATGAATTTCTAAAACTACAAACTTCCATGCAGACTTATGACATATGTGGAAAGAGGCAGATAATAGTTCTTTAAATTAAAAAAAAATGTGTTGTTAATTAAGTAACAGCTGTCTGAAGAATAGTCAAATGCAAACATTAACCTCAAACACAGAATTAATTCATCTTGATGCTTAATTCTAGAGCTTACTCATGGCACATAGTGTCTCTCACTACCCAGGTTCAAATCCAGACTGTGCAGATCCTAGTGTGAGAAAGTTTATCTGCTCCCTTGCCAAAGGCTGGTGGTTTTCTACAGGTACTTGGGTTACCTACACCATTTCAGAACTGACTGCCTCAATATAAGTGAAAGAATTTTAAATGGGGACTAAAACACCATTACTCCCCTCTATTCATTTTAAAGCAAATACAGGATAAGAATATCAGATCCATTTTAAAGCAAATACAAGGATAAGAATATCAGATCCATCTTAAAGCAAATACAAGAATAAGAATATCAGATCCATTTTAAAGCAAATACAAGAATAAGAATATCAGATCCATTTTAATGCAAATACAAGGATAAGAATATCAGATCCATTTTAAAGCAAATACAAGAATAAGAATATCAGATCCATTTTAATGCAAATACAAGGATAAGAATATCAGATCCATTTTAAAGCAAATACAAGGATAAGAATATCAGATCCATCTTAAAGCATATACAAGGATTAGAATATCAGATCCATTTTAAAGCAAATACAAGGATAAGAATATCAGATCCATTTTAAAGCAAATACAAGGATAAGAATATCAGATCCATCTTAAAGCAAATACAAGAATAAGAATATCAGATCCATTTTAAAGCAAATACAAGGATTAGAATATCAGATCCATTTTAAAGCAAATACAAGGTTAAGAATATCAGATCTCCTGCACCCTTACAGACTAGTTAATAACATGTACATACGTTCACAGACAAAACGTTTTCCACCACTTGAAGGCCTCCATTTTTTCTGTATAAAACCTGGACAACATTTTTCACATTGATTTCCACATGTGTTGTGTCGACAGCTACATACTAAGATTGAAGGATTTAAAGAATCGCCTCTGACACATGAATCAGCATGACCGTTACAGACACAGCGACCTCCAATTGATATATCCTTGATGCTGTAAAAATACTGAAAAAAAAAATAATAAAGAGTGAAGACAAGATTCATAATTTAGAGATAATTATGGAAATTATGAATTGGGTGTTAAATCTTAGGTAAAAATAAATTAAAGGATTATAGCAGTCTTAAAAGTATTCGGCATTTCAAATGTGTGTGTGTGTGTGTGTGTGTGTGTGTTTGTGTGTTTGTGTATCATAAAACCTATTTTCTCAGTTTCTCAGGATATTTCCTACTCTAGAAAGATCCTAGTGTAAGAAAACTTTATCAGCTTATTTTCAAATTCATTTTTTTTCTGGATTTTCCATCAGAGAAAAAGTATGTCCAAGTATGAGTTAAATAATAATTTATCCTTGGATTCAAAATAGAATTAAAATTTCAATTCAACTACTCACCCAAACATATCTGATTGAATGACCATTGATATCAAAGGGAAATAACCATGTACTTACCCTACGAGTAACTGTAGGATCCTGTCGGGCAATATCCATAAGATGTCCCTGTAGAGTCTTAGTTCTTAATAATTTCATTCTTACATTAGTAGCTTTTGTCCAGTTTTGCAATGCCATGGTTTGTGAAAAGTTCATAGCACTTGGTCGCCCATTGACCAATGAAACTACAATCTGTAAAAATGTCAAGTTTAACTCAAATAATTTTTAACATATCATTATGGCCCCTAAGTCATAAGAGGTGATGCATATTATTTTGAAAATAAAATTGGGATGGTTCAAGCTATAGCTAAATGGCTAACCAAAGCATCATATATTAAATATATGTATGATGCTTTGGTAAGCCATTTATCTATAGATTGAACCATCCTAATTTTAATTTCAAAATTAAATATATATTTATGTAAAATATAATGTTATTTTACAGGGACTGTTATGTAGGGTTCCATAATTTGTCTGTTGACAGAAAATATATAATCCTCAATATAAATCATTGAACTTATAAAACCTTGAGAGCTCTATTAAAGGAAAAACTTACCACTTTAGTAAAAATTTGTTGCTTTCAATTGCATAAACTAAACCTGTTACAACAAAATGCTTAGTACTAAAGCATACTGGAATTTAAAATGGTCAGGTCAGCACATTTCCCAATAATGTTACAGATCACTGATCACTGTACATTATCAAACAGCGTAGTCATTTTAAAGTCTAGAAACTATCCATTATTCAATGAGGATAAACGGAAAGGTGTACCATGTCTCACTTGTGGGAGAAGAGTGAGAAACATAAAGACGAAATATTTTAAGCTTTAAAGTTTGAAAATTAGTGTTTACATGCATCATCTCTGTTGCTACATCCTCTAAATTTTCTTGAGATAATCTGTAGGATGTTTACAACCTAATACAATGTATACCAATATATGTTATAACTCACCTCTCCGTTTTCAAGGGGTACAATTTTTGAGAAACGAGTTGAGCAGATGACATCATCATCATGTTGAATTCTCTGATCAGCTTGTGCATTGAAAAACTTGTAACAGTCACTTGCCGATCCTGCAAAATATTGCCATGGCATCCATGTCTTTCCAAAGTCAATAGAACGCTCCAATACCCAAACCTCTGGACGAGGTGAGTTGGCCATCCTAATGAATACATATGCAACATGGAATACCTGGAAAACACAAATAACAGTCATTTCATTTATTATTCTTCATTGTGTATCAGTAACACTACAATACAGTCACACCTGTGAAAAAAGTCACTCAACAAAAGGCAGTTTGAGTGCACAACCTATAAACACCCATTCTACTTAAAGGGTGAGTGAGAGTGAATTATTGTTTTAAGCCAATCAGAATTATTTCAGCTATTTATAGCTAGAAATGTAATACTTGGTAGATATAATGGTATCAATAAAACATGAAAGTAAAACCAAATTTAACCAAAGATTTTTAAACTAGTGCTTAACTGATAAGAACCAGTATATTCGTACATACTGGTAAGTTATAAATAAAACACTGATTTACATGTGGAAAATGTATTTATATTATTGAAGTTTATTTCCCCCAAAAAAGTTTGAAGATTGATGTCTAATGACATTGCTAAAGAGATCTTGCATAGATGATGCTGAATATCAAGTCTTTCTTGTAGCTGCTAAGTCAACACATTCATGCAAAATGTGTTGGATATTGAAGACCTGGACAGGAAAACATTTAGGAGATTGTTGCTGCGCTGTCAGCTGCGCCTGGAGTGCATTTTCTTTTTTAATGTCTTAAACAACTTGACATTTAGCTGAAACATATTTTTTTAAAACAAAAGTAGCAAATTTATTTCTCAATGTTTATTCACAAACCTTTTTGATTATAGGACAAATATAACACAAAAGTTTCATAAAAAAGTTCAAATGATTTTTGAGTTACAACATGCAAAAAAAAATGCCTAAAATTTGACAATGAAAGGCCAATAACTCTACAATAAGAAAACATACCAATCTCAAAAATAAAAGGGAGCTCTCTGCCATAGATACCAATATAACACAAAAGTTGCATTCAAATTGTTCAAAGCTTTTTTGAGTTATTATACAACATGCAAAAAAATGCCTTAAATATGACAATTAAAGTCCCATAACTCTGCAGTGACAAAAAAAAGAAATCTCAAAAATAAAAGAGAGCTCTCTGCCATGGATACCATTATAACACAAAAGTTTCATTCAAATTGTTCAAAGCATTTTTGAGTTATTGTACAACATGCAAAAAATGCCTAAAATTTGACAATTAAAGGCCAATAACTCCGCAACGAGAAAACATAGGAATCTCCAAAACGAAAGGGGGCTTTCTGCCTTAAATACAAACATTTCACAAAAGTTTCATTAAAATTGCTCAAAGCATTCTTGAGTTAGTGTACGACGTGTGGACATACGGACGGAGGGACTGTGCCATACCATAATACGTCCCGTCATAGATGGCGTATAATAACTAAAATAGAAAAAAGACTAAGGCCAATTCTACAGCATCTGAGGGCAATACCTTCATGCATGCTGTACTTGGACAAAGGTGTAAATCCCAGACAAGGCTGATTGTGTAAAACTTATCAATGTTCTAGAAACATATATAGGTAGCACTAAAAACACCAAGTTAAAATGTATGAGCTTTATAATGATGACAACAAAAGTCTTTTTATGTATATAACTCAGTAGCAAAAACAAGGGTACTTGACATTCCTATAACTTGAATAACCTGTTACTGTGGGTATGTCAAAGTTGTTTATAAATGATGATATGCATGTATGTGACAACAGGAAATAAGTAGATATTTCATAGATGTCTATAAATTTTTATGTGATTGTGTGATGACAGGGAATATACTAAGTCAATGATAAGTACAAGTATCCCAAAGTACTTAGAAATAGTCCACTGTGTATCTACTGTCAGATAATAAAGTATACATTACACTTTAATAACCTGATGAGTGCTTTAGAATTTGATAAATTTTATACTGTAAAATCACTGTTATCATAATAAGACCACAGAATTGCGAGGCTACCAAAACCACAGAAAAATGTCTGTCACATATACCTTTGGGGATTCTAAGGGGTAGCAATTTACCCTAATTCTCTTAAAAATGATGTTCTGTAGACAGAGTGCTCAAGAAAATAATCCTCTTTGTTTAATTGCTGTATCAACTTTTTTTTTGTAAATTAACCTATGGCTATAAACATGGTTTTTCATTATAATTATTATAATCTTGACTGGGACCTTAAACCCTACTTACTTTACAGTAAGTTACTAGAACTTACAATTTTAACTCTACTTAATTTGAACTTGCTCTTATCATAGGTACTTGAACTTACTTTTTTTGAGATGTCAATATTGGGAAAAGACTAAATAATGGAGAAAAAACGAGATATTCAGGGCATTAGGTTTTGATACAATGAAATTTTTACATGATTTGAAAGTTACTAATGTACAATATAATCTGTATACAAAAAAGACTTCATTTTACAACTCATGTACCATTAAAAGTGAAACAATCAATGGTTACTTACAGAGATTTATGTAACAAATGTAAGTAGAGAGGATTCATGATGATATGTTTTGTCTAGTCAAGATTCAAGATAGCTTAAGTTTTAAGATGATGGAGGAAACCAGAGTACCTGGAAACCTTCATTTAGTGAACTTGTAAACTTTCCATAATGTATATTCATCAATGGAAGCAGTGACAAACACAGTGGGTGATCCTCAGACCATTCGACCACTAAGGCCCCCTCTGTGATATAAAAATTACTGAAGAACATTTTTGATGATTTAAATGTCTTAATGTTAAATTTATTTTTAACATTTAAATTTTTAAAACATAATCTGCCGAGAACTAAAAAGTTTTAAATTTCTTTTAATCACTATACAATAGTATCTATATTTACCCAATATATTCTTGTTTAATAAGAGAAATTAAATTAATTGAAATACCAGCTGAAATAACTTAATATATAAAATCCAATTATTGTGCCAAGTTCAATTTTTTCACCTGATTTTTTTTTTCAGTAAATAATTAAAGATTTCTGACCCACAGCATATTGTAATTATAAATACTAAAATATCTTAAATATTTTCTTTTTGTGTAACTGTATTTTATGTCTTAAACTCTTTATTATCAAAATAAATATGATTCATAATTATTATTATTATTGGCCTTAAAGACGAAAAACAGGTGTCCGATGTCTATTACTTTAAAAGAAAATTTTATGTTATCAGATAGAAAGGTGATAGGACCTTACACCAATTTGCTTGTAGCTAAAACAACTTGACAATAGAATTTTACCATATTAAAATATGTTCATGAGCAAGGATAATTACAGTGCAATTATAAGTAGTATAGTACTGGGTACCAAGTATTTACATATATTTTGACCAGTAACATGCTTGACCTACAATGCTAAATACTGTCCCAGACACAAAAATGAATAATGATTTTATATTATAATATAGAACATCAATAATCAGACATAAAAATAAACACAATTCTTGATAAGAGATTGACTTTGAAAGTTTAAGTCACCATTATGGTGCACTAAAAATTATAGTGTTTAAATTATCAATAAACAAGGGGGAAGTTTTGAAGTCAAAGTCAAATATTAGTTCTAAATCAACAGAAACTTTAACAGAATACAACACCCAATTCAAATAAGTGCTCAACAAAATAAACCCATTGCAATCAACCATTCTACAAGTACATATCAGTAAAATGACTTTCACACAACACTAATTCTTTCAAAAATCTACCAAAAACAACAATATAATCAGCTACTCCCCATCACATCAGTTAAATCAACTATTAACCAAAACACCAGATTCAATTGACTACTCATCAACACTACATCAGTTTTAAATCAACTATTAACCAAAACACCTGATTCAATTGACTACTCATCAACACAACTCACAGTAAACTGCAAGCTGTTCATATTAGAAACTAAGATTATATATTTGTATATTGTTTCTATCTTTCAACAAGCTCCTTCTATTAACAATTTTGTAAGATGTTTCTGTAGAAAAAACACTGACCTGAAATTTAGCCATTATTAATTTGGGTTTGTTTGAAAATGCTCTATGCAATCAAAAAGTTTACAATGATAAATTAACCACATGATCTTAAAATGACTGAATTCAAATTGTCATTCAGAATGATTCAGTGTGTGTCTGAAGTCAGATAAGTTAAAGATATGCTTTACTGATGAGATATTATTTTAATTTAAACTAAATTTAAGAAAAACGTTACATGCTTTCTATTTTGTGAAAAGATCATTAAAAACTGAACATGTTGACAATGCAGGGCATTTTCAATATTCAAAAATTTTAATGCATGTACTTTCAAATAAATATACATAGAGTTCCCTGCAGACTATAAAAAAAACCCATCAAGTCATATTTTGTAAACCAGTATTTTATTTTGTATTAAATCAAAACCATATCATTAAAGAGTACCCCAAGTGTATCATCAGGTCTGTTGGTGCAGACACTGTCCTAATTAACCATGACTGACCATTAACATGACTAATATCATAATATAGTGCTGGTATACAACTTCACAACTGGTAAGTATTTTTACATACATATGTCTTACATATCCCTTATCTACTTGTCACTATGGAAACTGACTGGTTTCAGGTTTCATAAATCCTATTAGCTGTTCTTTCTGATAAAGGGGATGTGTGTAGAAATCTTTGCCAAGTTTTATAACATAGTGAAGAGTTAAGATTATCATACCAGATAAATATAACACATATACATGTGTGTGTTAAATTATGCAAGCTTGCATGTTTATCCTTATGTAACAAGAAACAAAGTTTGATTAAAATACAGGAAAATTATATTAATTGGCCCGGTTCCCACAAAAAAATAAAAGTAAGGACAATGTAGTTAACTTCTTAAAGATTGAATTTATAGTACAATAAAAATATATACATGTTTGAGGCGTGAGTAATGGTGTTTTATATAGCTAAGATTCTTTCATGGCAGTCTGTTCCCCAAAATTTGAGGAATTGGAGTGCCTGGAGAAAACCAGTGATCTTCAACAAGTTATGTGACAGACATTCTCATGTTAGTTTCTGAAACTCTAGAAGGACACAAACCAAGTATGTGAGAGGCTCTGTGATTCATGTTTTTCTTCAATTTTGTTCCAAAGTGTCTCTGTTTTTCTGTTACAGTAGAAATTATGCTACAGTGTATAATATCTCTAGCTGAACAAAAATGGAAATGAGTACATTATCAAATTTTTATAATGCTCAACAAACTTTAACACCTTGATAAATAATAAATAAGTTTTAATAAAATGAAAACTTTTCACACCATAGGATAACAACTGCATAATTTATATGTAGTGTATTTGTGAATCACATAGTGTTCATTCTTTAGCTAAACTACCAGACTGTCAAAAATCTTTTTATTATAGTACCAACAGGAAATGTTCAATTCATAAGTAAATGTGGTAATTCTAGACTTTATTTAACTTAATGACATCAAACTACAAGTTTATATAGAGGATATTTATCAACAAGTTTTATACAAGACCAGGACTGTATAACATTGTATAACATACAACTTAAAATGCATATCTAATACTCCTTGTTACATCTATGAGAAAATAACTATGTCATAAGTAATCTTCTGTCAATGTGCCCTGTTTTTTAAACAACGTACAATGTTTGGAGAATAATTTTTCACAGATTTGTTAAATATGACAATATAACTCTATTTAGTTAGTTAATTTCAGTCATTTTATTTATCCCTTTCTAGTTAATTTCAGTCATTTTATTTAGCCTTTTTGAGTCTAAATGAAGTTTAAATTGGCAGGTGCCAGGGGCAAAATGGAACTCTTACTCTTTTATTTGAAACCTGAATACTTACTTATTCACTCAATGTAATTCTTTTTGTTTGATTTTAACTGTTAAAATTATTATTTTATTTATCAGTTTATATAAAATTAAGATAAATACAAAACTTTAAATACATTAGGCTGCATGTTATATATCTCTACAGGGTAAAATCTGAAATTGCATGTCTTGAAAAATTTATTACTAAGGGAGATAACTCTGTTAAAAAAACTTCATTAGGAAAAAAATGAAAATCCCAGTATCCTTAAGAAATTCTCTTTGTTTTGTCTACCTGTACCAAATATGATACATCACTTTATCAAAAGAATAAGAAGTGTTGCTTATAAAAATTATTTGTGCTCTTATTAAATGTAACCATCGCTAGCTTCTTAAATAACATCTAAAGCAAGTGATGTTAAACAGTCAAGTTACTTGTTTGGATTTAGTCTTTAACCGGCACAACCCAGATGTTTAAAACTTAAGTTATATAGCTCAATCAATAGGGTAGTCAAAAGTTGTTTCTTACATACTACCATAAATTTTAATCTGTTGTATTAATGAGAATACAATAATTTTTTAATGGTCAAAATCATTTATAAAATTATTCAAGCTTTAACAGCTGGGTTTTAGGCAGACAACGGAACTTTACATACAAATTCCACATCAGAGATCACATATTTTGATTTATTTTTGACCTAAACTCCATGGTTCATGTATAGTTCTTTATTTATACTATTGTTACCATTTTTAATTTGTCACCAACATTTTAAAACAAACTGTTCATAAGCAATGAACTTTCGATTTGGTCCAAATTAATTTATTGTACTTTGAACCTTTCAGTCTACAACATAAATATATGACATTTCAATGGAAGAAAAAAAAAACATGTAGATGTGTGAGAAAATTTATTTTGTTACCATTCAGCAAAAAAGATGCAAAATATAAAATAATAATAATAAAAAATATAAAAAAAAAAAAAACATTTTCCCAAACTCATTAAAGATACTTTATCTGAAAACAGGTGCACAGTTTATATTCAATTAGGATTAGATACACTATGAAATCTAAATGTTTCTTATATAATTTAATCTCAGATAAAAGGATATATATTTAACTTTTGAATATCTGGATCATCTGGTAAAAAATAAATCTTGTGGTATGCCTAAATAAAAAGTTCTTATTACTTAAAAAAGAACTCACCTGGTCAAAGTTAATTGTAAGATTAACTTCGTTGTATTGGTTGCCTCTAGACAGTGGTGGGCTCTGCCACCAGTTTTCAGTCCCGTCAATGGCATTTTCTGCACGGTGATATTTATCTCGGGAAGAGGGGTCACAAATATCACAAAGCTGTCCCTGAATCAGAGGAAGATTGGAAATCTCTGCGGTACTATCCCTCTCGTCTCCACCCCCGGTAAGCCGGCAGAAAAGTTCTGGCATTGGAGTTCCATCTGAGCGAAGTCCACAAGTTGAAGTTGCAATAATTTCTCTATTTTGTGCTAAATTAAAATAAGGCGGTGTGAGAGGTGTATGTCCTTGAGATTTCACAAATGTTATAAAACAAATTAATAGTAAAATTTTCAGCACGGGAGTACCGTCCCGCACCGCCATGATTTTATTTCTAAACTAATTTGCTGAGTACGCGATAGGAGAGAAGGAAGGCACTAATTCATTTGGTACGTTCTATTTTTTCACAGGGGTGTTATAAACTATATGGGCTTTAAAGTATCGTAATTCTTTTGTGATTTTAAAAGTTTTCATTACTATATATATATGATATGTCATACTATAATATATTAACCTTATTATCAGCTAAGATATCGGTAAATAAGGCATTAAATAAAACGAATTAGCGGTATGGCATCCCTAAAGAATAAATGGGATATCTTAATAAGTTGAGGTTCTCATTAGGGTTTCGTGGTCTACTGATTACATTAGACTATGTGTCAGTACAGATGACCTTATGAGACTCTTTGATTTGAGGAATTACTGCCATAGAGTTTATAATAAATGTACTAGAAAAATAACAAATAATTGAATTATCCATCACATTAAATAATTAGTTAATAAATATTATTAATTAATAAATTATATAATTGTCTAAATACCCCCCAAAATAAATAAAAAATCAATAAAATAAAATAAAAAATAAATAAATAAAAACTAAAAATTAAAAAAAAATAATAATAAAAAACAGGGACCTATAACACTATCTAGCTATATCCGTCCCTGTAAAAAAATAATAATAAAATAAAATAAATTTTAAAAACCCGCTTTTATTCACTAAATTAATTTTTTTTATGTGTGTGAAAATGAAAGGTCCAACAATACCGTGAAAGTATTTTAAACCGGTTCTACTGAAATTATTTTAAATAAGTTATCAAGTGGTGTATGTAGCTCGAGTTCTTTTTATGGTGCTTGGTTGAATATTGTTTTACCTCACATCAGCAATTTTTCAGGTATTCGTGACGAAGCAATTTTTAAAAAAAAAATTAATTTCGACGATTGACCTGTCAAAATTTCGTGTGACGCGTAAATGCATGTGTTTCTGATATGTATTGTACTAACTAGTGCGTCCATACTGAGTGAGATCAAATGATATATAACTCCCTACTTTGAACGGGCACTAGATATAATGGCAGGAAAATACAAGTATCCATTTTGTGGATTTATTTTCCCACCAGTGAACCACCTACTTTAAATAACGAATTCATAAAATATTCGGCATTTTTTTATGTTATCATGATGAACCAGAAAAATTGAACACATTTTTTTAAAGGAAAAGACATCTTATTTATTCTTTACAATACTGCTAAACTGCGATGCTTGGGGTAGTCTAATCACTTATGACGAAAAAATCTAGACAGGTGAAATAGACTCGAATAATTTTTTAAGTTATCCATAAGCATATTGATTTTCCCCAAAACGAAGTGATCCTTTCGTCTCAGCCCCTGTTTCAGATGGCATGTCGGATATTTTCGAATAATCTATTTCAGAAAAAACCAACGGGACCACAAATTTCATAATTCTTATGTTTTATTTGCACAAACGTTTAACCTTTCTAGATCCATTGTGTTAAATGTAACTGTGGACTCTAAATACTTGAACTTAAATTGTCCATCAATTGGATTGTAAGATTTGTCTACATATAGATATTCATCTTTTTTCATACAATTCAACTGATATTCATTAACTTCAGGGTAGTGAGACTTAAAATTTTATTTTGATAAACGAAACAAGTTTTCTTTAGAGCGGAGTGGAGTGGAGTAATGGTGTTTAAAGTCCCAGTCAAGATTCTTTCATTTGTATATTGAGGCGGCCAGTTCAGGTATGATGGAGGAAGCATGGTTGTTCGGAGAAGACTACCAACCTCCAGTAACGAACTGACAAACTTTCTCACACAAGGATCTATCTATTGGGATTCAACCCTATGAAGCGAGAGGGGCCGCTGTGGAAAGTAAGCGGGAGCTGTAGTCCACTCGGTCACCAAGGCCCTCATTTAACAACACACTCAAATAAAGATTTCTCACTAAATATGGACAAACATGCAAATTTTTACAGTCAAAATCTCATTTATATTGCACTCCGTAAGTGGGAAGTCGTCACGGGGTTGGAACCCCAGCCGGGCCTGACCCTAGACTTGAAAGTGGGTAGTGGCTGTTCTTGCCGTCAAGCAATCGGCATTACGAAGTGAAAGTCACGTTTCTTTCGGATGGGAACTTAAAATAAACGAGGTCAGGTGTCACGGTAGGGCTGGCACGATAAAGGGCCCTGCTGTATAATGCCATCAGCGCAACGCACAGGCAAAATTTCTGCACTTTCGCATATAGCTGGCGACGTCTCGATATACTAGTAAGTGAAATATTCTTGACTGGGACGTTAAACATGATTTCCCAACTCAACTCAACTCATTTATTTTCTAGCTCTTCAGAAATACTGTCATGAGCTGAATTTGTATTCTACATACTACATATTTGTCAAATATCATTTTTAAAGGACGAGTCTCAAAAAGCCGAGCGATCCGCCTATAAGAACAAGGGGCCCATGGGCCTTAACGCTCACCCGAGAATACGTCCAAAATTGTTTGCAAAGCGCAACAGACAATATATTAGGTACAGAAACTTTACAAGTTTTCTCAGGTTAAAACCCCCCACAAAACTTAATCAGAAATATATCCAGTCACATTTCATTTATAAGTAGCATATATAATATGCATGAAGTTACTGTAATGCAATAAATAATTTCCAAATAATTAACAAATTTTAGTATACTTATACAGCTATGTCCTTGACCTTTGAACATATATGACCTTAAACCATATATGATCACCATGTCAATACCTACAATATTCTAATATACATGCCTATACAAAAAGTTAAAGTTTTCAAGATAATAAGCAATTTATGTCTTCTTTTGCAGCTGTGACCTTTACCTTTGAACACATGACCTTGAACCATATATCTAAATGATCATTGCTGCAATACCTACAATATTGTATTATATATGCCTATACAAAAAGTTAACAGTTTTCAAGATTATTAACAATTTAAGTCTTCTTTTGCAGCTGTGACCTTGACCTTTAAACATATGACCGTTAACCATATATCAATATGATCGCCATATCGATTCCTACAATATTTTAATATACATGCCTATACCAAAAATGTTAACAGTTTTCAAGATAATTAGCAATTTAAGTCTTCTTTTGCAGCTGTGACCTTGACCTTTGAACATATGACCTTGAAACATATATCAAAATGATCGTTGTCACAATACTTGCAATATTCTAATATACATGCCTATACAAAAAAGTTAACACTTTTCAAGATAATTAGCAATTTAAGTCTTCTTTTGCAGCTGTGACCTTCACCTTTGAACATGACCTTGAACCATATATCTAAATGATCGCCATATCAATTCCAACAATATTCTAATATACATGCCTATACAAAAAGTTAATAATTTTCAAGATAATTAGCAATTTGTCTTCTTTTGCATCTGTGACCTTCACCTTTGATCATATGACCTTGAACCATATATCAAAATGATCATTGTCACAATACCTACAATATTCTAATATACATGCCTATACAAAAAGAATATAGTTTTCAAAAATATCACATCAGATTTTTTCTCCCATCATCGGTTTTGGAGAAGAAGATTTTTTAAGACTTTTGGACCCCTAGGTCACCTTGACCTAGTTTTGGTAGCCATGGCAACGCCATGAACAAATCTGCCCAGCAGTTTTGGAGGAGAAGTCGAAAATAGGTGTTAACGACGCACACACGTACTCACGCACATGCACACGCCGCACCATGCCATAAGCTCACATGACCTTTAAGTCAGGTGAGCTAAAAATGCCAAAAAACAAGGTTACACCTTTGGGAGACCTCTATCCAACATCGACTCAAGGCCAAATGCAAATTAATTTTAGCCTAACGTGCCAATATAAAACATAACGTAATATAGACACCTCAAAATAGTTACTAGGAAAAAATCTAATATGGTCGTTTCGTTTTCTCACTATTATTACCCGCAAAATTCACAATACGTGATTTTCGCATGTGAACTAATGCAGCGCTTACACTGCAATGATAATAGTTCCGTGTTTTCACGCTTTGTCATGTGCTACTTTTGAATTTTTATGAAATAATACAATTCAAAAGTAGCACATGACAATTTATGAATAAATAAATTAAAAAGTAAATTTCTTGTTGTTTTGGGGATTAGCTGGTAGGCTGTAGTTGTAGTTAAATAAAACTAGAAGTCCAAGATAAAGTTCACTGTCTTGTATTGTAAATATTCGTCAGTATGAGATATGTATATACAGTCCTTCGGATAAGCCTAAATTCACCTTCTTACCGTTATTTCATTAATCAGAAAAATAAATATTGACTTGTCCAACCCATCAATTAAATGACCAGTGAAAATCTAAATTTTACCTAAGGAAATGTAATTTCAACTTTAATTTCAAATTTTGAATTACTTTTTAAAACAGATCATTTGAAGAAGTGACAGGACATCTATTGATGTTGAATGGTCATCCAAGTTAAATGAGACTTGAAATTGGATTTAAATATTTGTGGTTTTCATCTATTTAGAAATAACCAATACCATTGTGTCTTTTAAGTTTTAATGGAGGTGACAAAGTAATTGTAATGACATAAGACCCTTGCTCAGATTGAGCAGATTTTTAAGGCTTTTACGTAGGACTGTATAAGAAACTATATAGTGAATACAATAAATACGGTAATTCCGTATAATGTTCAAAATGCACACAAAGTTGCGAATATATAAAAATACATATTACGAAACCAACGGGTTTCCGTTATAATCAAAAACTTCAGTCAAAAGTAGCACATGACAGCTTTATAATGTTGTTTTGTATACTTTAAACTTGTATAGGAAACACACGAGTGGCCAGATGATATATCATAACGTATTTAGATCTATACGACGAAACAAGTTTCAATGTGTTCAGATGTGCAGTGCGTAATTTCATTGGGTTATTTGTTGATGAAGCAAATAAACTGCGTTTAAATGAGAAAAAATATTGTAAAAATGAAAAAAGAAATACTATAAAATATATAGATAAAAATAGATAATAATAATTTAAAAAAAAAAAAAAAAAAAAAAAAAATGGCGACATAAAATGGTATGCTAGCTAATATCAAGTATGTAAGTCATATTATAGATTTTTGAATTTTCTCATTCAGAAAATTCAAAAATTTGTAATATGACATGTATATTGTTTGGGGCATTTAAGGGGTAATATACATGTTTTATCTTTATCCCCAAATTATAATGCCAGCGCATCCCTCTCTATCAACCAAAATTTGCCATACAGAAGATAAAATATAGAAGTTTTGTCAAAATATCTTTGATAGAGAGGAATGCGCTCTATGTGTATTAACTGAAAAACACGGTTATTTTCATCAAGATTTTCGTATTTGTATGGAAGTATACGGAATGCAGTATTCTGAAATGTATGTTTTAACACCTAATGTAATGTTTTATCAAACTTTGAATATTCAAAACTGTTTCGTTTTGGTACTCTCTTTCAGATGTTTAAAGTGTAAATATTATTGTAACAAATTTATTTATAATTTTGAATTCTATAGGCGGATGCCTCGGCTTATTGCGACAATACCATTTTTGATAAAATTTAAAAATGGTATATGACCCATGCAAAATGGACAGCTATCATTTGGTTATTTTGAATATCTCATTTTAAATGCCGGAAATTCAAAATTAGGACATGAAAATATAAATTTTTAATCCAATTTATGGAATTGTTTATATTTATATGGATTACTAATATATAATATGTGTCGTTGTATGGAAATTTTATTCCGACCTTTAGTCTCAATTTATGCATTTCTTATATATATATACATGTATATATATATATATATATATATATATATATATATATATATATATATATATATATATATATATATATATATATATATAGGATTTTTAGAGAAACGCAGTTCTCTCGGCGGCATGGCTATTGGAAAGAGTTCTAAAAAAAAAAACAACTTATATAATATAAATATGTACAACGCGTTTTTTCGGATGTGAAGACAATATATGACAGTTGCCGTGACGGTACGCTGAATTAGGTAGACCTCTGAGGCACTGACTGATGGCTGAGCCAAGGGAATGTAGAGGCTTGTAACGACGACCAGATAAGAACTTTTTAAGTTTTGTAAGTAGGAATAAAGTCGCACATGTCTAGTATGGTGACTGTGGTAGGACGGTAACCTTCACCGACTTCAAAAATTGCTTTACAAGCTCGGATATATGTGATGAAGCATTATCATAAAGTAGATGAACATGCCTAAACGGGCGTCGTTAAAGATAATATCTCTTCAGTTTTTATTAGTATAACATCTCAGTATTACCGGCTTGTTACACTTTTGTCCTTCGGCACCGGAATTTGTACGGCTATACCATCACATGTGAAGAATGTGCAATAAAGAACCTTTTTTGTACTTGTGCTTCTTTTGGCAACTACAGGCCTTTACCATGTTTAGTTGACCATAATTTGTTTCCAATAGTTCTTACCTGTTCGAAATAGTGAACCTATGTTTCGTTACCAGTAACAATGTTTGCAAATTGTCTTTGATTGAATTTGGGAAACATTTTGAGCAATTGCCCAGCAGTTTGTACACGTACCCGTTTTTGGTCATCTGTCAACATGTGAGGGGTCCATCTAGGAGAAATCTTTTGTATTTTCAAAATACGCTTTCAAAATGAAATGCACACGCGATAGCGATATGCCAACAGCTTTGGCAATGCCACGAATCGTATATCTGCCAACACTTTCAATTATTTCCCTGACTTTTGAGACATTTGCCTTGCCTGTTGCAGTCACAGGTGGGCAAGAATTTGCTGCACCTTTGACGGACTGCAGTTACGGTCATCTCATGATGACGGACTCTGACTTAGGTGATTACGATTTTCCTTTTTTTCTCTTTGTTTAGCTGCTGCATTGTTAATTCAACACATCGGTTGCCTCGATATTTATATATAAGTGGAATTTGAATCGTATGGTTTTCACAAGTTTCGTTTTATGAAGCGTTCAAGGCTTTCGAAATTTTCGTCGAGATGTCCGTAACTACGGAAAAAATATTTCAATGATGTCCGTAACTTTGTCTGTGGATGTCCGTAACTGAAATTTTATGTAAGTTATAATGACATCGCTGTATTCTCATGAAGCACCCATTGCTTTATAATCCGCCTTATGTAGATGTGCTTCCTTTTATACTGCTGTAAGTAGTGCGCTCAATTTTTGAAAATCGTGCGCACGATTTACAAAGTCTTGCGCTCGATTTCAAAGTCGTGCGCTCGATTTACAAAGTCGTGCGCTATGTTTTCAAAAGTCGTGCGCTCGATTTCATTATATTTATTTGTCTGTGGTACTAACGGGGCTCCGCAGCATAGGCTACGCATATAGAAAGTCTCTAGATAGGCATATGTTTACAGAACACGAAAAAGCCATTGATGTGTCGTGTTTGCCGTGCCAAGTTTAATTTATGCGTCTAATTTGACAAGACACTGCAAACGTATTGAACATTTGAATTAAAATAAAAACTTGCGATCTTTATATTTTTTTTATTGACTGGTGTTGTAATTTTTATCAAGCAAAACCATAAATTTTACTAAGTATATACTCAAACTCACTGGCCTCAGTTGATCTTGGTCAAAAAAGCAAGGCGGTTTCGGCTCTATAAATTACTTAAACCACATTATTGACACATTATGTCCAATGAACGTCCAAAGGTTTTCGAGAGTTTAAGAACAAGTAGTCCGATATATGTGTTATATGAGTATTATTATTATCGTGTGTGTGTGTGTGTGTGTGTGTGTGTGTGCTTGTGTGGCGATGTCTTTGGTCGCTATGGTTGTTTTCAAGTACATTTTTGTCATCTGCAGCTAGATTCTTTTAACAATCTTTAATCCGATCAATAATCTTGACACCCAAAAGTACCATGTCCCTTAAGTTTTGGTTTTAGTCATGGGCGTGAAGCTAGCTAGACAGGAGGTCTTATCCTTTCGGAGCACTTGGTCGGGATTATATAGGCTCGTAGTAACTACCACAAGAGTGTATTGGTGCGGTATATCGCAATTGCGTAATTCCTTATTATTTGATCTTTTAAAGCTATATTCAGAAAAAATAAATTAATGTACTGAAAATATTTCATATTTTACACATTCTGGCCAAGTAAGTAACGTTCTAAATCCTGTAAAACGTGAGATATAAAAGGCTCGTTGTGGCATTTTTAATATTAATTTCAATTTTCAAAGTTACGGACAGCTTTTACAGATATCGTTCAGTTACGGACATCATTTGTAAACCAACATGGTGCCGTTACAGACACCATTTTGTGTAGTTACGGACATCTCGGCGAAAATTTAAAAACGCCTAGAACGCTTGATAAGGCGGAATTTGTGAAAAACGTACGCTTCAAATTCCACTAATATAAAAATTTCGAGGCAACCGATGTGTTGAACAAACAATGCAGCAGTTAAACAAAGAGAAATCAAGAAAATCGTAATCACCTAAAACTGCGTCCGTCATCTTGAAATGACCGTAACTGCTTAGGCATAACCCCTGTTATATATTTCCAAAGAGATATAAAAACGCGTTAAACCCCTGATGTAGCGTTAAATAGATTTGTAAATTTTAACAGATCTTGCTTGGAAAAATTTGTTGTTGTTGTTATGTTGTTTTACGCCGCATTAGCAATTTTTCAGCTGTCAGTCGAGTCGAAAGCAAGGTTATCAATCTCTATGGATAAATATAAAAATAATCGTGTATGCGCGAGATGTGCAAGTGTGTATAATGGTCTGCCGTGCACACATGACGACTATTGTTATAAAGTGCTAGTTTACAGAGTCATTTTGCCATAGACAAGCATACATTCCTTCCAGCGCATTATCCTGGCACCGGGTGAATCAGTTAATCCGTACTCTAATGGCAAGCGCCAGGTGAAGAAGCAGTATCTCAGATTTTAAAGATTAATGTATGACCCGGCCGGGGTTCTAACCCATGATATCCCGTTCTCGAGGAGGACGATCTACCACAGATAGTCACCGAGACTATAGGCATGGAAAGAAGTTTGTGTTAAAGGAAATGGTGTATAGAAGGGAAAATATCACGAACGTTTCCAAGACGTCAAACAGGTTTTGAGTGATAATTTTCACAGAAGCGTGAAAGAATAAAGTAACATATTTATATACAGTTTAAGATTTTAGATGTTTTAGTTTTAGATGTTTAGTTTTAAAAATAGTTTTATTCTATTACCAATCACTTAGATGACGCTGTAGTTTTGTTGAAGTTTTTGTTAAAAGGTTTTTGGAACTTATGGCCGTGGATGGTAAATATATACTGACCCTTGCCGATGAAAAACTTATTTTGGATTTCCAAATTAATACCAACTCCAACTTCGTTTTTATTTGATATGCTCATATATGCCAAGAACTATTTAACCTTCACCACAATTTTTGGCACAGTAGATGTTTTCAGAAAACCCATAACACATCAAATGGCTTCTTATGTACAACTCAGGAACGTTCCTTTAAAATCGAAGCAGTTTTATTTATTAATGACTACATTGAATTACTATAAAAACAGTTATTATAATTTTGACACAGTGGATAAAGCATCCTTCACCAGCCGTACTACATCTAAAGCACATCCCCAGTGTAAGGTAATCCCAGAGCCTCCATGTCCATAGTTATGTATAACCTGTGGCATAAATAATGTATGATAATAAAAAAAGCTTTAAAACGGGACAATGAAATGTAACTCAATGAAGTATCAAATAATTATGATATACATGTAATTTTCAAAATTTCAAGTTGGGTTTCTATGTCTTTGTTTACTTGTTGACACGTTAATATTAATTTCTGTAATTTTTTTATAAAGCTTATGCGAAATAAAAACAATAAAAACTATATATATATATATATATATATATATATATATATATATATATATATATATATATATATATATATATATATATATATATATAGATAGATATATATATATATATATATATAGAGAGAGAGAGAGAGAGAGAGAGAGAGAGAGAGAGAGAGAGAGAGAGAGAGAGAGACAGAGAGAGATAAATGAAACCTTTTGAATATTTCCATTTTTTGTTACACGCCGTTCCTGTCGAAGTCGTATTAAAGGCCTATATGGTCTTAATCCAACCCAATCTTGTATTACCTTAGCATTCTGAAGAAGAAAAGTCGATAGTGTTTTATATGGAGCACATGTCATATTAAGCACTGCAATAATACATTTTCTGAATGTTTTTAACGAAAAAAATGCATTATGATAGCACTTTTATAACTATTACATTAAAAATTGTCATATGATAGCTTCACATTCTAATATTAATATGAACAACTAATAAGATAATAATGAACTGTAGTGAAAAATTACGGAAAAATTAATGAAATAATTACATAAGATAAAATATAAGTGTACGGTGCTATGTGCTTATCAGATAGTCTGTTACAGGAAGATGTAAAAACTAACCTGTCATCCGAATAACACTACTGAGTACTGCCTCTCATTGCCGAGGTTCGAATTCCGCTCAGTAAAAACTAACCTGTCACCCGAATGACACTACTGAGTACTGCCTCTCATTGCCTAGGTTCGAATCCCCCTCAGTAAAAACTAACCTGTCACCCGAATAACACTACTGAGTACTGCCTCGCATTGCCTAGGCTCGAATCCCGTTCAGTAAAAACTAACCTGTCATCCGAATAACACTACTGAATACTGCCTCTCATTGCCTAGGTTCGAATCCCGCTCAGTAAAAACTAACCTGTCATCCGAATAACACTACTGAGTACTGCCTCTCATTGCCGAGGTTCGAATTCCGCTCAGTAAAAAACTAACCTGTCACCCGAATGACACTACTGAGTACTGCCTCTCATTGCCTAGGTTCGAATCCCCCTCAGTAAAAACTAACCTGTCACCCGAATAACACTACTGAGTACTGCCTCGCATTGCCTAGGCTCGAATCCCGTTCAGTAAAAACTAACCTGTCATCCGAATAACACTACTGAATACTGCCTCTCATTGCCTAGGTTCGAATCCCGCTCAGTAAAAACTTACCTGTCATCCGAATAACACTACTGAGTACTGCCTCTCATTGCCTAGGTTCGAATCCCGCTCAGTAAAAACTAACCTGTCATCCGAATGACACTACTGAGTACTGCCTCTCATTGCCTAGGTTCGAATCCCGCTCAGTAAAAACTAACCTGTCATCCGAATAACAATACTGAGTACTGCCTCTCATTGCCTAGGCTCGAATCCCGCTCAGTAAAAACTAACCTGTCACCCGAATGACACTACTGAGTACTGCCTCTCATTGCCTAGGCTCGAATCCCGCTCAGTAAAAACTAACCTGTCATCCAAATGACACTACTGAGTACTGCCTCTCATTGCCAAGGCTCGAATCCCGCTCAGTAAAAACTAACCTGTCATCCGAATGACACTACTGAGTACTGCCTCTCATTGCCTAGAATCGAATCCCGCTCAGTAAAAACTAACCTGTCATCCAAATGACACTTCTGAGTACTGCCTCTCATTGCCTAGGCTCGAATCCCGCTCAGTAAAAACTAACCTGTTACCCGAATGACACTCCTGAGTACTGCCTCTCATTGCCTAGGTTCGAATTGCGCTCAGTAAAAACTAACCTGTCATCCGAATGACACTACTGAGTACTGCCTCGCATTGCCTAGGCTCGAATCCCGCTCAGTAAAAACTAACCTGTCATCCGAATGACACTACTGAGTACTGCCTCTCATTGCCTAGGCTCGAATCCCGCTCAGTTAAAACTAACCTGTCATCCGAATAACACTACTGAGTACTGCCTCGCATTGCCTAGGCTCGAATCCCGCTCAGTAAAAATTTACCTGTCACCCGAATGACACTACTGAGTACTGCCTTCATTGCCTAGGCTCGAATCCCGCTCAGTCAAAACTAACCTGTTACCCGAATGACACTACTGAGTACTGCCTCTCATTGCCTAGAATCGAATCCCTCTCAGTAAAAACTAACCTGTCACCCGAATGACACTACTGAGTACTGCCTCTCATTGCATAGGCTCGAATCCCGCTCAGTAAAAACTAACCTGTCACCCGAATAACACTACTGAGTACTGCCTCGCATTGCCTAGGCTCGAATTCCGCTCAGTAAAACTAACCTGTCTTCCGATTGACACTACTGAGTAATGCCTCGCATTGCCTAGGTTCGAATCCCGCTCAGTAAAAACTAACCTGTCATCCGAATAACACTACTGAATACTGCCTCTCATTGCCTAGGTTCGAATCCCGCTCAGTAAAAACTTACCTGTCATCCGAATAACACTACTGAGTACTGCCTCTCATTGCCTAGGTTCGAATTCCGCTCAGTAAAAACTAACCTGTCATCCGAATAACACTACTGAGTACTGCCTCTCATTGCTTAGGTTCGAATCCCGCTCAGTAAAAACTAACCTGTCATCCGAATAACAAAACTGAGTACTGCCTCTCATTGCCTAGGCTCGAATCCCGCTCAGTAAAAACTAACCTGTCACCCGAATGACACTACTGAGTACTGCCTCTCATTGCCAAGGCTCGAATCCCGCTCAGTAAAAACTAACCTGTCATCCGAATGACACTACTGAGTACTGCCTCTCATTGCCTAGAATCGAATCCCGCTCAGTAAAAACTATACTGTCATCCAAATGACACTTCTGAGTACTGCCTCTCATTGCCTAGGCTCGAATCCCGCTCAGTTAAAACTAACCTGTTACCCGAATGACACTCCTGAGTACTGCCTCTCATTGCCTAGGTTCGAATTGCGCTCAGTAAAAACTAACCTGTCATCCGAATGACACTACTGAGTACTGCCTCGCATTGCCTAGGCTCGAATCCCGCTCAGTAAAAACTAACCTGTCATCCGAATGACACTACTGAGTACTTCCTCTCATTGCCTAGTCTCGAATCCCGCTCAGTTAAAACTAACCTGTCATCCGAATGACACTACTGAGTACTGCCTCGCATTGCCTAGGTTTGAATCCCGCTCAGTAACAAGAGGCCCATGGGCCTTAACGCTCACCTGAAGATATTTCCAATATTGTTTGCAAAGTGCAATAGACAATATATTAAGTACAGAAACTTTAAAAGATAATTAATAATTTTAGTATTTCTATGTTGATATGACCTTGAGCTTTGAACATATAACCTTAAACCATATATCAAAATGATTGTTGTCGCAATACCTACAATATTCTAATAAACATGCCTATACAAAAAGTTAATAGTTTTCAAGATAATTAGCAATTTAAGTCTTATTTTGCAGCTGTGACCTTGAACTTTCAACATATGACTATGAACCATATATCAAAATGATCGTTGTCGCAATACCTACAATATTCTAATAAACATGCCTATACGAAAAGTTAATAGTTTTCAAGATAATTAGCAATTTAAGTCTTATTTTGCAGCTGTGAACTTGAACTTTCAACATATGACCTTGAACCATATATCAAAATGATCTTTGTCTCAATACCTTCAATATTCTAATAAACATGCCTATACGAAAAAGTTAATAGTTTTCAAGATAATTAGCAATTTAAGTCTTATTTTGCACATGTGAGCTTGAACCAATATCAAAATGATCTTTGTCTCAATACCTTCAATATTCTAATATACATGCCTATACAAAAAGTTAATAGTTTTCAAGATAATTAGCAATTTAAGTCTTCTTCTGAAGCTGTAACCTTGACCTTTCAACATACGACCTTGAACCATATATCAAAATGATCTTTGTCTCAATACCTTCAATATTCTAATATACATGCCTATACAAAAAGTTAATAGTTTTCAAGATAATTAGCAATTTAAGTCTTCTTTTGCAGCTGTGACCTTGACCTTTCAACATACGACCTTGAACCATATATCAAAATGATCGTTGTCACAATACCTGCAATATTCTAATATACATGCCTATACAAAAAGTTAATAGTTTTCAAGATAATTAGCAATTTAAGTCTTCTTTTGCAGCTGTGACCTTGACCTTTCAACATACGACCTTGAACCATATATCAAAATGACTGTTGTCGCAATACCTGCAATATTCTAATATACATGCCTATACAAAAAGTTAATAGTTTTCAAGATAATTAGCAATTTAAGTCTTATTTTGCAGCTGTGACCTTGAACTTTCAACATATGACTATGAACCATATATCAAAATGATTGTTGTCGCAATACCTACAATATTCTAATAAACATGCCTATACGAAAAGTTAATAGTTTTCAAGATAATTAGCAATTTAAGTCTTATTTTGCAGCTGTGACCTTGAACTTTCAACATATGACCTTGAACCATATATCAAAATGATCTTTGTCGCAATACCCACAATATTCTACTATACATACCTATACAAAAAGTAAATAGTTTTGAAGAAAATTAGCAATTTAAGTCTTCTTTTGAAGCTGTGACCTTGACCTTTCAACATATGACCTTGAACCATATATCAAAATGATCGTTGTCGCAATACCTACAATATTCTAATAAACATGCCTATACGAAAAAGTTAATAGTTTTCAAGATATTTAGCAATATAAGTCTTCTTCTGCAGCTGTGACCTTGACCTTTGAACATATGACCTTGAACCATATATCAAAATGATTGTCATGTCAATACCCACAATATTCTAATTTACATGCCTATACAAAAAGTTAATAGTTTTCAAGACAATTAGCAATTTAAGTCTTCTTTTACAGCTGTGACCTTGACCTTTGAACATATGACCTTGAACCATATATCAAAATGATCTTTGTCGCAATACCTTCAATATTCTAATAAACATGCCTATACGAAAAAGTTAATAGTTTTCAAGATAATTAGCAATTTAAGTCTTATTTTGCACATGTGAGCTTGAACCAATATCAAAATGATCTTTGTCTCAATACCTTCAATATTCTAATATACATGCCTATACAAAAAGTTAATAGTTTTCAAGATAATTAGCAATTTAAGTCTTCTTCTGAAGCTGTAACCTTGACCTTTCAACATACGACCTTGAACCATATATCAAAATGATCTTTGTCTCAATACCTTCAATATTCTAATATACATGCCTATACAAAAAGTTAATAGTTTTCAAGATAATTAGCAATTTAAGTCTTCTTCTGAAGCTGTAACCTTGACCTTTCAACATACGACCTTGAACCATATATCAAAATGATCGTTGTCACAATACCTGCAATATTCTAATATACATGCCTATACAAAAAGTTAATAGTTTTCAAGATAATTAGCAATTTAAGTCTTCTTTTGCAGCTGTGACCTTGAACTTTCAACATATGACTATGAACCATATATCAAAATGATTGTTGTCGCAATACCTACAATATTCTAATATACATGCCTATACAAAAAGTTAATAGTTTTCAAGATAATTAGCAATTTAAGTCTTATTTTGCAGCTGTGACCTTGAACTTTCAACATATGACTATGAACCATATATCAAAATGATTGTTGTCGCAATACCTACAATATTCTACTAAACATGCCTATACGAAAAGTTAATAGTTTTAAAGATAATTAGCAATTTAAGTCTTATTTTGCAGCTGTGACCTTGAACTTTCAACATATGACCTTGATCCATATATCAAAATGATCTTTGTCGCAATACCCACAATATTCTACTATACATACCTATACAAAAAGTAAATAGTTTTGAAGAAAATTAGCAATTTAAGTCTTCTTTTGAAGCTGTGACCTTGACCTTTGAACATATGACCTTGAACCATATATCAAAATGATCTTTGTCGCAATACCTTCAATATTCTAATAAACATGCCTATACGAAAAAGTTAATAGTTTTCAAGATAATTAGCAATTTAAGTCTTATTTTGCACATGTGAGCTTGAACCAATATCAAAATGATCTTTGTCTCAATACCTTCAATATTCTAATATACATGCCTATACAAAAAGTTAATAGTTTTCAAGATAATTAGCAATTTAAGTCTTCTTCTGAAGCTGTAACCTTGACCTTTCAACATACGACCTTGAACCATATATCAAAATGATCTTTGTCTCAATACCTTCAATATTCTAATATACATGCCTATACAAAAAGTTAATAGTTTTCAAGATAATTAGCAATTTAAGTCTTCTTCTGAAGCTGTAACCTTGACCTTTCAACATACGACCTTGAACCATATATCAAAATGATCGTTGTCACAATACCTGCAATATTCTAATATACATGCCTATACAAAAAGTTAATAGTTTTCAAGATAATTAGCAATTTAAGTCTTCTTTTGCAGCTGTGACCTTGAACTTTCAACATATGACTATGAACCATATATCAAAATGATTGTTGTCGCAATACCTACAATATTCTAATATACATGCCTATACAAAAAGTTAATAGTTTTCAAGATAATTAGCAATTTAAGTCTTATTTTGCAGCTGTGACCTTGAACTTTCAACATATGACTATGAACCATATATCAAAATGATTGTTGTCGCAATACCTACAATATTCTACTAAACATGCCTATACGAAAAGTTAATAGTTTTAAAGATAATTAGCAATTTAAGTCTTATTTTGCAGCTGTGACCTTGAACTTTCAACATATTACCTTGATCCATATATCAAAATGATCTTTGTCGCAATACCCACAATATTCTACTATACATACCTATACAAAAAGTAAATAGTTTTCAAGATAATTAGCAATTTAAGTCTTCTTCTGAAGCTGTAACCTTGACCTTTCAACATACGACCTTGAACCATATATCAAAATGATCTTTGTCTCAATACCTTCAATATTCTAATATACATGCCTATACAAAAAGTTAATAGTTTTCAAGATAATTAGCAATTTAAGTCTTCTTCTGAAGCTGTAACCTTGACCTTTCAACATACGACCTTGAACCATATATCAAAATGATCTTTGTCTCAATACCTTCAATATTCTAATATACATGCCTATACAAAAAGTTAATAGTTTTCAAGATAATTAGCAATTTAAGTCTTCTTCTGAAGCTGTAACCTTGACCTTTCAACATACGACCTTGAACCATATATCAAAATGATCGTTGTCACAATACCTGCAATATTCTAATATACATGCCTATACAAAAAGTTAATAGTTTTGAAGAAAATTAGCAATTTAAGTCTTCTTTTGAAGCTGTGACCTTGACCTTTCAACATATGACCTTGAACCATATATCAAAATGATCGTTGTCGCAATACCTACAATATTCTAATAAACATGCCTATACGAAAAAGTTAATAGTTTTCAAGATATTTAGCAATATAAGTCTTCTTCTGCAGCTGTGACCTTGACCTTTGAACATATGACCTTGAACCATATATCAAAATGATTGTCATGTCAATACCCACAATATTCTAATATACATGCCTATACAAAAAGTTAATAGTTTTCGAGACAATTAGCAATTTAAGTCTTCTTTTACAGCTGTGACCTTGACCTTTGAACATATGACCTTGAATCATATATCAAAATGATCGTCATGTCAATACCTACAATATTCTAATATACATGCCTATACAAAAAGTTAATAGTTTTCAAGATATAGTGACAAATATATAATTTTTAGCAATTTCCCCACTCAGTGCCTTACAATTTCCCCATTTTGAGCCCCATGGCTACCATTTGTGCAAATCTGAAAATAGATGACCTAAGGATGTTATAAATGAAATAACTAAGGTATATCTCTTGTAGATTCAGAGGAGAAGATTTTTGAAGTTTTTCACTATTTCCCCCCTTGTGGGGCCCCAAGGGGACATAACTCCTTCATTTGTGCAAATCTGAAAGGGCTTTACCCAGGCATGATGGTTACCAAGTTTCACTAAATTTGGCCCAGTGGTTTTGGAGGAGAAGATTAAAATGTAAAAAGTTTACGCACGACGGACGACGCACGACGCACGACGCACGACGGACGACGGACGACGCACGACGGACGAAGATGGATAGCAATAGCTCATCTGAGCTTTCAGCTCAGGTGAGCTAAAAATTTACCTGTCACCCGAATGACACTACTGAGTACTGCCTTCATTGCCTAGGCTCGAATCCCGCTCAGTCAAAACTAACCTGTTACCCGAATGACACTACTGAGTACTGTCTCTCATTGCCTAGGCTCGAATCCCGCTCAGTAAAAACTAACCTGTCACCCGAATGACACTACTGAGTACTGCCTCTCATTGCCTAGGCGCGAATCCCGTTCAGTAAAAACTAACCTGTCACCCGAATAACACTACTGCGTACTGCCTCGCATTGCCTAGGTTCGAATCCCGCTTTCTCGTATAGAGATCTTCTTGAGCGGAATTCGAACCTAGGCAATGCGAGGCAGTACTCAGCAGTGTTATTCGGATGAAAGGTTAGTAAAAACTAACCTGTCAACCGAATGACACTACTGAGTACTGCCTCTCATTGCATAGGCTCGAATCCCGCTCAGTAAAAACTAACCTGCCACCCGAAAAACACTACTGAGTACTGCCTCGCATTGCCTACGCTCGAATCCCGCTCAGTAAAAACTAACCTGTCACCCGAATAACACTACTGAGTACTGCCTCGCATTGCCTAGGTTCGAATCCCGCTAAGTAAAAACTAACCTGTCACACGAATAACACTACTGAGTACTTCCTCTCATTGCATAGGTTCGAATCCCGTTCAGGAAAAACTAACCTGTCACCCGAATGACACTACTGAGTACTGCCTCTCATTGCCTAGGCTCGAATCCCGCTCAGTAAAAACTAACCTGTCACCCGAATAACACTACTGAGTACTGCCTCTCATTGCCTAGGCTCGAATCCCGCTCAGTAAAAACTAACCTGTCATCCGAATGACACTCCTGAGTACTGCCTCGCATTGCCTAGATTCGAATTCCGCTCAGTAAAAACTAACCTGTCTTCCAAATGACACTCCTGAGTACTGCCTCGCATTGCCTAGATTCGAATTCCGCTCAGTAAAAACTAACCTGTCTTCCAAATGACACTCCTGAGTACTGCCTCGCATTGCCTAGGCTCGAATCCCGCTCAGTAAAAACTAACCTGCCACCCGAATGACACTACTGAATACTGCCTCTCATTTCCTAGGCGCGAATCCCGTTCAGTAAAAACTAACCTGTCACCCGAATAACACTACTGCGTACTGCCTCGCATTGCCTAGGTTCGAATCCCGCTTTCTCGTATAGAGATCTTCTTGAGCGGAATTCGAACCTAGGCAATGCGAGGCAGTACTCAGCAGTGTTATTCGGATGAAAGGTTAGTAAAAACTAACCTGTCACCCGAATGACACTACTGAGTACTGCCTCTCATTGCATAGGCTCGAATCCCGCTCAGTAAAAACTAACCTGCCACCCGAATAACACTACTGAGTACTGCCTCGCATTGCCTAGGCTCGAATCCCGCTCAGTAAAAACTAACCTGTCACCCGAATAACACTACTGAGTACTGCCTCGAATTGCCTAGGTTCGAATCCCGCTCAGTAAAAACTAACCTGTCACCCGAATAACACTACTGAGTACTTCCTCTGATTGCATAGGTTCGAATCCCGTTCAGTAAAAACTAACCTGTCACCCGAATGACACTACTGAGTACTGCCTCTCATTGCCTAGGCTCGAATCCCGCTCAGTAAAAACTAACCTGTCACCCGAATAACACTACTGAGTACTGCCTCTCATTGCCTAGGTTCGAATCCCGCTCAGTAAAAACTAACCTGTCGCCCGAATAACACTACTGAGTACTGCCTCTCATTGCCTAGGCTAGAATCCCGCTCTGTAAAAACTAACCTGTCACCCGAATAACACTACTGAGTACTGCCTCTCATTGCCTAGGTTCGAATCCCGCTCAGTAAAAACTAACCTGTCACCCGAATAACACTGCTGAGTACTGCCTCTCATTGCCTAGGTTCGAATCCCGCTCAGTAAAAACTAACCTGTCACCCGAATAACACTACTGAGTACTGCCTCTCATTGCCTAGGCTCGAATCCCGCTCAGTAAAAACTAACCTGTCACCCGAATGACACTACTGAGTACTGCCTCTCATTGCCTAGGCTCGAATCCCGCTCAGTAAAAACTAACCTGTCACCCGAATGACACTACTGAGTACTGCCTCTCATTGCCTAGGCTCGAATCCCGCTCAGTAAAAACTAACCTGCCACCCGAATGACACTACTGAGTACTGCCTCTCATTGCCTAGGCTCGAATCCCGCTCAGTAAAAGCTAACCTGTCTTCCAAATGACACTCCTGAGTACTGCCTCGCATTGCCTAGAATCGAATTCCGCTCAGTAAAACTAACCTGTCTTCCGATTGACACTACTGAGTAATGCCTCGCATTGCTTAGGTTCGAATCCCGCTCAGTAAAAACTAACCTGTCATCCGAATAACACTACTGAGTACTGCCTGTCATTGCCTAAATTCGAATCCCGCTCAGTAAAAACTAACCTGTCTTCCGAATAACACTACTGAGTACTACCTCGGATTGCCTAGGTTCGAATCCCGCTCAGTCAAAACTAACCTGTTACCCGAATGACACTACTGAGTACTGCCTCTCATTGCCTAGGCTCGAATCCCGCTCAGTAAAAACTAACCTGTCACCCGAATGACACTACTGAGTACTGCCTCTCATTGCCTAGGCGCGAATCCCGTTCAGTAAAAACTAACCTGTCACCCGAATAACACTACTGCGTACTGCCTTGCATTGCCTAGGTTCGAATCCCGCTCAGTAAAAACTAACCTGTCACCCGAATAACACTACTGAGTACTGCCTCGCATTGCCTAGGTTCGAATTGCGCTCAGTAAAAACTAACTTGTCATTCGAAAAACAATACTGAGTACTGTCTCTCATTGACTAGGTTCGAATCCCGCTCAGTAAATTTTAATTTGTCATCCGAATAACACTACTGAGTACTGCCTCGCATTGCCTAGGTTCGAACCCCGTTCAGTAAAAACTAACCTGTCACCCGAATAACACTACTGAGTACTGCCTCGCATTGCCTAGGCTCGAATCCCGTTCAGTAAAAACTAACCTGTCACCCGAATAACACTACTGAGTACTGCCTCGCATTGCCTAGGTTCTAATCCCGTTCAGTAAAAAACTAACCTGTTACCCGAATGACACTACTGAGTACTGCCTCTCATTGCCTAGGCTCGAATCCCGCTCAGAAAAAAATTAACCTGTCACCCGAAAAACACTATTGAGTACTGCCTCGCATTGCCTAGGTTCGAACTCCGCTCAGTAAAAACTAACCTTTCATCCGAATAACACTACTGAGTACTGCCTCTCATTGCCTAGGTTCGAATCCCGTTCAGTAAAAACTAACCTGTTACCCGAATGACACTACCGAGTACTGCCTCTCATTGCCTAGCCTCGAATCCCGCTCAGTAAAAACTAACCTGTCATCCGAATGACACTTCTGAGTACTGCCTCTCATTGCCTAGGCTCGAATCCCGCTCAGTAAAAACTAACCTTTCATCCGAATAACACTGCTGAGTACTGCCTCGCATTGCCTAGGTTCGAATTCCGCTCAAGAAGATCTCTGTACGAGAAAGTTTGTCAGTTTGCTTGCCGAAGGTGGGTTGTTTTCTCTGGATACTCCGTTTTACTCCACCATCCCAGAACTGACCGCCTCGTTATTAGTGTAAGAATCTTGACTTGGCGTAACAAACCATTACTTTATTCTACATCACAAATGGGTACTGCTTTGTCAATGTCAAACTTAACAAACATGGTAATCAATGGTTTCAAAACAATTGCACAATTGCCTGCACTCTTTCAACGTCTCGGCGACAAAAGCGCGCGGGTACTGATCACAGTGACTCTCACAGCCTAGGTTCGAATCCTGCTCGGGCAAAACTTAGTGTGATGAAGTTTGTTAGGGTTTCTCCGCCATCCCTTAAATGACCACCTCGGTATTAGTAAAATCTCTAAACACTAGATTATTATTTTTTTTTTTGGGGGGGGGGGGGGTGTAGGGGAAGTCATAGACCATCTTTAGTGTCATTAATTTATATTGTGAACTTTTGTGCGTTTTAAATTGCAAACCTCTTTTCTATTGTAGTAACAAAAGAAATCTCTTTTACTTTTTTGAGTATCTTTTTCAATCAAGAATGCGTCTATTTAATTTTACATCTAAATTCCGTTACCATTTCATCCCACCCGTTATCTTGTTTCATTATTATTTACCTCCAGACTTGGAACCATTTTAATGCATCCTGACCAAATTCTATCCCTATCAGAAATTGATACATTCGTGTTCCAATTTTCCTTCTGGCTTGTGCCTCCCAATGAAACCCCATGTACGCTTAAATAAATAAATAAATAAATAAAGAAATAAATAAATAACAAGTGATATAATAATTAAGTCTAAGAGAAGCGGGCGAAATTCGTGTATATAGCATAAAAACAAAACATCAGCATAACTGTCATATTATAAATTTTTGAATTTTCTGAATGAAATACATGTATTCAAAAATTTATAATATGACATAACCTTACACGTCTTCTTAGCACCAAAATAAATAAATAAACAAATAAATAAATAAATTTTTTACTTTAATTCTACGGTCGTGGTAGCTCTCTTTCGCTGTATATATACAAGCAATCCGGTATTGCTGTGATGCACAAAGGGTACTATAACCGACTGATTGACACATTTGGAGTAATATTATTTGTGTACGTAAATCAGTTAGGTAATGAAGATTTAATAATTGAACTTCTTACAGGTCATAATGTCATCTTTAGAGAATACTAAAACTAAACAGGACGTAATTGAAAGAAATTTGGCCAAGGCGTAAAACTCCGGTTCTCCATCATCAGTTTACGGCAATGGTATTTATGACTTTATTAATAAATTTATTTATGACTGAGTAAATGAAAATCTTCACAATTACTAAAGTAAAAGCGATATCTTACCCCGGAAGTATGTAAACATCATCAGTACCATCAAATGATATGTAGAAATGTTTAACCCAAGGTGCGTGAACCTTGATAAGTTGACCTCGAATAGGCCGTACAGTTTTGTCTTCTACTAATTGCGCAGCACCAATACCAGAACAGTTAATTATTATATCATATCCTGCATCTAACTACAATTAAAAAAGAACGAGGAGGAACATTAGAAACATAGAATTATACATTTATAGTGTGAAGATTTAATGCAACGCACAAGAGAAAAATCTTAAGAAAATCTAAAATTAGTTTTGGATTGATATTGTGCATTTGGTGCAATAACACCAGTTATTGATGTTCGCTCTAAGATTGGAAGTGGTTAGTTGTAAAGTTGTTTAACTTCGAGTCCGCAGAATTTCAGCTATTCGCGACGAGATCTAGTTAATAAGTCTTTAGGAATAAATCTTAAAACAAGTTTATGTGTGCGTGAAGAAGATTTTCGCCGAGTGAGTATTATGGTCTGCCTCCTAATACCACGCACTCAGGACGAGGAAGAAATATCTAAAATTTTAGTCCTCGGTTGGATTCAAAATCCCTGACCTCCCATTCTCGAGGTGGAGGCTCTAACACTCAACCACCGACATAGTGTTTGGTTGAATTTGGAAAAGATCAAACCAATGAAGTTTAAAATAAAAGTTTCAGTTTAGGGTTACATGTATTAGGTTGTTTTTATTGTTTGTTACCTCATCTAATGACTTTAGTTTAAGTTGTTTCGTTTTACCACCCCTCAGCTTAAATCTGCAATGTAAACAATAAGTGGCCTTTCAGTGCCTATGTCACTTAACTGACTACATGTATATTTATCACAATTACAACTTAATAAAACGCGTGGAACTCTTAACTTGAATTAATCTTCGTTGCCCTAGAAAAGAAAGGTTTTTAAGAATAAACTTAAGATAGTACATACATGTATTTTGTTTTCTTTTTGACAAACTTGAGCTATTCACAAAGAATCGATCGGTCATTTAAGCACTATTTAAAACATTTCGCAAATAACGAGCCAATGAAAATGAAATCGAAAAAAGGTCTTTTCACATGTATGACATGGTTATGCATTTATTTTCTACATATGATGTTAGATTTGTAAATTAATCTGTAAACAAAAACGTCATAACCATTTGTTTTGATTTTATTAAAACTGATATTTAATTGCATCTCTGATGCCAGATATGGCCAATTGTCACCTAAGCCAAGATTTTAATAAGCTCGTATAATTATGGATTGGTAGTCTTTGCTTACCTTTTCATTAGCCAAGGTAGATATTGCTTAACATCTATCATTAATGATGTGAAAGTTGTACCTCCTCTGAAAGATAAAAAATTGTGAACCAACATATATTTTACATCTTAATAATTCTATTGCAGAAAGGTTTTGCATTTAAAAAACCATGTACTTTTATCGGAACAAAACTCAGTGTTGTAGACAATACAGTACATCACAAGTTCCTAAAACACAGAGAATAAATTTGTATGTGTATTTGATTTGCTTCATAAATTACCAATTTATTAAGAATCTTTTTTTATTTCAAAATTGAGCCCACTGAATAAATATAAAATTGAATAGAGACTTCGTCATTCGCGTTCATTCTCAATACATTTATTTATATCTTATTAACAAATTGTGGATAGCGAATCTCCATATATATATAGTAATTTTTCCCCGTTTGTACCCAAATGATAATGACTTTCAATGTGATTAAATTGTCCTTTTGTAAGCTTATGTTAATATAGAAGAGACGGAATCCTCTTGTTACAATTAGACCTACTTGGCATAAGGGTTTATCGTTTTTATTTCTTTGTCTGTCAGGGGCCGGTATCCCAACACACTTTCCTTCCAGAATGGGTTCTGTAATACAATGAAAAGGTTAATCAAAACAGCACTGAAAGGGTTTTATTATAAATCTTCGAAATCAAATCTGATAAACTTGATGATATGGACCTATTATAATTGAATACTGAATAATATACTAAACAATGAGTTTATGCAATTACTATAGTTAAACTGTAGTTGAAAATTTGCACTCAAAGATAGTTTAAGCAACCAAGAACACGTTTTGAAAGACGATTTAAAAAAATTGCACAAGATGAACACCTAAAATGGCCTTTGTAGAGTCACTGTGCGCTCAGTTTGACAATCCAATAGTTTTTTAAACTATTCATTGTCATATCTCCTATTACAAAATCAAGAAATCGATTACTTGCTGGTCCGCAGTGTCTTGTATAAAGTTGTATCCGGACACTAACTGTGCTCCTAACATCCCCGCTTCAGGTGAACTAGATAACTCTAAAAGGTAGTCAAATGTAATCTTTCCCCATCTTCTGAAATTTAAAGTAATGAGCACTTGTAAGACTTTCTCAAGTTTCTTTTTTGTTGTTCAATGATATACTACAACATATATTTAGTGCTTAATCAATACTTGACAAATTGGAAATCATTTTCGAAGTAGCAGTTAGCAAAATTTCGCTAAGTCATAGAAAACAATACACTAATTCTCGGAAGTTGTTGTCTTGGCTATCAGTGCTTAAATGCTTACTATGAAAAACGCTTTTATTTATTAAGATTCCGTTTACACATTAGTACAGGTGTATGATGTATGGTTCTGTTTCGTCTTTACTTAAAATAACACTTAAGTCTTGTACCTGAACTTTTCAAATTTATGGTACTAAACACTAACATACGACCACTTCTGCCAAACCGTTAAAACCTGTGATTAAACGAAAACGTTTACTTTTTAAGTAGTGGTTACAATTTTTCGTAATACTCGACTAAACAAGCATTGTTTTGAAAACAACAGACCCAATTAGACATGTGTCGCTCAACTAGCAGTTATTCAATATATTGCATGAATAAATTAGGGCATCATATAAATTGTTCTTTAGAGCTAATTCAATGTATAAAAATCGTGAGAACTATTTTGGTGCTCCTAGTTCCAAATGTACTGTGTTTGAAATTTCAACTAAGCCGTTACATTAAGAAATCCATAATAACAATTCATCTTAGTTCTGATATTTTTAACGGCCATTTTGAATTTCGGTCAGATATGATGAAAACAAAGTGTAATCACTATAAGCCAAAGAATTTCCTTATAAAGTTTGGGTTCAATTGGCCTTGTGATTTTAGAGATGATTTTAAATAATTGGGTTTCAAAATAGAATCTTTCTTGTATAATCTGCCAAAATCAATCAGATCAACAAGAAGTTGTGTAGAAAAGGTTACACGATTAAAACCAAGAGTTCTGTTATCAATGTTATAAAATTAGAACTAAATCGGCCTATTTGAAAACCAGAAGCGACAATGCATTTTTTGTCGGTCATCATTGATTTCACACGAACGAGTTGGATACAACTATCAAAAACCTTCCATATTACTGTTTCAAACGAACACATGGCCACACTTCCCAAATTTTCACTTTGTTTTGGGAATCTGATTTAGACATGAACGGGTATGTTTGTGTTTGATTGTTTCAGTTTTCAGATTGGTAGCCTAAAGATTTTTCAAAGATTTAGTTCGAAATATAACTTGAACTCAAGTCAAAGAAATGTGAACAGAAATACTTATGTTATATATGTTACCACCCTGATATCGACACAATACATTTTAATTTTGAAAGAATCCGTCAAAAACAAATCGGCAAGAGCTATATTTGTAAATTTGCTATTTATAATTGCCATCTTAGATGCAACAGTGGCCTGGAACAAATTTCAATCTGCTCTATGTGGAAACCTTTCACACAAATATGGTCCAGTAAAAATATATATGACTTTAAAAAACCTTTAAAAATCTATTAATCTCTCGTCTTAACACATCTAAACAAATTCAGTCGAAAAATTATTCGTTTATGTATATTTATGCAGGGGCGTAGTTAGCAACCAATTATAACCCAGGCAAAAATTAATAGCGCCAAAGATGCTTTAAATCGAGAAAGTCCGCTCGCCCGGAAAAAAAAGAAGAAAAATGGCGTTAAATGGTCATTCTGGCGACACCTGAAACTGATATTTGCCAAGACCTTTTGAATAATGAAGTCTGTACTAAAAAGGAAAAAGCATAATTTTTTATTTGTTCACAATAATTTTTTTTATCATTTTCTATTTTCTTCGTGTTTTTGTAACAAATTATAAAAACATACAATCTGATTTTTACCGACGCAATTGCCTCGGATGTCTCGGTTGCCTCATAATAAGCTACGCCCGTGTTTTGTGTCAATATGATTTGACGCCGTCTTGAACGTCAGATTGGTAATCTAATCTTCAATAGGTACAATCTACACTAAAATGCTCTTATCAGCTCTGAAGTATTAAAGGACAAGATTTTAAAAGATTTAACTGAAAAAGAACCTTTTCGCATAATCGGTTGAAATTTGGCCATAAATAAAGGTCGTCTAGTATTAATTTTAACAGGTTCTCCAAGGGGCCTTCCACGACAAATTTGTTTTTTCATTGGCTCTGTCGTTGTGAAAAGAGGAGAAGTCAAAGATTCAGACAGGTCATTCTCGCGATTCCGTAAACTCGGTTTGCTATTGTCAGTTGAACGTTGATGTGTTGACGGTTTGGAAATTACGCAAGTACTAGTACTTAAACCACACAAGTTAATATTTTCTCAATATTGTATCAAATTTGTCGTATAAATGTTTATACTTTGTCTTTCGTATTGTTAATCACAAAACATGATTGCTATGTTATAAGCCGTGTATTGAAGGGGGTTAGAAGACTGCCTAATTTTAGCCCTACTATTCAAAACTATGTACCCGTTGACTGGTGTCATTTGGTCAGTTTATATCGACAAGGTAGTATGGCACTCTAAACAAAGATGACTTTTGCAAAATGGACAAAATCGGTAAAATAGCACCTAGTGAATCAATTTTTGCATTGTAATTTTAACACTTAAGGGCATTATTGTTGTACAGTAGCAACACCAGGGAAAGATTCTACTTTATATGCTACAGTAAAAAGGTGAGTGTCGGAAATAAAACGTAGCAGGCAGAGCCTTCAGGAAGACCTCTGCCCTGGAAAACCTGTCAATGTTACAGCCCCAGAGAGAGTCAATAAAGTCCAAGATATTGTTATGTTGTTACAGAAAGATTAATGGTCACTATAGTTAGCACTTTGGAGGAATATAGTATAAAACGAAATTAATCTACCGTATATCTGATGCCTGGGAATCAGATACGAGATGTGGTTCCCAGAATCCACCGGAACCATCTGATGTTGTATCAGGAGAGAACTTGTCCGCTACTATGGTGATAGAAACATCTGGCAAGGAGTTTTGAAGACAAACAGCAGACGAGAGTCCCATGACACCAGCCCCTACTATACATATCGATGATGACATACCGGGTTATCTGAAATTCATTGTAAAATTGTAAAAAGACTACTCCAAATAACAAAACGTATGGAATAAGTAATCTTAATGGTAACCTTTTAAAAAAAATCAATATTTCGTCCATAAATAAAAACAATATAAGAGATAACCCATATGTTCAGATATTTAACAAAGAATTTTTTGTTTGGAGTAGAAATTATGATAGTGTATGCAAAGGGCACATCGCATAGAATGAATGACATTTAACAATGTATTTGATTTGATTTAATGGGGATTTACGTCCCAGTCAAGAATATTTCACTTTTATCGAGATGTCACCAGCTATAAGTGAAGTGACAAAAATTGACCTTTGCAGTGCACTTAAGGCAATGTGCAGGGAGGGTTCTTTAACGTACTACGCCTGGCGTGAAAAGGAGCCGCGGATTTTAAGGTTTCATCCGAAGAAACCCGCGATTTTCATTTCTAAATGCCGAGTGCTTGGTGCTACCAATTTTTATGTCTTGGTCAGACCCAGTCGGGGTTCAAATCCTAAACCTCCAACAACCGAAACGACCACTCTACCAACTGATCTATTTAACAATGGGGTAACCCTTCACGTACTTGATAATGCATTATTGTGCATCAATTTTTCTGATAATACGAATCAGGTAATATATTTTATTCTCACATGCAGCTCAGATTTCACAGACAGGATATTGCGCCATTCAAAATGTTCCAGGGGAACATACCAAACCCATTATGCCGAATCTTTTAACACCCCTTTCTAAAATAATCATTAATTCGCATCTGCTTAGTTTATTAACTCAAAATGTGTATTGCCTAAAACAGAATTTACACAACACGAATAGAAGAGTAAAACTACAGACAGAAAAATGTACACATTTTTACCTTTGAAACCAAAGAGATGGCAGCTATTGGTAAACCTTGCAATTCTCTTTGCTAATTCCATAAAAAAGTTAAACAATACAAATAATTATGATTATGTGGTTGACATAACTGAGCCCGTCAATGTCTTTAATGTAAGCAAGAATAATAAGAGAAGGTATTATGCTATTGGTAATGTCAATTATTGGTGATAGTCAAGATCATATATTTGAGTAATTAAACATACAATTATAACAAGATCTGTCAGAAGACCAGCAAAAAAGTCTACCTGTACAAACTAAGGGACTAGTTGCATCCACAAAAAATTGAACACCAGGTACGAGAAACGTGATACAAAGTACATTTACTACAATTTTGTAGAAAATTGAAACGTGAGATAAAAACCTTTTAATTTGTTAAACATTATTGCTTCTTGTGGAACCATACCAAATTTGAAAGGAATTAAATAACAAATAAAAAAGTTCTTGCATTTTCTACATAATGTGTTTATTTGGCACTCAAAAAGAACTCCTGAAAAATTTTCATGCAGCATCTTCATTTTAAGATATGCACATCTTTATATGATCAAGATGGCACATCCCAAATTTCAAAACAATCAGTCTTAAACTGTGGGACAAGTTGCACCCACAAGAAAATTAAACAAAACATACCAGATTCAAAGAGCCATAACTTCAATTCTTTGGAAAAAAATTGAAATATCGCACAAAATACCGTTCTGTATTAAAACATTGTTTCTTGTTGTAAATCCATGCCAAATTTGAAAGAAATTGAATGAAGAATAAAAAAGTTCTTGTATTTTCTATATTTTGCCTTTATTTGACTTTTGAATTCATCTTGTGACCTTTAAGCTTGACCTTCAATACTCGAACCTAAATTGTATGCTGGACACATAGCCTTCCTATAATACATGTTTGTTATAAGTTTATTCTTGATATCCTCATTAAGTCAAAAGATATAGACCGGAAAAGAAAATGTTTATGCACGGACTGACGGACACGCAAGACAGACGGACAGGCGGACGCCGTACTATTGTACGTCCCGTTACACGGGCGTATGAAAAAACCTAAGTGTAAAAAAACATTTTATTTAAGATTGCTTTAGAATTAAACTGACTTTTAAACACTGGTCAGTGATATTAACTGCTATATACTTACCAGTTATATCAGTATTTATAAGTCAAATCTCTGTGCTGATATAAGGTCAATTTAATGTCGCTAGATAAAACTGTGTTATTGTATACTTAGTATTCTAAAGACTATAAATAGAATAGTTAAATGTGTCGTTAGATCTACGGAAAGTTTACCGTATAGGAAAGATGTTTCCCTCAGTTCTTGAAATACACTTCCGGTATAAAATATCAAAGGTCAAGCTCACAAAAACCATTTAGCAATGCGAGTAGGTTGCAACGAAAACATTGTAAATATTTGCTGGGTCCCTGTTTAGACGAATATGCAAAATAAGTAAGTGAATTAAAAGTACATAAACGGTTATGCGAATTTAAACAAAAATGACATGTTGAATTCGCAAGTAGATTACATATCACATTTCGCGTGCCGACCCTAAGCGTCGTTTTGAGAATTCGCAACCACAATTCATCAATGTGAATATTGAAATTCTTGATCTTTAAGAAATTATCTCCCTTTCCTAAGAAGTCCCGCTGTTGAATGCCTATTTGTGCAAGTACTTTTATATCCAGCTAAGACTTTTAAGACTTTTTAAACTGTATTATGTTTGTATTTAGTTAATGAAGACTACTGCATTCAGTATGGCATGTTATATATTACTTCCAAGGTCATAGTCGATTACCAGCATGTTTTCAATTTGGTTTTTAGCTCACCTGAGCACAAAGTGCTCAGGTGAGCTATTGGTATCAATAGAGGCAGACCCTCCGTCGTCCGTCCGTCCGTCAACAATTGCTTAAAACGACTTCTTCTCAGAAACTTCTGGTCACATTTTGTTCAATCTTGGTCAAAAGCATCTATAGAACATTGCCTTTCAGATTTGTGTTTTTGGTTGCCATAGCTACCAAATGAAGGTCACATTGACCTACATAGTTGAAAACCTAAAAAAATTTTCTTCTCCAAAACCACTTCACTGAGATAAAATCTGATGTGATATTTGACATCTAAAGCATCTTATATACCAAGTTTGTGAATTTCAATAATTTTTGTGAAAAATAAGTTACGCGTTTTTGCGTTAATTTTTATACATTATAACAGAACAAAATTCCAATTATATAGAAATTTAACGTCCAAAGAATCTTAAATTACGACCCAATGTTGCAGGTCCGATATCTGTAACTCAATGGTTAAGTGATTTCATTGACAAAATTTTAAAACCAATTTGTCAAAAGATTCCATGTTTTGTAAAAGATGACATGGAATTTTTAACTCATATCCCGTCGAAGGTTCCAGAAAATACTATCCTAACAAGTTTTGACGTAACAAACCTTTATACAAACATTCCACACAAACTAGGGCTTCGAAACAGATTTTATCATACAATCTCTTAAAATCATCCTAGAGGAAAACGTATTTCATTTTGATTGAGAAATGTACCGTTAAATCAAAGGGACAGCGATGGGCGACCAAAGTCGCCCCAACATACGCGAATATGGTAATGGGATATTTAGAACAAAAATTGTATAACAGAGTGAAAGACGAATTCGGTGAGGATTTCCAAATAGGAGTATACTTACTTCCTCAATGGAAAAGATATCTTGATGATTGTTTTATTTTTTGGTCGAAATCTGCTGATGAACTTTGCTCAATCCATAATTTATTAAATTCCCTACACCCAGCCATAAATTCACGATAGAAAACAATGAAAAAAGAACTACCTTTGTTGGATATTACAATCGAGAAAGAAGAAGAATCAAGATATTTTTTTACAAGAAAACAGACACTCGTGAATATCTAAATTTCTTTACTATACTACACATTTAAATACAACATAACTCATACATAGGATACAGCCGGACACAACAATAATAAGAAAATTTATCAAAATTCAAACCTAAAAGCACCATATGGAAATTAAGAGGCTTGCCAAATATTCCATTTTTGCCTCTACCGGACTGAGTACTATCAAATGGCAGATTTTGATAGATGTTCTTTGAATACACATTATATTCTGAAGAAAGCAAAGGCCAATATGGTGCAGATTTCCATTTAGGGACAACCAGAGTACTTTTTGCTTTATCAGAAAATAATTTAGAAATAACTTTACAAATAAGCCTAGGGGGAGGAACAAGCCAATTGTCATCATGTGACCAGATAACACTGAATGCATCTACTGCCTCTGTACCTGGACACCACCACCTAGAATTAAATCTAAGACATTTCCTATTGTAATCAGTAGCAAAGCGATCAATTGTGTGTGGGCCCCAGGAAACATCTAATTGTGTAAAAATCTCACTTTTGATTTGCCAATCATCGCTATCATTACAACGACTAAGAAAATCAGAATAAACATTTTGTTGTCTTGGTATCCATTTCATAGTCATAGTAGCATTAATACTTTCACATTTAGAGTTAATATCCAAAGCAATATTCTGCAAATAACTTTTCTTACTATCAACTTCTAAAATATTCTTTACATTCTGATTATCAGTGTACCACTTTATGGTTTGCCCTTCCAGATAAGAACTGATCGAATTCATAACTCGAGACACCGACACAAGTTCACGCCAAGTAGAACTTTGTGAACTTTCATGTTCTGACCAAGAACCAATAACAGAGCTTCCACTCTTATCAACAATATAACCACCATACCCAGTATGTGATGCGTCACTATACACTTCCAGTGTAGCATCTAATTCAACCTTTGAAAAAGGGAGACCATTTATATCTCTAATATTCTCTTTCCAAAACACAAGTTCATTAAGAACATTACTATCAATCAATACTGGGCTATCCCAGCTTGCTCGTGTTTGTAAGCAATAAAACATATAACGAGTTCTAAACCGCACAGTCTTACCAATACCTGTCTGCATTGACAGAATTTGACCAGATGGTAATGGGATATTTAGAACAAAAATTGTATAACAGAGTGAAAGACGAATTCGGGAGGATTTCCAAATAGGAGTATACTTACTTCCTCAATGGAAAAGATATCTTGATGATTGTTTTATTTTTTGGTCGAAATCTGCTGATGAACTTTGCTCAATCCATAATTTATTAAATTCCCTACACCCAGCCATAAATTCATGATAGAAAACAATGAAAAAGAACTACCTTTGTTGGATATTACAATCGAGAAAGAAGAAGAATCAAGATATTTTTTACAAGAAAACAGACACTCGTGAATATCTAAATTTCTTTTCTTGTCACCCCCGCCAACAAAAGACGAAATATTCCATATTGTATGGCAAAACGAATTTGCACAATCGTGAGCGATGTTAAACTCAGAGATACCCGTCTTTCTGAATTGAAATCATACCTTCTGAAAAAAAATTACCCGATAAAGTTAATAAAAGATGGAATAAGAAAAAAAAACCATTGGATATAACTCAGCTCCGCAATCAACAACCTAAACAAAACAACGATGCAATGACTCCACTAGTTACAACACATAATCCGAATATAACCAACGCGTTTAGTATAATAAAAAAATTATCCCGGTTTTAAATCAAAGCGAAAAATTGAAGAATCTCTTTCCTGAGAAAGATTGAAAGATTTTATTCAAAGTCGCCGACAACCAAAAAAATTTTAAAAGCATCTAACTTGCGCAAAAGTTATATGGGAGAATTCACGGAAGCATGCAGTGATCCATGATGTGGAACATGTGATCTCATACAAAGCGGAAATGAACTGATTTTCAAATGTGGTAAAACTTTTCAAATCAAAACAAATATAAATTGCAAAACAGCAAACTTAATTTACTGCATTACATGCATCATGCATCAGCTGTGGGGAACAAAACACCGGACAGACTGGCAATAATCTAAATGAACGTGTCCGTATTCACAAACAACAGATCCGACACTTGGAATCACGCCAAATTCCCTAAGGGAACATTTAGATATTTGCTCAAATGGTAACTTTAAAATAATACAATTTTACAAATGCCAATCTGATGAGGAATTAAGACTTGCTAAACAAGCTTTATTTTTGAGAACTTTCAAGCCAAGGTTAAATCAGACATGGCATATTACGTCATAAACAATCAACACGAGGAATAACTATGGCGTCATAAACAACTCATAGTTACCAATCATTCTTTGAAAGTCCTTTGAAGGATGAAAACGTTAGAATTAAAACAGTGTACTTTTCTTGGGAATTACTTTAATTTCTGATATATTGATCAGATGCATTATACATATATATATCTATATATATATGTGTGTGTGTGTGTGTGTGTGTGTGTGTGTGTGTGTGTAATGCATCTGATCAACAATAAGTTAGCCAATAGTAAAGATCTTGGCAAGCTTAACCCGAGATTAGACCTTAACGCATCCAAATTAACTAGAATCTAAGAAACAGGAAAACTGCATGTGTCCCGAATAAAGCGGTTGGTGCAAATGAACTTGAGATAAAAATTTGATTGACACAAAATATTAAAATTTGCCAATGTCATGTGATTTATCACATGAGATATATCTTTATTTTATAATACACAGGGTGATAACGTCAACATTGAGAAAGATGAGGACAACTGTTGTATCGGTGTGCATTTTTTTTGCAATTTCAGGTATATTTTCGATTTTTCCCCTAGAGTTCTCCATGCAATTTTACAAGAAGACTTTAAGTAACCAGGTATTTGTATTTCCTGACTAATCCTTCACAATAAGCCTCTTTATTTATAATGTAATCCATGATTCGTTCGAAACAAGTTACAAAGAATGTAGGTCACTGTAACTAATGTAAAAGTAATTTATATTAGTGAGGTGTACTTGATTTTATTGTTTTAAAAAATATATTGCTACCATGCCTAAACACAGATTAGCAATGTTTAGTACGGGGTATTCAAACTGTTTATACACTTGTAATTATAACTAATTAATTAATAATTAATCAGACATTTATTTCCTGTGCTTTAAGCAGTCAAGGGCAATATCCGTATATATAGTATTGTAAATCTGGAAAAAATCGATTGTCTTAAACAAAATGATTCATGCAGCATCATTTGACAAATTAAAGCCATTTTAATAAAGTTTTGACGAAATGATTTCTACCCTTTTTTTAAGATTATCAATCTTGTACAAAAAATACAAATATCTAAAATTTGTCAAAGTCACATTATTTGGAATTAATACAACTCATATTTGCACAATTGAACCAAGACCTCTTACATCAGGCCCCGGTTTCACAATCAATCCTTAACTAAGATTTTCCTTAACTTAAATCTGGCAAATTTAAAATCTTAATAACTTTGTTAATTGTTTAGATATTTAGGAATATGAGACGTATTTTGAAGATCACGTCAAACTTGTTATACCTGTATTTACTTTTATAAAAATTGTTTTATTTTTAATTCAAAAAGAGAAAGCCAAAATTTGCCAAATTTAAGTTAAGGAAAATCTTAGTTAAGAAATGATTGTGAAACCGGGGCCAGGAGTCCTTGCCAGAAACCCCCTCTTGTATGGGCGGGGTTCCTTTTTCAAGTGCAGAAAAATCCTGTTTATATAGAGATATACTTGCGCGCGCGCACGCACACACACACACACACACACACACACACACACACACACTATGATTCTTCATGCATATTTTCTTATTAAACATATCTAATATTATTTGACGATTGTTTATAATATGTTGTCAGCGTAATGTGATAAGATATCAACATACTTGATAAAAGGTGTAACGTGTCTTTGCATACAAGATAATAACGAACACATTTCCAGCCATGTAACAAACCAGGTAAAATTTACAAAAATAATAGAATTATTTTTCTATTCAATGAGCGAAACCTTATTACAATTTCTCCTGTAGTTTTTATTGAACTAAAAAGATATATATTTAAACAAACAAAATTTTTTCTGTTGTACCAAGTTTGAAATGAAATTAAAAATCTTAAGTGTGCATGGATTTTGAAACGTTTGTAAAAAGTGGGAAATTATTTGTGGGTAGAATAAAAACAAAAAGCCGAATAAAGTCTGTATTGCTAAACCGGCAGAGTATATATATTCAGTGAATTTTAAACAGATGTCTTCACGAATAAAATAAAGATTTTTGTGACAACGAATTTAATTTAATTTGCTGCGGGTCTTAGACAAAATTTTGAAAAAACTTGACAGTAAATGATATCTTGTTAGTATATTTAAACCAACTTAGATTTAAGATGGCTTTAGGGGCAAATTTTTATATCTTCACCATTTTTTTTTTTTTTGAAAATTTGGTTTTATTGTATCTAATGGCTAAGGACAGAAGACTATAAAAGATTACACAGACGTACGTATGCACGGTTTGTCATAGCAAGCTGAAAAGTAAAACCCATCATTTAAGAAGATTTTTATATGGTCGATGAAATTATCATATGTTAAATTTGAATTGTATTATAAATATTACTTCATAAACTTAGTCCAAAGTAGCACACTGTAGAGTTATAAAAGCTCTTAAAGCTGCATTAAGTTTAACAATGATTAAATTTAAAAAAAGAAAAAAAATTTTATGTCAATATAAATTGTTTGTTATTACGATCTGTGCGATGCATTTCCCTCAAGTCATTCTTATTAGTCAATAATAAATGGAAATCCTGAAAGCTTGGGGCAACTAGATAAAAAGTTATTGATCAGCTTGGTGCATGCGCAAAAGTTCTACATGTATGTAAACAAAAGCGTCGACAGAAAGAGAAAGTGTTTGTGCGATAACGACAACAGAACGAATAAAGCCCAACTGGAACAAACTGAATCCAAGGATTCTCATCGGCAAGGCTTAGATGGAAAAATCGCTGTTAAACAGCATTATGGCTTGTACACACACGGCAAAGTGGCCGTGTTGGACTTGAACACATACTCTTTTACTGTGCTTGTTGACGTTGCCTCGTTTTAGATAAAAACTCTTGATCAGTGTTCTAAAATAAGATCTTTGGTAGATCAAACAAGCAGTAGTCCCCCCCCCGTGAATTTCAACGTAAGTAAAGGTTTTATCATGTAACCAAGTATAACATTTTTCATGAGAGGCATAGTTAAGTAAAAATGCGCTGTTTATACGGGCGATAGCCCGCCTATAGGTAATGCGTATGTGCGTAAAAGTAGTAGAGTGCGGATAGAATCCTACCCTGTTATGTTGTTCTGTTGTTTCAATCTCATTTTGCATGACGTCAGAGGTCACAGGGTCACGGAAAGTGACGTCACGGAGAGAGGGGAATGTCCCGGAAGTGGGGATACCGGAAGGGAATCCCTAGATGTAATAATAGCTGGGACTTCCCGGATCAAAGTAGGGTAACGTCAGATTGGAAGTGAAATTTGGCACGACCACAACGGAAACTTGAATTGTATCGCTGATGCCGAGTTTCCGGCTTTAATCGAAGTAGACGAGAGCAGAGACGTTAAATACACCAGAGTATGAATACGAATCAATTAATATGCGTCATACGAGAAAACGCTTGTTTTTCGGACAAGGTGAAAGGCGTGTTTTCGCCTGACACACTACCGTCTAAAGTGAGTTTTTATCTTTCGGCTTAAATATGCAATACCGACGAGTCCCATCTACCTGGAAGACACTGGGTCGCCTTTTGGTTTCAAAGTCCACGTTACGCCGAATTTTACGACAGTTTGGGGCATTGTCTCAGCTATTATGACAAACGCTTCGAGCGATTTTTAAAAGACAATAGCAACATCTGGGAATATACGACGAAAGCAGTTTAGAACAATCGATCCATGACGTGTGGGTATCACGTTTTATTTTATTTACTCATGAAATGCAGTGGGCACAAGTTATCTGATATCATTGGATTGTTGCTAAAGCAAGACCTTCCCGATCAGTATGTTTATGATTTCATCAGCAGCTACTTTGATTGTCTATAAATACACTCTGGTCAAACTTGGTTTCACGACATTCAACATGAATCGTACCTTAAAGACACACGCTTCGTTTTTACGGTTGATGTATGCGACACATTCTTAGCAGAGAAAGGCCTTGATACAAACCCTGTCCGAGGAACAACTGCACGTCCTGAATGAAGTGATTTACAATGTCTACAAAGGAACGCTACCACTCAGTCGTTATTACGTCAAGAAATTAACATCTTATCGTAAAGACATAGAAACCGTGATTAATCGAAACGCTGGAAAAGAGACGAAAGTTGACCTATTGGTAAAGAAAGAAAAAATGCTTCCATGGTTATTGAAACCCATTCTACATTTATTGAAATGAATAGTCTCGAACTGGTCACCATAAGTAAGATACTTTGTGTATTTTATATGTAGCTCTGTAACTTCTTTTTTCAGCAGGAAGGGGGATGGGGAGTTTCGAGAACGAACTATCCTGGAAAGGCGAAATATCATTGCCCTGCACGGAGAGACAAGTGAGGTACATAAACACAGATCCTTACTCGGTATCTTCGTGTGGGTGGTAGTTAAGGTCTCTAATGCACGGCGTCTCGCCGTGGGTTAGACACTCGATGTCATCTGTTAGGGTTGTATATGGGGATTATGTATTAAAGTCTTGAATTTCTAAAATAAATACTTTGAACATACATATGCGTGTTTGTCGTTTTTAGGGTGTTTTTACAGGTGTAAAAATGTTATTTTCGAGTGTAAAACCTGTTTTTACAAGTGTAAAAACGAATATCGGTCTCCATAGAAAGTCTATGGAAAAAATGTAAATTTTGATTTAAGAAATGTAAAAACGTGATTTTATTATGTAAAAATGATTTCTTTGAAATGTAGAATGGTTTTCGAAAGTGTAAAAATGGATTTCGTCTTCCATAGAAAGTCTATAGAAAAAAATGTAAATTTCGATTTTAAAAATGTAAAAGCCGTTTTCACACACGAAAATAATCATTAAAGTGTACACCAGAAACAATTTTTAGTTAAGTCCATAAGAGATTCAACTTGGATTTGAACCCCCAGCTAAAGGTATGAACGTTTTACCGACCAATCAGTTGTTTAGAAAGTATGATCGAATATGAGATGCAGTGTTCTGATATGATGATATGGATTGCTTTCATAATCAGAAAACATGTTTATACAGGTGAATTGGTATTTATCTTACAATTAAAACGTATTTTTATTAAATTTCAATTTTTCTGACTCGTATCAGGGTGCCTGATATTTTCCGTATCATCCATATGCGCGATACAATAATGGCGCGAATAATCACGCACATGTCAGTTAGAACTACTTTCAATTCGGAGATTCCGTGACGTCATCAGAATGGAAAATAGGTCTATGAATTTTGTGATTTTGTGTATAAATACTTCATTTTAATGAATGGATTTTGTTTGTTTTCTATAAAATAATAAAATGTAAGATAAAAATATCATTAGTATGTTATGTATGTACAATTTTGTGTATCAGTTGCTCGTTGTAGTTTCCATCGTGTCATCACTCCTCGTCGCTGTCGCGACTCGGAGTGATATCACCATGAAAACTACAACTTGCGCGATTTCGCCTTTCCGGTCTTCGGGAGATTCTCTCGTACGAGGGGGTACCCTACTTTGATCCGGGAATTCCCAGCTATTATTAGACCTAGGGATTCCCATCCGGTATCCCCACTTCCGGTACATTCCCCTCTCTCCGTGACGTCATTTCCGCGATCTTGTGACCTCTGACGACATGCAAAATGAGATTGGAACAACAGAACAACATAACATGGTAGGATTCTATCCGCACTCTACTACTCGTAAATAATGGAGAAGATTTAGTAAACCTATCCAACTTTTTTCTTGGTTTGAGCTCCATTGGGGGCCGCCATTACCGCGTTGGTTTATGGGTAATTGTATGAATAATTTTTTTTAAAAATTTGAATAAACTACCTCCGCCTTGATTGTAATGCTCTCTTTTGGTCCCCTTTAGTAAAATTATCTTATCTATTTAGTTATTATCCTCTATATACATTTATATTTGATCTCCATTCGGCAGTCTCTAAATTCTCCGCCGCTAGATGGCTCCGAGTTTCTTTCTTTTGGAAATCCCGCCACTATCTGGCGCACCACTGTAAGACAGTCTGTTTTCGGTACGAAAACAGACAAAAGAGGGACAATCGCTACTGGCACAACATTACTACAGAAGGGTACGTGGTATATTCTCCCATAAACTCACTAAAAATTATTTTAAAAATAATTTTAAAAACTAATTAAATATTTTTGTGAACGATTTTTAAGGGGTTTTGTAAAATTTGATAAAATGTAAAATATAAAAGACATACTGGCGCCCGAAAAAAACTTCATCTTTGTAGGTAGATATAGTGAATACTGAAACTACATGCTAATAGCTTTGTCCGTTATTAGGCTTAGCCTATGTTCATATTATACTAGTATTATGCATAGGAAATCTTAAAGCAGCTTTATTTCTTATAAGTTGTTACCCAAACAGATGTTCATCGGAAACTCTGTTATTATATTGTAAGTCGTGCACAACATGTAATTATTTTAAGCGAATATCGAATTTCAAGAACTATAACATACGATTAATATTTTTGACTTACTTGAGTCAAGTCGTAGCTAAAAATCGTTATGCACATCCGCGAACACTATGGAATATTTCTACACAAAATTAAAATACGTCACCAAAACATCACTTCCGGTGTAAACGTCATCCCATAGCAACATTTTTCTTTCTACAGAAATGTTCTATGGTAATCGCGGATGCGCATATCGATTTAAGTTATGAATAGACTTAAGTAAGTCAAAAATAAAGAACTTAATTCAAGTTAATTGAATTTTCTATTAAAGTGTTGCATAATTCAATGTCGTTTTCAACTGCGACTAGACTCAAGCAAGGTAACTGGACTTTCTATGAAAATCAAACATAAGTAAAATCTCTGTTACGACACACAGTGACTCAAACAGTACCTGTTTATTTTGTGTGTTCAGGTTATTGTAAAAGCGCAAATCCCGAGTTGCCGAAATGGGATTCGGTGTATTACCTTTCTGGAGTCCTTCGACTACCATACACAGAGATAGAGGAACCTTTTGTAGCCATGTTCGATGGACAGAAGAACAGAAGTCGGATTGACTATTACAACAGTGAGTGTATATAGTAATGTCATGTGCTAATTTTGAATTTCTATTAACAATCAGCACTTGACAGTGTCGTTGTATAATGGTTTTATAACAAATCTTTATTAAGAAATCATCCTGTATCATGCAGGAAATCTGTGACGATGTATGTAGCACATACTACTGGGTTTGAAGAATTCTAATGTTTTCATAAATGTTTGAAAATGCCTTTCTAACTTTGTTAAAGATTCCAAACCAGTCACCTTTGTTGCAGATATCTAAGACAATCTTCAAATTTAATTTTCTTTTTTTGATATATAATTTTTGATAATACTTTTCTAGATATGGTAATCACGGTACAGAATGCTGGTATATCACAATATGGTTTTGGTTATATGATAGCACCTATGACAACGTATACTGTCCTGAACCAAAAGACTTGTTTTGGAATGAACGGATCTTCAGACGCACCAGTTACAATACAGAGTGTTTTACCAAGTCTTGATGGATTTACGGTCAGTAATTTCTAACTCGGTCACTAATGACGTGCACAACCTAGACAAAAATACCTACATGCTTGTTTCTTGCATGATTCAAGATTTCATACATTTTGTGTTTAAAAAATCCGAGTTTTGTCTACATCTAAGTACCCTAATGCATTAGAATATGATACAGTTGTTGTCGTTTCCCCTTCTTCCTCTGTATAAAGTGTGAACAATCGCATCCAACTCATTTGAGGGGAGAATGCACACTTACACACACACACACACACACACACACACACACACACACACACACACACACACACACACACCAGTCCAACAATGGTTTGTACAATAATTCCGGTCATGACGCCAAACGTTGTGATTCGGTTTTGCCAGCAACAGTTATATATCCATTTCTTACACCCATCGATCTATCCATATACAGTATAGAGCTGTCTAAGGTTTAAAACTAAGCCTAACTCATACATGCCGTATTTATAGCTCATCTTGGTCCCTTATTGCTATATTGGGACAGCTTTTCTTCAGCTGATGTCTTTCGCTCGATACCTTTCTTAGTCATGATCTTTTGTGTAGTTATATAAGTTTTAACCTAGTACATGTTAAGGTTTTCCCGAAAAAAAAAGTTTACGCTGCAGCAACACATTACATCACGCGTGATTTACAAAAACGCATTAATGTTTCCATGTCCATTTCATATTACAAATTGACATGTTTGGCATTTTGTAATATTATATTAATAGAGATATAATAGCCCATTTAGCACATGCAATGCAAGAAGCAGGTGTAATGATTACATGATGGTAGGTGTAACGGGATCACTTTAACGAGAAATCTCAAATTTTTCAAATCCCAAATGATATATACAAGGAATTAACGACCTATTATGCAAGCCATTCTAAAATGAAATTAGAACAGAAGCGTGTCTTTAATCTGCTTCTTATATAAGCAGTTTTTTCTGTTATGCATTATCTAAACTGGGGCATGTTTATTTCACTTTCATGGAAAAATAAAACAAAAACTCAAAAATACGTTTATTATGTTTTCATTTAATAGAACGCGTTCTTAGTAAAGTCCAATTTGGTAAAATGTTTCACATCAGGTGCCTGGAACTACCTTACACTTTACATAAATATAGCTATGATATTGTCAATTGAAATGTTTTTCAAACAATAAATATCAGTAGGTATAGACTGGCTTAAATAAACAACTTCAGCCAATTTATTTTAAAACTTATAATTCAAAAAATTTAAAGTTGATTTTTATCGTAATCAACTCTAAATCATTTTCTTTAAAAACATTGGCCCAGCTGCTTCAAGTAATGCTAAATAAGCATGACAAAACGCGATTTAACCAATAATAATAATAATAATAATAATAATAATAATAATAATAATAATAATAATAATAATAATAATAATAATAATAATTATACTGATGATGATGATGATGATGCTGATAAAAATAATAGTGAAACTACCTGTCCTGACCTAAAATTATCTTTTTGCAGTATGTGTCCTATGAAACAGTTAATGGAGAGAAGTGTAACAAGTGGATTTATCAGAGCGGACAAATGACCAAGAGGAGCACGTACACATTATGGACGTCAGTGAAGTCGTCTGCGCCTGTGCGATATGAGATGATGGGATATGATTCTTTACTTGGTTCCCATTATGATAAATATGTTCTTGACTACACGTCTTACAAAGCCAACGTTTCTTTTGACGATGCAGCATTTGCAGTACCTAAAAGTAAGAATATTGAATTGCTAATATTTTGAAATTATCTTTGGTTGTGATAGAAACCACCCCGATAGCGCATTTAGTAGAGTGTTAACTCTGTGCGTGGAGTTCGAACCAGCCCCGATCAATTCTAAGATTTAAAATAAGTTTTGGTACAAATTTTGATACACAATGTTAGAAAAACTTGCTTAGATGGTGACTGCTTTTTCACCAAGCACTTGGATTTTGATACAAAATATATTAAAATCTATCTTCCATGTAATGATACGTTTTAAAAACCCTAACGCAAATCGCCCTAAGGCACTGCAGAGGTCAAAGGTTTTGTCACGTGAACTTTACCTGGTGACGTCCCGATATAGATAAATATTCCTGACACGGACAATCAATAAATCAATCTTTGTGATAGAAGATATAATAAAAATAATTTGCACCTTGATTAACAAATACTTAAAAGATTGATTATGTAATGTTCAACGTTGACGTCATCATCGTGATCAGTCCAATACCGGTACGGTATTTCGGATGAAGCAATAGGCGCCGAGTAAAATGTATCCCCTTTTTATATTGCCTTTAAAAATAAAATATTTAGTGCGCTGATATGGTACAGACCTAGTCAATATTCGAAGTAATATTCAAAGAATATTTCTAAGAATATTTAAGAGTTATTTGGTGGAAAACTGACCTTAATTTTGATCAAATTAATCATTGTTACTAGCTATATTTAAAACAAATCCATGTGGTTTCTTATTTATTTATTTATTTACCTATTTATTTGTTTGTTAATTTTTGAAATAATATTTTCAAATACTGACACTCGTTATATGTTTATTTTTGATACTTTTTATGAAAAAGTACTTAAAACTATTATGACTTTTAGATATGACTTGTGGTGGGTTTCCTGGCCCTGGTATGAAAGTCCATAAGGTTTGATGAACCCAATGTCGGAATATATACACGGTTATGACGAACACATCACAGAAATGTTTCAACAGTTCAAATCAAAGCACAATCGTAATTATGCAACAATAAAAGAACATTCACAAAGAAGACACTCCTTTAGACAGAACGTCAGGTATTTCATTTATATTTGTTTAGACAACAAAATCTCAAAGTCGGTAAATGATTAAAAATTGATATATTTACGTCAACTATACAAAGAAGGGATATCCTTAAATAACATTGATATATAAAAAAATGAGGTTTCTTTTAAATCAAAAAAGGAAGTTTTGAAAATAATACAATAAAGACCATTTTTAACGTAAAGTCGCGATAATTATCAACTTTTTTATTACTATAGGTTAATATAACGGGCCCTCTTTCATGTAACGTCGCAGTAATTCTCAATTTTCTGTATCATTTGGTGTTTGAAACGCAGACACATTTTCTCAATAAATTAGTTACAGTCATTCTCAATTTTCTGTATTATTTGGTGTTCAAAACAAAAAATATTGAAGTTGCAGCCTGAGTGATTACCGACTTTCTGTATTATTTCGTGTTTATAACGCAGAACATAAAATGGTCAAATGATTGTAACGGGCTGAGGTGTTCCCGGAAACCGGTGAGTGTTCTCAAGCGCGCGCTTATGGATGACAAAACCTTTCAACATTCAAGGTCCTAGTGTGAGAACAATGGGGCCAGTTCTCATGCCGAAGGTTGGTAGTTGTCTCTGGGAAGGGTGTTTTTTCCACTTCACCCATCTTTTGTTGATGGGCATTTAAATGAAGATTTAAATTTCCCAATTTCCCTTACATTTTTAATTTTCGATACTAGACAACAAGTTTGTGTTGATTAAAATATATTTCGATTATCTATAAAAATCAAATTCCAGATTTATCCATTCCAAAAACCGGGCTGGCTTAAGTTACAAACTAGATGTAAATCACTTAGCAGACAGGTCTGATGAAGAAATGAGATTAATGCGTGGACGAAAGAGAACTTCTGGATACAACGGTGGAGCACCATTCGATAAGAGCAAATACAGTGTAAAGGATACACCAGCAGAAATAGATTGGAGACTTTATGGTAATTGTCACTTTGTGTTGTTTAAACTGACGATTAGCCAAATAGATAAGTTCCTCTTAAAATAACACTCAGTGTATAAAAAAACCACATGCAAAGGGACAGCCTTTACCTATACGTGTCACACCACCCCATGCTTAATTAAAGTTGTAAAACTAAATATTCATCGACAACTTAATTTACAAAATAATGCATCTACATCTGAGGACAAATGATAATTTTGAAGACCTAATAAATTACAAAGAGATAAAGCATTTGTTTGTTTTAGTTAAAGGTTGCAGTTCATAAATTTTCTTTTAATTATTATTATAAATGTGAACTGAACAAACATATCGTATCATCGTTTTGAACAAATACTTAATTATTCTTAATTAAAATATACCTTTAAGGTGCTGTTACACCCGTAAAAGATCAAGGTGTATGTGGCTCTTGCTGGAGTTTTGGGACAACAGGAACAATTGAGGGTACTTTCTTTTTAAAGGTTTGTTGGACTTGGCTTTTTAAGAAAAAAAGACAACAAAAAACTTTTAAATTGCATTATACTATATTGCTTTATTTTGTTCATTTACACAAACTTTTTTTTTCTGATAATTAATGGATTCCGAATTTAGAGTTGCTTTGAAGAAAAAAATGACGTCATCAAGTAATATTTTTGGTCATACATTACGCTACATCATAATAATAATAATAATAATAATAATAATAATAATAATAAAATAAATTATAATAATAAATAAGTCGCAATTGAATTTTAATAAAGATTTTGAAATAAAAAAGTGAATGAAGAAACAAATTACAGTAGCAGATTTTCATTTTTTGACAGAATGCAAAACTTTATAGTGTTATTTATGAGTTTTTGATTTCAAACTTATCAAAAGGAAGCGCAAAAGCCTAAATCATTTGCTTTAAATAGTCTCGTCACGTGACCAGTACGGATCTGCAATTTCCGGTTGCGAAGAATTTGTAATTCCTTATACAATGCATATTCAAGATGGGAGTAACAAGCTCTATTTACATGTTTTGCTTGCATCATTTTAGAATAACTACTTGATAAGATTATCACAACAAGAGTTAATGGATTGTTCTTGGGGAGAAGGTAACAACGCATGTGACGGCGGGGAAGAATTTCGAGCATACCAGTGGATAATGAAAAACGGCGGGTTAACTACCGAGGACCAGTATGGTCAATATTTGGCACAGGTAAGACATAGGAATCCCGACGGACAAACGTTTCAAAGAATATCTAACAAAAAAAAAAAAAAAAAAAAAAAAAAAAAAAAAAAAAAAGGATAAATTGCATTAATTTATCTAAATTTCTTTTGATACTCAAGTTTTGACAAGCCAGTCTTTGCTACAGTCAGTTAATGTTCAGTTTGACGTTTACAATACTTTCAAGATCACTATAAGTTTTATCTTTTTAAATTTTTGTTTGAGCTGCTCTAGTGATCTGGGACCTTAAAAGAATTTATGAGTATAATTTTTATTATCTAGGATGGGTACTGTAAGGAGGATCAAGTGGAACCAATTGTAAAACTTCAAGGTTACGTCAACGTCACTTCCGGTGATCTTCAGGCTCTGACGTTTGCTCTTGCACATCAGGGGCCGGTTTCTGTTGGAATTGATGCGTCTCATAAGTCACTTTCTTTTTATTCCCATGGAGTGTATTATGAAGAACAATGCGGTGAGTATGTTTGTTAAAGAAAAGGACCGTAAGAACAATTATCACCTTCATATATCGGCTTAAAGTTTACTAAAAATCGATTAGGAAAAAAAGCATTCGACAAAGCACGACATATGAAACATTGTTATAATCAAGTCGACTTTGCTACTTTATATTCGAACAATAGACTGACACCTGCTGTACTCCTGTCGAGTAACAATGAATCAGGGCAAAAGTAGGGAAATGAGGAAACACAAGTCTTAATCATTTTAAACGAAGTAAAAAATTCAGATTTAACAAGAATTTTGGAACGATTTTGAAATTTGTGCAAAAATATGCAGATCACAAGTTAAACATATTTTATCTATTAAATGGTAAAATTTTAATTATTGAAAAGATATCTGCATAAAATGGATTATGCAACATTCTCTATTACGGATTAAGCTTTGAGAAGCACTGTACTTGCCTAACAATGATGCCGAAGTTATTTGTCAGATTTATATTATATACAAACTATAAGTTATTGACTGTATAATTATTTAATAACGGTTGTGTCAAGTTATTTCTACATATCATATATTGTTTAATGATATCTGTGTTATCTGTCTTTGATAGGAAATACGCCTGATGATTTGGACCATGCCGTACTAGCTGTTGGTTATGGTAAAATGGGGGATCAGTCATACTGGCTTATAAAGAATTCATGGTCAACGTATTGGGGAAATGATGGCTATGTGTTGATGTCCCAGAAAAATAACAATTGTGGTGTAACCACCGATGCCACATATGTTTTACTGGGGTAAAATGAAAAATGGTGGTATTCAAAGTTATATACCTGCAATCCTGTAATTTTGTTTTTAAATATTGTTGTTTAATAAATTACTATATGATATTCCCTTTTTAATTTTTTTCAGTAGATTAAATTTTAAAATTTGTTTGATTTTTTTAATCGGTACTATCACTGAAATCTTTCAAATCCAACCCACCCCTTTACCCCTTAAAAAGTGTAGTTAATGGAGTCAAGATTGAGATTTTATTTTCACAACGGGTTGTAAACTAGTAAATTTTTATTTGAGTTATGAACCGAAGTGCTCCAGTGTATATACATGTATATGATATGTTTTGATTAAAGTCAAACATTTACAATAATTTGCAAGACTAAGAGCGTTTGGTTTACCATGTGCGTTATGGTTTCAAGGTACCAGCTAAATGTGCAGTTGACCGGAAGCTTACGGGACATTATTGATATATTACTGTTTCACCTATCTCTGATCTCAAAACGTTTTGTTTATGAAATATAAAAAAGCACTTCTTGACGAATTTAATTAATTTTGATTAATCTTGATTTTTAAAACCTAAAGCAATACTTATTTACGGATTTTTACTGTATCCATATACAACATTATATTGCAGGTAACCATATAATTACTATATTTATCAATTATTTTTTCATATATGCATTTGTTGTGTGAAATTCCAATTTCTTTAAGCTTAAAAGCTGTTGCGTTCATTTGGACTATGAACCACAGGCACTTGTTTCTGTCAGTAATGAGGTAAGTCATGACCAATATTACCTAATAATACAACAAGGTGTCTAACGAAGGACTCTAAATTTTTACATGGCTCCTCTTCGGACTACGTTTTCTGCTATTAAAATATTTATAATCATGTCCTACCTTACATCGTTCGATTCTTTACAACTGAACAGATTGTAATATCCCACACATCGCCTCCTGTTCGTTTCGGTCTCATATTTTCACCAAACCGTGACCGCCATATCGACTACAAATTTCAAGTGAACTTAACTTCCGGTTCGCGGTAAATGTTTATTTAGAAGTTATTAAAAGTAGCGTAATAAAATAAATAGATATAATGGATTTTAATCAGTAATTATTTAACTCTGAAATAGTATCAAAACTATGCGTAGGCTTTTGAAATAGATTTTATTTATTGTACAAGTTGAAAACCCAATAAGGAATGATAGATCCCGAGAGTTCCGAAAGTCTATGAAAACATCCGAAGTACTGACTTTGGGAGCGAAATTCAAAATCAGAAGAGCTGAAGAGAAAAGGCCAATCAGCTGACGAGATTTCATTTTGTGCCGAATACGTTGCCGCGAACTGGAAGTTAAGTTCACTTGAAATTTGTAGTCGATATGGCGGTCACGGTTCGGTGAAAATATGAGACCGAAACGAACAGGAGGCGATGTGTGGGATATTACAATCTGTTCAGTTGTAAAGAGAAATTATTTCTGAATCGAACGATGTAAGGTAGGACATGATTATAAATATTTTAATAGCAGAAAACGTAGTCCGAAGAGGAGCCATGTAAAAAATTTAGAGTCCTTCGTTAGACACCTTGTTGTATTATTAGGTAATATTGGTCATGACTTACCTCATTACTGACAGAAACAAGTGCCTGTGCTATGAACGACAAAAACCTTGCCACTCCACTATGAGTACATATAAAATACACAATCCTACAATATCATAGGTAAACAACACGGCTGACACAGATAAAAAGCGCATTTAGGAGATTTTACAAGAACGGTTTATTAAAATGTATTTTTGAGACTATTCGATATAAAATAATAATAATAATAATAATTTGAATATCTGTTAAATAAATGTGTTGTTATTTGTGGACTATATTTCGGTTGAAAATCATGTTCTCGGTCTAAAATGCACGTGCACGTTTTTTGTGGCTGTTGTGTCTACTGGACTCCTGCCGGCGTGCATTGTTATAGACGCACGTTATTCAGTTTGCTAGCAAAGTTCATATTAACAATGAACATCATTTAAAACAGTTCAATTGTTAACTTTTTTCAAATCAGATTTAGAATCATTTCAAAAATAGTTCAAATGATAAGATAAAGGGTAATGTGCCACAATATTGTACAATTTTACTGGACCCAAAGAAAACAGTGTATCAAAAAAGCGGCCGTTTAAGTCAAATATGTTGCTAAGATTTGATTTAATATAAATTTTTTTTGTTTTTCACTTAAAACACTATTTTTCTAACTAAAATAATGGGAATTGTGTCACAATATGGAGCATTTTTACCTTATATTGTATTCGCATGGTTAATTTTGTTGGAAAAGTAGAATGATTGTTTCTTTAAAATCTGTATTATTTTTCTTCAATTTTATCATTATCTTTGTCGTTGATAACGCTTATCAAATGACATTTTCGGAAACACGCCCTGTAAGTCGTTAACCAGTTGGAAGTCAGTAGGCTTGAGAGATTAAACATATATACTGTCTAATGAAAAGTTCTAAAATGGGATTTTCCAGATTCCTTAATATATATTGCCAAATACAAAATTTATAAAGCAAAGTCATTGATATTTTTGTTAATACACGTGCATTCCGAGCTACCGTTTATAGCAGATGCATTTAAACCGACGGCGTGTCACAAGTGGTGTTTGATCACTGCCGCAAGTGAGAAAGGGGCTTTTCCTTTTCTCTATTGGCTGTCTCTGGACTAGGTTGTAGACCACGATTTATCTACGACACAGTAGGCAAATGTACTACACTGAAGTCACAATCATGTGTTTTGGTATATATCGGGTGTTACATACTCGAACAAACGTCATACACAAATTTTTTATTGTTTTAACAATCCTCGATATAATAAGACGCAAAAAAGTTGAGAAATGTGTGTGTGTGTGTGTGTGTGTGTGTGTGTGTGTGTGTGTGTGAGAGAGAGAGAGAGAGAGAGAGAGAGAGAGAGAGAGAGAGAGAGAGAGATAAACAAACAAAATTAGAAAATTTAAACACAAATTGCGCCAACATGTATAAAACTCGCTTGTTGACGAGAATTTGAAAACAAAATGATCTCTAATGGCGTGATTAAAAAATATTAATGTTTCCTATCTGGCTGCAGCTAGAGGTCACTGTAACGTTGTTTGAAAAACAAATGAAATTCAAACTTTACTTTAAGAAACAATTGACCAATCACCTGCATGTATGCTATCTACGACAAAATAAAGAAATATATTTCTAAAAAGTACATGAAAACCCGTAAAACGAACATTAAAAGTGTAATAATAATGAATTTGTTTTAATCCAATCCTAATTGCGTTAGTTTTTGCGAATAATCGTCTAAAAAGTTTACTAATCAGCGTAATACAGATTTTTTGTTTGCAGACTAATATTCTTTTTTTTTTCCAGCTTTTAATCTTGATGTGTAATATTTTATAAAATATTAAATTTTAGAAAAAAATGTTTGAAGAAGACAAATATATTAAAGTCAAAAGTAAAAAAAACCACGAAAAAAAAAAATAAAATAATAATACCATATGCAAATTTTTAAAACAAATTATATAAAAAATATTCATAATTTATAAAACATAATTTTGCATATAATAATAATAATAATAATAATAATAATAATAATAATAATAAAAAATATGATGATGATGTTGTCGTTGTTATTATTGTTGTTGTTGTTGGTGGTGGTGGTGGCGGCGGTGGTGGTGGTGATATTTGAAACAGAAATATGAATGCCAAACTTACCTATCAGACAACAAAGAAAATGTACATTGAAATATACTTACTTGTTTTAGTGATGACAACTGGGTTATAACACATAGCTTGATCTCAGTAGTTAAAAGGTTGATAAATCTTTGACTTGCTGAGTAGTGATATAAGATCATCAAAATGCATATTATATGAAAAGCGTCATTGTAATTAACAAAAATATTTATTAGTTTAAAATACTTTCATCTAATATTGGTAAAATATTTTTATTTTTTTTGTACGGGAAAATGAAAGAAATAGATTGGCTTGGACTGGATAAATAGTGTTTTACTCCCTAATCAAGATTTTTTTCACTTATATCGAGGCGGTGAGATGTGGAGGAAGCCGGAGTGCCCGGAGAAAATCACCAACCTTCGGCAAGCGAACTAACAAACTTTCTTACACTAGATATTGTGATCTGTAAGTGCGCACTGTTTACCATTTGGCCTCCGAGGCCCCTAAAACAGAGAACAAGTTACTGATCATGTCATACTTGTATTATGTTAAAGGTTTTTGTTGTGTAGGGGAGCAATGAGGTATTTTACTTGAATATCGGGGAAAAAATAGGCGAGTTGTTGATGCAATAGAGTGTCACGCAACAACAAAGATCACGCCACTCATATGGAGGTCTTATATATTGCTTAAAGCAAAAGAGCGGTAAAAAATTGTGAAAAAAGACAAAGCAGTTTTTTTTTTTTTAGATAAAATGTCTTTAATAGGAACTCGCTCCCTGTGTATGAATTACAATACACGATTGTTTTTGATCAAAACGTAATTGTGTTGAAGTACAAAGCAATGTTTGAAGTGTAAGTTTAAATACCTTGTTTAATATATTATCAAAGATTAAATTTCAAAACCATTTTATTTTGATACTATATTTTGTTTATAACATTATTGAAATGATTATTATGTATATTACTGCTAACGTTAAGAATCCTATCGTCTTATGGTGCTATGCTCAATATTATTATTATTATTTTTTTCAAATTTTGACTTCAAAAGTCGGAGGACTAGCCTATTAAGAACAATATTATTTTTATTTGAAATCCATTAATATGTATCTCATTGACGCCCTGTAATAAAAAAGCATTTTAATGTATATTTATCAAACTGTTTCTATGACAATACATCCGAGTCAATGTGTCTTTTGTTTGTATTCTTTATTTAAAATGCTCAAAAATTTCTGTCTGTGAGGTACGTATATTTTATCGAGTTTGTAAGATTAAAAAACACTAAGCAATGTTCTTTTACGTGATTTCTAAAGATTAAGGCAATGCAAATTGCATAAGCAGAGAGGGCAGTGGGGAAAGACCAGAATAGTAAATTGCAAAGACATAATTGCACGGTAAATAACTAACATCAGATTATTATATAACTTTAATACATTGGACTTTAATTAAAAAAGATATTGCCATTCATCATTTATGTAATATCATAAACATACTGTCTTTGGTTCTGGGTGTTATAGTGGATTATCCCACGAAGAAAAAAAAAACCCAATTAACAATTAATTTTTTCCCTCGCGAGATAATCCACTATTAAATTCAGAACCAAAGGTGACATGTTTTTTTATTATTATTTTATCTTTTTTCAGTTTTAGTACTGAAACCCTTTTCTTATTTCAGCAGTAAGAAATATTGACAAACGCCATTGTTTGATAGCTGTTTGTTTACAAATATGTGATTTGCCAATTATCTTTTACGTAAGCGATATTGTAAATGTTGTATGTGGCGGACCGGACAAAGGCTACTTCCGGTTACATTGTTTCCACTGGTGACACTATGCGACTTTCTAATTTTTGTCGTTTTTAAGTTCGATATCGGGAGTATTGAAGATTTATTTGGATTTACCATTGTCCTATATATATACACATTAGTGTTGTGACATTTTGATATACGCCATATGGTGTATTCTAATTGAAAATATATTTCAGTTTAATGACGATGTTCATCGTGTTCATGAATAATGGCAAGTATTTTCGATAGTTTCCAAGTCCCAGACCTCCAAAATATCTAAGAGACCGTAGAGTAACAGTGCAGGGTACAATAAACATTTATTAAAATCGCTAGCCGAAGCAGTTAACAAACTTCAATTATCAGATGACCCAGATTTATGCAAAAGATTCCATAGAAACTAAGTTAAGTGAAATAGGCTTGTCTGAAAATTGTAATCCTTATTCTGTGTCTGGTTATACCAAAGGTTTTACAGATATTCCGGATTTTGGCCTCATTGATATTTTCAATTACTTGACTTTTAAAAATGCAGACTATGATAGAAAAAAAAAAAACCTCAAAGCTTTCAAGACCTTTGAAGATTTATTTAGCGATGGCCATGTGCAACAACTCGAGTTTAATCCCCTGAGCAAGGATGATAATGCGTGCTTATTTCACGCCAAAGTGAAGCCAACACAAAGAGAATCAACATACTTAAAGAAGGAATTTTACGATTCATGGTTTGCTTTGGACAAGTCTGTTGGATATGGGATAACAGGACACTGTGAATGCAAAGGAGGGTAATTATCAACTAAATTAGTTTAAGTTTGGAAAGAAACTTGTAATTTTAATTTTTGTTAAATGTACTCCAAATGTTTGAAATGAAACAGATAAAACATAACTTGAAAACTATAACAAAATACTCTAGAATATCTCAAAGATGGAAAGTTTAAAAGAATACTTGGATCATTAATAATTTAATAAGTAAATTGATATTGCTGATATTACATGAGTGAAATAACTTTAATTAGATGTCATATTTATTATGCCTTTGCAACCAAAATGATCGTATTTTATTTCAGAGCAGATGGTGCTTGCAGACATATTGCAGCTGCTTTCTATGAGCTTGAAGCTTTTGACAAAGTTTCATGTACTGAGGGTGAAAATTTGTGGATGAAGAGACCTACATGTCATGATATCCCTCTTCCAATGACAAGCTTATCAGTAGTGAAGCCAACATTTGGAATGATAAACCAAGATGAGAAAGTGCTGCCTAACATTAATGATTATGATCTTAGGTATATAAACCAACGCCATGCATTATTAGTTGGACAAAAAAGGGAGTTTGGTAAAGAACTACAAAAGGTAAAAATTGACCTCTTGTTATCTTAATTTGTTTTTAGAAAATATAATTATCAGTTAAGATGCTTTCTTTTCATACTACCTTTTGAATTTAACTTATTATTTTAGCAGTATTTTCCATGTTATTTATTACTTTGATTTTAGTTGGAATATAACTCTACATCTTTTATGTAATTTTTTTATCATTTGATTTGATTGAAGAGTTTTATTAGCTTCTTTTTCAGTTTAATGTTTGTTTTAATTTACCTTTTTTGTTTGATCTTTTATGTTAGGTTATAATCAAATTGTTCTTTTCAGAAGAGAAATGACTTATTTTTTTTCCTATAATTTTGAAGACTTTGTCAACTGTAATTGAGAGCCGAGATACGGTTTTTCACCAAAAACTACAGCGAGAGATACATGCCATAACTTAATGCTTTTGCTTGGAAATAAACAAAGGTTTGTCATTTACTTGTTTTCAAAGGATGTCTGGTTTTTAACTGATCTTCCATCATTGATGTTGTATGCCTCCATATCTTAACAAGTTCAATCTTAATTTTTGCGACTTCATATATAAGTACCATGGTAGAGCATCTTGTTGTAATTGAAATAATTTTAACTGAACATAGAACCCAAATCAACAAGTTCAACAATATATGCAAGCCATTTTGTCTAGCTGATTTCAATTCCAATATGATTGTACATGTACACTTAATTTGATTCTGATATTATTGTGCATCTAAACTTAAAAGAATTTTTATTGCTTTTGGTTCTTATATTGGTTTACCATGTACAAATGCATTTACAGCAGGTGGTCTAATGTATAGGTGATCTGTTGGCAGGTTTTTTTTTTAAAGCACCATTGTTATTATTTAAAATCTTTGTATGTGTTGATCTGGACTTCTGATCTGAAGTAATGAATTTTCTTTTTTCTTTTTATTGTAGATATCTTCAAATATTCAAATCCTTGGCATTCTTTTAGAAGAAGAAGATATACATGATGACGAAAGCATAATTGCGGCAGATTTATTACAAATGAGTATCACAAATAAGGCAAAAACATTCATTGGAAATTGTGACAAATCATGTAATCGAAATTTAATGCAGGAAAGTTTTATAAATTGTTTGGTTTATTCTTATGAGGACATAAGTGTTATTCAAGAAGCAACTTCAGGCCAGTCTGATAATAATTTTTGGTTTGCTATGAGAGTTGGCCTTCCTAGCGCTTCCAACTTTCAGAAGGCAGTTGATTACATTGATACTTCGCGGAAACCCGCACCATCTTTATTTCATCAATTTTTCCAGGAAATGACTTTGATGAAGAGTTATTGCCAGCTCCTCTCATGTGGGGTAGAAAGAAAGAATTTGTTACACATGAAATGTATACAAGTGTACTTCGCAAATATCACAAAAGACTGCAAGTTAAAACACCTGGTCTCTTAATTAGTAAAGAATATCCTTTCTTGGGTTGTAGCGTTGGTGGTGTTTCAATGTGTAAATGCAAGCCGCCACATCAAAGAAGATTAATTGAAGTTAAATGCCATTTTCACTTCGAGAGTCTGAACTTAAGGGAGTTGCAGAACTGAAAAAATGTTTCTTTAACAAAACTGTAAGTAGATGGGAGGCAGATATGCAGTGTCCCTATTATGCACAAATTCAAGGTCAACTTGGTTGGTTATGTATACATGGTACAGACCTCTTTTCAGACTTGTACAAAACTTGGTTTGTATAAACTCCAAGAATGTGACTTGGTAATTTTCACAAAAAAGGGAATTAATGTTAGTACCATCTCATTTAATAAAGAATTTTACATGGGAATGGTAAATAAACTTGTGCTCTTTTATTAAAAGTATTTACTGAATACTTTAATTAACAAGTATTTGTGAATTAACGAGACTGTATTTTATAATGTTGGTTATGTATAAATGTACAGACCTCTTTTCAGACCTGTAAAAATTAATGAGTTTGTTCCATATCATAAAGTATTGCTTTGTTATTTGTACTGGTAGTTTCAAATATTGCCATGTCATTGCTGATAAAAGTTTACATAATTGTTTTGCTGATAAAAGTAAATATCAATTCAGTGATGATAATATTTTACATTTTATAATTTCAAAACGTTAAAAGAGTTTAACTATATAAAAACAAATAGTTTTCAATTTTAATTTGGTATTTCACTGATCTATGAATTTAATTTATAATATGTATTTCCAACTATTTTACAAGGCTAAAATCCAAATTGCATAAAGCACCACAAACATGCACAATCTGGTCCAGTAAAGGATATAACTTTAGGGATATTATGCCTTGTAAAATTTTAAAGTTTTTCATTCGCCCATTAGCCCTTTCTACATGTATTTTGGCAGAAGCAATCCGTCTCGTCTTTGTCACTGCCCTTGAACTAAGCTGTCTTCTATGACAAAAAGGCGGAATGTTCAAAGTTGCCAAGTTCAGTGTGACTAGATCTCTTATTAAAAAGCCACAGTCAACCATAACATCATTGCCATATTCTAATTTGTTAAGAAACCCACTTCTTTCCACAATTGCTCTGTCGGAAATACTGCCTGTAAAAACTCTTGAAATGAAAGAAAAGGTAACAGTTGGTGTTATTCCTGTAAGTGCTTTACATGTATTATGATGCTTATAATTTGACTATGTGTCTCGTTGTGAAGATGGCAAACTGGGACGCTGCAGGAAGAACTCTGTGCAGTCAATTACTACTCTAGTTTTTGGAAAGTACTTAAATTGTTTTGGCAGATTTGATTTTACTTGATTTCTAGGAGGTCAAGAAACTAGGAACTTGATCTCATTGTAAAGAAAGTTGATCCAAGTTGTAAAAATGCGACTAATACTTGAAGAATTTATACCAAAAAGACCACTTATAACTTGTACATCAAAACCTTTTCTTAATTTTACTAAAGTTATAAGAAATTCCTCTTTCACAGTGAGTCCTCGTTTTGGTCCTGCTTTATTCTGAAAGTAGAATTATTCAAAATTCAAAAAGTAAGAAAAATTATGTTATATCGAATAATTACAACTAGTATTATTTGACAATTAGGCATTATCTGTTCTATAAATCAATATGATTCTTTTTTGTTTTATGTACAGTTTTACACAGATAAATAATTGACTTATCAACCTTGCTGACTGTCATGCCACAGATTTAATAATAAGCCCATGTAGGATTTTTATAGGAATATTATATGTAGATGGTCAGTGGATTTTGCTAAGTACTCTGGTTTTCTCCACTCCTAGACTGGACTTGGTGTTACCTAAATGAGGTGTAAATCTTTTTTATATGCTCAAACTATATGTTTTTATTGATTGTTATCTCCCCTTTGATTGTTGCCTGGCCACTGATACTTACACCCTTGGATTCTATGGTATATTTTGCTATCCAGTAGTTCAGATTTTTGGCAGCTCCGTGAATCCGTGCAAATAAAGTGTAAGCATTGATAAATTTAGGCCTGAAATTTATCTCAGTATGAATCATTTAAATTAAAGTAGAATCAGCATATACAACCTCATAACATTTGATGAAATCATTATTTTCATACCATATTATTTCAAATTTTTGATTAATTTCATACCAGTCTGTTACCTTAAAAAGATAATCTGTAAAATTTTAGGGTTTCCCAATTTTAAAATGATTTCCATGTTGTAAATGTACGAATGTTTTAGCAAATAATCTTAACAGATACTCCTTCCGGAGCACCTGGCCTCACTTCCCTGGTGGAAGTTCATGTGTTTACCTTGAATTGCCACTTTTCAGAGGTTTACTTTGCCTTTTGGATTGTGGTTTGAATATGGACTGGTATTTTTGTGTATGGTGATATCTTTATTATCTACTCTTTGATTTAGGATGACGGTCTTGATTAAGTCTTTACCAAATATGATCACTACAAATGTTTTACAGCATTAGTTAAAATAATGTTCATCATTAATTTTCAATCTTTAGATTAAATGATTAAAAACACATCTGTATAAAATTTGCAAGATTCATATCTTTCATTATCCTGTCAATAAAGAGTTTCGTTGGTTTTTTTTTTATCTTTTAACTGGTCAGTTGAAAAAGCTTCTAGATCATCAAAATATAAGTTGTCTGAACACCAACATCAACCAATTTTTGTCTCCATTCTATAGTCAGGTTTCTCTAATAAAAACAAATGATATAATACGGTTATACCATAACTTCAGAATAAATAATTTTGCATGACAACAACAAAACCTGTATATAACTTATGGAATATTATGGACATTTTGTTTTTTTTTTTCATTTGAAATAAACTTAATTAAACTAATTTTTGTAAATATATGTGGATGAGTGATTTTAACATCAGGTTTGTTGTCTTGAGGTTATGAGCTTTAGTCGGCGTTGCCACTATCCATCCATCTGATAATTAACAGGATACCAGCTGGAAAATAAACCTTGAATTGGATTGGCATACACAGGGCAGACTTAAGCTTTTATATACATAACACGTGTAAAACATAAACTTATATAAAAATATTATGATTTTAAATTTTGTCATTTATATGTATTTACCATTGACATTGTTATTAGGAAGCCTGTCTAAATCAACATCCTGCAAAACTTTATCTGCAGCTGGATCTTCATCTGTTTTTATTAAATCTAAAACATTTTAAGTAATTAACGTTTTATCTGATTTGTGAAAATTTCGCAACAGGAAAGGGAAAAATGCATTGGATAAACCAATATTTAAATACTGACCTTACGAAATACTAGTTGCATGCTCTACCAAGTGAACATGTGGCTCAGTGCTAGAGTTTTTTGCCTGTAAATTTAGGGTCGTGGGTAACGATCCCTGCAGGCCATGTGCAAGTCACTTCATTTCACATAGTTGTTGACTCGCCCAGTGTCAGGATAATGGACAGGTGGGTCAGTACAACTTTGCAACATTCACACACCATGAGGGTTTGTGTTTCATCACACTAAAAGATCTAGTGAACTTATGTTGATTGTTGATGTAAAAAAATGTAAAACATAACTTGTTAATAGTACTGAGCTGCCCAGCTATTTAATTTTCGAAGCAGAACCTACCTGGTTCAAATATTTAACAGATTTGAATATACAAAATTATGATGTTGGCAGAATGGGCTTGATTAAATTTATTCCTTTTTTAATGAAATATATTTTTGGTATTGCTATCATTACTATTGTTTAAAGTCATGTGATGGTCCATAATAATACATTATATTATGTAGTTTAATTGATAAAATTGCATCTTCCTGTTAACATATTTATTTTATGTAATTATTATTGCAACCAGTCATTTGTTTTTATAACCCATATAGGGATTTTGTAGATTTGTCTCTTTGTGAACTCTTTATATGAAAATAAAAGAATTTTATGTGTACTGCATTGTTAGTTAATGTTTACCTGTTACATGTGAATAATTTTCTTTGCAGCTGTAATTATGCTCAAAATGTACTGCTACCGATGCGTCTACGGACTCAACCTTTTGTTTTTTCACTTGATGTCTCTCTGTTGGCGGCTTTTTGTTTTTTTTTTTTCTGCTAAAAGCCTCCGTTCATAATGAGTACTTACGGCTGGCAATGGGTCAGGATGGTCAAAATGCTTTGAACATATATACGTTTCTTTTTTCACATTTTCAATTCCAAAATATTTCCGGCCACACAGACGTACCCATCTCTGACATTTGTCCAACTCCGTCTTGGGCTTTGGGAAAAGAATGAGAAAGACATCCGAAGTCGTAGGCAAGTACCGAGAATCTGTTTTACAGTCCCCATAATTTTATCAGCAGAAGTAGCGTCTCGTTGTCAAAGGGTGTTTGTCTGGTGGAACTTTTTTTTTGTTGGAGGTAATTGTAAAATACAAAACGGATAACGTAACACGTTATGGAACTGGCAAATGGTCTGTTCCAAGCTCCGAACAGCGGCCAACATTCGTACCTCTTTTATAACCGCTGTTTCGGAGCTTGGGTCTGTTCGTCTTGTGTACGGTTTCCGGAAAAACTAAATGTCGAAAGGGAAAAGAACGGAACTTGATAATTAGGGGTGCATTTGAGGCCGATAACTTTTTCATTAACACCCGTCAATATTACCATCCCGTCGTTAAGGAGGGGCGTGGCTTCATTAACATTACTACTTCATTTTTTAGAATTGGTAAAATTATTCCAGGTTAATTCCCTGCGTTTGAACAATCAGGATTAGAGAAATTTACATGAAATATAATAATAATAATTTTTAACCATTTAAATTATCGTGTAGGCGTTTTCAGAATGAAATTTTTAATGTCACTTGAAACGAGTAATACCATTTTAAAAATGAAATACATTCTCCAGCAGAATTTTCTTCTGTTCGAAAATATTTTCTTTATTAAAGCAATTTCGAACATGAAGTTATTAATGACAATCTTTGTAATCTTTTAATATTCCAATAAAAGTAGAGATTCTGAAACAAAACAAATTTATCTTTATCAAAATAAATTTTGTACAAAAAAATCAGAGAATATTTTTCTATAAATGTGCATGGGGAACATAAATCGTGGTCAGTATGTGAATTATTCGTCAACTTTTTCAAAGTTTAGACACGAATGAATATAATCAGTAAGACGAATATAACGTGGATTATGTAAGAAAATTAACCGAAAATCAATTGTTATTGACGAAAAATAGAATTTGTATATGGAAAGCAGCCAGCGCAAATTAGCATATGAAGAATACCTGTAAATGTTACAAAACGCCAAAAATGCATAAAATGAAATAAAATTAAAAAGTTAAAAAATAAAATAAAATGAAATAAAATAAATAAATAAATAAATAAATAAATAAATAAATAATAAAAAGTCTGACTGTAGTATGATTTATACGTTTTCTGTCCTTCAAAACTTTGCTTTCGGATTAATACTATCACTTATAATTTGCATTAGAAAGTGGCAACTTCATATCAATGTTGCAACAATTATTAGTATAAAAAAATTAAATCGTTTAAAGAGGTAAGTTTTATTTGATAAATTTTCATGTAAAAAGGCAACGCGATTTTTATTGCCAACTTAAGTATTAAACTTATATATATATATTGTTATTGCTTAATCAATGATTTTACTTCTACTCAAATTGGGGCACAAATACAATATATAAAGAATAAGGCTGAGTAACACAGAATTCTTTGAGAAAACTTTCGATAAATAAAGTTAAGTATATAATAAACAAAAATACCTGTTTGATTTTGATGTGCCATAGATTCACTTTTTGGAAATTAATTCCTTATCAGTGACACTAGAGGTAAAAAAGTTGATATATAAAAAGATAAAACAAACATTTGAAAATAAATTTATCCAGAGTTACAAAATTATATGAATCCAAATCCAGCTAAGGAATGCTTTGCACGAGGGAACAAACCTTAGTTTAAAATAAAGAATGAGTTTCAAAAACCCGAGCGATCCGCCATTAGGAAAAATGCAAAGAAACAAGGTTACACGTTTGGGAGACCTCTATATCCCAACATTGACTCGAGGGCACATGCAAATCAATTTTAGCCTAACGCGATTTATAAAAAATAACGTAATAAAAACATCTCAAAAGTGTTACTAGGAAAAAATCTTTATATGAAAATGTGTCATTGGTCGTTTTCTCCCTATTATTACCCGTAATAGTAAAGAGTAAAATTCATAATACATGATTTTCGCCTGTGAACTAATGCAGCGCCCACATTGCAATGGCAATAGCTCTGTGTTTTACATGCTTTATAATGTTGCTTTGTATACTTAAACTTGTATAGGAAACTCACGTGTATTGACTAGTGGCCTGACGATAGGTCATATCGTTGTTAGATATAAACGACAAGTATTGAAACTAATTTCAAAGATGGGTTCAGATGAACAGTGTGTTATTTAATTGGGTTATTTGTTGAAGAAACAAATAAACTGCGTTTAAATGAGAAAAAAATATTGTAAAAGTAAAAAATAATATTATAAAATATATTAAAACAAATAAAAAACGGACACAAAATTCGAACCCAGGACTTTGAGGTTTTCATTTCCTACGTCCTACCACACAGACAGCGTAGATGATATGGAAATCGTATGCTAGCAAATATCACGTATGTATGTTTTTTGGGCGATAAAGGGGTAATGTGTTTTATCTTTATCCCCAAATTTCAATACCAGCGCAACCCTATCCATCAACCATAATTTGCAAAACAGAAGATGAAATAAAGAAGTTTTGATAGTCAAAATATCTTTGATGGAGGGGAATACGCTCTATGTGTATTCATTGAAAAACACGGTTATTTTCATCAAAATTTTCGTATTTGTATGGAAGAATACGGAATGCAGTATTCTGAAATGTATGTTTAAATACATAATTTAATATTTTATCAAACTTTTAATATTCAAAACCGTTTCGTTTTGGTACTCTCTTTTTTATGCTTACAGTGTAAATATCATTGTAACAAATTTTAAATTATGAATTCTTTAGGCGGATGCCTCGGCTTATTGCGAATCATCCTTTCAAAAATTAAGACAGTTTTACCCGCTCAGGCGTAGTAAATATTTAACAAAAATACCTTTTAAATTTTGATGTGATGTAGATATAAAAAGTTAACATTATAAGCTGCTGTTTTCGATAATTCATTAATTTTAGATCCTTTTGGTTTAGCTTATGACATTGTTTTCTTTTTTTATTTTGTTTGATTGTTGTTTCATGTTTTCTGTTTCATTTTCATATCAAGTATATTTTTAGCCTTAATAGTTGGTTTAATTTTATTCACAATATTTATTTATATGTAATGCCAATTCAATTGTTAAAGAAGAAACGAATTCCTGATGTATAAAATAAGTTTATTTTTTTAAAGTTTTAGTAGACACTTCTTCTCTTCGGCAGACTTATCGAAATACAACAAAAACTCAAGACAATTATATAAGGTAAAATAAATTAGCATTACATTATGTGCACTTTTATTGTCATCACTTTTGTAGAATGTCTTCATCGTGACATGTTTAAATTAGAAAAAGTCTTGTTTTTTTTCTTTTGGTATAAATTGATCCATTTTTCTTCTGTTTGGCATTTCCTAAGAATAATTCAACATAGTGTTCACCATGATATAAGCATTTCAGCTGTATAAATTAGACATTAAATAATCAGAGAACGTCTGTTGATTGTTGGTTACGACAATGCCAAAGCTTTATGCATCATTATATTTTGAAAGTACAGTCATAAACATATATAAAATGGAATAACTTTACAAAATATTTAATAAGTCATCAAAAATAAACATTCCCTTTGTTTGGTTTACTTTTTTTGTACCAAAAAAAGGTTTTCCGCTAAAAATAAGTAAGAAATCGCAGAGACATTATATAGAACCCTTGTGAAAAGAATGGATCACATTGTACGGGGAATATTAACATTGACGTACCTGTTTGTTACTGTGATGAAGAATGCAACAAGTATAACGATTGCTGTTTTGACTATTCAAAGTTATCACTTTAACCAAAAACAATACCAAAACAAATTGTTTGTGATTCGGTTCATTTCGGGAAAATGTGTGCAAATCATGTTTATGGTAGTTATTTATCTCTAGATGCCCATAAGATTTCAAGAATTTCAATATCGATGCAAAATGTCGAAGCCTATTTCCAGTGAGCACTGAAGATGGTATAACATATAATAACGCACATTGTGCAATGTGCCACAACGTTACTAAGTATAAAACTTGGTCATTTAGATTTATTTACAAGGATATATTTCTAAAAAAGTTTACAATGACGAATGGAATATATAAGAAAAAACTATGTTTTTGTAGTTTTGCCACCAGAAGGTTCCTTCATTCGATACTGTATTGAATATCACACAACTGTCAACGAAGACGTCATAAATAACATGCTTTGTAAATCATTTTAAAGTCAGTTACAAATGCATTCTATTGAAGGCAAAAAGTCTGGGCTGCTAAAAATGTATATTGTTGGAATAAGACATGGCCAGTAAATGCTTATCGTTGTAAAAGACCAACAAATACTTGGTACAAACAATGAGGTGTTCTAAATCTTGTTGGTATGTTCAATGTTCATCCACCTGTAGAAGGAATTCATGGAAATAAATGTAACTGGGGACCCGTATATATATAGTCCTTATTATGTGAGTAGAAAGATATAGTAAAGTAGATAAAATTGTAAAACGTTTCATTTGAAGCACGAGTCAATGAAATTAATTTACTGACATTTTGTAGTAGGTAGTCGATTTGTATCATAGTGTCTTTTGTTACCATTCTTAATCTTCCGTAAAATGTTTAAGTGTACCATGACCGATTATCTTTTTCCTATACGAATTGTTTGCGAGCAAAAAAAAAAAAAAAAAAAAAAAAAAAAAAAAAATTAAGAAAAATGTACTTTTATAATAATTCCTATTCAAATTAAAATTAAATTTGATAAATTTAAAATTAATAACAATTTTGCAGATAAAAGTCTTATTAATATTAATTTTTGTTAAATAATAATAAAAATTTTACTAATAAAACATTAATAAAAAATATTTGCTTTATCATTTAATAATATGTTTTTGACGTTTATGTTTTATACATAAACAGTTATGTATAAGTATCATATTTAAAGACCGTAAATAATTAAGCTTTGTGACACCAATCTTAACTCGGTAGAATCGTTAAAGTGAACAATTTATTTGTAGAAACAATTTTGGCTATATTAAGAAATTTAATTGTTATCAAATTAGCAATTTATTGTCACCGTAGTTTTGACACTATGTATTTACAACACAATTTATTAAAATGTTTCAAAGAATAGTTCAATCATGATTCTCTTACGGAGTAATATCAAATTACAATTAAAAACACTTATTTTAACGATTTGAAAATATTAATGTTGCAATATACCGTCTTTTTTTATCAACAGGGTGCGTGTGGTGGATATAACTGTAGAGATGGGTTATGTAATATAGACTACATACAAAATGACGAAATATTTATTCAAACTTGTTTTGCGACAAACAACACAGTCAGTGTCAATCTAGTTTATAGAGTTTTGCCATTAATATTATCAACGGTTTGAGAACAAATTGAACTAAAACAGAATGAGGGAAACTTTTCATGTGGACTGTTGTCAGGTATAGACACTAAATGTTGTATTTTTAATATTTTAACAAATGTCAGTATTTAAGGAATGAAGATTTTGTCAGAGAATGAAAACAATTCTGCAATTTATAAACATGTTACAATGGTATTATATTAAAACTGATACTGATAAAACAACCTCTGTGAATAACTCACAAAGTGTAGTAAACAACTGTACCGTATCAGAAGAGTTACAGAGTAAACACCAATTTAATCTCAACAAATTGAGATTGAACAAATCTTTATCAAACTATTTTAAAAATAAATTGAAAGATAAATGTCCAATTGCCTTTCAAGCATAAGGTTCTGCATAATAACGTTATAAATTTTAAAAATTAGAGTTCCATTACCATACAACAACGGAGTTTGATAGCGCATTTATGGTTACTATATCAATATGGTCACATGGCAGCATCCTTACTTACATTATATTATAGGTTTCCAGTGTATCGTTATTTTTTACGATTGTGCTGTACAAATATTTGAAATTAGTGCGATTCCGCTCCAAAAGTATTTTCGCTTATATGATGAGTACACTTTTGATTGCACAACTTGTTTTTACATTTGGAGATGGAGCAAACGACATTCCAATTTTTTGTCTCATAATAGGAAATATTTCCCATTACCTTCGGCTTTCTTCCTTAACTTGGGTTTCTATATTTCCAACAAACGTTTTATGTTCTATGCGAAAAAATCATTCGACTCCTGGTCATAACAACAATGTAAAAGAAAAAGACAATATCTTTTTTTTGATACTAGGATATTTCGTACCATTTACGATAGTTCTGCCATGTGTCATTTTAAATATGTTTTCTTACGTAAATGTTGGATACGCCGACGGAATTTGTTTTCCAACTGCTTATCTAGCAAATCTCTTTTCATTTACATTGCCTATTCTCATTTCTATTATTGTAAGTGTGATTGCTTTGAGTTTCACTTCATATTTCATTTCAAACTTCAATAACAGTATCGACCCTAGCATGCCCATGAGAAAACTTCGTTCATTAATACCAGTTTATATACGTCGGAGTGCATTGTGCGCATATACTTTTATTTGTTTGGCAGGTTACCAAGGAGCGATTGTTAACATATGCTACATATGCTTTTTGTCTCCAATAAAACAAATATTCGATTTTCACATTAATAAAAGTTAAGAGAAATTACATTTTTAAAACATAAATAAAAGTGACAATAGAAAAAAATAATGAATTAATGAATTAAGAAAGGTCAAACATCTAAAGTTGAAGAAAGAAAGTGCATTTATACAAAATTTGGGTAATTTTTTTTTAATTTTTATAATTTTCATTACCTCTTAGTATTTAATGGTATTAACTCGTTTTGTTTAATTTTAGCTATCTGTTTAACAAAAATGTACATGTTTTGTCTTAATAACAGAAACAAAAATTATCTTTTCTAAAGTAAAGTAGCTTCCGAATTTTTTAAAGTTTTATTATTTATATATAGTTTATTTTCGAATCAGCATCACTTGCTTCTATCAGACAAATACCGACATTTTACTGCTTTCGTCCAAATCATCATCACTGATGAGGAATGAATTTCCGAAATGTGCACATCTGGCACATCAAAATTCAACTGGTATTTGTGCTATATATTTGTACAATCATTAATACACGATAAAATTTTAGCAATGGTTGAGTAAAGCTTTTGCAAATGAGTGCGTTTTTCTCATGTTAATTAAACAATTTTGTTCAATTGTTGCGATCACGTGTTTAACAGTAGAAAATTATTACAAGTCTGTGACATAAAACAAACATACCAGTCCTTGTCCATCCACTGAATTACTGGTTTTACAGAAATAACAAAATGATACCAGAACATTGCAGAAATATTGACAACTCGTATGTCTGAAATTGTAATTAGTATTTGATATACTTGAGAAAGTATAATAGTTAATATATAAAAGTTACAGTAAAATGTAAATGAAAAAATTAAAGTGCTATTGTATTAGCTATTTTATAAAGAGGAAGTGAAGGGAAACAACAAAAACAAATGAAGAAAACTACTAAAATTTATAAAAAAAGCAAGTAAAAATGTTCAAAAGCATCTTATGAATAACTAATGAAAGCAAAACGGATATTACATGTATAATAGCCAATACAAGGATTACATTTAAATAAGTGAAAGATAACGACGATACATTTGTATGAAAGTAATAAAAAATAGATTTGGTATTATAAATATTATTATTAGGGATGGCAAATCGATCCAAATTCATTAATCGATTAATCTTCAAATGATATGAACAATTAATCGATTAATCGTTATATTATTTAAGCAATTTGAAGCTCGATAATTATCCAGTCAATATCAGTTGCACCCTCGGACCATGTTCGACGTATCACTGTATGTTACAGCTTATCCGTGTTGACTTGTACTGTTATTAATAAAAGAACAATAAAAATTGGAAAGAAAACACATTAAATCCAAATATATTTAGCGTTCATAACTGGTACATACAGTAGAGTACATACGATACATTTATAAATAAACAATATCGCACCGGAAGTCTTTGTTCTTATTCAAACTATAGTTTCGTCAGCTAAATCAGCTTACGCAAACTTTTAAAAAAACTATAACACAACTAAACAGCAACGTCAACAAAGATAATAAACTAAACAGAATTATTGTTGAATAGTATTATTTGATCAACAAGTGATGAAGAAATCCGGTTTATCATTTTTGTTATGATCAATTAAGACTCTCTCAGAAGGAACCGAAGTTCCTGGAGCACAGAGGATTTTTTCGTTAATAGTGCAAGTCTAGGAAATCGCTACTGGTTTGACTCCCACCACAAAAGAGGGTCAGTACAATTAGGATCAGGGTTTCTTTCATATACATCTCAATCTCAGACTCGTTAGGTTTATCTGGCGTGATGGAGTTAAAAAATCCAAATTTCTTTTAATTTTTTAAGTGATTTAACATGCAAGAAGTCCCTCCTATAGAAGTCAAGACAGTTTCACAGAGCTGACATTTAACATTGTTTCCGTCAATGGATCGTTTGAAATGGTTCTAAACCTTTGATTGACTCTATATGTTTAAGCTTAAAAATTTTTGGTTATGATCAACAACTACTCATTTATGTTCATTTGTTTAATCAACCATGTATGAATACATATCGCAATTAAAGGTAAGGTACAACATGTATCGATCTTGTACGTGTATTATTATTATTATAGGATATCCAAGATAAGGGGTACTCCAAAGGGGTGTCAATTAGTCGATTATGGAAATAATGATCGATTATTCGAAGGAATGAACAATTACTCGATTAATCGGTTAATCGTTGTCATCCCTAATTATTATATATTCTATGAAAGCAAGAAGTTTTGCCAGATTTGCCAGATTTGACAACTTTTTTATGATTATGATATATTTTATAACCGAAAAATATAATTTACCAGGACTATCATCCTCATAATTATTTTTCCTTTTTTTCTTGTGTTAGCTTTTTCCTTCCTACGTTTATGAAACAAAAAAGAAGACTTTAATAAACCTCAATTTCTGTCAGCTCATATTATTACAAATAGCGGAAAGTGGAAGCGAGCTTTGACCAAAATGAGCGGCTTTACCAAATTAAACTATCAAAAGTGTGGACAATCGTTTTAAAACAATAGCAAGATGCTTTGTGTACACATGAATAATTTGCAAATTGGATAAATATAAGAAACTAAATCTTTTTAGAAATTGTTTTTTGTTTTGCCAAATCTACAGTAGCTGCTAAGATCAGTATTTGCATTTACATTAACCACTTTGATGTTTTGTTTAATTTTACAATTTTTAAAAAAAAATTCAAATTTTTGACGGATGTTAAAATAAATATTTTTACCTGTGCTTTTGGTTTTTGGGGATTGTAATTTGGATATGGACTTAAGTGTTTGTGTTTTATTATCATTATTACCTTTCTACAACGAAGCAAGCTGTTTACAATTCAATTGTTGACTGAAGAAATTTACAAGGCTAGCCTAATCAAGGCCCTTACGTTACGGTCGTCATCACAAAGTTGTTCATAAATATGAATATAAATAAAACACAAACATATTAGTCCATGTAACTGGTAGATGATTAGACTTTACACTATAGATGCGAAGTTTCTTAATTTCCTTTCATACACCAGTACCAGTAAAAACGTTTTCGAATGGGAATCGACACCAAGTTTTCATAATAGCCTTAATTACCAGTCGGCATTTATCATTAATTTTTAATCGCCCAGCATCTGATAAATATTTACTAATAGCTTCAGAAATCCCATTAATAAAATGTTAAAATTAACTGACAGTTAAATCAAGGTTTTCCAAATGAGTGAGAATACAAACAAAGTACTAATTATCCTTTGAACTTAAGACTTCACGAGGGTAATTATCTGTTCAAAATGAACCAACGGACCACATGGTCATGGGTGCATTTTAATTTTACTTTTCAATAACGTGTGTGTGTGTGTGTGTGTGTGTCTGTGTGTGTGTGTGTGTGTAAAAATTAGTTATTATGATTTTTCAAAACTTGCTATCAATCATTGAGTTTTTTAAAATATTTTAAACCAAATCTAATTATTTAACACTTTACTAAAGTAACATTTGTATCAAGCCATCTTTACGGTTTCTATCATATTTTTGTCAAAAAAATACAATGTTAAATTTTTAGAGGGAGAGTCCAGACTTTATTGTTAGACGGTTTTTGTATCATGTTTTTGTTACATTGGCTTTTAGCAAGAAATGTGATAATTATAGCCACGTTTTTGTAACATTGGCCTAAAGCAAATAATATGATTATTATAGCCACAAATGGTTCCTATCTTTTGCAAGATTTGTTTATATTTTTTCTTTTACATTTTGTTTGATCCTACTGCTATAACATTTCTAAAACCAAGTTATATTAATTATATTTTCGGTCTTCTTGTTAATAGGGGCCTCGGTGGCCGAGTGGTCTAAAGCGCGCGCTTTTGGATCATAGCGCCTCTCACCGCCTGGGTTCCTAGTGTGAGAAAGTTTTTCAGTTCGCTTGCCGAAGGTCGGTGGTTTTCTCCACGCACTCCGGTTTCCTCCACCATCCCAGAACTGACCGCCTCGAAATAAGTGAAAATTCTTGACTGGGGCGTAAAACACCATTACTCCACTCCACTCTTCTTGTTAATAAAGAAAATTGTTCTTTCTGTCCACGATGGTTGTCTTAAGAAAATAATTTAATAATATCTGATACATGTAACAAAGGATAAATAAATTCTATGTAGTTGGTATCAAAAAATCTATAAATGTAATTTTTCTGGAACACATTACAGATAGTATTTCAAATTGCGTGTAAATTATCAAAAAAATCTTAATCACAAGGAAAAAAGCTAAACATAATTAAATATAACAATAGGGTTTTGAGAAATTTAAATGATATTGAGCATAAAGAATATTTTAGTGACATGATTTTTTATTTTTTTATAAGAAAAAATTGATATAAAATGAAACGTATGTCTGTTTGTTAGGCATTACCTAAATCTTGTTCTGCGAATAACGTAACGCTACGTACGGATAATCTGCTGATAAAATCACAAACATAACGCAAATTATATTGACGTGATCAACTATTGAACATGTTATCAAGCATTAAAATAGCTTTAACATTTTTTTTCTTATCAATACCTCATGTTTTGGCAGATTTGCAAGGTCAATATATTTCAAAACAACGTACTGGGAGATCAAATGACTTTGGACGTATTTCAAAAAAAGTTTTTGTGCGAAATCAGAGAAATGTTCTTGTAAACCCATGTGAACAGTTTGGAAGTTGTAGTATCAAAAAATTAAACACTGACATACCTGTTTGTTACTGTGATGAAGAGTGTAACAAATATAATGATTGTTGTTTTGATGCTTCAATATTGTCGATGAAACCTAAAACACTACCAAAACATATTGTGTGCGATTCTATTCAATTTGGGCAAGTGCGTTCAAATCATGTTCATGGTAGTTATTTAGTATCAAAGTGCCCATTTGATTTCAAAAATGTCAATGTAGCAACGAAATGTCGGGATAACTTGTTCCCGGTGAGTACTAAAAATGGTTTAACATACAAAAACGCATATTGCGCAATGTGCCACAATGTAACTAATTACGAGACTTGGTCATTTAGATTTATATATAAGTTTGCCTGTTCTAAGAAAGCTTTACAATCACTAAATACAAGTAATATCGCATTGATAATAAAATATATTGTAAGACAAAAGTGTATATATACATTCCTGCCACCAGAAGGTTCTTTTATTCGACACTGTGTTAAGTATGAGGCAAATGTCGACAAAGACGTCATAAATAAAACGCTTTGTGAATCATTTTTAAGTCCGTTACGAATTATTGTTGTTAATGGTACAGGAACTACATTGTTAAAAAATGTATTTTGTGGAAACAAGACGTTGTCAGAATTTGACCATATTTGTATATCGCCATCTAATACTGGATTCAAAGATTGGGGTGTGCTTAATCTGGTTGGTATTTTTAATGTTCGTCCACCAGTTGAAGAATTGTATGAAAATAAATGTGACGTTGGATATACTTACAGTTCTTTTTATGTGAGTACAATAAAAAATTATTTCAAATAAAAGCAATCCAAGCGCAAAAAAATTAAAAGTCACTTGATGCAACAATCCTAACACTATTTAATTTAATTAAGTTTTATGTGAATAGGTAAGCTTGCCAATTTGTGTCAAATCCTTTTCAAAAGGAAAATTAATAATTGAAAAAAATGATTTATGAAAATGAACTTTACTACTTGTTATGCCTTTTTTAAAACTACGTAATTTCTTATCTAACAATTTTATTTTGATGCATGTAGATCAGACAGTCAACAATCCTTTTCAAGTTGAGAAAAATAATTTAAAATTAAAAAAAAAATTGCAATTAATTCTTTTCTGTTAAATAGAATGGTAGGGCGATAATTTCTATTAATATGACATAGTATCATTGCTACATTTTTATACTGCAAAAGTCATACGCATAAGATTACCGAGTTTTAACAAATTTGATTGATACAAATAAAAAGATTTTCTGAATATGAGTTGCCTTGTAAGTTAACACAATAAGTGACAATTGTATTGTGTTAAAGAAAAGATATTTTTCAGAAGTTGATTACCGTTCGCAAGAAATTGCAATTTCTTTTAACTATATAACACAAATACCTGTTAAATTTTGATGTGCCATATGTGCACATATCGAAAGGCAAATAACTTATTTCAAGTTACCAAGTTTGACTTTTTATTGCTTATGTGATTAATTTCCAAGAATAATATTCAAGTTGAAATATGTTTATTGATTACCTTAATTTTTTTTTATTCAGTTGAAGTATTTTGTTCTAAAAATTATATGAAGGCTGAAAAAAAAACAAAATGCAATGATTTGCAACATTGCGGACTCTAACATTGTTTTAGTGCAAATAATGAATATTTAACACTTTTCAAAAATATATTAAATACATGTTCAATTAAAATTAACTGTTTTAACCACTATCTTTGAACTTTAAGCGTTTTCCAAGTGTTATGATTCAGTGTACTATTTATTAGATATATATTGCAACTATTAAAATTAAAAAAGAAGTAAAATCAAACGTTAACGCATAATCGTTTTTGAAAGGGTTCAATCATCTTTGTATATTTATCTTTGTCCTTCAACAAGAAAGCAGTAATTCGGTAATATGTCAATACAATAAGTACTCTCAAAAGAATTTTAAAAGACTTTAAAATTGTTTTAAATTTTCATTTTCCGTTATCAATAATGAAAGAATAAAAACAAACACTTAACACAATTCTGATAAAAAAGAAAAATATTAATTCAGCTGCGACCAGGAATAATATATCGACACTGAGAATAATAGTAATTTACAAAATGTTACATAAAAATTTTGCAACAAAAATCTATCAATAAAAATCATGAATATTTTTAATACTTTTTACAGGGCGTTTGTGTTGATACTAATTGCGCAGACATATTATGTGAAGTAGAATATGTACAAAATGACCAGATAATTATTAAAACCAGTTTTGCAACAAATGACACAGTCGATATGAATCTCGTTTATCGGGTTTTGCCTTTAGTTTTTTCAACCATTCAAGAACGCACAGTACTGATCGAGAGTAAGGTAAATCTTTCTTGCGGGCAAGAAATGGACACTACATGTTGCGTTTTTACTACCAAAACAAGCATGAGCATTACAGGAGTTAGGGTATTGTCAGAAAACGCGAAGATTCTATCCTACATAAACAGATTACAATGGAATTATATTGAAACTGATACAAATAAGACTACCTCGGTTAATAACTCGCACAGTGTTATAAGAAATTGTACAATCACAAAAGACATAAAGAGTGAAAAACAATTGAATCTACAAAAATTGAAAAGAATGAAAGACGTCTACCAAACTGTTATAAGAAATAAAACGAAAGAGAAATTTCCTTTTCTGCTAAAAGCAGAAGTTAAGGTTTTAAATGATGACATTATAGAATTCTCAAAATTAGAGTTCCATTACCAAACAGCAACGGAGTTTGATATCAAATATAGGACTCATATATCCAAATGGACACATGGCACCATCTTGACTTACGTTACATTGTCGGTTTCCAATGTATCATTATTTTTTACTGTTTTGCTGTACAAATATTTAAAATTATCACGCTATCGCTCTGGAAGTATTTCTGTGCATATGATGAGTACACTTTTGTTTGCACAACTTGTTTTTACATTTGGAGATGGAGCAAATGACATTCCAATTCTTTGTCTTATAATAGGAATTATTTCCCATTATCTTTGGCTTACAGCCTTCACTTGGGTTTCTATATTTCTAACAAACGTTTTATGTTCTATGCGAAAAATGCATTCAACTCCTGGTCATAACAACAATGTAAAAGAAAAAGACAATATCTTTTTATTGATATTAGGATATCTCGTACCATTTACGATAGTTCTGCCATGTGTCATTTTAAATATGTTTTCTTTTGTTCACATTGGATACGCCGACGGAATTTGTTTTCCAACTGCTTATCCAGCAAATCTCTTTTCATTTACATTGCCTATTCTCATATGTCTTATTATAAATGTATTTGCTTTAAGTTTCTCTTTGTATTTCATTTCAAACTTCAATAACAGTATCGACCCTAGCATGCCCATGAGAAAACTTCGTTCATTAATACCAGTTTATATACGTCTGAGTGCATTGTGCGCATGCCCATGGGTCATAGGCATTCTTGCGGACATTTTTGATTCTGATGCTCTGGCATATACTTTTATTTGTTTGGCAGGTTCCCAAGGAACGATTGTAAGCATATGCTTTTTGTCCAGCAAGAATTTTCTTTCCCAAATAAAACGAGTATTTACAGTTGAAAATGTTACAAAATTAAATACTTAACATCTTCTTTAGATAGAAAAAATTGAAAAAAAATGAATAAATAAAATAATTATATGAAGTATTATCAATAAAATAAAATAGAATAAATAAACTTAAATACAAAACTATGAGGACGACAGAAAATGCATTTCAACTATGATTTGAGATTGGAGTAAGTTGGCCTTGTTTATTATAATAGTATGTTTTATTGTATTGTGATGAGTCCAGTTTTTAAAAGTTTAAAAAGTTTTTTTTTTCAATGTAAGAAATCAACATTAATTCTACCTTAATTGTAAGTTGTGTCATCAATCCATTACATTGAGAATTTTAAGAATAAAATGATATTATAGATCTTTCAATAAATCAAATACGCTCTGCTCTTTAAAGTAGGTCTGATATATGGTTTTGGGAAAATCGGTAAAATTAAAAACCTGACATAGACAGTATTGTGGAGATGTTCATCTATGTGATATATTTTATTAACGAATGATTGTGAATATTTTTATCCCGAAGATCATCCCCAACCACAACGTTTATGACTTGTGTTTTCTAAGCTTCCGTTGTGTTATTTGCTTTGACTACGAAGAACACTAAGTTTCAGTATATTGGGCAGACCATATTATTGCTACTTGTCTCGTTTATTCGGCAGCAGCGCTCATGCGCTAGCATTGTCCAAAATGATCAACTTTGATGCATTTGATAAGGCTATGTTTTTTAACCAAAAGCTCTTATTCTCAACTTATTCTCCTTACTGAAGTTTAAGGTTTTGTATCATAAGCTGGTGTTTGCCATTCGCTTCGTCACAAAATCTAATTTTATCATAATGTATACAAAGTTAACAGAATCACAGATAGTTATATCAGTAGGAAATGTACATAATTATAATTACAGTACATATACTTTTCGGTTTTATTTTGATTTCAGTAAAACACTTATAGCATTTACTTGTTGAAGCACGTATTTGAATGTGTCTGTAAATAACTGTTTCTGTATAAATGCACAATGTTTGCAAACAAGTTTTTAAATTATATCCAAATAACTACTCAATATTGTATATACATAATTATTTGTTAAATAAGTAACTATTTATTGATTTTGCTAAGTAATGTTTAAATAATCATCATTAAGTAACTTTTTGAAAGAATTTTAAAAATATATTTTAATATTTAGAAGAAGCGTATTTCAAAACCTTTGAACGAGGTAAACACTTTATAAAAAATTGTTAAGCAATTTTAAAAGATGCTTTGAAAGCTTGAAATCTGAATTTAAAAAAGTGTACTTGAAAATTGTTACACCATCAGAGAGAGAGAGAGAGAGAGAGACTCGAACAAGTTAGATAATATAAAGACAAATACATATGATGTATTATACTAGCAGATTAATTATTCTTTACCATGCATTTGCTCCAGGATATAGGTGTTAAACAATGTTTTGTCTATAAGCACATTGTTTCAATGCGCCAAGTGCGATCGGGCAAACGTGTGATCTTTTTTGACTAAATTAATATATATATATATATATACATATATATATATATATATATATATATATATATATATATATATATATATATATATATATATATATATATATATATATATAACTGTGTGTGTATGTGTGTGTATTTTGTGCATGAAATAAATTCTTAATTATACTGTAAATGTACTTAAAAATCATAATTCTTTTGTGGTTTTATCTTGAAAGTAACATTATTTTTATGAAGTATCATAAATAACTTGTATAAAATTACGTTTTATATACATGTTGTAAATAATGTGGTTAATTATATATTATCATTATTAACATTGATAAGTATTGATTTAGAAAGTTGAACGATTTTTTAAATACGTTGAATATACATAAAGGTTTTGTGATAACATTTATGTTCATTTGTTGTTAATATATTTCAGCTAAAAATCATAATGTTTTAATTTTGATAGAAACATGATGTCTTTAAAGGCATCCTATCAACTGATATAAAATTCTATTGTTTATAACTTAACATTTATGGGTGCATTTAGTACATTACAGTTTTAATAAAAATGTACAAACAACATTCTAAAAAGAATTTTACCGAGGAATATGTATACGACAGCATGATTCTTCTGCAGCAGATTGAGGAGTTTAGAGTCTACATGGGGCCTTGCGGCCATTGTGCAGACTGTTTGATTTTAGTTTGACTTTTGAGTGAATTTAGCTAGTAAGTTGTTATACTCTGTCATAAACGAGACCCCAGCACTGCGGCGGAGCAGGAAAGTGCCTAGGGAGAGGGGCGCCAAGCTATGAGTGAAGTACCCCGGGATAAGAGCCAGGGTATGGTTAAACCAGGCGTGAGAGCACGCTAAGAGAAGAATTTTGAAATTTTGATAAAAAGAGTATAGGGGTGGAGTTATTTGAAGCCTGTTTCCGAATAGAGGGGCGTAATAAGGGGGGGGGGGTTCGAAAGCATGGATGTCTTAATTTTGAGGATATAAGTGAAGGGGCCCTATGCCGGCGTAAACGCCTACTCTGTTTTCGATAAACATAGGGGGTCTTTATCGTGCCCCGTTAGGCTGTCGGGTATACGGAACCTCCGGCTTAACGTCTTTATTCGAGAAGACGCACACTTCACACTGACACAATCAGACACAATCTGACACATTCTGACACATACTCACAGAACAAACAACAGTAGAGCGGAAATACTGTATAATGCAGTTTATTTGTTTATTTGTATCGCCGTGCAGCACCAGTTTTGTTTTATTTTAGATACTTGATTGTATCTTGTCCGGTACTGCACGGGTACAGACAGAAGTAGAAAGAGGGGTGGGTACCGTAAAGGACGGTTTATGAGTTGGCGAACAGGTGCGCCGATTGGTAAAAAGGGGGGGTCCCTGAAAGAGAGAAACATATTAAATGACATATATAAAAAATACATATAAGACAAGACTATCAGCATGCGATGATTTAAGATATCCAGTTTTGACGTCACATTGCTTTTTTATTTACTTTTTCCCCAATTTTTAGCATTGTACTTACATCCTTGCATACCGTGGGTAAACATATAAAAAGCTTGGACTTTCATTCCACATTTATACAGGGGTGAAGGAGTTTTAAGGAGAAAGGCGGCTTTTTACGGCCGCCTTATCCCCGGTCTCATGTACTTGATTTCATGCTTCCCTACGCCTCTGAGTGGGTCACATGTGCTCAGACATGTACTGTTCATTTTCTCATTTGTGTGCGTGTTTGTGTGTTTTCGGGTATAAAACAAAAATATTCACTATTTTATCTATTCATTTCTTTGTATAATTTTGTCCTGCATGATTCTCCTTGAACCTGGTGGATTTTTTTTTTTTCAAAAGTCGGGATAGGGTCAAATTTCAAAGATTTTATGTGTACAAAAAAAAACAAGATTTTAAAGGATAAAATTACGGGACTTACAATATATATTTACAAAATACAAGAAAATATTTCAATATCTGGTAATTAATTAAACATTCCAGCAAACTAGATAAGATTTAAATGTAGCTGTTGATATCCTATAACTTATTTTAAAACATTTATACAGATAGATTTATTTAAAATGCAACAAACTAGCCACTTGACTTGAGCAAGGGACATAACTCTGAAGCATGTTAAATTCATAACAACGGCATATTCTTTACAGCAGCAAATTTGATTATCACGATATGACCTTTTACATGGAGGTTTTGTCAATTAAATTAATGTATACTTGTGTTGAAAATATATGTTGTTGAATAATTATGATATTTCCGTAGGACACATGTACTGATTTTTAAAACCCTAAAAAATACGTTGTTTATATATGGATATTTGTGAATAAAATGTTTTCTGTATTGTATCAATTTTGTTTAATGTTGTTGAATAAGCATGATCTTTAAAGTAGTGTTAATTTTTAAAGTTGTATTTTATTTTATTTTATTTATTTATTTATTTTTGAAAAAGCATATTCTAAGCTGAATTATAATTGCATTGTGTAAACAAGTAGATTTTAAGAATAAAATGAATGTATATTTTATGTTGTAAATAAACTTCGTAAAAAGACAATGTTCAAGTAGAATTGATATGGAAAGAAGGGTGATTTTCAGAGAAGTATACGATAAAATTTAATTGTATAATCAAGAATATTTTGTAAATAACATCATTGTTTATTTGTGTTGTAAATAAATGTTGTTATAAATCATGATTTTCAAGTAGTTTTGATTTTTAAGAAACGCGTATTTCTAAACCTGTTTAAAGATGTCATCTTTACAGGTTTTGTATTAAAAAAATACAGATAGAGTAAACGTGAAATTTTGAAATCTGAATTAAAAACAGATTTACTTGGCAATAGCTGAACCATCAGAGAATAAATGAATGAACGAAAACGAAAACTAACAAATACATATACTAGTATTAAGATAACTTTCCGACATCGGCAATCATTGTATTTTGACAAGTGATAACCTATTGTAATATCTAGGGGTACAACGGAAGATTAACGTTTGTAACTGAAAAACATGTACTTGGTAGCAACCAACTATCACCTTTTTGTCAGCATTAGATTAATAGTGTTATTACAGTAGCATTGGGGAACCCTAAATATACTACTATTACTACAGTTAGTGGTTTATAAAATGCAATGCAATAAAAAATAAGTCGTGTGCGGCTCAAGGTACATAAATCTTTGATAGGGTACATGGGGCCGTGTAACCTGCCAAAAAACCTGTATAACGTATTTGTCACCCTTCAAAGCAAATATTAACTACCAATGAAAAAATATTAAATTAAACATCATTTTACTTACATTTAATGTACCCTTTGTATTTACTTATATTAAATGTAAATTCAGATCCTGATTTGTTCATATAAATACTCCGTAAAAGTTTTTGCTGCCGATCGATTGCTTTTTTGGTATTTGATGACACTGGTTTGGCTCTTTTAACTTCAAATTCGTTTTCTTAGTGACTTGCAAATCTTGCCGTCGCCATGTTTGTTTACTGTAACCAAACGACACAATGTAAGAGTTACTTCCCTTATGCCGTTAAATATCGCGTGAGTTTATGCACAGTGGTTAGCAGTTTTACGAAAATAGTTCCATGTACCCTGGCAAGTTAACCCATCGCTATGCGAGGAACTACTTTGAAGGGTGACAAAATTTGTCAACAGCTACATCGAAACAGCGGCGACAGCGTTAAAACCGTATATGGGTAAATCATATTATTGTTGTCATGAAACATGGAAATAACCCATTCAAAAGCAACTCAAATTGTCATATACTATTTTTGAATGTATTACTTTTTAAAAAATTCAAATGTAAAACATTACATTACCAGCATTGACAAGTGCAAACAAGCATTGTTCAAATGACTAAATTGTCAGTATAAAAGATAATGTTATATCACCGAAAGTCACTTTTTTCGGCAATCCCCAAACTACTTTTTTTTAGTTTAAACATTATTTTATTCACTTTTTTCTTATTCGTTTGTGGAAATTTTGACTTTATGTAATAAGATTTCAAATTTTCACATCAAAGCGTAACTTTCCCATCTATTTGAACAGGCTTTCATTACCGAGAGAAATGCATAAAAATTGTTTAATCTTTTTAAAACATCACCTTTCCCCTAAAATTCTTTATATAGTGGCAAACAAGTACGTAAAAGACAAACTTATTTGATATAAGCAGTTTTTGTATTACTAGGTGGTAAGTGGTCAAAATTATTAATAATTTTTGGCAAAAAACGCCGTTTCAAACTTTAAAAAGTCGATTGAAAAATTTCCGAATCGGCTTTTTTTCCCATAATAAGAGGACAAAATCTGATTTAAAATACTTTAATTCCAGCTTGTTAACAATTAAAAGTACTCAGGACAGCGTCCCGATTCACTGAACTTCCCTATTCACAGGTAATTACCTAATACCTTACAAGTTTGATAAGTAGTGGCTTCAACTGTTCACATCGTTTCTACTAGAGTATACAAACACATACAAGTGCCTGATCGATAGATAGTTTATAGATAGTTAATAACCTCCCCTGAAATCTATAAATATTCTAGCTGACTAGATTGATAACGACCGTTTTTAGGGTTACCAACAACAACATGATCACGGCATAACACGTGGTTTTTGTATCTGTTATATGTCGATCTATTTTAAGTTACCAGTGATGGGATTTTTGCAAGATATTAATAAGCGATATTTATGAACATTTATCTATATATGCGACATTAAGTTTCCAGTCACACATCGACTTATAATTTATAATTAAAACGACAGATATCCCCATATACCAAACAGAATTCAGTTTAACTGTTAATTGACGATTTGTTGCATTGCCATTGGCTGGAATTAAACGGTTAAGAATTAAAAACATGATGCACCAACTTGAGCCTTGTACATCGAAAAACTAACAAATTTTCATCAAATAAGTTCCATTAGACCTTCTGAACGCACAAATTAAATTTAATTATTTTCAATTAATAAGAATTTATGTAGCCACTTAGCCTTGCATGCTGAGTAGAAATGAATATTAAAAAATTGAATTTCGTGTACGAATTGAAATCATTCACTGAATAAATCGCTACGTCCGGTGTACAGCTGTAAGGTATGAGATCACGTGGTCTTGTGACCTATCATGTGATGATTATATTTACAAAAATGGCTTTTGGTTTACCGGTCGGTTTGTGTCTCGCAGTGGCAAGTAAGTATTAAATTGTCATTCATCTCTTACAACTTATTTTGATGAAACACTAGAGAAATTATATATATTTAATGCATGCATGTCATTAACAACTTTTGCTTTAGACCGAGATTTCTGCGGTCTTTAGATTTTTCCTTTTCAATTTTTTTGCCTTGGCGGAAAAATCAAAGACCGAGCGGGGTATATAAGAAAAACGTTCATTTTGACGATCTTACCCCTAGTACGACATACGGTGTTTTATATCTCTCCTAAGGTGATAATCCTCCATTATTTTCACAACATTTTATTCCCATAGCATTTATCTTCCATAATACGAAATATCGGGCGTCTATTCCAATATTTTCTACACTTAATTACTCCATTTGTTTCAGTTACCACTTATTTCCATTTAAACCCACCGCCATTTTGAATGAAGTGAAGTAGGTCACAAAAATAATCTCGAAACAAAGTTACTATAAAATTATGCAAATTTGACTTATCACGTGATATATTCATTGATATCGTCAATGTAAACAACCGACGGTCTTAAACAGTTTAATTAATGTTATAAAAATAACTACATATTCTGGGGATCTTATTCTGTCAATATCACTGTGTCCACGTCCGAGATTTATGTATACAATTAGCGCACACGTGTTTGTCTATATTTATCACGTGATATGACAATTTAAAACAAACTCATAGTAACTTTGGTTTCGAGACTATATTCCGCCATTTTGAAAGTTCATTGATTGCTACGCTTGATGGAATAATATCGATTCGTTACACTTAAACAAACATGAGGAACTTCATTGTATATGCTTCAACGTCGAGTTTTAACATATAGTTATTAAGGTAAATAGGTGTTACCTGCTCTATATTAAAACTTTTACAATTATAGCATGCGGTTCCTCGAGGCACCGCACAGATGCAAGAAAACAGGCGCTTGCCGTTCTGACGGTCTACTGCACGATCGGAGATTGGAGATAGACCGTCAGATTTTCGGACTACTTTTGCTTTGGAAACAGGGCACACCGTCGGCCCGAGCTGTTATACTATATGTTAGTGAATAAGTAAAGGAATCGGTTAATTATAAACAATTAAATAAATAGGCCTAGAATATTTCACGTATATTGAATGTCACCAGTTTATGTACACCACAACTTTAAGTTCCTCTTTCATTTACAGTTTTAGCTTTATGTATGTTTAGAAACCATGCGACACCAAATTTTTTAAAAAATATTTTAACAGGATGGAGAAAAAAGTTACCCGGAAGTTTCGCTTAATAAATGAAAACAAAAATTATTATATTTCCAATATGATAACATAAAAGCATAGAAATGCCTAAATCATAGAGCTATCTAAGATTTTGATTTTTGATGAAAACACTAGCTGTATACATTTGAAGTGAACCTTCTAATGAAAGCCAGTCTTTAAAAACATTCTGATTCTTTTTTTTTTTTTTTTTAGATTTATATGTTATTGAACTTGCAATTAGTGAAAATAGAGCTAACATCCTTAATAAACAATTTTCTTCTGTTTTCAACAAAAACACAATTCCAAACAAAGGACAAGTCCACACCCAAAATAGATTAATTTTAAATTCACATCACTGAAAATGGAGTACTATCTAACTTGAGCACACACGAAGCAGTGGACCAGATGTCATACCAACAAAACTTCTCAAATACTTAGCACCATTATTAACACCAATATTTACATTTTTCATCCAAGCATCTTTTAATTAAGGTATTATTCCACCAGATTGGAAGAGTGCCTTTGTAGTACCAATATAAAAGAAAAGGAACAAATCACCTGCTTCAAACTATCGTCCAGATTCTTTGACAGACATCACGTATAAACTTCTTGTGCATATAATAAGTAGCAGCATTTTTAAACATCTTAAGAGCCACAGTATACTCAGTGATAGTTAACACGGTTTCAGAAAGAAACCATACTGTAAATCACAACTGATCATTATAATACAAGATCTGATGAAGAGAATCGACTGTGGTGAACAAGTTGATCTAATTTTGCTTGACTTTTTAAAGGTGTTTTTGATAAGGTACCCCATGAATGATTACTCTACAAAACCAAGTACTATGGTATCAGTGGATCAACACTCCAGTGGATAACGGACTTTCTGAGTTTAAGTCTCAAATTCTCAAATAAAGCACCTTAAGTTAGAACAAAAATATATAGAAATTCCTTATTTTCAGTTGTAGTCCAGGTCCAGAACAACCTTCCACAAAATCTGTTGGACTGTACCTCCTTGGAATCTTTTAAGTGGGAGGTACCAACAGATTGTCTTTAAAATTAAAATGCACTTGTAAATAGTTTGAACCATTGTTGTCAAACCAGGAGTGTCAGAATGTAATAATACTCTCTTAAGAGAACTGCACTGTATCAGAAGAAGAAGAAATAGACACCCCTAATTTATTAAGGTTTGACCTAATATATATTCATGTATCGTTGTTTCATAATACTGCCATTTTGCCATACAAAGCAATATGTTTCTAGTGTATTAAAAACACCATTAGTATGATTACAATAAATTGATTTGACAGCCTTTTCATATAGACAACTAGGACTGATTGTATGCCTTTTTTCTTCATTTTAGTTATTGTCCATGTTGGAGAGGTTTTATCGGTACCAACACCATCATGGGGTGATTCATACCATGTGATGGGAACATTACAGCTTCCTTATGCAGAGATAGTTGAACCATTTGAAGCTTATTATGATGCAAAGAACAATAAAAGCAAAGTCAGCTATTATGGTGGTAAATATTTTACCTTATCTTAAATCTGAGTGGAGTGGAGTAATGGTGTTTTATACCCCAGTCAAGATTCTTTCACTTATTTCGAGGCGGTCAGTTCCGGGATGGTAGAGGAAACTCGAGTGCCCGGAGTAAACCACCGACCTTTGGCACGCGAACTGACAAACTTTCTTACACTGATCTGTCCCAAGTGGGATTCAACCTAGGCGGTGAGAGGCACTAGTAGCTGTGATCCGTAAGCACACGCTGTAGACAACTCGGCCACCAAAGCCCCCTTAATATCTCAAATCTGATATGTGAAACAGAAAACATTAAATTAAAGATCCTGGACTCTAGGGCTTTGGGTTTAATCTATACCCTGGCCATGCAGTTCACCAATATGCCAAGCATTATTTTTGTTCAGAGACAGTTGCATGATAAGAGATTCATAGGCAAAGATTAAACAAAGCTTTGGAGAACCGTACTCTTTTCTGAGACTTGGGGAAATGTGAAAGGTTCCAGGGGGTGAAAATAATCAAGGCAACATAACTTATTAATGTGAAATCTTAAATATGAAATTTTTTTTGATATTATTGTATGTGTATAGAGAAAATATATGTAGACAAACTATTTTATTTTCAAATTTTGAATATAGTATAGCATATGAGTCATACAGTGTTTGTGACATAATTGAGTTGAGTAATGGTGTTTTATGCCCTATCAAGATTCTTTTAACTTACATAGAGACAGTCAGTTCTAGGATGATGAAGGAAACCGAAGTGCATGAAAAAACCAACGACTTTTGTTAGGTGAACTTACAAACTTTCTCACACTTTGATTTGCTTAGATGGGATTCAAACCCAGGCAGTAAGAGACACTGTGATCATTAAACTGTGCATTAGTCCACTCAGCCACCAAGGTCCTCATTTGTGAGTTAAGAGGAAACAGGTGGTATATGAGTGTTAATATAACATTTAGAAATTATTACAAATAGCAAAAAAAAAAAAAAAAAAAAAAAAAAAAAAAAAAAAAAAAAAAAAAAAAAAAAAAAAAGACTCTTCTGAATGAGATATTTTTTTCATCAAAGATAGGTGAATTTTTCAAAATAGTTCAAAGTTCAATATTATTTTGGAGAGAAATAATTGTACCAATAATATTTAGTAGTCAGATCAAGCTGAATAAACCCAAAAAAGAAAATTAATAAATTGCTATTTTCATCCTTTATTATTTTAAACTACCGTATGTCTAGAAATATGTCTAAAAACAACAATTTTCTGTTGTAACCCAGCGATATGCTCAACAGAACAGTGAATTATGGTGTTTTTCAACATAATTTAAGTTTTATTCACTTATATTTAGATATTTAGTCTTTCAGTTTTGTAATGGTGAATGAAACTAGATTACCGGGTAAAGGTAAATGAAGAAACTGGAGAAAACCAGTCCTTCAATGTTGGTACTGACAAACTTTCTCACATCAGCGTCTGCCTCAAGGTGGATTTAAAGCTTACCAATGAGAGGGGCTGTGGTTTGCTCAACTTATAGATTTTTCATTCCATATTATTTTCTACAGGAATGGTTGATACATATCAAAGAGCTGACATGGATAAAAATGGTGTAAGTTTTAAGGTAGCACCAATGACTAATTATAAAGTTACTAATGTACAGACTTGCTTCCGTGTCAACGGGACAGCTAATGCCACAGTAACCATACAAGGAGTTTTACCTGACATGAAAGGTTTTAAGGTAAGATGATTATTTTAATTACACACGTTAGGTATTCTCAAGTTTTTTTTTTATTTTACAGACATTTGATGGTTTTACTGTTGTAGATTATCATTATTGGCAAGTCATCATAAGACTTTAAAATATGAGATATGATTTTTTGCATGCTAGTACATGGTAGACCATAATGCATACTCGCACATAACATGTATAATAAACTGGCTCTTAGATTAATCCTTGGACATGAATAACCTTTCTCTCATCACAAATAGCTGAAAAATCGATGATGTGACTTCAAACAATGTTACAAAAATCTAAAAAAAAAAAAAAGCCATAATGGCACTGAGCCTTATATTAAAATGAATTTTTTTCAATGATATAAAATGAATCAAGAGGCAATTGCAAAAGATGAAATGATCCCATAACAAGTTATCTAAATAAGTTTTATTTATTGTATTCATTATTAATTAAGCAAGCAATACATATCCATGAAATTGAAAAATACCTTCAGCATAAGAAAATGTCTGTTTATTTATCTACATAGCATATAAAGGTGAAAAAAAAACTGGTTTTCTTTTAGATTTATCAAAAAAATCTAAAAATTGAAGCATACATACTCATCCTTAGCACGAGTAATGAAATAATCAACTATATGGCATCAGTCATGTGGTTGGTAACAGTTTTATAGTGTTTACGCCCATCAATAATTTTTCACATATATCGAGGCGATCAATTTTTTGGATGGTGGAGGAAGCTTGAGTGCCCAGAGAAAACCACTTACCTTGGGAAAGCAAAACTGACAGACTTTCTCACACTAGGATCTGCCCAAGTGGGATTCAGACCTTGGCAATGAAAGACACAGTGATCTGTAAGCATGCATTTTAGTTTGCCCACAGCGACCCCTATTTTTGTAGTTGTAAATATCTCTATTGTTGTCATTCACAGTGGTAAAATCTCCCTGTTGATCTATAGTTTTTGTTATAAATTCCATTAAGAATATCAAAACATTGTCTTGAATACATACTTACAGTTGGTTGGCAAAGAAACAATCAATAATGAAAAATGTAACAAATGGATACTGAAGTCTGGTGATAACACAAAGATGAATGTTTATATGATGTGGGTGTCACAGAATAATGCCACACCTGTCCGATACGAGATGCATGGTTACGACTCACTGTTGGGGTCTCATTATGACAGATATTACATTGATTACAGGAACTTCCAGAGCACAGATATTGTTAACACTACATTTGATGTGCCTAAAAGTATGTATAAAGTTTAGCATAATTTTTGTTACTGGTAATACCTGTATAATAAGTTAATATTCTATTATGTGAATTTCTCAAGATGTCACATTTGTTATGATCTAATCAGAAGTCCTTAGGACTTAATTCACATTGTATGAACACCTAGTCAGCATTATACTGAAGCTTTGACATGTTCACCATACAAACACAGGGATTTTTCTGGCCACTCACAGGGTCCGGTAAAGGGACCCATTCCCAATGCCAAAAAGCATACATTTTTCCCAATTTTGTAGGTAAAAATTCCCAAATGATCCTGCTTTGAGAAACTTAAGAAAAAGTGAAAAAACTCTATATTTTTGGTGTAGCTTGTATATCTTTATAATAACCTGTATTTGTGCACATTTTGATTTATACTCAATGAGGATCTGGTAGAATGGGAGCAACTCATGAAACAACTTTCTCAGATGTTTGTATTGAAGCCAGTTTATGAAGATATTGTGTAATTGTCTTTGATTTGGTACACATTGAGTGACTACCAGCATGTATCAAAATAGTAAATATTCCAGGCAAAATATTTGATTTGCTGACAATGTGAAAATTTTTAAAGTTTAATGAAAAATTTTCCCAAAATGTCCATTTTGTCAATGATTTTCCCAATTTCATCCCAAGGTCCCTTTCCCAAAATGGCCAGGATAATCCCTGAAACACAATCCTAATTATGGGAATGTTTTAGTAGTTGTAAACCATTAAAGTAGTATAAATTTATATCTATTTAGTCTAGCTATGTGCATTAAAGGATTGTTGTCAGAGTCAGTAATTCAATAAAGCAGAAAATACATTAAAAGTTTTGAAAATATATTTAATGATATTTGGTATACATAAATAGATAGTGTCCCTGGTTAAGAGAAATATAAAGGAAAGTCTCCTTATTCTTAGAGAATATTATCTCCCTTGCTTATCTGTTTTAGGAATTCAAAATAATGTTCTTGTAGGTAGACATTCCTTAATATTAGTCTCAGGCCTATCTATCTATATAGATTTTCAAGTAATGGTACTTTAGGTTTCTTTTTTTTAAAAATATATTTTGAAAAAAAGGCAAAATAACAAATTTTTAGTAAGAGTTATTGCCCTTACATCATAGTGCACATTCTGTACACAATATATTAATAAAGTTTTCTATAGCTATTTATAAATGAACTGTTGGAATCTGAAGTGGTTATGATGGTAAGAAATCATATAATAAAACAAATTAAAAATGGTAACTGAAGCAACATAAAACCTCCAGAAAAAAACCTGAAACACATACATCAAGCCTGACATCGCCATAAGGCAAAACCTAGGTGTTACTTTTCCGAGGGTGGTGACGGCGTGTCAAAATGTGAAAGTTTATATTAAAGAAATGTATTTTCTACTGAATCAAAAACTAACCAGGGGAGACATTTAAATCAATGAAATTCTTTTTTTGTTTGTTCTTACTTATTTTTTAAATTTTTATTTTTGTTTGTTTTCAGATTTGACATGTAGTGGTTTTCCTGGTCCAGGATTAAAAGAGAGCCAGATTCTGATGAATCCAATGCAGGAGTATATAAACATGTTTGATCAACATATAAATGAGATGTTTGAAGGATTCAAGTTGAAACATAAACCGAAGTATAACTCTGATAATGAACATACTCAGAGAAAGCACACATTTAGACAGAATGTCAGGTAAAATATTTAGTATTTTACCTCATGTAAAAATATAATTATTTGATTGGTTATAACACTTTTGATAATTTTTATTATCTTGCTACTAAAATCACCTCCAGTTGACAATGGGTAATAGTCCTTACTAACGGCAATACTTTTTTTATGCCCGTCTATGACGGGACATATTATGGTATGGCGCAGTCCGTCCATCCGTCCGTATGTCCACACGTCGTACACTAACTCAAGAATGCTTTGAGCAATTTTAATGAAACTTTTGTGAAATGTTTGTATCTAAGGCAGAAAGCTCCCTTTCGTTTTTGAGATTCGTATGTTTTCTCGTTGCAGAGTTGTTGGCCTTTAATTGTCAAATTTTAGGCATTTTTTTCTGCATGTTGTACAATAACTCAAAAATGCTTTGAACAATTTGAATGAAACTTTTGTGTTATATTGCTATCCATGGCAGAGAGCTCCCTTTTATTTTTGAGATTCATATGTTTTCTTATTGTAGAGTTATTGGCCTTTAATTGTCAAATTTTAGGCATTTTTTTGCAAGTTGTAACTCAAAAATCATTTGAACTTTTTTTTATGAAACTTTTGTGTTATATTTGTCCTATAATCAAAAAGGTTTGTGAATAAACATTGAGAAATAAATTTGCTACTTTTGTTTTAAAAAAATATGTTTCAGCTAAATGTCAAGTTGTTTAAGACATTAAAAAAGAAGTTTAAATATCTGACGGGCATGTCATGCGCTCCAGGCGCAGCTGTTTATTTCAGTATTGCCTTGCTATGGATTTTACAGAACTCTTTCCCATCTGATAATACTCTCACCTCAACCAAAGACAGAATGTAAACAACCATGGTGTTTGCAAATGTAACAAGTACATACAACAAACCTATTTCTTTGCTTATTTCACTGGATTCACATATCCCAGGTAACATAAAAACGTTCAGTATTACAAAAACATATTGGCCTTTGTTTTGTTTGTTATCTTACAGTATCAACCTAAGAAAAAAATATCACCCTCTACTTTGTCTAAGATGATAATTTTTCTTTCCCGAGGTGATAATCTAACATAACACACAAAACAAAGGTCAATATGTCAATATTATATAATGGGGTTCAACAGATTGTCTTGTTATCCCTGCCAACTTACACAAATACAGATTGTCTTGTAATCCCTGCCAACTTGCACAGATACAGATTGTCTTGTAATCCCTGCCAACTTGCACAGATACTTATCGTCTTGTAATCCCTGCCAACTTGCACAGATACATATTGTCTTGTAATCCCTGCCAACTTACACAGATACAGATTGTCTTGTAATCCCAGCACACTTATACAGATACAGATTGTCTTGTAATCCCTGCCAACTTGCACAGATAAAAAATTAACATGTATTATTAATAAGTACAATGTATATTGTAATTTAATTAGTCAGTGGTTTTCTAATGATAATTTAATTGGTAGGATTTTTTCAAAATTTGATTTGTTTGTTTGTTTTTTTTGTTATTGTTTCAATACCACAGTTAAGTTTGCATCAAATTACAGGTGATTTATAAGCAAACTTGATTATTTTTATCATTTGGGCAGTAAGATAATTAAGACACTTGACAAAATCCATGAATAATTAATTGATTGGGTTGATGGTTTCTAGAAGACATTTGTTGTCCTTGTGATTGGATTTTGACAAAAGTTGTTCATTTCACTTATTTTTAAAGTCTCTTTCATTTAATTATGATAAAAATTTTCTCACATCAAACTGTTTTTTTTTAAAGATGTGGACTTGACTTGTAACAAATTTAGTTTATCATTAAGAGAACTTTATTGTTGGTTTAACAGAATCTGTGGTCAAGATGATACCCCAATGAATTACAGCCCGGATTTGATGGCAGGCTACTTACCAGACAATATGCTGTTGTCTATTAACAGTATATTGTTCCAAAAGTAGCCTGCCACCAATTGTCTCTAATTAGTTGGGATAGTCAAGATGACAGCCATATTACAGTTCTTAATAATACGAATAAATGGACATGGAAACACACACACACACACACACACACTCTTTCCATGTGGGGGATGTGGGGACGTAATCAGGTATCTGGATCATTACAGTTTACTTTAGATGAAGATTCAATATCTGTTTATTTATTTTCATTTCTCTTTCAGATTTATACATTCCAAAAACAGAGCAGGGTTAACTTTCAGATTGGCTGTGAACCATTTGGCAGATCGATCAGATGAGGAAATTAAACTGATGAGAGGTCTAAAAATTACACCTGGTAATCATGGAGGACTTCCATTTGATAAAAGTAAATACAGCCTTCAGGCCATACCTGAGCATCTGGACTGGACACTATATGGTAAAAATACTTAAAGCAAATAATTATTAGTTAAGTCAATGTTTATTGAAGCATTATCTGAACATTTGAACAGATTTCAGTTAGTGCTGTTAATTTTTTTTCTTAATAGCAAAGCAACAAATTTTTAGTAAGAGTTATTGCCCTTACATCATAGTGCACATTCTGTACACAATACTTAAGTAACAAGAATTTAAAAAATCATACTTTGTTTCTCAGTGTAAAACAGGAATTTTACATGCAATACAAGGGAAAATAACAAGCTAAGCCTAAAAATAATATCAAAGTGGGGTCAGCTAATATTTCTTGTTTTATTTTACTGATCTAGTATAACTTGTATGATTTAGTAGAACTTGTATTTAGTGCTCTCACATATCATGGGTAGGTCAAAATTTAGTCTTAGCAGTTTTATTTTCATTTAAATTTGAAGGCATGAACTCCTTGAACACTTGGAAGTTTAAATTGAAGTTCCTTTTTTCTTGAGTTATCAAAACTTTTTTTTATATAATTGTGACAGGTGCTGTAACACCGGTTAAAGATCAAGGTGTCTGTGGTTCATGCTGGAGCTTTGGGACAACAGGAACAATTGAAGGTGCTTTCTTCTTGAAGGTAAGTGATTTGTTTGTAAGCAACACCTAAACCTGTTTGTTTTAAGATGCTTAAGTGAAAATCATTTAAGTAATAACTTGTGTTTTTAACAGATTTTATTGAGTTATAACCTACAAAATGGCATGCTTACTTTACAGTGCAAAAAGCATGTGTTGAAAAAGTGTACAAGTTATTCCTTACTTCATAAAAATAAATCACAAAACTATGTTTTGTTTCAAATTTCTGTTTTTTGTTATGCATGTAATTGAAATAAAATTTCCTTCATGTAAGAACTGCCATCAACAAACAATTTTAGCCAATTAAATGGGACAAGTCATAATTCACGCCTTCATGTTTAGTGTTGCTATGGTTGCAGAGTTTATTGAGTATAATCTGAAAACGATCATGTGAGTTTATACTAATTCAACTGAATTTAGAAATAGAATTATTTCACAGAAGGGCTGTATGAGAAACCTTATTTAATTTATTGAGTTTGGATAAGATAAATGGTGTTTTACAACCCAGTCAAGATTCTTTAATTTATATCAAGGTGGTCAGTTGTTGATTGGATACTACTTGAATTTTATATCTTTTACCAGAGACCAGCATAAAGAAGTTATTACATCTGATTGCTTTGGTAATTGAATTTAAATCAATGGGCTTGAATGTTAATGACTTGATTTAGATTGAGAGAAAGTTTTGGAAATAACACAGGTAAGTTAAGATGCTTAATATTATTAATGTTTTCTTTGTAGCATGGATATCAGGTGAGACTATCACAACAACAGCTTATTGATTGTTCCTGGGGTGAGGGTAACAATGGTTGTGATGGTGGAGAAGATTTCAGATCATATCATTTTATACAGAAAAATGGTGGACTGACAACAGAAGATCAGTATGGACAATACTTGGCACAGGTATATTCCCCTTGGCATTCTGGGATATTTAATTAAAGTACAATCAAACCTGTCTATAAAGGCTACCCATGGAAATCATTAAAAGTGGCCCTTTATGGACAAGTGGCCTTTATATACAAGTTAAATAATATAAACAAAGAGCAACTGGGATAGAATTTTGTTTTTTTAAGCAAATGGCCTTTAAGGCAGGTTTGACTGTAATATCAATCACAAAATCTACTTATTCAATGGAGAATGTTAGAGATATATTGAAGCAAGCATTAGATACTTTTTTTATTTTGTTTTGTCCTTCTGTATCAGTTTGACATTGATGATGTCTTTTCAATTGTTCTGGTTGTCAACAATAATGTTCATCAGCAAACAACTTTTCACTTCATAACATCTATGTGGAACCATTATTTGCATTGGAATGGAATCACATAAGTTGACATTTTTTCCTTAAAATTCATACTATTATCTGAAATTTTGCCTTAAAATTTGTCCAAAATCTCGTCTTTAAAAGTTTGAGAGGGTTTTTCTAGGTAAGGTATATGTGACTATTAATTTTGTAAACACCAAAAATGAATCCAAAAAACGTATGGGGAAAATTTTTAAGGGTCAGATGTTATAAAATAGGGTCGGTCTCTAAAGTGGAAACACACAATTTTGTGGTTTAGTCTTACCATATCGTATAATGTGATACTCATCAATTTTATATTTTGGTATTGCTGTTTAGGGATAATAGACAAAACTTTTATATTTCCAGGATGGCTATTGTCAGAAAAATAACATAAAACCAGTTGTTAATATTCAGGACTATGTAAATATAACATCAGGAGATAAACAAGCATTAATGTTAGCCATAGCAAATAAAGGACCAATATCTGTTGGGATTGATGCGTCTCATAAGTCACTTTCATTTTATGCAAATGGAGTTTATTATGAACCAGCTTGTGGTGAGTATAGCTTTAATAATTGATTAATTTGAATACTTGTTGGTTTGTTGAGTATTGTTAAAGTAAGCATAGTCGAGATCCTTTCACTTATATTGAGGTGTGTGCTGTGGGATGTTTCACAAAACCCGAGTGCCTAAAAATAATAACTAATCTTTGACAAGTGAACTGACAATTTTTTTAACCCTAGGATCTACCCCTCGTTGGATTTGAATGTAGCCATTGACAAGTACTGTGATCTTTAAGACAATGCACAACCAAGCCCCTTATTTTTGACAAGAAACATGGTGCATTAGTTTGAATGAGTCTTTCTGTAATGCATTATAATAGAAAATATTAGTAAAAGCTGTAAGAAGTGTTAGCAAACCAACCCATATTATTATAGATTAACATTATAAATGAAACAGTCTTTTTGCACCAAGCAAACATTTTGCATGCAATTAGACTTAATCAAATCAACATTATTCTGGTATATTCAGATTGTGTCTCTGAGACTAATGATTTAATAACTTGGTCATTTTTTTTACCTTAATATGATCATGTGATCATGTGATATTGCAATATCAGTTATCTTTGTGCTGCCATAATGAGAAAATTATCTTTTTTATGGTGTTTTGAGGTCAGAATTTATCTTCAAGTTTTTAAAATATTACCATTTAAATCTCATTTAAAGCAGAATTTAAAATGATTCTGGCTGGATAGTAATAATTTTATTTTTGTCATAATTGATATCTGTATACAGTAAAAACCTATATATGAAGACTACCTATGATCTATGACTCTATAGACAGGTAGTCTTTACATAAAGGTTCTCAAAACACCACTTTTAAGGGTTTTGTGGTTTTATATTGAGATGGATGCAATGGTAAAGTTTCATAATTTTTATTTAATGCAGGGAATACAGTTGATGATTTAGATCATTCTGTGCTAGCTGTGGGATATGGAGTCATGAATGGAGAAGCCTATTGGTTGATAAAAAACTCATGGTCGACATACTGGGGTAATGATGGATATGTTTTGTTGTCACAGAGAAATAATAACTGTGGTGTAGCTACATCTGCTACTTATGTCATCTTGCTGTAAACAAAATATGGAAACAAATATAAATAGATTATATGACTGAGGAATTAAATAACTACAAAGGTCGTCTAAGAATAACTGAAAATCAAAATACATTAAAGGTCATCTTTGAAGGTGATTTAAAAATAACTGAAAATTAAACTACATTAAAGGTCATCTTTGAAGGTCATATAGAATAATTGAAATGTAAAATAGATTTAAGGTCATCTAAAAGTAACTTAAAATCAAAGTCATCTTTGAAGGTCATCTAAAAATAACTGAAATTTAAGCTAAATTAAAGGTTATCTGAATGTCATTTAAAAATGACTGGACATAAGACTACCTTAAAGGTAATCTTTGAAAATTTGAAAAATTGGACTACAACATCAGTCATTTTAAAGAATCAAAAGAAATCTAAAGAATTGGAATTCTACATAGGTCATCTTTAACTTGTCTAAAGTAATGGACTACTCCATAGGTCCTTTTTGGGTATCTTAAGAATTGGGCAACAACATAGATTGGAAATGAAATAAGAAAGTTTAAGTATATAAAATATATATGATGATACATTTTTTCCTGTGTAATTTGTAAATTTGATGTTTTTGATAGAAATGCTCTTCCTTCCAACTGTTTCATTGAATGTGAGAAACATATTCATAATACTGTTATAAGAACCTGTATTCTTCTTTCACATTAATTCTGGTTTCATCTGCAAAATACTCTTTTAATTGGTAACTTAGAACAATCTTTAGTTCCAGTAATAGACAAGTCAAACACCTGCAAAGCTGTATTTATAATCAAAAAAAAAAAAAAAAAAAAAAAAAAAAAAAAAAAAAAAAAAAAAAAAAAAGTCTGGTTTTTCATGGAATGTATTTTTAAAATCTTACAATTAAAATCTTACAATAACTAAAATCTATTTTAAATAATATCAACAGTTAATTGGAAATAGAAGCTGATTGATGCATGTGAAAAAGTAGTCTCATGTAGGCATATCTTAATTGTTGCATGTAGTTGATATTCTCATGTAGGCATACCTTGATTTTTGCAAGTAGTTGATATTCTCATGCAGGCATACCTTGATTGTTACAAGTAGTTGATATTCTCATGCAGGCATACCTTGATGGTTGCATGTTGTTGATATTCTCATGCAGGCATACCTTGATTGTTGCATGTTGTTGATATTCCCATGCAGCCATACCTTGATTGTTGCAAGTAGTTGATATTCTCATGCTTGCATACCTGGAGTAACTGATGTTTTTTAATTAACTTTTTCTTTGTTAATCAAATTAACAAATTTATACTGAGAACATTGAGGTAACAAAACAGTCAGTGCAGATATATAGTCAGTGGATTCTCCACCACTGAGACTGTAGTTAATAATCCAGTCTTTTTGCTCAATTCAAGGCAGTCAGTTTTAATTGGTCCTCAATAGTAAATTTATTTATTTATTTATTTTTTTTGATTTTTTAAAAATTAAATTTTGTTAAATCATTTAGAAGTGGGAACTATTTTGTCTTCATATCTTTTCTTTAGCATCTTGTTGCATTTTTTTCTACCATTCATTGAAACAATAAGCCGTGGGCTTGTTGGGCCTTTTATTTTAGTTTTTTTTCCGAATTGGTTACCAATGGTTGCTTTTTAGACATACTATTACACCTTACTATTGTTGTAATTGATTAGTGATTGTAAATAATACGATATGCAGTTAAATATATAATATTTTTCTTTTTTTTTTACAATTGTCACATTTTTTGTATAACATTGATACCTATTCTATTTGTTGAGTTTAACTTTACCTTGAAATGCTTTGCAATATAGATTTAGCTTGCCAAACTTACTTTCAAGATTTTATATTTATAAATTTCTTATGCTATAAGGAATGGTTTTTTAAAACGTTTGATGCTTTTGTTATATTTAGTTTTGGTGTTTATGAAATTGATTGTTCCAAGTAATGCTTTTATTTGTTTCTTATTTCCTAATTAAGGAATGGTTTGACCATATTTAAAAATTCTTTTGCCTTAACCAATCAAGTATTGGAGCTTTGGGATTTCTTAAAAATTTATTGCTTGATAGATCACATTACATTGATGTTTTCATGGAATCTTGTCTTCCATTCTTATTTTTATGAGATTTGAATTTTTTGCATAAAAGAGGCTTTGTTTGATTATTTTTTTGTATTATAAAATTAATATGGTAGCTCATGCTTTATTCTCTGTATGCAGTGGATAGAAGCAATAAATGTATTGTTATTTTTTTTACTTTGGAGAGTATACTTGTAAATGCACACAAAATATACTTTTCTGTGATAATGTTCGAACATTAAAATCAAATTAAAGCTTGTTTCGATTCTTCTTAGTAACAGAGTGTAGTAATGATGTTTTATGCCAGAGTCAGGATTATTTCACTTATATCGACTCTGTTTAATATTCAGTGTTAGAGGAAACTAGAGTACTAGAAAGAAATCGCTGACTTTTGGTCATCATACTATTAGACTTTCTTACACTAGGTAAGTATCTTTTGAAAAAAGATTTGACAGTAAGCAGTAAAAACGTTATGATCAATTAGACAGAGAATTAGACCACTACATCGTCATGGTCACAATTAAAAAAAAAATCAGAACTTATCGAAACAATTGAAGGAAAATTGATAAATATTACTGATGCAAGGGTTAAACATTTTATATTTAGAAAAGTTCTGACGTGCCTCGATACTTTCCGTCACAGAATGATCAGTTTTAGGCTTCTATCTAACTTGAAACATTACACTGATTTGTGTATTTAAAATAAAGATCAAAACTCCATTAATTAAAAAATGTAAAGTAAAAATATTTCATCTGCCTTAATTTTTGAAATTGAAGGCATATTTTTGACTCGGTCTGTAAATTTAATTTACCAAAGCAAACAATACATGTAATATGGATACAGACGGGATATAAAGTGGCATACTTCATATGGAATAAAATAATGATCGAACTCCAGTTTGAAGGTGATGTTACACTAAATACTGATATTTGTCTGATATTTCTGACAACGACCTCTAAAGCTGATCAAATTGTACTATGTTGATGTAAAAATTTGCCAGTTAGTGTTCATCGGTTACAAAATGTCAGAAAATGTACCATTTAGCAAAATTTTCAGTCGTCTTAAATTTGAAATTAATTTAAAACTAAGGTTTGTTCCCTCCTGCACAACATTCCTTAGCTGGATTTGGATTTATATAATTTTGAAACTTTAGATTTATTATTTATAACTGTTTGGCTTATATTTTTATCTATCAAACTTTTCGTTCTTAGTGTCACTGATGAGGAATGAATTTCCGAAATGTGCACATCTGGCACATCAAAATTTAACTGGTATTTGTATTAAATATTTACAACAACCTTTTTCAAAAATTTTTAAAAATTCTGGATTTAAGGAATTTGATATCAATACTCGCTATGCGAAAAAGCAACAACCAGACTTTATCACTTTATTTTGCAGTTATTTGCCAAAAAATGGCATTTGTCTAATGTCGTGTAGTCATTTAAACATACTTCTGACAGTTGATGAATGTAGCAACATATTACTTGTTTAGCCTGTCAGTAAAAAAGTGCAAATTAAAATACAATTCCCATTAAAGAGACATCATTAAAGTTTAAGGTTAAGAATTGGTTCAAACTGTTCTCTGTGTTTAAAGTTTCTGTTCATATTTTACATTTGATCTGTTTCCGATGGATAATCAGTTAACCAGTAATTATAACTGGTCAGTAAGATAATGTAACATTACATTCTAACTGTCCATTCGATTAATAATGTACAGTTTTATCAACATATTAGACACTTACACGCATCAACTGGCAATAAACTAGTTAATATACATACAAAGACAAAGAATGACGTCATGACATGTGTTAATGCTAAAGACTTCATGAGTTTTGTTGTGTTAAATTAATTTTTCATCCTTACTGCTTAGCCGGCATTTTTTAAAAAGAAATCTGTAATGGAATTTAAATCCAGTAACTGAGTAAAATTTAGTGTCATTATAGAACAGTTATTGAAACATCGACTAAAGTCAACTAGAAGTTGACTTGTGTGACTCTGCGCATCCCGTTGTTACTAGTAACGGTTTCATATCGTACTTTGGCTGCCTGTTTTTGGACAAAGTTTCAAGCAAAAGTCCATATGATTGGTCATTTATAAGACCAACTTTAATAGCTGCTGTCTGTATTTATACTTTGTTCCATAGTCTTTTTGATTTGATTTCTTCTACGGACTTGTTTATTTGTAAAACTTATAAAATTAACAAAATGTCGTAAAAAAAACGATTTAAGATAATTATTTAAATTTTACTGATTGTATACATAATTTGATGATTATATGTACCCTAATTGAATTCGACAATTAGAATTTGAAATTTTAACCCGTTATGTCTACTTTTCTAACATAAACTCTTCGGAAGAAAAATGATGTGCGACATTTGAAATCAATAAATGCTTCGTACACTTAATCTTTTAATAGTTGTTAATTGAGCTAAGAATGATACCTCTATAGTTTTTGGTATTTGTAAAGGTATGTTAGTAACAGAAGTAGTCTAAGCCTTTTCTGTGATCACATTGTTTCCTGTATCTTGTCATCTTTTTATGTTGTTTTCTATCATCATTATAATTATTTATTGTTTGTATATTGATGTGTGTTTTATAGTTATGGTTTTACCAACGCAGACACTAAATGTAGAAAAATAAATAAATAAATAAATAAACAAATATTGTGACCCCGACTGTAGGCAGACACTGAAGTAAATAACCAACGATGTGATCAAAGCTTGAAACTTACACTTCAAAGTTTAAGTTGGATAATAGGAGATTATTAGCTAGATTGAATTATTAGGAAGCATTTTAAACTTCAATAAGTCGTTTAAAATGTTACTTCATGCACATTCCAGTTTTTATTTTATGAATCGTTCTTCAACAGGTATTTTTGGTATATTAGCTAAATTGTTTGTATAAGGCGTTGTTTTCGTTTTTAAATTTCGTTTTTAAAACCTCTTCTTTTCCGCTAAAATATTATACTCAACGATTACTGAGTGTATTAAATAACTTAGCAGATAATAGTTTAAGATTTGTACGATGTATCTTGTTTATAATACACGTTTTCTTAACTGAAAGTGCAAAAAATCAGTATTGCATAAGTAAAATATGAAGCCATGTAACAAAAACATATCGTTTGTTTCCCAAGAGGAGTGATGTACGTCTCTTTTATTATAAAAATAAAAAGATCACAGAACAAATCACCTTTAGTACTAGTAGTCATCAATATCGATGAACCAACCGTCGGATTGGATGACCTGACTTTTGTCTTTATCAGGAAATAATTCGTTATAGTATTTCATTAGTCCTTACAAGTGTCATGTTATAATTTTTTAATTTTCTGAATAAAATATTAGCAGATGTCATGATATCAATATTTGAATAGTTCCATTCAGAAAATAAAAAAAAAATATATGACACAAGAGTAGAAGTAATGTAGGTATATGTGTATGTATATATCTCTGTTTATCTTGTATTTCCCTTTTTAATTTTTTCATCACTTGACATCCCACTATACATTCTTAATAAATAACTTGATCGGTTTTAAAGTCATTTTAGGGTCTTTACCGCTGTTGTTTTAAAAGTCTCGGTGGCCGAGATGTCAAAAGAGCACGATTCTGGATTACAGTTCCTCTCTAAGCCTACGTCAAAATCCCACTAGGGAAGATCCTAATGTAAGAAGTTTGTTAGTTTGTTTGCCGAAGGCCCGATTCTCAAGGTACTCCGGTTTCCTCCACCACCCTAAAACTGACCGCCTCGATAAAAAAGAATCTTGACTTTGGTGTAAAAAAGCCATTGCTTGACTACACGGTACACTATGTTACTGTTTAGTTACTTTTACGGGAAAATTAAGTTTCAATTATCAAACCAAAAATCAGATGTTTTTGAAAGTTTGTAAAAACTGTTTTCATATGCATGTAGCTAATTTTTTATCATGCACGTTTAAATGAAATATAGAAATTTGTAGTACAGTAATAATAAAAACCAAAACTAATGCATAACAAAACGTTATTAACAAAGAATAACAACTAATTTTAAAACTCTACTATAAATTGAAAATAAACAATTATCCAAAATTGTGCAAAATTATATTATATTGAACATTCATAGTAGTGAACATTGATTAGAAACGTGGTTGGATGAGATCCAGTCCTAATAAAAAACATTATTTATTAGCGACATCCCAGTGACCAGTGTATATTTAATAAACAGTGTATGATTGCGTATTGTATAACTCATTCATTTAAAATGTTTTAAAACTGGTACATTTTATTGAGTTATATGCATTATCCTGCATTTGATATTCCAAACTATTTTTGTTAAAATTATGATTATAGTATCATACTGAAAGAAATAGCTTTAAAAAGTAAAACAAAGTATAAATATTTGTATAAGATATATTTTAATAACGTATACTGTATACTGACTAGATAATCTCACATATAAAACATAATGTATTATTATGCATTCAAGTTGAGTGCCGTCTAATTACTGACTGAATATTATTTAATTAAATGCTATTCTAAACATTGACTTTAAAATGTTATTATCTCAGGCATTGTTTTTGTCAGTGAAAACTCTTAGTATATAATTTGAACATATATTGTTAACAGATGATCTTGCGTTCTCAAAATTACGTTTAATATTAAGCACAAATTCAATAACTTATAAACAACAAGAACACATTGTTTCATTATCCAAATGCTAAACATTGTTCATAGTGCTTACTAAAGGAACATTATTTGTTCCAAGGGTTAAGATATAAAACACTGGATGAAAGCTGTATGACGAAACAAAATGTTTCGTTTGTCGATAGTACGAACACTTAAAAAATATAGTCTTATAGTTCAATAGCAAAAGCACATATCGTGGTTTGCTTGTTAAACAAAGATCATGTTTATCTTCATAATGTCCAACTAATTTCGAAATGCTTCACAAATATGTTCATTGTCGTAGTTTTTATTTTTAATCAGTTCATAATCAAGTCACTGTAACCACGTCAAAAGTTTAATACAGTTCTTAAATCAATTTATGAAACCAATTGATTTTAGCACAACTAGTTTCATTTTCTTTTCTGCAATCTTTGTTAGTCATCTCCTTCGTCTATATAGTACGATGATGGCTTTATTCTGTAAATATATAAATAAAAAAGTAATGAGACACCGAGTCTGACTTTCAAAATAGCCATGTTACAAGTAAATTAAAAAAAATAATAAAAACAATAACAATTATAAAGTTGACAAAAACTGTAAGTCATTTAATAGATTGCCATAAAAATTAGATAATAAATAAACATCCAACATATATGTGAAGTAGAGATTTTCAGTCATATAAATGAAGTTATCGACGTTTTAGTATGCAGTAGTTTCATCCAAAACGTAATTAAATGTATATATTATAGTGTTATAATGATACCATGTGTTACTACTGTACTGGGTAAATATTTGATTTCTTACCAAAGTAAATATTCAAAATTCTCTGTATTACAAATTTTGAATATCTTTTTTTTTTTGGTAAAAACTCTAAATTGTGCTTATGACATTTAAAAGACTTTAAAAGATAAATTTTTGATAAACTTAAAAAAATGAATAAAAAATAGAATAAAAAATAACAAAAATAATTTTTTTAAAAATTCAAAAGTTAAAGTTTAAAAAAAATTGGTAATATTTACCTTTAACAGTTATGTTATGATAGTCTGCCATCTATGTTCTCATGGGTCTCCTGTATTGGCATATACATCTACTTAAAAAAGTAGTTTTAAGCTTCGAAACTCGGTTGTTGTATACGTAAATAAAGTCAACTAGAGGCCGGTTCATCAGACAGCCAGCTGTCGTCGTATAAAGACCTGCTTTCAGTGTGTGGACGCATGTACAATATAAGTCTGAAATCTTGATAATTTATGAAGACAAATCTTCTTCGCTGCTGTTTATCGTATCCAGGCTCTGTTCCAGAGACTCTTTGGAAACTCCATAGAGTCGTCTCGATTTGATTTCTTCAACTGATTCGTTCATTGTTAAAAGTTGTTCCATTAATGACAAGTCTTGGTCCATCAAAGATGCCTACAATAAAAGTAAAATAGACATGTATTTAAAATAACATTTATCAAAAAATTGAATAACAAACTATTAGATACTAGTATTTCACTATTTACTAGTATTTTCAAATGATTGCTATTTCAATGTTACAATTTGTGGAGTATTGAATGTTTATGATGAAACGCAAAATACAAGCCAACTGTAATCATATTGTCCTCAAAATTTGAAATACACATTTAAAAAAGAGTTTTGAATCTTGAAACGTGTGAAAATAATATTAAAATTTGTTATTTCTTACCATTTCAGCTTTAAGTTTCAAAAGCGCATTCTCCAGCGATGATGTATTTTTCTTTTCATTTTTATTGGAACTGTGTAATTTCTCCTTGAAACTTTCTGTTACATTGACTCTATGAAAGTAAAATGATCTGCAGGCATTTGAAAAATCAATTGACGCTTCGTATTTTTCCATCTTTGTTATGATTCCGAAGTATTGAGCTAAGAACAGTATGTCGACACGTGCCGATAGTTGTAAGTAATATGAAATGACTAGTACTTTATCGCCTTATATACAATTGTAGTCCTTATCTTGTCATCTTTTTATATCATATCTATCTATTAACATTATATGGGGCAACCCATTAAACTATTTGCGTGTGTTTGATTAGTATGTTTACCAACGCAGACACATATGTTTTAATAGGTTAGATATTACAATCGTTGTTAGAGAGATATTGCAAAGGTGGTTACACAGCAGATTTCTGCTTTTTTACAAGCTCTTTCTATGTCCTTGCACTAAAATTTTTGTGTAACAATGCACGTTAGTGTTTTTTCATTCTCTTGTTTTAGTGTCTAATATATTGCATGCATTTTTGCAATACACGAAATATTTTTAAAGACCCTTTTACAATATCCAGTTTTATATTTTAAACGTTGCTTAACATTCTGTCTTTAAGAAAAAAAGAAAAATAATAAATAAATAAATAAATAAATAAATAAATAAATAAATAAATAAATAATAAATAAATAAATAAATAAATAAATAAATAAATAAATAAAACCTAACGCATTAAATATTTTTCCGTTTTAAATTGCAATGAGCAAGTTTCTGTTTGCTTTTTTTCATTTTCCGTTTTAGAAGTGGATTTAGAACCGGTTTTAGTGTCTTTAAAAGCAAGTTATCAAAATTAAAAGATGTGCCGTTGCATTAAATAATGGAATGGGCATTAAAAATTCGTTGTCTTAGACATTTAATAATTACTGTCTGCAAGAGATATATGCTAGTTTACCCCTGTTTTAAGCTAATTTGACCTAGGTTTTAAGACCCCTGTAGTTTTATCTTTTCATCTCATGTCCCCATTGTTTTAAACATTTTTTTCTCACTAAGTGTGTTAAAAAATAATTTAATAATAAATACTCATAAGACTCATATGTCATTATGAAGGCAATTGATAAATAAAAATGTCATGATTAAAGTTGCTTAAATGACAACCATGTTACTGAGCTTAATTCTTAGCTGGTGGTAATTCTATTACAGTCTATAAAATTTAGGATAAGTCATAAATATAATTTTTGGTGTAAGGAGTTTGTTCTTGATACTGGAGTCACTATATGTGTCGAAACATGCAAGTCCACTCTATTTCAAATGACCAATTTGCATTTTGCACTTCATGTATGCAATTATTTTTCTGCATGGTATCATACACTGAAAATGTTTTATAAAACAAGAAAGTTTGCCAGTAATTAAATGCACTTTGCAAAAACAAGAGCCTCCACCAAAAATGATAATGATAGACAGATAATTGATAATAAAATCGACTATTTTGAAAATTCCTCAAACCGGTGTTTACTGGTATGATAAAAGTGTTTAATAATACATAAATTATTTTAAACAATCAATTTGACAAGCTAAAACAACTAATCGAAATTGAAGTTTAATGAAAATCTCATATTGCTTTTAGTGTTATTGATGGGGAATGATTTTCCGAATTTTGCACATATGGCATATCAAAATTTAACAGGTATTTTTGTTATATATTGTAAGGTTTGTAAGGAAGTTTTATTTTAAAAAATTCTTTTTTCGCTTAAGGATTTTGACTTGCAATTCTCTCTTTTTCATATAAAGATTTTAACAAAATCATCAGCGACTTAAATAGCATTAATTTGTGACCACGAATGAATTGTATCTTGTTTATATTACTCTGCAAAAAGGCAAAAACTTATTAATCAAAAACGCTCATAAAATTTTAAAAATCTCCCGCGGTCAGTAAATAATGATATGAGTATTACGTAAATAGAACTTGCATTGGCTAATTTGATTGTTAAACGTTTGAATTATAAATAAAACTTAATGATTGTAAAGACAATAAATTAAATCATGTATTAATCATCATCCTCTTAATATCACCCTTGGTGGTTTTTCAGATTAAACGCTGCGTAGTCAGGTTTAACCCCCCAAAAGCTGTTTAATCAAATTTAATATCAAATTAATTTCAAGACCTAAGTTTAATTAATATTTCATATCTCTGCAATAATCATATCCCCTGTGTTCTACCCCTGGTGTTAAAATCGCCCCAGCACAGTTCATATTTTATTGCTGAATTGTTTTGTAAAGTTGTCATTATTGGTTTCAACAAGTGTTGGGAAAACAATGCCTAAAGTTTTCATTTTATTTTAAAAAAACAAGCAGGTGTCATTTTAAACATATGCTTATTTTTTCAAGGAAATTTTCAATCGGTTTTAAGTACTTGACACGAAGTTTGTAATTGATAGGCAGAAGAAACCACAAGTGTGCGGCATATTTTAATCCCACCCACGACTTCTTCTCCAATCGAAATATGAAACAACAGACAATAATGTTTGCTCAATTTTCTATACTTTTTTGCAATATTTATATTGCTCTGAAACCAAATCCATCGGTTTTTACTTAGCAAAACTGCCTCATTAAATTTTGTTTTTATTTTTATCAATCTAAAATATATTGATATAAAAAAAATGTTTCGACAAAGCACTAATAAGCTTTAGGTAAGCTTTTTCAATAGCTTTAAATGTTTAATTTTCTGTAAAAATACTTAAAAGTTTGTTCAAATGATAAACAAAGTGCTGATCAAGTGTTATTTATTTAAATAATGAATGCAAGTTTATCAGTATCATATTCGTCTCTGGACTCTTTACATGTAGCTTTGACTAAAGCATTTTCCTTCCTACAACACTTGTTCATTTTACCAAATGGAACCAAGAAGGAATGAAAATGATTTATCTTTAACCACATGGCATTTTAGAAATGTTTGTGGAAAATAGCATTGACCTTGGTTTGAAACACACAAGTCTGTCATCGATAATGTTTGGCATCTGAATAAATATATCATTTAGAGTTCAACTTCAAAGTTGTATTGGAGACTCTGTTTTCTCAGTTTTCCTATTTTATCTTGACTGAGATATTTAAAAAGTTATTTTGTTTCAAAATTTACTACGTGTCGTTTTAAAAATATTTCAATAGAGTAATCTGAAAATCAAAAAATCGTTTAAACCCGTAGTTCGAAAAAAGATTGAAAAAGAGTCTTCATAAACCGTGTATTTGTTATACAAAAAATTAATAAAGACAACAAAATTGAATAAATAATGTTTTATTCAAAATTATTAGTTTTAGTTTAGACTGTGATTTCTTCACAGAAAGTATGTATACATACAATTGATCTTCATAACTTTTACGTTGTACAATCAGTAATATACACTTTCACTTTTATTGTTGTAATAAAAGTCTTATATTGTAAGGTTACAATCTCTTCAATGTTTCTCAACTTTTAAAATTGTCAAAGCTAGTGCAAGCTTATTGTTTCAATATCTAGCTTTATATGTCAGACGTTTCTTTTTAATCACTATTAAAAGTCTATGACTGTTTAATATTCTTCAATCGTTTCTGATACGTCGTCGCCTTGTTCTGTTACCGAATTGGATAATATTCATATTCTTGTTATTCACTGGTCTTACAAAACTGAAAATACAAAATAATATAAAACTGTTAAAAATATGCATACAGTAGTTAAAATACAACTTAACTTGAATGTTTTATATTATCAATTATAAAATTCAACAAAATTTAACGGATCTTCGTTTTTTAAAAATCTTTTTATCTTGTTAATGGTTGTTCTTGCTTTTGCAAAATAAATGTTATTCATTTACAAATTTCTGTTATTAAAATTGTAATTGTTTCAAATCCAAGTATAAAGAATATTTACCTTAGATAAACAAGAAGAGTTTCATAAATCTCATGTCATTGGTGCTTTTCCTCGCTCCTAGACTAGGTTCTAGTAGAAGTCATTCCTGGAATACATCTGTATTTGCAGTATGTCTTATGTTGAAATTGTGGAATCGTTGCTCCCAGTGATCAAATCCATGCTATCTTCTAGAGAATCCTTTGAAACTCCATAAAGTCGTCTGGTTTTGATTTCTTCTATGGATTCATTCATTGTTAAAAGTTGTTCCATTAAGGACAAGTCTTGATCCATCAATGAAGCCTGAAAAATAAAAATGGAAAATCTCGTTTAATTCTCATTTCCCAGAAATTAAACATATATATGCTATTATCTAATATGCAATTTGTTATTTGTCATGCCTTTGACCTTTTTATCTTTATAATAATATTTTTTGGAAAAAAAATTCACTTAAATTTTTATGCAAATAAGAAATCATGTAGAATGCTTACCATTTCAGATTGCAGTCTTGACAAAGCTGAATCAATTGAAGTTGATTGCTTTCTCGGCTTCTGTTCTTTTTTCATCATTTTTTCTTTGAAGCTTTCTGCAGCTTGAACTCTGTTGAAGTACAATGATCTGCAGGCATTTGATAATTCAATTGAAGCTGTGTGTTTATCCATCTCTATACCAATGCACTAGGTGTAAAACTGTTAACTAGTTAGTGTGTTCTAAAGCTGTGAAATTACAGTTGTGATTTTAAACAGTGTGTAGCACGCTTTTTATACCTTGAGTCATCATATCTTGTCATCTGTTATCATATATGTATCTAATAATCGTTCACAGGAGGCCAACAACGGATTTCTTTGAGTAGGGTAGACCAAATGTGTTAAAGAATTCAAAACTTGACCCAGAATCAAAGAAGGGGGTATTGCTCTTATAACCACGTTCGACTTTACCTTCTGCTAAATACAATTAGTTTATAGTAAGCACTCTCGCTGGTGGATTTCCTAAATTACAAATAACCATGTTGGTCTAATAATGACGTCACTGCGCTGTAGGGAATATATAACTTTACTTTAGCTTTATTAAAAATAAGCCGAAATGCAGTTAATCAGTAACGCAACGTAAACCTAAACCTGCACAACGAACAGAATCCTCAGGCTTCAGTTTTACAAACATATTTTAAGTAAGACTTTCCTTTGATAAAGCTGGCAAATTTGAAATCTTAAGTTTCGCTCAGTGTTATGGTGTTTAGAAATTAAAACGGTCACTTCACGTGAAAATTGATTCAATTTATAGTGTAATACTAGTATTTAGTTTTGTCAATAATGTTTATTCATGGTTCCATAAAGAAAAGTAAAAAAAACAACAACTTAATTTAAGTCATGGAATAGCTTCTACGCAGGATTATTACCTTAAAATAGTAACATAAGTGCTGTGTTTTTTTTCTAATTTATTCCTATACTATTTACTCCTACTCCTGTGTAAGCGCGAGTAAATTTGAATTTTAAATATTGTTATTGTGGAATATCATTATATGGATTTTTATTTAGACTTTTTAACCAACAAAATAGACAATACCCAACAACATTTTTTTGTTGTTGTTAGTACTTGAAATGTTATCCTAGCATTATATACTAGCATTATATATATATATATATATATATATATATATATATATATATATATATATATATATATATATATATATAAAACATGAAGATGCACAATACATGGTTTAAACCTGCTCTCTTTTCCAAGTCGCAAATGTATATATGCTTTCTCAAAAGATCGTATTTTAAACTTTTTTGTCATTTTTTTTTTTTTACAAGAATGCAACTAGGAAGTGAGTCAGAAGTAGGATTGGATTGAACAATGTCAATAAACATAAATATAGCTTTGGAGGTTTACATAAGACAAAGGCGTTGTCTAACTGACAATTCCATTAAACTTAAGCAGTTTAGTCATACTTATATTGTAATGCTTTCATAAAATTACTCAAAACAGATGAATAATAACAGATATATCAACATTAATCAGAATTAATTTTTTTAGGAAATTCTCACACTTTACGGTCTAGGAAAATTTGTTACGTATTTGTACTTTTTTAAAAGACAATATTTCATTACTACAGCATGAACTCGAATAATCCAATGTGAATAAATAAATAAATAAATAAATAAATAAATAAATAAATAAATAAATAAATAAATAAATAAATAATAAATCAATAAATGAATTAATGAATGAATGAATGAAACAACAACAACAACTACAACAACAACAAATAATAATAATAATAAACAAACTAATCATTATGATATAAACAGTCACCTTGGACCTTGTACATAGTTATCTATTTCGCTTTACACAAAGATCGTACATATATGTATCATAGACAATATTCAAAAAAGATAAACAGTTGAGTCATACCTACGTATCTCTACAGCGAAAGAAAATACAAGAAGTAAAAAATATAGACAAAACACTACATTAAATCAACAGTGAAATTTGTCAGGTAAAACCCTACAACAAATGGTAAATTATCATCATGACACATTTTCTTAATTCTCCAAGCAAGTGGTGGACAATGGGAGGTACAATTACATTGCAAAATAATATCAACAATTTTATTGATAGACGATCTGAGGTCAGTTTACACGTTGGCTCTATATAATGATTAATGTGTGTCTATAATTGGTAATTAATAAAGACCTTCCTGTGAGGTAAAACAATAAATGTTACCAATGTAGTTATTATATAGTATTATTGACAAGTCATACCTGTACAGGTGTAAAAAATTATTTAATAAAGAGGCATTTAACGTCATCAATACCAAATGATCGATAGATTTTTAATAAATTTAAAATTTAAAACCTCAGTCAGTTGTCTATATGAATTGAAAGAAGCAAATAATCGGTTAATTTCGGTACGAAAAGAAAATTTAAGTTTTCAAACGTCACTTATAATATTTCTGTCCGAACAACCAAAACAACATGTTTTCTGAATGAAATCAACGTAATAAACACAAAAGCAACGTTACAAATAAATTTCCGTTTGTTGCTCATGTCATGAATTTCTATTAAAATTATGCATTCAAAATCAGCACATGATGATTTTGAATGCATTATTTTCATATTAATTCAAAATCAGTACATGACACTCAACACAGCATTAAGATTTTCAAACAGATAGAATATACAAGATTGGCTCATTTTGAAAAAGTTATATTTTGGTATATTTGCTCCTTACGTAACTAGTTTCCAGATATATTCATAACTAGTGTAAAACCGTGCCACGTTAATCTAGGATTTAGATTATGCACACGAGCATTAACTTACCAGCATATTAATCTGAATATCTACGATTTATTTCTCTTTGTCATCAATTTTTCAGACTTTTTCTGCTGTAAGATAAATCGGTTCAGTAAAATGATTTTAACCTTAAAAATCATTGAATTGGCCACGCGTTTCTAATGATAAAGTGTTCGCTTCATAAATATAATATACATAATTATATAATGCCGAATGCTTTAATTTGCTATTGTTTCTGGGTAGGCTTTAAATGGTTGGTTAAGATTTAGCTTGATATCACAGGGTTTTTTCACGTCCTTAAAGAAATATGGCGTACATAGTATACCAATACAAGAAATCTGCATATCCTGAAAAGTCAGTCAGAAATTTAATCTACTTTAGATTTTTCAATGAGGAGATGAATATTTTTCTACAATTTTGTGTGGAAAGACACCAGTTATCATGTTAAATTATATGTATATGTCATTATGCGGAAAGGACCAGATCTATAAATTATTTTAAACAAAAAATAAATTTAAAATTTTGGTCTACTCATATAAAGGATATAAAAAACTTTTCTGTTATGCGAAATTTAACTAATAATAATGACATGTATTTACAATTTTTAAAGGTGCAATTAAAAAAAAAAACAAAAAAAACCAACAACAACAACAACAACAACAACAACAACAACAACTCGGTTATCGAAAAGTACATTTAACATTGCAGCGTTTAACATTGAATAAGTAATTGTTCCAAATAGGATTACGTGTAATTGTCTCATTGTTATTTACATAAGAAAATTTTCATAAATTTAACAAACAATAAAATAAAAATTAAAATAGTAATTATTAATTAAAATAAGTTATTATTATTATTGTTGTTATTTTACTTATTATTATTATAATTATTATCATTGTTGTTGTTATTGTTGTTATATTGTTATTACAGATAAGTTGTTTTGACTCTACCAAATAACTTTTTACTTAAGTGTGATGTTTTAAACCTGGATTTTAAGATATCTCGGCAAAGTGAAGTTTCCACTGTGGCTAAAATCTCGGAACACTTCCTATCGACTGGTTCATTAATGGCCAGGATAATGTGATTAGGGGTGGGTGTTTGCCTGTCTGTGTAATGCTGACTCGGTTAGCTTGCCAGGATAATGTGATTATGGGTGGGTGTTTTCCTGTCTGTGGAATGCTGACTCGGTTAGCTTGCCAGGATAAAGTGATTATGGGTGGGTGTTTGCCTGTCTGTGAAATGCTGACTCGGTTAGCTGCTCAGGATAATGTGATTATGGGTGGGTGTTTGCCTGTCTGTGGAATGCTGACATGGTTAGCTTGCCAGGATAACGTTATTAGGGTGGGTGTTTGCCTGTCTGTGGAATGCTGACTCGGTTAGCTTGCCAGGATAATGTGATTAAGGGTGGGTGTTTGCCTGTCTGTGGAATTCTGACTCGCTTAGCTTGCCAGGATAATGTGATTTTGGGTGGGTGTTTGCCTGTCTGTGAAATGCTGACTCGGTTAGCTTGCCAGGATAATGTGATTATGGGTGGGTGTTTGCCTGTCTGTGGAATGCTGACTCGGTTAGCTTGCCAGGATAATGTGATTATGGGTGGGTGTTTGCCTGTCTGTGGAATGCTAACTCGATTACCTATTCAGGATAATGTGATTATGGGTATGTGTTTGCCTGTCTGTGGAATGCTGACTCGGTTAGCTTGCCAGGATAATGTGATTATGGGTGGGTGTTTGCCTGTCTGTGTAATGCTGACTCGGTTAGCTTGCCAGGATAATGTGATTAGGTGTGGGGTTTGCCTGTCTGTGGAATGCTGACTCGGTAGTTTGCACTTTATTTAAAAAAAAAAAGCCGCTAGTACAAGGCAGACCATAATACACAATCACACGTATCAGACATACACGAACTTGTTCTTAGAATAAATATGTAACACAAATACATGTACCAGTTAAATTTGGATGTGCCAGATGTGCACATTTCGGAAACTCATTCCTCATCAGTGGCACTAAGACCGAAAAGTTTGATAGATAAAAAACATAAGCCAAACAGTTAAAAATTATTGCATCTAGAGTCCAAAAATGATATAAATCCAAATCCAGCTAAGGAATGCTTTGCACGAGGGGACAAATCTTAGACATTAATAACTTTGACCTCGTCGTAAAAGGCTGAAATTACTGATATGACGTTAAACAATATTATAACCAAACAACAAGTCGACAATAAAAGCGGAATTCACAAAATATTTTACGCACAGTATGCATCCATTACACAGTTAACTGAAATAGAAAACATTTTAACTATTTCAAATCTTTAGTAGTAGAAACAGCAAGCTTGAAGTACAACGTTATTGCAACTTCGGATAGAAAGGGGAAACCTTAACACTGCCATGCACCTTAAAATATGTACTGTAATTTATAGTCATTGGTAGACTAACATTACAGCACCGAAATTACTTAGACCAATATCTATATTTATGTACAGTAATTAAGTAAAGAGGAATAACCCGTGAAACTGATGTAAGCCAAAACCATTGCTGTTTGTTCAAGTAAAATTTCACACCAAAATAGATTTTGTTCTATGAAATCTTGTACATATTTTTTTTTTTTTTTTTTTTTTTTGTAATTAAAGATGTCTATAGTTTTAGATGCAAGGATTGTTCTTATGCTAGATACTTTTTACTATTTATTTCTGATATTTAACTAACCTATTAAATTCATAAAAAGTCCATAGCACTATATTCCATAAAACTTGATAAAAATTACATGTTTGTTTAGTAAACCATACGCAAGGTTATTAATATTATTAATATTATAAATAAATAAATAAATAAATAAATAAATAAATAAATAAATAAATAAATAAATAAATAAATAAATAAATAAATAAATAAATAAATAAATAAATAAATAAATAAATAGGAATTGTTAGAAAATATTATCCTACGGTTTCGCTGAAATGTCTAACACCGATTGATCATACAGAGTGGGATACATTTGTATAACATTTGTGATTTAGCGCCCTCTGCAAACAGGAGTCTTAAGTTTGGCTAACGGAAGAAGTAAAAACTCTGTTGTTCAAATGATTACCATGTATTTAGAAATTCGGTCAAATCGGTTAAAATGTAATACTAGTATTTTTTCGCTTTTTCCCACGGTTTCCGCTCAAATGATCCAAGTGTGAAAAAGTTTATTAGTTTGCTTGTCAAAGGTATGTGGTTTCATCTGGACACTCCTATTTTCTCCACCATCCTATAACTGGCCGCCTCGATATGAGTGAATCTTAACTGGAGCGTTAAACATAATTACTCCACTCCACTCAGTGTACGGTGTACATGACGTCCCATGTTATAAATCATCACGAATTAACCACCACAGAAATTAATCATTCTAGATTTTATTTCCGGGACGATCTTATTTAGAACTATACATTTTTTAGAATTTATGTCAAATCTGATTTAAATTAGCACTTTGTTTCAAGATTAAAGTAAAAATCGACAACTCATTATCGACTTTGCGTTTGATCAGTAGTTGCGCATGCGCTAATTTTTCCGGTTAATTTCTACCTTGAGCTAACAAAGAATTATGAAGGATTGAAATTTATTTCTTAAATAAAATATTGAAAGATCAAAGATATCAAATTATTCCTGTTATAATTAAAAGTAGAAAATGAGAGGAATTTTATGGTATTTTTATATTGAAATATTTTAAGAAATTTTTGGGGCTTTTTTAGTTTGAAATTTAAGAACTTTACAATATAGATAAAGAAGGAAATATGTTGACGAGGTTGCTTTAAACAGTCATATCAATAATTTTACTTTAATTTTCAAAAAGTTCCTGTTATAGCTAAAAAGAAGACATTTTGACGATTCCAATGGTGTATATTACGAGAAATAAATAATTAAACAATTGGGGGCTTTTTTAACTTTAATATAAAAATATGTAGATAAATTCCTTGAACAACGCACTGTATACAGGTAAAACGTATGCAGAATCTATTAATACTATACCAGCATTTCCTTCCTGATATATTTCAATCATATAGAATCACTATTGTAGTGGAATTAAATAAATGATGATATTTTATAAAATTTAAATTATTTTTTCAAAAATTCAAAAAATAACACTGACATTAACATAGTATTAACGCGATTTTGACGTTCGGTATTTATAGTAATATATAACCATATATAATATGTATTTTTATTATATTATATATAGTTCAAGCTGCAGCTATTCCCGACTTAAAATAAATTAAGAGATTACGCTTTTTTTAATAAAGAAAGAAATTGAGCGGCTTTAACAACTGGTTCATTCACTTTCCATAAATTGAAACTACACGAAAATGTGTTACCAATAATAATAATAATAATAATAATAATAATAATAATAATAATAATAATAATAATAATATTATAATTATTATTATAATTATTAATATTATTATTATTTTAAATATTATTATTGCGGAATTTCGTCGGTTAATCTATTTCTAAACAAACATGATCATGATGCAAGACCGTGGATATTCCGATGCCATTCTATTTGTCAAAACAAAGAATACTCCGTTTGTGTTTTGTTTTTAGGTACATCTGACGGGTCATTGTATTTTTCCGAACTTTCAACACAAACCATAAGCGATTATTTAAGAACTGTCACAGGTGTACATCCAGTTGTTGTTGTTTTAGTCCAATAGGTCTTCATTCCTTGAGACTTGAGTAATCATTTAAAGGTAATAAACAATTGTCAGTGGTGACACTACCTTCTTGGTATACAATAATGGCATCCGAATTCAGATCTCTTAGACCAAGAAAATCAGTTGATTATAAGAAACTCCACTTTGGAGATGACTTGCCTCCAACTGAACGCCGAAAAGCCAGAATAACAAATGAAGTGTTACCAGATAGCTACAATATTGAGAGGCTAATTTCAAGAAAAGATGACAAAGAAAGGGTAAGTTATAAAATCATTTTGTATTAATTTTATTTTATTCTTCCTATTTTCCAATCATTTATCGTGTAGTAGTTAATTTAAAGCAAATTGGCTATATTTGTAAATTTAAAAAATGTTAAAAGTGTGTGTGTGTGTGTGTGTGTGTGTGTGTGTGTGTGTGTGTTATTTAGACGATATTTGACCAGTTTTATGTTGTACTCTAATTTTATATGGAGAATTTATATTCTGTTTTTTTTCTGGCTGATTATACGAGTTATTTATTCTTTTACATTTCACATTTTACTGTGTGTGTGTGTATATGTGTGTGGAGAGAGAGAGAGAGAGAGAGAGAGAGAGAGAGAGAGAGAGAGAGAGAGAGAGAGACTGTCTTTCAAATAAGGTCTGCCCCAGTTTCACAATCATTCCTTAACTAAGATTTTCCTGAACTTAAATTAAGCTTATTTTGGTAATCTGTTTTTGGAACTGCTAATGTATATTTTTGTCAAAACTAAATGTTTTAATCTAGAAGTGATCTTAAAACTGACACTTTAAATTCCCGAATATCATAAAAATTGACAAAATTATAATGATTTAAATCTTGGTATAGATTTGAGTTAAAGGAAAATCTTAGCTAAGGACTGATTGTGAACTATTATGAACTTGACCCAACATTTTAAAACATTTTCCATATCAACAGTAAAAGAGTTAGGAGTTTCTGTTGTACCTAAACCCATTTTATCCCAATTCAATTTTTTTAAATGTTGACAACGGCTTGATGCTGTCATTTTGAAGCTTTTTCTTTCAAAAAAATAATAAATAATATATTAATTGGATTAAAAAAGACTGAAAGCAGAATACCATCGTGACCCAAACTTCGGAAGCCTAATGTTCTTTATTACATTCAAAACCACCGGAGGTGGTACCTGAGGTTTATATACATAATTATACATAATATGGCGATTGATACAATGTATAGAATATAACACATACACTATACTCTATACACACCGAATAGAGCTTTACATGCTTGGTCATAAAGGTTTGTCCTAGCTGTGAAAAATTTCCCATTTCTATTAAAATATACCCAAGTAACAATAGCTGTCTACACAATCCAAAATGTCCCCACCAAACTTTAACACTAGTAAATGATTATTTTTTCTTTTACTAAACATAAGAACTTTTGTTTTAGATATATTGACTTCAAGTTGAAACGTTTAAATTTTATAAAAATGACAGAAAATTTAAATTTTCATCCCAAATTATCTTTTGACGGGTTGGGGTATACTTGAACTATGATAAAGAATTTTATTATATTCAATTTTTCATTAAAATTCTTTTTATAACATGTCTAAAATACCCCCCCTCTCTCTCTCTCTCTCTCTCACACACACACACAACTAAGAAAACTTGTATACACGATAAGGTATTTGTGAATGGAGTTAAGTAGTGATATCCGGTTTACGGGTAATTCATAAACATCGGTAACTCAGTAATCACTACCGATACTGAGGATGGAGACACTTCGAATTTGCAAAGGGATTAGTAACGAAGGAATGTCTAATAACCAAGCTACATAGTATATAAAATTACGAAAGAAATCATTTACCCGTGACAGTTTTTTTTTGTTAAATATAAATATATCCAGTCAATAACATTCGACGCAAAAAGAGAATTCTCATATTCACTTATATTAGAACTACAGACAAATAGACACGACTTTATTTATTTATTTATTTATTTATTTATTTATTTATTTATTTATTTATTTATTTATTTATTTATTTATTTATTTATTTATTTATTTTATTTTTTTTTTATTATCACTGTCATATATCTATAAACACCACTTAATGGTACATAAAATTCAAATATTTTTGCAATATAGGTTCTGAAGAAATTTTATTTCCAAACAGTATAAAAACTAAAATATCATTATTTTATTTAATACTTGTTAATTAAAGTTTAGAGCTTATTTTGTTAAAATAGTGTAACAGTTTATCAAATTTGTTGTATTTGTAGGTTAAAAAATGCATTTTGCATCTATTTACAAAATAAATCTCTGAAAAAATATCGTTATCCGTGAATCATGCCAATTTTCAAAGTAATTTTAAATTAGGGTATTTGCGCCATGAAAACAAAATACTAAAAGAAAAAAGAAGAAGAATATCAAATAATTTGAAATTAATATACTTTTATTAGAATGCTTTGCGTTTTTGCATCAAAATAATCGCATCTCTGTAAATGCATACGCGTAGTGGCAATGAGTTTTATTTGTCTCTGCCCAAAGTAAAAAGAAATGATTTAGTATTACTAAGTATTTTTTTTTCCAAAACGAAATTATATATTTAGCATAGATATCATGCAGTGTGTTTGTTTTACAAACGTCGTCTATCGGGGCTACGAGAGAGAGAGAGAGAGAGAGAGAGAGAGAGAGAGAGAGAGAGAGAGAGAGAGAGAGAGAGAGAGATTATCGCCATAGCTAGTCAAGATTAATTTACTTTTATCGAGACGTAACAAGTTATGTACTTTTCTTTATGGCAATGTGCTAGACGAAAACTAACACTTTTTAAATGTTTTGTGAATCGGTCTTCTACAATTAGGAAGCCAGCACCCCATCAACTTAGCTACCCGTAGTGTGTGTGTGTGTGTGTGTGTGTGTGTGTGTGTGTGTGTGATGTTCTACATTAATATTGGTAATATCATTAGTATATTGTAAATAATTATGCTTTTCTTACAGGGTACAGTTTATTTGGTGAAATGGTCCAATTATCCCACATACGAATCCACCTGGGAACCAGCTCATCACATTCCAGAAAGTCTTAGAAGGACATACTTATTTCCAACTATAGATGAAGATGACCAACGGCTACTTCAAGCAGCATCTTTATTTGAGAATGCAATAAAGACCAGATTAACATCTAGAATAAGTCAAATCCCGGTTGATTTTGATTTGGACATATACAGATATTGCTTCAATACAGACCAGTCCGTAATGTTAGAGAATGAAACGTCAATTCAAAAGCTACCGATGTCAAAACATTGGAAATACGTACTTAATAAGTTTGGCCGAGGTAATATGATTACTTTTCCTATAAGATTGGTTCCAAGTTTAAAGATGAAGAAACTACATTTGAGTGAAGATGGACAGTTAACTATGTATCGTCAACCCATTGAAAGAGTGAAAGTGTATGCTGCAACAACAGTTTGTAATGTACAAAATGTGTTTTCGAAATAGGAAATAAGAACTATAAGACAATCTGCATTAGCTCCAGTCAACATAACCATCAGTTTACTATCACATAATTGGACTATTATTATAATTATAATTCTTATACAAGTTCTTCGTCATTTATGTTGGACACTTTTGTTCATGAGGACCATAGTAAATATTTTAGTATAGTCCATCTAAACGTCCAAAGTATTAAACAAAAAATTCCTATAATACAGTGTGAATTAAGCGATTACGATATTTTAGCTTTTACTGAGAGTTGGTTGCATGATGATACAGCAGATTCTGAAGTTCTACTAAGTGGTTTCTCACATCCTTTTAGATCTATAGAACGGCAAAATAGGGAAGGGGGTGGTGTTATTGTTTATATTAAAGATTCTATTACTGCAAAACGTAGAGAAGACTTAGAAATTTACGAAGTTGAATGTGTTTGGTTAGAAATAAAAATTATTGGTACATCTTTTTTACTAGGTACTTTTTATAGACCCCCGGGCTCTAGCTCGCAAGTTTGGGATAAAATTATTTATTCAATAGATTCAGCTTATAATTGTAACCCTGATATATATTTATCACAGGTGATTTTAATGATAATCAACTTACTGGTCGCTCTACTAAATCTGGTGAATTATGTTCTATTTTTAATCTATCTCAAATTGTCAGAGAACCTACTTACTATACAGAGTATTCAACATCATTGTTAGATTTATTTATTGTTAATGATGTTAGTATTGTACATAAATGTGAAGTTGGCGAATGTTTTTTTAATACAAATACCCGGTACCATTGTCCAGTTTATGCCTTTTTTAAATTTCCAAAATTATTGTCTGATACTTTTAAAAGAAAAATTTGGTTGTATGATAATGGCAATTATGATTTATTCAGAGAAAATTTAGGTAACACAAATTGGGTTAATATTATAGATAAT